>CM060372.1:10478933-11078933 GCA_030545235.1 Helianthus tuberosus | reverse complement strand
TTCTTTCTAACGTTTCTCCATTTGGTAATGTTCGCATATATTTTAAGCTTTTTGAGATGTATTAAAGCTTCTTGAGTGTTCATCTTGTGGAAAATCGTAATCATGAATTTTCGTCGGAACTTTTTCTACGAGTATATCTCTTAAATCAATACTAATATTATTCCATTGACTTGGATCAACAAAATTCATAGGTATTTCATCGGTTGTAAATTTATCATTTGTAGGTGTATCGCTGTTTGTAGGTTCATTATTTGTAGGTGTATCTATATCATTTGTAGGTTCATTAGTTGTAGGTCTATCACTTTCATTCGTAGGTTCATTAGTTGTAGGTGTATCACTTTCATTTGTAGGTTCATCGTTTGTAGGTTGACTTGTTGTAGGTGTACAAAATTTTAGAAGTGCTCCATTTTGTGATTCAATTAAAGCTTCTTGTTTACGTTTTTTTAGCCTTTTTGAATGACCGGATTCAAAAGTTCTAATTCGATTTGACATTGGTAATGAGACCTAATTCCCTAAACAACAAATTAAATAGACAAACAAGCAAGCCTAGTGCCTAAATAACAGGATCAGTTCAACAAATAAGCTTAGAAAAATAGCAACTTATGAAAGAAGAATGAGGATATGACTAACCTGTGCCACACCAACACTGCAACAAATCGAAGAACTGAATAAGCCCTAATTCCCGAATCAATCAACGTCTGTCGTCTGCCACAAATTAAACAACGCCTGCCACTGCCACAAATCGAAGAACTGAATCGAAGAACTGATTAAATCGAAGAACTGATTTAATCGAACAAATGTTTGTAAAATTGTAATCAAATGGAAGAACTGATTTAGCAGAATCAAACAACGTCTGATTTAATCAAAGTATCAGCGGCCAGTTTGTAATCAACGTTAGCAGTTTGTAATCAAATCAACGTCTGGTTTGTTTGTAATCGATATTAGAGAGCAGCTTGTAATCAAATGGAAGATATAGATGTTAAAAAGCAAAAAAAAAAAAAAAAAAGAGCCGTTAGTTAGTAGTTACTTACCGACCTTTCATCAGGGTCAGCGCCTGTTCAATAATCGATACCCTCATTCTGCAACGACTCTTCGATACCCTAATTCTACCGCGACCTTTCGTTCTTCATTCAGTTAATCTGCGCGTGTTTGAGGAGTGAGGCTTTTGTGTTTTGTTAGTTTGGACTTTGGACGGGCCTTTCATGTGATGGGTTATTGCTTTAAAACAAAAAAATGGGCCTCATATATGAAAAATCCACAACAAAATTGGAGGCCTTTCAAAATGGGTGGCCCTAAGCCTGTGCCTAGGGTCAAAAGCCCATTGGGCCGACCCTGGCATAAATGATGCGACAACTTTATGAGTAAAAGTTTTGATATTATCTTCAAGCTATAGTCACTACTACACAAGGAATATCAAAAGAATCCATCATTTTTTTAATTTCTATTTACGACACTAGCAGTGCCAGACTCGTATTTTTTCATGGGGGTGTGGAATATTTTTAAATATTTTAAACCTATAGGTATATGAAAGAGTTAATTACTGTTTTCGTCCCTGAGGTTTGTCAAAAATAACGGTTTCAGTCCATTAGTTTAAAAATTGTGATTTCAGTCCATTAGTTTCATTTTCGTAACCATTTCAGTCCACTTTTCAAACCGGCGTTTGTTTTATGCAGTTAATGGAAGCACGTGCTTGTCACGTGATGGCCAATTCGGTCCTTTCCATTCCAATTCTCACAAACCCAGTTGTATTAAACAAGGTGGTCCCAAGAAAAAGATTCCCAGGAAATGACCAAATTGCCCATCACGTGACAAGCACGTGCTTCCATTAACTGCATAAAACAAACGCCGTTTGAAAAGTGGACTGAAATGGTTACGAAAATGAAACTAATGGACTGAAATCGCAATTTTTAAACTAATGGACTGAAACCGTTATTTTTGACAAACCTCAGGGACGAAAACAGTAATTAACTCTATATGAAAAAAAATTCTGTTCATATCGGGCCGTATCGGGTCGGTTCTGTCGAGTCGAGTCATGTAAAACAAAAGAATATTAAGCTAAAATTTATATAATCATTCAAACGTCGTTACAAACATATTTAAAATGTCTCCCTATGGGTTTTTATTTTTTAAAATCTATACAAACATCATTTAGAGCTAATTTTCTAAGCAAGTCTTTCTCTATATAACATATACAACTAATTTTTAACACTAAACACTTAAACAATCATCATCATACTTCATAATTTTTAACTTTAAAATCAAGTCCCAGTTTTAATTGTTGATTCTTTGTAGCTAACCATTTAAACACATTAAACTTTAACTAAAACAACAAAATCAGCCAACTAAAGTTTCAAAAAACAACAAAACAACTAAAATTTCAAACATTTTTAACAATTTTATTTCTCCTAAAAATCCAAATAAAACAAGAAAACAACAAAATAATCGAACCATACCCGGAAAAAGTGATAAAGATGTTGTTTTCGTGAGTTTGGTGGCCATAATTTACTATTCTCCAGCGGAATCCGAAGCTGTTGCTGCTGCCTGATGAAGACCTGTTGTGCGCTGTTGTTGGTGTTGTGGGTCTGGGATCACAAAACAAAGAGCGGGACGAGAGAAGGGGAAAGGGCGGTGGGTTGGGTTATCATATTTTAGTTCAAATTATATTATTAATTAGGTTGGGCTTGGGTTATAGAGAGTGTTTATTAGGCTAAAGGCTAAGAGAAAGTTAAATGGGTTAAGTGAAAGTTAATTAGTTAAGTGGAAAGTAATTAGGTTGTATTTAAAAAAAAAAATCAAGGGGTGTAGTCAAGATTTTCCAAGGGGTGCGGACGAAAATTTTCAAGGGGTGCGGTCGAGATTTTATCGGGAATTTAGCACTTAATCTTTTTTTTTCAAGAGGTGCGTCCGCACACCTTGGACATAAGGTGGGTACGCCCCTGGACCCTAGCTTATTAGATTTTGTTGGTCCAAGAAACAAAAAAGAAAAATGAAAAAGATGTACAAGAAACACTCTATTTTTAAAAGAAATCCCTCATTTTTTAATTTCTATTCACGACCACAGCGTATCCTACTTTTAGGCTACTTGGTACGGGGATGGCCCTGGCCCGTCTAGCTCCGGCGCCGGTCTCCAACACCGTTCTCCCTGTGTCGTCGTCCTCTCTGTCTTGACCAAGACGTTTGTGCCGGCCCTCGACATCACCCCTTTTCTTTCTTTGCTTCCTTTTCTTCTTCATATTTCTCTACTTTCTTTCGATCTTACCCACGATTCTTCACTGTTCTTCAGGTATGATTTCAATCTTTCTTTAATTCTCCTTCAAACCCTTAATTTTCTTGCTGTTTTTATACCAAAATGTCGTTAAAAATCCGTTCTTTTTGCAAGATTTAGGGCTTATTGTTATATATTGTAATGAAATTCATGAAATTTTATTGTAATTAGCTAATTTAGTTGGATTTATTAGGTATCCTTTTGTAGTTTTGTTTAGGATATTAATTTGCTTGATAGTTTTTAATATTAATGATTTTATTTTATAACTTATTAAATGTTAAAAAAACATGTTGAATTTGAAAAAAAAAAATTAAATAAGTGGGGGAAGCCGATCCTTCATTTCCTTTGGTCCATCCTTGGAGGTGCATCCTCCTTGGATGGTGACATGGCGATGGCGTGGAGGGGCATCCTCCAAGGACTTGCCTCCTCCACACAGGATAGCCTTAGGGGCGGGTTCATGAGAATCATGATCGTCAAAAATAAATTGGGATAGGCGTAGACGGTAGATACGATATTGATTATAATAATGTTACTTTTTAGTGCTGTCTATTTTTATGTCCAACTTAATTTGTCATAGTTTAGCATATTTAATAAGGTGTCTCTTTTTCTCTGTCCATAAGGTGAACGGTTTAAATCCTATAAGATGTATGCAGTGTTGTAAAAATCGGAATTAATCGGCACCTAGGCGCTAGTCGGGCGTTGACTGATTAACTTTGAGCTAGTCGGACCATTAGTCGGTAGTCGGTCCAAGTCGTTCATAGTCGGTGCAAGGCGGCCCAAATCGGCCCAAGTTGGCCAAATCGTTTCTAGTCGGCCCACTTTTTTTTAGTTTAAATCTGGCCCAAAAAAATGTTTTTAACCATTATACATGGCCTAAGTTGTTTAGTTCCAACCTGGCCCAAAAAAAAAACATGCTTTAACCCATTAAAACATATTTCATGAGGCCATGACTGATATGTTAATGTTTGAATGTTTAAATACTTAAATTGCTATGTTTTAAACTTCATCGTTTAAATTTTGAACTACTTTTAAGTATTATATTGATATTAAGGTGTGTATTGAATATTTAAATACTTGATTTGCTATGTTTTAAACTTAGTTGTTTGAATTTTGAACTATTTTTTAGTATTATATTGATATTAATGTATGTGTATTTATCTAAATTTAAAAATTATATATATAAATTCCGATCCGATTAATCCCGATTAATCCCTAGTCAGTACTCCACTGCCCGACTGGCGCCTAGCGATCCCTACAACACTGGATGTATGTATAAGAGTTAATTATATATATATATATATATATATATATATATATATATATATATTAAACCCATTAAGTCTAACCACTTTTTAAATCGATATCCACCGTCGGATCATGCTTCAGCCATTTAAACTCCAAAAAATAACCGCTATGATGGCGGTTCGGGGCGGTTCTTTACGGTTTCCTTAGCAGGTGGTTAGCTCCACCTTTTTCGACCCATGTTCTCGAGTACTCACGTTTCCTACAAAACTGGATTGTGGACAGTTCTTAGCAGTTACCCTTCATACTTTTTTCCTCCCCACGTTGCCTACCTCTGTGATTCATATATTAATATTCCAATGGTTAGTTTGAAAAAAAAAAAAAAACATTGCAATGTGAATTTTAGAGAAGAGGACCACTGAGAATCGATTATTAATCGATTCCTCATGAAACCTCGCACCAAAATCATCATCTCCACATCATGCTTCAGAATTCCTCAATTGTTTTTTTTTTTCTGAATCGATTACCGATGCTTCACTCTTCCTAATTAACAATTTAAGGGTTTCATCGTTTAATCATGCTTCACTCAATCGGTGAGTTTTTATAGCGATTTGATCTGAAATTTATTGATTAAATTGTTTTAATAATTTCATTCTTCGTAGTTTCTGTGACTTTGTAGTAATTCACTTCAAAATACTTGATCTAGAATAGGTGTGCGGAATCCACCTGATGATCAACCACTGTAGATGAAACACTAGAATGCAAAGATTTGTGAGAGGAATCAAGAATACACGGAGTATTCTTGATGAAGAAGATGAATGACGTCACACACACAGTAGCCGCCAGACAAACACACACAATGATTAGGGTTAGGTGCACAGAATTTCACACAGAATCGCTACCTTGTCTATTCCACATAAAGGTCTATATACAAGGTAAAGCCCGGACTTTCAAGACAAACTAGAAAGCCCGGACAAAACAAACAACACAAAACACTGACCTTTATCCCTATACAAAACTCGGACAAAGTTCCTAGCCTTAAACCCCTGACCTTTGTCCTTAACATAAACCTCAGACAAAATACAATCCTAAAGTTGGGACAAAGTGTCCCTAGGATAAAGTTGGGACAAACTTTCAACAATGTACAATAAAGACCCTATAGAATGGGAGACATGCACTTATCACCTAAAGTGCATTAACAAACTCCCCCTTGATCAGTGCATGGTCTTCATTGGTCTTGAGATCTTCATCCTTTCATTGGTAACATGGGAGTCATGCACTTATCACCTAAAGTGCATTAACAAACTCCCCCTTGATCATTGCATGGTCTTCATTTGTCTTGAGATCTTCATACTCTCTTCGAGAACTCGTTGCCTGGATTTTCACACAGAACTGCACGACTTTGATGAATTGATCAGCTAACGGATTGATCTTCTTCAAAGGAAAGCAACGGCAGACGTCTTAGCTTCTTCAAATCTTCCATCTTGCGATGAATGATCCAGATGCACACAGCTTCTTCAAATCTTCCATCTTGAGATGAATGATCCAGATGCACACAGCTTCTTCAAATCTTCCATCTAGAGATGAGCGATCCAGACCTGAAACACTTAACACCGGATTAAGAATCTTAACCCCGGAGACACTCGGCCCAAACCTAGATCCCAAAAATAATTCCAATACCCCGGAATCAACAATTGAAATACTAAACAACCAATATTTAATAATTTGTATTTCAAAAACACCATCATTCAGAACAACTTACTTCAAAACTTATACTTTTGGAAAAATATCACAACTTGGAAGCAGATTTACCGAAACACCTTAAAATGACGTGATTACCCACACACTTAGATGGATCTTGCACGACCGATTTTTATACAAAAAGACTTATTTTAAGATTACATAACTTGATGTTTAACACCTTATTAAAGAATGTTCACAACCCTTAGAGAATTTTCAAAATGATAACTCGCACATAGAAACAAGAAAGCAAAATCTTTTTGAGGTTTTTGAATTTTTTTTTTGACTAAATAAAGAAATTAAAACTACGAACGTATTTACACTAATTATCTTTTTGTGAAATCGGAGCAAAGGGATCATATCGGTTTTTCTGTCAATATCGAACACAAGAACATAGTTTATCAGTTTAAGCTCTTAGAATGATATTAACAGTTCAGGACGTTCAACGGTATTGTGGTCCACTTAAGCTTTAGCACGCTTTCGAACACTGTTTTCGAGATATGAGATTAAGTGTTTTAATAGCTGACTGTAACTATGTTTACCCACCTCAGAATATACTCCCGTATCAAGGTATGCACGAGAGATCATCTTACTGGTGAGTATACCATTTATCATCTGTTTTGACGTATAAGCTAATGTGAGATACTCACTTATTTTGGATTGAAAACAAGTCCTTTGTGATAGAATCACTTATTGAGGAGGAACTTGAATTTCAGATGCAAAGGGCACAGGAGCAAGTCCATGAACAGGTTAGTACCATCGTACAGACAAAGAGACGAACTTGACTCCCGCATGATTTTGTGGGACATGTGATTGTTTATCACTTATTTGGGTCGAATGCATCATGTATTAAAGATATTTACACGTATGTATGGTATCATGGAAGATCTAGACTTGCGTCCCCGTTTTTTCAGTAAAAGAAACAGCCATGATACCCAGATGATAAACAGCATAAAGACCACGTATCTCAGAACCTCGGCAATCTATCAAACGAAATTACGGTACCAAGACCATATATCCGAGAGATGTACCACACAAGTTACGTAGTTCATTATGTTTATATACCAAAAACAGGTTCTTATTGACGCGTAAAACCTACCGAAGCAACGTATAATGAAGCTGTTACAGTTAACGGTTAATTTTATATATTACTATAATCCTGCACCAGATACGACTAACCGATGTACTATCATTTCCCTTATATCTCAACACGACTTCATTTTATATTTTTCAAATGTTTTTGTATTTTTCTTAAAATTTATCCTACAACTAAGTAAAATATTTTTGGAGTTTTTCAATTTTTGGAAAGCGGTAAGAACTGTACAGAAAACATAAAATAAAGTTTCTATGCGAGTTTTGAAAAGCATTTTACTCGGGGTTGATCATGCCAATCATTCGAACCAGATTTTCAAATCTAGCCCGATCGAATGTCTTCGTAAACAGGTCGGCAAGATTATCCAAGGTGTCTACCCTAACCACTTCTATTAAACCCTTCTCAGCACAGTCGCGAATGAAGTGATGCCTAACATCTATGTGCTTAGTGCGTGAGTGATTTACAGGATTGTTAGTTATGGAAATGGCAGAGTTGTTATCGACAGGAATAGGAGTTCGAGTAAAATTCAAACCGTAGTCCCTCATTTGTTGCTGAATCCACAAAACCTGAGCACAACAGCTTGAAGCAGCAATGTACTCGGCCTCGCACGTGGATAGAGAAACGGCAACTTGCTTTTTGCATTGCCAAGAGACAAGACGGTTCCCAAGAAGTTGTGCGCCGCCAGAGGTTGACTTTCTGTTCATCCGGCACCCTCCGAAATCTGCGTCAGCATACGCCATCAAATCCAGACCACCTTCAGCTGGATACCACAATCCAAGCTTAGGCGTCCCTTTCAGATATCTGAAAATACGCTTGACTGCTTTCAAGTGAGACTCCTTTGGAGTTGATTGGTACCTAGCACACAAACAAACAGAGAACATAATATCTGGTCGTGAAGCAGTAAGATACATCAATGAACCTATCATTGCTCGATATAGAGTCGGATCCACTTCAGGATCTTTCACATCATCGGATGAAAGCTTGATATTTGTCGGGAGAGGCGTGTCAGAGGGTAAGCTATCTTCC
Source organism: Helianthus tuberosus (assembly GCA_030545235.1). Lineage (NCBI taxonomy): Eukaryota > Viridiplantae > Streptophyta > Magnoliopsida > Asterales > Asteraceae > Helianthus > Helianthus tuberosus. The sequence goes on along the minus strand of CM060372.1, from coordinate 11,070,567 downwards.
AATCCAAATCTTTTGAGAATCTCGTGGACATACTTTGTCTGATGCACGTACGTCCCGGTTTTTTCTTGACTCACTTGAAGACCTAAAAAGAAAGATAACTCGCCCATCGCGCTCATTTCAAATTTGGACTTCATCACCGCTTCGAACTCACGACACAATTCTTCATTTGAAGAACCAAAAATTATGTCATCAACGTAAATTTGCACGATCAGAAAATCTCCCCCTTTCTTCAAAATGAACAGTGTGGAGTCAATCGCACCACGCGAGAACCCATGCTCCAATAGATGCTTTGACAACGTCTCGTACCATGCTCGAGGAGCCTGATGGAGACCATAGAGAGCCTTGTCCAACAAATAGACTTTGTTGTCTAACCCTGGAGCTTCGAAACCCGGTGGTTGGGATACATACACAGTTTCATGCAATTTCCCGTAAAGGAACACGCTTTTAACATCTAACTGATAGACTTTGATACGCATGTGTGCAGCAAAGGCTAGAAACAAACGAATAGCTTCCAGTCTTGCCACCGGTGCATAAACTTCGGTATAATCAATCCCTTCCTCCTGATTGAAGCCTTGAACAACCAACCGTGCTTTGTTTTTGACGACAACACCCTTATCGTCTTTCTTGCACTTGAAAACCCACTTCGTGTTGATTGCATGTTGGCCCTTTGGAAGATCGACCAAATTCCACACCTTTAACTTGTCGAACTGAGCTAACTCTTCTTGCATCGCCTCACACCAAGAATTATCCTTCAGAGCCATTTGATAGTTCTTCGGCTCTATTTGAGAGATAAAACATTCATGTAGGCTAAGATTGTAGATTTCTTCGTTCTTGATAGCAGAGAACAGACACTGCATCTCTGAAATACTCCTACGCGTTTGTACTCCCGCATTTGGATTCCCAATAATATTATCAACAGGATGATGAATATTTGTTCTTGGAACTGGAATTGCTGGAGCTTGAAGATTGTTTCCCAAATTTGATTGAATCTCCCCCTCAACATTTGCATTACTACTAGAAGCTTGATCATTTCCAGAAGACGCATTAACATTTGGATATACTGAAAAGTCAACGTAAAGATCACCACTTATAGTTTGAGCAGCTGCATTGGGGATCTGCTCAGCAACAACTTCGTTTACAATCGAAGAATCAGCGACTGGAACATTCGAAGACACATTAGTAGGAATACTTGCTCTCCAGCTCGCATCCACTTCATCTTTGTTCACAAGATGTGTGTATACAACCTCCGAATCTTCTTCTGAAACATCAGGAAGATCAAATGAATCAAATAATTTATCATAATCATAACCGCTTTTGGGACCGAACTCGGACGGTGGAGGATCGAAACTCAAAGGAGTTATATCAAACACGATCTCCACTGTTCGCTTCTTAACGTTATAAACGCGTTTGTTGGGAGTTCCATTGGCATAACCCAAAAAGAACCCAACTTCACCAACTTCCCCCATTTTAGGAGTATCTTTGGTGCGTTTGATAACACATTTGATCCCAAAAGGTTGAAAACCAGATAAGTTCGGTTTCCTATTTTCAAGCAATTCATAACACGTTTTATCTTCTCTTTTGACCGTAAGCACATGATTTAACACATAACATGCAGTGTTTACCGCCTCGGCCCAGAAGAAAATTGGCAATTTAGATTCAGAAAGCATAGTTCGGGCCGCCTCAATTAGGGTACGATTCTTCCATTCTGCAACTCCGTTCTGTTGAGGAACATATGGAGCGCTGAACTGATGAACTATTCCCATTTCCCGACATAACTCATCCATATAATGATTTTTAAACTCAGTGCCGTTGTCACTTCAGATTTTCTTAACAGGAAGTGAATAATTTTTCTCAAGTTGTTTGAATAAATCTCTTAAAATACCAGCAGTTTGATCCTTTGTTTTTAAGAAAAATACCCATGAATAACGTGAGAAATCGTCAGTGACAACTAAGCAATAAGACATCCCACCAATGCTAGCAACATGGATCGGGCCGAAAAGATCCATGTGAAGCAATTCAAGTGGTTTTTGGATTGAGTTAATAGTCTTTGGTTTGTGAGGCTTTCGTTTGATTTTTCCTTTTTCACATGATTCACATTTGTTGTGCATATTGAAACTACATAAAGGAACCCCCAACACTAAGTTGTTTTTCACTAAGTGGTTCATTTTTCGCAGATGCACGTGGCCCATTCTCCTATGCCAGAGATACGATTGATCTTCAGTTGCCTTCGAAAGTAGACATGTCACTGGAGCAGACGAGTTAACCAACGGGCGCATGTCCATGACATATGTGTTATTCACCCTTGGAGCCCTCATAACGATCCAATCTTCAGGAACAACAAATCCCGGACGCAAAACGAAGCAAGCTTTATCAGTGAACAGCATAGTGTACTTGTTATCACAGATTTGAGAAACCGACATCAAGTTATGCTTCAGTTCTTCAACGTAGTTCACTTTATGCAGCGTAATTTTTCCATTTGGCACCGAACCTTCACCGGTGATGTAACCACCCTTCTCACCGGCAAAATTCACATAACCACCACGAATTTGTTTAAAATTGTTGAATAACTCTTTATTTCCTGTCATGTGTCTGGAACAGCCACTATCGATATACCAAATATAGATAGCTCTTTTCAGCTGCTCCTACACTCCCCAACAAGAAAATTTAGTTAGAGTGTGGGACCCAAGGCATGATGGTCTTGGGTCGTCCCGATTCATCAACATAAGAAAACTCTTTGAAATAACCATCATTGCCATTGTGTCCTCCATTTCCATTTCGGAAATTGTTGGAATGACTCCCCGCAAATCGTGGATTATACGGAGTTGACGATCTGTTGGTATAACCAGAGTTTCCATAACCTCGGCTTCCATAGTTTTGTAACCGTAATTTTGATTCCTGGGAGGCTCAAAATTCCTACCAAATCTAGGAACATCATCATGTCTTGAGAATGATCGTGGATGATTATCCGAATGCTGTCTTTGATTTGGAAATCGGGGGGTGACGCATTTCGGTCATTCACGAATCTGTTCTGTGCATGAGGTCTAACATTGTTGTTGCTCGAACCTCCAGAACGTTGGTCATTCTCATGTGTTTGGAAAGTAACATGATTTTGTCGTCTGTGAGGGGTTTTCTCACGAGTATCATGTTTTTGAGATGAACTTTCCGGTCCTTTACCACGATTTATAACAACTGGTTTCTCCCCATGATCCTGATTTTGTTGTGTTTTAACATTTGGTTTGACAACTGGTCTTACTTCTTGTTTAATCACTTTGTTTTTCTCAACCTTCTGATTTTTACCGTTTTTCTTTTCAACATTAACTACTTCATTTTGTGGTTTTTCAACAAAAGGTTTCCTTTGATCAGTATCAACAAGAGACTTACCCTTGTCATCTGGACAATCTGCTGCTAAGTGTCCTTTCCCACGACACTTATAACATTTGCGAACTTTCGCAGCATTCTTTGGACGTTCCTCATGATCGGTCGAAGGTGATGAGGCGTTGGTGGATTTTTTCAAAATTTGGTTCACAAACTGAGAGTTGGAACCTTTTTCGATTTTTACTTCTTCTTTGACAAAATCCTCCCCTTTAACAAACTCAGTTTTAGGGGTATTTTTCAAAGACCTTTTAGATTTCCCACGTGACTTTGGTTTTGACTTCACATTTTGAACTTGATTAAACATTTCCAAAATCTTATTGTTTATCAAATTTTCAATGTTTTCAAGATTTACTTCATTTTTCTTTGAAACTCCACTCATCTTCGACTGATCTGAGTCAGTAACTTCATCTGAGTCAGTAACTTCATCTGGCTCAGATTCTGACTCACTTTGCGGTTCAACCGTCAGAGGGGTCTTTGGCACAAAATTTGCCAATTCAGGATCAATGCTTGGCATCGATGTATAATTATGGTTTACCGGAGGAGGCACTTTCTTATAACCGATGCCGAACATTTCTTCCTCAGATTCTTTGAGACGTTGGCTGTTAATACAGAAATTCATCACTTTAGATGAATCCCCGAACTTTTCAATTTTTCGTTGCAAGTCTAAAATCAGATTATCTTTTTCCAAAATAATTTTGTTCTTTTCCAAAACACAATTTTGGTTCATTTCAAGTTCAGATTTTAATTCCTGATTTTTAACAGTTCCCTGAGCCACACGTCTCTCAAATTCAGAGATATCATTTTTCAGCGCTTTTATCTTAATTCGGTGTTCTTTATCCGAATTAGACAAAACAGCAATGAGTTCTCTGGATTTTTCTAAGTCTGCAATTAAGTTTGTGTTATGAAGTGCATATCTATCAATCTTAGTGACAAACTCAACACATCTAGCACATCGCTTATCTACAGAAGATGATTTTACCTCAATGCCAGCCATGAATGCACATGCTTCGTTTTCTCCGGATTTTTCTTCCAACCGTTTAGCTTCTGCATCCGCAAATTGCTGCATTTCAGCTGTGGAGATGTTGAACTCAAAGCATTCTCCTTTTTCTCCATCTTCTGTTTTGTTAGCCTTTGCAACAGACTCTTCATTCTGGTAATCTTCATTCTCAGAAACATTTCCCGAATCCAACTCTTCCCCAAGAAGCTCAGCTACAACCGCAAGTTCCTCAATGCTAGTCTCTTCGACAATCTCTTCACACACTTCTTCAGCTACAACCGCAAGTTCCTCAATGCTAGTCTCTTCGACAATCTCTTCACACACTTCTTCGTTGACAATTTCAGCTATAAAGGCTTGTGACACAATAGCTCCTGAAATGTCTTCCAATGCACAACCCCAGTCGTAAGGCTCAGTCACTTTTTGTAAAGATTGAGCCACCATTGCATTGTTTGTTGAAGGTGCAAGATTTTCAGAACCACTTGGACGAGCACTTGAGTTTGAAGTAGTCGCTGAATTGTTGTGAGGTCTGGAGTTGTTTCCTTGAGAGTTGTTTTCTCTGTTCGATCTCTCCATCTTCGGCTTCCGACAATCACGTGCGAAATGCCCGTAGATGCCACAGTTGTGACATTTTACCTTTGACATGTCGACTCCCATTCGAGTCTTTGTATGACCTCCTATGAACTTCCTACCCGTCTTCAACAGAAACTTCTTCGCTCTACGGACTAACAGTGCCATATTGAGTTGTAGATCAAGTTCTTCCATTTCGTCTTGATCTATCTGATCAAAGTCCTCATCGAGACTTGACGGTTCAACGAGCTTTCCAAGACAGAAGTTCTCGTAGGCAGACATGAAGGACGCCAAAAGACTCATGTTTTCTTCAATCAACTTCACACAGCTTGCATCTACCTTTGGAATGTTCAAGCTTGTTCCTTGAGATTTCTGAGCTCCACCAGAAGAGTACATTCCTTGATTGGAATTTGTTGTTCCACTTGAATTGACATTGTTGCTTATAAAGGCGTGTTCACTAGCGGGAACTTCATTCTCTGAATATAGGGCAACACCAGCTCCTCCATTACTACCCTTATCTGTCGGTTTTGAAGCTTTATATAACTGAGGATCTTGAATCTTCTCGAAATCGGATGCTTGATCTTCCATATTCCAAGCATAACCCTTCAGTTTTTGTATAACTTCTTCCAATGGGAGCTCCTCGTAGAGAACACCTTCTCTAACCAAAGCGGTGTACATATTCCAATCTCTGGAGAGGCAATTCAGAAACTTCTCAACCTTCTCAAATTCAGTGTAGATACCCTCTTGACTCCTTTCAAGTTCGCTCAACAAATGATAAAACCGGTTCACTGTATCATCAAATGATTCATTTCTCAAGGCTTTAAACACAACGAATTGAGTCTTCAAACGTTCGAGTCGTCGTTTCTTGTATATTGCATTTCCTTCATAGCGCTCGATCATGCTATCCCACAACTCCTTCGAGGTATTTCTCTTACGGAAAGTATGAAGTATCGATTGTGTCATAGCCATCGTAATCATTGACATAGCTTTCTCTTCACAATCAAAAATTTTCTTTTGGTCGTCAGTGAGAGCCAAGTACGTATCAATCGTCAACGTACGTACTGGAGTAGCTCCACATCCTTTAACAATACACAACCAAATCTTGATGTCTTTTGCTCTAACATACCTCTCAAACCGATCCTTCCATTCTGGGAAATCCAATTCATTAATCAACAGAGGAGGCTTGTCGTTACTCCCCACCTCGGCATTGTGCTTGAGGTTTTGCACCATTGCAGTCAGATTGTTGTTTGCCATTTCAGAAAAACAACAGTAGGTTTCCAAGCAAGAACTGTGTCACTGAAAAGACTTTCTAAGTCCAAACTCGGAGAGAAAACACGGAGTGAAATGTCTGAGCTTGTGTGAAACCCGGATCACAAAAACCTGAAATAAACACAAACAGAAAACTCGGACACTACACTGTTAGGAATTTAAACTCAGACCACCTAAAGGTTAAAATTCGGACTCCCTAATCAAACACAAAGTTCGGACTCTAGCTAAAAGTCGGACTAATGTTAGCTTCTCCAAAGTTCACTCTTAAAAAAGTCGGACTAATGTTAGTTCTAGCTAAAAGTCGGACTAATGTAGAATATTGAAACTCGGACCTATTTATTAGTGAAAAGTCGGACTAAGTAAAATATTGAAACTCGGACCTACTAACAAACTAAAAAGTCACACCTACTAATAAACTAAATATGAAACTTAGACAAGACAAACTAATAAAGTCGGACTCCTAATATATTAAAAAAAACAAAAGTCAAAAGTTGGACTCAATTTAAATAAGCACACAAAAGGTCGGACAACTAAATAAATTATGAAAGTCGGACACTTCAAGTTAAAAGTTGGACTTAATAACTAATAAAATAAAAGGAAAACAAACTTGGACAATAACTAATAATAAACCTCGGACACTATTAATATTATAAAACTTCGGACAATTAAAGAAAACTTAAATTCTATATCTAAAGAACCTCGGACTAAACAAATTAAAAAAAAAAATTCGGACCCAATATCTATAAAGTACGGACTATGTGATTAAAATACGGACTATGTAAACTTCGGACCAAATAAAAGGTAAAGTTCGGACTAGACACAAACCTAAAATTCGGACAAGAGATTTGAGACACTCAAAACTCAGAAGAACCAATCTCCGGACTATCTCCCCAATGTGACTTCACACTGGTTCAACAATACCCCGGAAACACAAACACCAAATTTAAAACACGGACAAACCTTCCAAAGATCAAACTCAGGAATCTTTTCCTCCTTCAACACTGTATGAACAAGACTCAAAAACCCCTGTAAAACCCAGATGAAGAACAACACTAAAAATCACTAAACTACTCAAAATCCATCATCAAATCACTAGATATGAATGAAGAATCATGAATAAAACACAAAAACTCACTAAACACTCACTAAACCCTATCAAAGTTTGAACTTTTCTCACAAAAACCTTCAAACTAAGAAACACCTACAGTAGTATGAGCACACTGCTCTGATACCACTGTGAAAGCACCGAATCGATGACGAACATCAAACATTACACTTGATTCAAGACATGAAGAACAAAATATGAACAAGATAGAAATACGTAGAAGATGAACCCTTTATATTGAATCAGTCATCACAGATTACATACCAAAGGAGTAAACATCATCTACAAGCTGGTTTAGATCACAAAGATCTAAACCCTAGCTTTCTCTCACTAACACATAGTCTCTCTCTCTAGGATGTGCACCAGGAGGAACAAGTTGGGAGAGCAGCACAAAGCTTCAAGAGTTTATCTTGGTTCTTGATCGATCCCACATCCATGGATGCTTGCCCTAATCCTATACAACACATATATATAGACTAGGACTAAACTCGGATAAACAATCTACACCAAAACCCTGACTAAGGAAAACAAGGATAATGATGTAAACGTATCACAGAGGAAAACGTATCACAGAGGAAAACAAGGCTTTGTGGAGGCTCTAGGATAATGATGTAAACGTATCACAGAGGAAAACAAGGCTAAGGAAGGCCTCTATGTAGCTGCGACAGAGAATGGGCTGTCAATTGTTACTGATTCTGCTCTCAGAACAGGTAATTAACTCTTACCTCATTCCAATTCTGATAGTGATGACGCGATGGCTGATATCTCGGCGTCTCCTAGCCCGATTGATGTTGATACTCCACATAGTGTGAGTAAAATTGATATGGATGGTGGGAATCAACTGTTTAAACCACCTCAGTCGGGTCCTGACTTGAACCGTATAGATGAGGATTTGGGGGAAGACGAAGAAGGTTTCTTTGTTTTTATAGGTCAAAGGTTTTATTTGGTTTTATTATTTTTAATTAATAATGAGTTGTAATAAAACTATAATGACTAAAATACCCCAGAGGAAAAGGACAAACATCTGGGTTTAATTTAGGGAATCTGGCCTGATTTCACTTTTGGATCAAAATGGCAACAAAACTGAAACCATAAGGACCCAGATACAAAAGGTTTGAGATTTGGACTAAAGTGGCAAAACTGCCCAAACCTCAGGGACCAAAATGGCAGTTTACTCTAAAAATAAGTTTTTTATGAGTTTTCACCTGTAAAACTTGTAGGTCCCTCGTGGAGGATGAGGTTAAACCTTAACCTTGTTATATTAACACACTAGCAAGTGCGGAATCCAAGCTAGAGTGCAACCGAGTCGAGACAAGTATAAACACAAAACACACAAGGTTCACCGATTAACACCACTGTATTAATGCGTATGAAAGGTTCCAGTTACAAGCACAAGGTTTACAACTCAGTATTGCAAACTCTCTAAAGTGTGTGTGTGTGTTCTTGACAGAATGCTCTCACTATCTCTCGAGTGTATCTTTCTGTCTCTCGTCTCTCTGTCCATCCGCTGAACACACACTGCATGGGTATATATATACCCAGCACAGGTTGTATGGTCGAAGGATCATGTGGACTGCCCGAAAGATAATCTGTCGATCAAGAAGCCATCGAAGGATCCACAAACACTTCGAAGGATGGCATATCCTTCGAAGTCCATCAGTATCCTTCGTGGAGTATCTTTCGAGCCTTTCGAAGGATAGAAACAATCCTTCGAAAGCCCAACCTTCGACACATAACATTATACAACCATTTTCTAACTGTTTGGCCAAGTCAAACCAGGAGGATGGTTGACTTGGTCAAACTTACATGACTAACAAGGACATCGTTTACATCGTGACCGAATACAGACAAAGTACAGACACAAGTGCACCAACAAACTCCCCCTTGGCTGTAGCTTTGTCTCGATCTGATTATCTTTGATCTTCGTGTCTTCAAGACTCTGATGTCCTTTCAAGTCTTCAATGTCGGAGGATCTTCAAAGTCTTCACGTCTTGAAAGCAGAGAGTGTATCAACAAACTACCCGTATCATGTAGGAAGTGTGTTGACAAACTCCCCCTTGGCATAGGCTCCTCCTTGAGTTATGCTTGTGAAAGTCTTGATCTTTATGAAGTGAGATCCTTGTGGTGTTGATGATAGCCAGCGGCAACTCGATCATCTTCATCTTCTGAGCGCCTTCACGTTGTGTCTTTATTCCGAAGCTTGTCGTCGACTATGTTCTCCTTGCCTTTATAATCTGCACATGCAAGAAATCTAAACGCATAATGAGAACAACTGCTTGGAATAGTTAGTATAAACAAATGACACACGAATGACCATGTCACAATCAAACACCGTCCGACAGTATGAAAGTTTAATAAATTTGTCAATTTTAGACTTAACTTTCAAAGACTTGCAAATTTCGACCGTTTATGAAGATTTAGTCAATTCGGTTTTCAGTCAGGTTTCAGGTAACGAAGACTCGAGCTCCAACATCGTACGATCGAAAATAAAGTAGAAGTAAAATCTTTTTGGCTTTTATAAAGTTTATATCAAAACACACCTAAAATCTTTTTGGTATTTTTGAATAAATTAAAAGTCAACAATTTTCATATCCTTTGAGTGTTATCAAACGACATCACCGCTAATGTCGTGCTGATATGCACCAAACGACGAAACTGTTTAAAAATAAAACAATAAAGGTTAAGCAGTAAATAAATATATACAGACATTCTTTTTGCGAGTTTCGAGGGTAAGAGAATCATATCAGTGAACGGTCATGCCAAAACGCTCTTGTTGTTCAGTTAGTTAACATTTAGATAAGCATCCTATAACGATTATCGGTATTGTTGTCCACATAAGCTCAACTTATCATTTGTAATCATGGCGAGGGGATATGTTAAGGTATGATTCATACTTACCGACCGGTGTTCATCCACATCACGACACATTCCCGTATCAAGTTATGCACGAGAGTTCATCTTACCGGTGAGTATACCGATTATCATCTGTTTGACCGTATATGAGATGTGAGAAACTCACTTATTTTGTTTGAAAAACAAGCCCTATGTGATAGAATCACTTATTGATGAGGAACTTGATTTTCAGATGCATGAGGGCACAGGAGCAAGTCCGTGAACAGGTCAGTACTTTCGTACAGCAGAGAGACGAACTTGACTCCCGGATAAATGTGATATTTTATCACTTATTTGTTTGGACATGTGATTGTTGATCACTTATTGAGGTCGAATGCAGTATGTACACGTATGTATAGTATCATGGAAGATCTAGACTTGCGTCCCCGTTATTTTTCGGTAAAAGATACAACCATGATACCCAGATGATAAGCAGCATAAAGACCGAATATCTCAGAACCTCGGCAATCTATCAAACGAAATTTCGGTACCAAGACCATATGCCAATGAATGGTTCCCACCCAGTCTTCAGTCGATTTAAGTTTATATCACCCTGCACACTTTAAAATGATTGTGAGCCTACCGATACATCTTATATAGAGCTGCTTATCGTTTTTCATTTTGCATTTCAGTTTAAAGAGGTTTAGACAGACCACTGATCTACTATCATTTTCTCTTTTTCTCGCCAGGAAACTCATTTTTGTTTTTCTATTGTTTTTGCGTGATTGAAATTTTTCGATGTTTTTGGATTTTCAAATTTTTTGGATTTACTCCCCCTAAAATCAATAAACTAAGACAAATTTAAAACATAAAGGTATTTACAAAAATGATTTTCCGATGTTGGTTTACTCTTGCTTGACCTTAATGCCGTTTACCAATAATAAAAAGTCAAATCTTGATTTGTCAAATGCTTTGGTAAAAAGGTCGGCACGTTGGTCATCGGTGTGGACCTTAACAACATCGATTAGCCTTTTCTCAAAGCAATCACGTATGAAGTGATATTTGATTTCGATGTGTTTGGTCTTTGAGTGCTGCACAGGATTTCTAGTGATCTGTAATGCAGCAGAATTATCAACGTAAATAGGAGTAGTTAGGAATTCAAAACCGTAGTCGCGTAATTGTTGTTGGATCCAAAGAACTTGGGAGCAACAACTTGAGGCAGCAATGTATTCAGCTTCGCATGTTGATGTAGCGACGCACGTCTGCTTCTTGCACTGCCATGTGACTAGGCGATTTCCTAAAAACTGACATCCAGCCGTTGTGGATTTGCCGTCGATTTTGCATCCGCCATGATCAGAATCACTGAATGCGATCAAGTCAAAGTTATTATCCCTAGGGTACCATAGACCGGTGTCAGGGTAACCCTTCAAATAACGAAAAATCCTTTTTACAGCTGCAAGATGTGAGGCCTTCGGGTTGACTTGATATCTGGCAAGCAGGCACGTTGGGTACATTATGTCTGGCCTTGATGCTGTGAGGTACATAAGAGATCCGATCATTGCGCGATAGTATGAGGGGCTAACAGCTTCACCCTTCAAGTCTGGAGTAATTCCATGATTTTGTGGCAGTGGGGTACCAATGGGCGTTGCATCAGACATCTGGAACCGGCTCAAGATGTCACCAACATATTTAGTCTGATGGATGAATATCCCAGACTCATTTTGTTGCACTTGTAGGCCCAAGAAGAAGGTCATTTCCCCCATAGCACTCATCTCGAATTTATCCTGCATAATGCGCTCGAAATTCCTACACAAGACATCATTAGTAGAACCAAAAATAATATCATCAACGTATACCTGTACCAGAAGAAGATCTCCATCTTGTTCTTTGATGAAAAGAGTACAGTCGATAAGACCTCTTCGAAAACCGTTCTCCAGCAGATAGGTAGATAAGGTTGCATACCAAGCTCGCGGTGCTTGATGAAGACCATAGAGAGCTTTGTTGAGCAACCAAACCCGATCGGGATGGATAGGATCTTCAAAACCTGGGGGCTGTTCGACGTACACCTCTTCTTCAACCACACCATGTAAGAATGCACTTTTCACGTCCATCTGATAAACCTTGAATCCTTTGAATGAGGCATAAGCCAGAAAGATCCGAATTGCTTCCAGACGTGCAACAGGTGCATAGACTTCGTTGTAGTCGATTCCTTCTATCTGACGAAAACCTTGAACGACTAAACGTGCTTTATTCCGAATAACCACTCCACGGTCGTCTTTCTTGCATTTGAAAACCCATCGAGTGCCAATTTTCTTGTAGTTCTCAGGTCTTTCAACAAGCTTCCAAACACCAAGCTTTTGAAATTGCTGCAATTCTTCCTGCATGGCTTCAACCCAAGCATTGTCTTTCAAAGCATCTTTCCACGATTTTGGTTCTTCTTGTGACACGTAACACGCGAAGGACCAGTCATTCTGAAGACCAGATTCTCTTATAGCTGAATACAAACCAGCATTCCGGTTGTTTCTCAGCTGATTACGCGTCTGCACACCGCGATGGACATCTCCTATAATATTCTGCTGGGGTGGGTATCGTGAATCCTCATTTCAGGATTTTCTGACCCACGTGCATTGATACCCAAATTGTTAAGATTAAGATCAACAACCAACTCCACACCAGGAATGTGTGTAGAGGTGGATGCATTCCCTTCAGCAGTGTCTACATTCTGCATATGAGGTGTATCAACAGAGGCACCTTGAACAGGAGCAGCTTGAGCCGAAGATCCTTCAGCTGCATCATGAAATTCATCATCTTCAGAAGATTCATTATAATCAGCAGCATCTTCATAAACCTCATTTTGAACCATATTGTTGACAGACGAAGAAGCTTGTGGGTCAACAACAATAGGTCTAACCAAAGGCGAGTCAGCAGCGTTGTCACATTCAAACAACATTCTAGCCGCTGCTGATTCTACGTCAAAGGTTGGCAGATTGAAGGAGTCAAATAGTCCATCATAATCGAACATCCACGGATCACCCGGAGCCCTAACAGGACTCGTGTACCTTTGAACCCTCACTTCACTCCATAGCTCAATCTTTCTGGTAGCCAGATTCCAAACACGAAAATTTGGAGTATCATATCCAAGGAAGAAACCCTCGATGGCTCTAGCTCCAAACTTTCCATCCGGCTCAATCATAGTACATGGAGCACCAAATGGTTCTAGGTAAGAAAGATCCGGTTTTCTTTTCTGAAGGAGTTCGAAGCAAGTTTTGCCATGTCTCTTTACTGTAAGAACTCTGTTTAACGTGTAGCATGCAACCGATACAGCCTCCCCCCAGAATTGAATAGGGAGTTCCGACTCTACTAACATTGTTCTTGCAGTTTCGATAATCGTCCGATTCTTCCTCTCCGCGACCCCATTTTGTTGTGGAGTATAACGAGAACTGTACTCATGAAGAATGCCTTTAGAAGTACAAAACTCATCCATAACTCGATTCTTGAATTCGGTTCCATTGTCGCTTCGGATCCTTTTCACTTTCAACGAATAGAGATTCTCCAACATTGTAAGAAGATCCTTGAGGATGCCCGGAGTTTCACTCTTGTGTGCCATGAAGGATACCCAAGAAAATCTAGAATAATCATCAGTAACAACTAGACAATAAGCATCTCCAAATGTTGTCTTGTGCTTCATAGGTCCAAAAAGATCCATATGAAGACGTTCAAGAGGTATGCTGACAGTGTTGATTTTCTTCAAAGGGTGAGACTTCTTTGTTTGCTTCCCTTTTTGGCACGAGACACAGATATCTTGTAAATGAAAACTTCTCACAGGCACACCATTTACAAGATTATTTTTCACCAAATGGTTCATCTTTCTCAAGTGAATGTGTCCCATTCTTCTGTGCCAAGATATAGACTCCTTTTCTGTGGCTTTCGAGACAAAGCAAGTGACTTGAGCTGATGTTGTAATCGCCTGGCTCATGTCGAGAATATAAAGATCATTAACTCTCGGAGCCGATAAGAGAATCCATTCTTGTGGAATTTTGAATCCAGGTTTCAGCACATAGCAGCCGGCATCATCAAAATGCACTGAGAACTTTTTATCGCAGATTTGCGACACACTGAGAAGATTATGATCGATTTGCTTAACATAATTGATCTTATCGAAGCACACAATACCATTGGAGATACTTCCCTCTCCAGTGATGAATCCGCCTTTATCTCCCGCAAATGCGACATACCCTCCTCTAATATATCTCACGTCGTATAAGAGCCGTAAGTCGCCAGTCATGTGCCTGGATGCTCCACTATCAACAATCCAATGACTATTAATAGTTCCTCCTGGAACACCCTGCACATGTCATTTAAAAACATCAGTTGAGGATGGGGACCCAAGCCTTAGTGGTCTTGGGTCGTCCCTGAGCATCACGAAACGTGATATCAATCTCTTGATGATTTTCAAGAACAACTGCTCCCCCTGAATTGTCACCCCCCTTAGGTAACCAAATTTGTTTTTGCCTATCAGTTTGAGTGTAAACAGTTTTTGAAGCTTCTGGTTTTACAGGTTGTGACACACTTGGTTCCTTGTTAACTGTTTTAACTTCAGATTTCAAGGCTTTTTCAACAGTTTTCATGTTCTTACGTCGTTGTTTAGTTTCTTGTTCTTTTACAGTTCGTTTATCATGTTTAGGTGAAACTGACCGACGTTGAGGATGAACTGTTTCAGGTGGAGCTTTCTCAACAAATTTATTCTTTGGAGCATTTGGGCAGTTTTTGATGATGTGCCCAAATTCTCCACATTTAAAACATGTTCTCCTTTCAACAAATTTAGGAGAACTTGATTGACCACAAGATGTCGAACTCGTGGAATCTGAGGTACTAGCCTTTTCATCACACCCCTTTGTGCGTTGAGTGTAATTGTTATCAATGTTACGTTTTAAGATTGTGACCTGTTGTACAAAATCTGTGTTTGATTTATTCTCAAAAGTCTCAATCTTGTCAGTACCTGTGGATGCCACGAATTTGACACTTTTTGCTTTCCTTTGAGATCGAGCTCGTTTGACTGGTTGTTTACCATTAGAAGCACTAGGTTGTTGAGTGGTTGAAGATTTTTGATTACCAAACTGTTTTCTAATCTCAGCCTTAGGAACCGGATCACATTGTGTTACAACAATTCCCGGAAGTGTTTTTCCCAAAAATTTGTTTGTGTTGTCTTCAAAGACTTTATCAATCAAAGATTGATTTACATTTTTAATTGGGAAATCGTGATCTGAGTAGATTTTATCATCTCCAATCAAAGTATACAACACATTACTGCTTTTAACAGTAGACACACATGTCTTATCAACTTTGACAGAATCAATCACTTGTTTCTTAACAGAGGAGACATCAGGAGTATCAGGATCACAAAGAATGTGATTCTCTCGTGGAATAACTACTCCTTTCATCTTGTTAAGTGATTTATCCTGATCACTTACATCCACTTCTGATTCATCATCCGATGTCTCATAGTCCTCGATAACTGGAGGACTTTGCTTCATGGATGATGAAGTTTCTTGTTGCTTAGAGGATGTGTTTAAAGAATTGTCCGGTTTGAACCCTAGGCCAGTAGTAAATTCCTCAAAATCAAGAGGCACACTGGGTTCATACCGAGGCATTTCCTCCTCATCAGGCATCTTGGTATAGTTATTCATCAAAGGAGACGGACATTTCTTATACCCTATGCCTTTCTGATTTCCCTTCAGTTGTTGAACATCGATAATGTGATCAAGCACAAATTGGGAGTTAGAATAACTCTCCAATTTTTGTTTGATCGCATCATGCTCGCATTGGGCAATGGCTAATTGTTTCTTAGTTTCTTCCACAATGTTGATGTATTCATTTATACTTACTTGCTTGTGGTAAACTACTTTGTTCACTTCGGACACGTTTTTCTTTAATGTTTCAATTACTGATTTAAAATCTTTTTCGTTCCGAGTTAAAGCCATATTTGCCTCTTTGCATTTGGAAAGTTCAATAACCAAATTTTGATTATGACTATGAAGCTTTCCTAATTCAAGCTTCTTTTCTGCACATGATTCACAAACACTAGGAGCAGGAGGTTCAGAATTTACCTGACTCGAAGAGGCTGACACATTTGTCATAAATGCAGTTTGAAAAGAAAACGATCCATCTTCAGAAAAGAACTTTTCCATTTCCCTGGATGTAGTAGCAGCCTTCTTGATCAGAATTGATTTCTGACATATAAGTTCATCAGCTTCATTCAATAAATCCTCCATACCAGAACCTGCTTCCTCCTTCACATCAGACTCTGATTGATTATCCCCAGAAACAGAGCCTTCTTCATCAGAACTTCCAGAATAACCAGAACTGTCATCACTTTCAGAGGACTCTTCTTTGTGATTGATGATCTTTGCATAACAAGCTGTTCCACTTCCTTGATCACCTTCACCAAGCTGCACAGACCAGTCACATCCCTCATCAGCTCGAACAGTCAAAGCCCGATTGGGATTTGAAGATCCAGGCTGTGCCTGATTGTTATTAACTCCCACAATCCTCCTTTCACGGTTTTCTTGCTGGGCATTCACATTTGCAGTACTCGTCTGGTTTCTGAAAGGGTTGTGATTGCCTTGTTTTGTTGGTCGAGTGCACTCACGTTTGAAGTGCCCTTTATTACCACAATTGTAGCATGTAACGGCGTTGATATCAAACCCATACTTTGTATCTTTCTTTCCTTCCAACGAAGTTCTTCCAGTTCGAGCCATGAAATCTTTTGCCCTTCTTACTGCACTAGCAAAAGCCCATTTGATATCCATCAACTCCATTTCTTCCTTGTCGATCTGTTGATAATCTTCATCGGTCATGTTGATGTTTCCAAGCTGACCTGCTACCAAACCACAGTAAGCACTGACCATTGTATTGATAATTTCCATATGCTCCTTAGCAACTTCAATGCTGATGTGTGAAAGGTTTGAATTATCGACTCGGATTGTGTTAGGGTTTTGAGGTTGAGGTTGAGGATTGTTTGTATAATGAGCCTGTTGTTGTTGTTGTGGTGGTTGGACTTGTGGCTGTGTTGGGACGGGAATGTAAGACCTCGGATCAAAGGCCGGAGCAGCAGTTGATTGAGAAAACGGAAGAGAACTTGTGTTGGACACAAATGCAGTTTGCAGTTTAGGTTGCTGAGCTGCAGCGGATCTTGCCAAAACATCGAAGCCTGGAAGGTACATTTCTGTATTCTGAGGAGCGGGAGCTCGCTTTGCTTTCCTGATTTCCTCATCATTTTTATGTTCCAGTTTCTGAATAAACTCATAGATGTTAACCGTGTCTAGAGTTCCAGTATGCTTCAACAACTCAATAAACGAACTCCATTTTGGAGGTAATGCGTCAGCAAACCTATTCACCATGTCTTGTTGAGTAGATACAACCCCATAAGCACACATTTCACTAATCAAATGATAGAACCGTGTGGTCATATCATTTAGAGTTTCGTTTTCCAAAAACTGAAACGATTCAAACTCTTTCTTCAACAAATCATGACGAGACTTTCGAGTAGCTGCATTGCCTTCACCTCTAGCAACTAAGGCATCCCACAAAGTTTTCGTGGTCTTGCAGTAGGAGAACTGATGATAGATATCTTTGTTGAGTGCTTGTGTAAGTGTAGCAAAGGCCTTTTTCTCCAATTCATAAGCCTTCTTGTCATTTTCGAGCATGTTAGCATAACCTTCTGAAGTGGACGCTACAACCTCAAGATTAGCATTGAATGCATTGATGAAACATGTCCAAAGATCGGTGCTTTGCCCTTGAACATACGTGTGAAAGCGGTTTTTCCATGATGGAAAGTCATTCATATGGTTCAGCTTTGGTGGACGATTGTTGCTGCCCGTTTCGCTTTCACTAATCAAAAGATTTTGAATGCTTTGACTTTGATTGGATACCAAAGCCCATTGACTTGGACTGATTGATGGCGGTGGAAACATACTTTTCGCCCAAGCTGCAGCAGAGGTTAGCTCTTGACTAGATTGTGAGTCAATACTCCAGTCCCAAGGACTTGTACAACTCATTTTGATGAAATACTAATAGACGACCTACACAAACACAAACTGTTAAGTTCAAACAGACACTAATCGAAAGATACAGCCTTGTTCAAAAGACCAAGACTTGTTCGAAGGATCAACAGTGTTCGAAAGATCACTGTTGAGTTTCGAACAAAGACTTCGAAAGATTCACAATTTGAAAGATCCTTATCTTTCGAATACTATCTCGAAAGATTCACAATAAAAGATCCTTATCTTTCGAAAATGTATCCTCCGAAAAGATTCCCTTGAGCTCGAAAGATAGATCACAAACTTCGAAGGATGGGTCGAAAGATGATTATCTATCGAGCCTTCCTTGATCGAAAGAAGATCGTTCGAAATCGAAAGATATCCTTCGATCGCTCCTGACACAACTGATACTGAAATGATAGGTTGGTGAAAAGGTGACGGGTTGGTAAAGTCAACTTTCGGCAAAAGAGTATGATCAGATCGTACTTTCTGCCAAAACCAGATTTGGTTTGATTATTTTAACCAAATATCCCTTCCCAATACACAAACAACTTTCAAAACTAATCTCAAAGATCAAAAAGTCATAAACTTGAAGAACACTATGAAGATTTAAATGAACAACATGAATTTATCGGTGAACCTTCAAATTCCGAACACAATATTTTGTTAAAATATTTAACACAAACCCATAACTAACATGTAAACATGAAAAATAACAAGGTTTAATCTGATTTTAAGTTGTTTTCCAGAAAAATATGAACTTTAATACCCGAAAAACAAACCAAGAACACACTCGGTTTTAACAAGGAGAAGAGCCTACCACTTGTAGGTCCCTCGTGGAGGATGAGGTTAAACCTTAACCTTGTTATATTAACACACTAGCAAGTGCGGAATCCAAGCTAGAGTGCAACCGAGTCGAGACAAGTATAAACACAAAACACACAAGGTTCACCGATTAACACCACTGTATTAATGCGTATGAAAGGTTCCAGTTACAAGCACAAGGTTTACAACTCAGTATTGCAAACTCTCTAAAGTGTGTGTGTGTGTTCTTGACAGAATGCTCTCACTATCTCTCGAGTGTATCTTTCTGTCTCTCGTCTCTCTGTCCATCCGCTGAACACACACTGCATGGGTATATATATACCCAGCATAGGTTGTATGGTCGAAGGATCATGTGGACTGCCCGAAAGATAATCTGTCGATCAAGAAGCCATCGAAGGATCCACAAACACTTCGAAGGATGGCATATCCTTCGAAGTCCATCAGTATCCTTCGTGGAGTATCTTTCGAGCCTTTCGAAGGATAGAAACAATCCTTCGAAAGCCCAACCTTCGACACATAACATTATACAACCATTTTCTAACTGTTTGGCCAAGTCAAACCAGGAGGATGGTTGACTTGGTCAAACTTACATGACTAACAAGGACATCGTTTACATCGTGACCGAATACAGACAAAGTACAGACACAAGTGCACCAACAAAACTTATGGTTCATTCCTTAGTTTTTGTGGATCCCAATAGACTTCTTCGTATGAATCATATGTTTGATAACTCTAATCAAGGCCGGCTCAACCTTTGTGGAGGCCTAATGCAAACCCGAAAAATGGGGCCTTCTCAAATTTTATTTTCCTCAACACTACAAATTTCAAATGTTTTGAGCGGAACAGTTTGCGCAAAATCTACCGAAATAGCATCAAAATGTTCAAGAACGATCAAGCATGGCCTTCGTATAATTATATGCAACTTTTATATATATACCTTGAATGGCCAATCAAAAATTAAATTAAAACAACAGTAGCAAGAAGCTACAACACATAGCATACAATCTGAATTACAGTTTCATTTAAATTTTTTTCTTAAAAATGTGGCCCTTTAGATATAGTGGCCCAAAGCAACATCTTTATTTCACTTACCCAAAAGCCGGCACTGACTCTAATTATTGATTGAGAAACATAGTAATTGAACTCGTTATGAGATTAATGACGATGCGTTCCGTGTCTCATGTCCAGTGAGACGTCGGTAACTAAAGTATAGGTTATTAAACAAAATGACATTTTCGTGATCATCAAGGGCGGTTGGTAAATCTCATGGGGCGGCTTGAAGGAGAATTAATATAACTAATAATAAGAGTAAATTACTATTTTGCCCCTAAGGTGTAGTTAGTTTAACCCTTTCAACCCAAAAAGAAATATTTTAACATATCAGATCCTAAGATTGTATTATGTAACGATTTTGGCTCTTAAATGGACATCTTGCCCACCTGATCAATGTGTTTAGCCCTACTAAAAAGTTATGTAAAGCTGAATTACAGGGCAAATCTTCTTTGGCAGTTGAAGGTTGCATAGTGCATACTAGCTCCTAAAAGAGTAATTGCCCAGCAATGCACCAATACACTTAATACACTTAGCAAAGATACTAGATGTCGAAAATTGTTGTCCCTTTGAAATTGTTATATAGGGTCGCAAGAAACATCATGTTATAGCATATCCTAAGCACATCCCGTGTGTAAATTCTCATTGGTATATATGCCCACAAAAAAGTGGTTCATTATGCAAATAAAGCTTTTTTGCTAGTTATTTTGAGTGGCCCTTTGAGTTTCAAAGAGACATGAAAATTAGATGCAAAAGATGTCATACGTGAAGGAAACCAAGAGTGGTGGAAATATGTATAAGACCCTTGTACATTCTTGCTACAAGATTCGAAAGGTACACAAAATAAAAATATCATATACCTGACCAATATTGACCATAGTTTCTTAATACAATGTATACATATATAAGATAAGGAATGACGAAGATACACCTTTATTCCTTTATAGAAGTTACTAGGTTAGAACCCCGTGTATTACAGGGGTTGAATAAATGTAATTTTATATATTAAATAATAAAAAGTTATATCTGTACGGGTTAAATAAATGTAATTTTATATATCAAATAATAAAAAAATAATATCTTTAAAAACCATGTGTATTACACATATTAAATAAATATAATTTTGTATACTAAATACTAAAAACGTTGTATCTTTAAAAAACCCGTGTATAATCGGGTTGAATAAATTTACCAAAAGACAAAAAAAAATTACATCCTTAAAACCCCCGTAAATTACACGTGTTGAATAGATCTAAAAAAGTTATATCTTTAAAAGCCATGTGTATTACACAGATTAAATAAATGTAATTTCGTATATTAAATACTAAAAACGTCGTATCTTTAAAAAACCCGTGTATAGTCGGGTTGAAAAATCTACCAAATAATAAAAAAATTATATCCTTAAAAACCCCGTGTATTACACGTGTTGAATAAATCTAATTTTACATAGCAAATGATAAAAAAGAGTTATATCTTTAAAAACTTTGTGTATTACACGGGTTATATAAATGTAAATTTGTATAGTAAATAATAAAAGTTAAATTTTTAAAAACCCCACGTTTTACACGAATTGAATAAATATAATTTTGTATACCAAATAATAAAAAAGTTATATTTTTAATAAATTAGGATAACATTTAATATTAATTTATTATTTATATATTTAATATAAGATAAGTAGGAAAAAGAGGTATTTGTTTAAAAAAAATTAAATTAACAATTTAGATTTGAGGATAATATTTTATTAAAGTATGATAAGATTTAATATTAATTTACTATTTATTTAGTTAATATAAGATAAGTAGATATTTGAGGATGCCTTCAATGAATGACACGTGTCCAAAAATTGATTTCTTTTATTATAGTAGATAGATTTCCATATAATTTCCTTTATAGTTTTTTTTAGCATCTATATATGTGTTTCATATATAGCATAAATCAGGGCCGTTCCTAGATTTTTGGAGACCCTAAGCGAACTTCGAAGTGGAGGCCTTTTTTTGCAAAATTACCCTTTCAACGTATTTAGTAACAAAACCTCCTCCTTTACCCGGGCTTGGGACCGGCAATTATAAACTAAAAAGTTTATAGTTGGCGAAGTTAATTTTTTTTGAAAGTTGTATGTTTTGTATAAATTAAGTATACGTTTAAATAAAATTGATTTTTCTAGATTTAACTGAGGCAAATTGTTTGATGAAAGAATCGTAATTAAGTTCTTCTAAAAAATCTCTTTCGGTTGACATAATAGCTAAACCGTTTAATCTTTCTTGTGACATTGTAGATGTAAGTGCAGTTCCTGCCGGGTAACTGTCGCTTATCAGTTCCGTATTAATCAAAACAGAAGTCCAAGTTAAAGTCAACAATAATGAAGAATTCAAGACCACATGAAGACCAAGGGGAGTTTGTTAGGGCACTTTAGGTGATAAGTGCATGTCTCCCATTCTTTAGGGTCTTTATTGTACTTTTGTTGAAAGTTAGTCCCAACTTTTTCCTAGGGACATTTTGTCCAAGTTTTATGTCTAGGAAAAAGGTCAGGGGTTTATGTTAGGGACAAAAGTCAGGGTTTTGGTGTAGATTGTTTGTCCGAGTTTAGTCCTAGTCTATATATATGTGTTGTATAGGATTAGGGCACACATCCATGGATGATTGATCGATCAAGTGCTTGGTGCACCTCTCACAACTTGTTCATTCTCCTGGTGTGAATTCTAGAGAGAGAGAGAGACTATGTGTTAGTGAGAGAAAGCTAGGGTTTAGATCTTTGTGATCTAAACCAGCTTGTAGAAGATGATGTATACTCATTTGGTATGTAATCTGTGATGATTGTATTGAAATGAATGAGTTTGTCTTGCATCTTCTTCTTCATCTACCCTGTTCTTGTTCTTCATGTCTTGAATCAAGTGCAATGTTTGATGTATGTCATCGATCCGGTGCTTTTACAGTGGTATCAGAGCATGGTTACCGATTCAGAATGGTCTAACCGCCTTCCGAATCACCATTGCTCTTGATTTGATGTTTGTTTCCGCCAAACATCTTGAAGATGTGAAGAATCTGCTCAAAACTTGAAGAAAATGAAGCTGTTCGTCGGCTGTGATGGTTTTTCTTTTTGGAGATCTAGGGTTTTGATCTGAAAAGGCTCTGTCTGAATTTTTGTAAGTGTTTTACCAAGTCCGAGTTTCCACTCTGTGTTTGTGTTTCCGGGGTTTTTGGTGAACCAGTGTGAAGTCACACTGGGGAGAAAGTCCGGAGCTTGGTTATTGAAACTTGTCTGAGTTTTACACTTCATTACTTGGTCCGAAGTTTTCATGATTCTAAGGCTCTGAGTTCTTCATAAAGTTTAACATTCCGAGTTTTCCGAGCTTTCATACTGGTTCTAGTTATTCCGAGTTTTCCAAGTTTTACAGATGTAGTGTTAAACTATTCCGAGTTTTAGATATGGATTTGTTCTGAGTTTAAGTTGGTCACTTGGTTCCGAGTTTTTAAGAGAGTTCCGAGTTTTTGTTCAAAAACTGTTTCCGAGTTTTTCATTTAACTGGTTCCTAGTTTCAGTTAAAGGGTCCGAGTTTCTTAAAACTCATCACATGTTACAATAGGTCCGAGTTATCAACTGGTGACATGTTACTAAATTTAGTTCCGAGTTCTTTAAACTTTAAAGTCTGAGTTTTAAAACTCAAATTGGTCCGATGTGTCTGATGTGTATCAGTTCCGAGTTTTTCCTCTTCACCATGTCTGAGTTTTCAAAGTCTCACCATGTCTGAGTTTCACTTGTCCGAGTTTTGAAGTGCAAAGATTCCAAGGTTCTGTTCAGAGTTTTATGTTTCTCATTAATTCCGAGCTTCAAACAGTGTTTTTGAAAGGTCAAAACTTTAATTCACTGTTCCGAGTTATGTGTCTTCGAATTAATTCACTGTTCCGAGTTATATGTCTCGGAATTTTGTATGTGGGTCCGAGTATTGAAGACATCTTATGTTTTTCCGAGTTTTGAACGGTCACTATGTTTTTCCGAGTTTTATCAAACCGTTCTGAGTTTTTAAACAAGAGTTTTGGCTGTCAGAGTTTTGCACAGATGTGAATCAGTCTCCGAGTTTGCACAGTTTGCACTTATTCCGAGTTTTGCACAGTTCCCTCATATTCCGAGTTTTACATAACAAACTGTGTGTTTGTTCCGAGTTTTGAACTTAGTGAAGATGATCCGAGTGTCTGACTCCGAGTTTTAAACTCTTTCATGTCCGAGTTTGTAGTTTTCTATAGTTCCGAGTTTTGATCTCAGCTCATCTCCGAGTTATCCGAGTTTTTAAAGAAAGTTTGGGGTTATTCCGAGTTTCTCAAAACTGGTTCAGTGATTCAGAGGTTCAACTTTCAGTTCTGTTAAACTGTCCGAGGTTCTGAGTTTCAGTGTTGGCTCTGATTTTTAAAACAGGCTCCGAGTCTTGAGAGTTTTGTGCGTGTCTCTGATTTTCTCCTTGTTCCGAGTCATGTGACCTTCGACGAGGGTCCAGCGAGAGGAGACGAGGGAGCAGTGTTTACGGTCGGTGGAGACTTGTATGTTTGGAGCGAAAGGGATCAACGCGCTGCTTGAATACAGTTATTCACTTGAGGAGCTTTCGGTTAAGCGGCTACGAGATGTTAACGACGGCTCAGCCGAGCCGATTGGTGTTGGCGCGGCTGTGAATTCGTTGAAATCGGTGTGTTTGAACGAGCTTTATAACGGACAGTCGTTTGGCTCGTTGATTTGTGGTGCGAAGAGAATACGACTTGCTTGGAATTTTGTATTGTTTACAAAGAAAAAGGGGGAGTAAAAAATTTTGAAGTTCCTGTTTTCTTTGTAAATATAAAGCTTGTGCGTGAAATAGCTCGTGTGTGATGGAGTTTTTGTCACGTGTGTTTATGTTATTAATCAAGTGTTGACATGATGAAGCTGAATTCTCGGTTGATGACTAGTTGAAGATTGAGCCTTATTAAGTTGCTATTTAGAGTAGAGAAGATTAGTTCTGGTCTCGAAATAATGTGGGGCTTCTTGATTTGAGGGGAAGGTCGGAGATGAAAGGCATCGGGGTTTCAGCGGATTTGTGAAGATAGGAGATTGATCATGAGGATACATGACGAGATGAGATCATACATGAAGGGTTGAAGACTCTGATCAAGATGGTGGATGTACTTTTACAAAGTTCAGTTTGTTATTAACTTATCGAACTGAGCCTCATGTCTTTGCGGAATTTGAAGTGTTTGGTGTTGGGCATTGGAAATCCGACGTTTCGTTCTTCTACCGGTTAAGTTTGAAGATTAATGTATCGAGCGATATTCTCACATGTTGTTGTAAGACGGTTCGCGTTAATTTGATTCGGGAGAAGTTTGAGGGGGAGGATCTACAGTGTTTGATGTTGGATTCTTCGGGTTTCTCAAAGCGGCCTTAAGTGATCGTCAGCAAGTCTTTAATTAGAAGGGTTGAAGATCGCTGTGCTCTGCCAGAAAGATCAAGTCTCAGCCAAAGTTGATAGCAGCCATGATATCATCAGTCAAGGGGGAGACTGTAAGTGCAGTATTCGGTGACTGAAGATATTAGTGTTAGACAGAACTGATTGCAACAGTTAAGGGGGAGACTGTAAGTGCAGTTCCTGCCAGGTAACTGTCGCTTATCAGTTCCGTATTAATCAAAACAGAAGTCCAAGTTAAAGTCAACAATAATGAAGAATTCAAGACCACATGAAGACCAAGGGGAGTTTGTTAGGGCACTTTAGGTGATAAGTGCATGTCTCCCATTCTTTAGGGTCTTTATTGTACTTTTGTTGAAAGTTAGTCCCAACTTTATCCTAGGGACATTTTGTCCAAGTTTTATGTCTAGGAAAAAGGTCAGGGGTTTATGTTAGGGACAAAAGTCAGGGTTTTGGTGTAGATTGTTTGTCCGAGTTTAGTCCTAGTCTATATATATGTGTTGTATAGGATTAGGGCACACATCCATGGATGATTGATCGATCAAGTGCTTGGTGCACCTCTCACAACTTGTTCATTCTCCTGGTGTGAATTCTAGAGAGAGAGAGAGACTATGTGTTAGTGAGAGAAAGCTAGGGTTTAGATCTTTGTGATCTAAACCAGCTTGTAGAAGATGATGTATACTCATTTGGTATGTAATCTGTGATGATTGTATTGAAATGAATGAGTTTGTCTTGCATCTTCTTCTTCATCTACCCTGTTCTTGTTCTTCATGTCTTGAATCAAGTGCAATGTTTGATGTATGTCATCGATCCGGTGCTTTTACAGTAGATCTTAAATAATTTTTTATTAGTTTTAAATTGGAAAAACTACGTTCTGCTGAAGCAACGGTTTTACAGGAATGGTTAACATAATTCTATACGCAATATACGCATTTGGAAAAGAATTAAAGTTTTTAATATAAGTTAATATATTAATAAGCGTGTCAGACTCTACATGTAATATATCTCTTAGCATTTTTAGTTCTTCAAATAAATCTAAACCATTAACATCAACATGATTATCATGTTTCCAAAACTTTTCAAGATCAATGCACTTCTTTTCTAAAGTTTCTTCATTAAAGGATTTTAACTTTTTTATACTAAACAAAAAGCCAAAAATATTATCAAACTCTTTGAATTGCTCAAATCTACTTTCGAGTGAAACACAAGCTTGATCTACTATGTATAAAAAGTAATCCGTTCTAAAAGAGTCTATAGGAGTTTTCAAAGTTTCATTATCAGCATTTTCATCAAATCTTCTATTTCTTTGAATAATACGTTTTTCACGAAAAATAGGTTCAATGCCCATCTTTAAAGCAAGTTCCTTAGCCGTAATCATAGCTTTTTCAAATCCTTCATCCCTATACTTTTTAAAATAATAGATAAGTCCATCTAGTTGTTTTATAGCAACGTCAATACACGTCTTTTGATTGTAAATTTTTACTAACTAATTAACAGCATATAAAACATCATACCAAATAATCATCGCTAATAAAAATTCAAATTTTTCCAACTCATTTTCAACTAAAGATTTAGCCTCACTTTTAACCTTAAGATCGTCACTATCACGATACAAATCCATTAATGCATCTCTTAGTTCTGGAGCTTGAAACCTAATTGTTTTAACACTTTCTAACTGACTTTCCCAACGTGTTTGTGATAATGCATTAAGAGTTAAATATGGTATATTATCTTGTAAAATTTTCCATCTTTTAGTGGATGATGCAAAAATAGAATAAATACGTTGTATGGTTCCAAAAAAATCCTCAGCTTTTTTACAAGAGATAGCCATATCAGAAATTACTAAATTTAAACTATGACAACCACATGGAGCATAAAAGGCTCTAGGATTAACTTGTAACAAGCGTTTTTGTACTCCCTTATGTTTTCCTTTCATATTATGATCCCTTATGTTCCAAAAAAATCCTCAGCTTTTTTACAAGAGATAGCCATATCAGAAATTACTAAATTTAAACTATGACAACCACATGGAGCATAAAAGGCTCTAGGATTAACTTGTAACAAGCGTTTTTGTACTCCCTTATGTTTTCCTTTCATATTAGATCCGTTATCATAACATTGAGTCCTATTCTATAAAGTTCTTCAATAATAGAATCAAAAAGACCTTTACCGGTTGTATCATTCACTATAAAAAAATCTAGAAAGTATTCTTTATCTTCTATTGAAGTTCGAGAAATATCTAAACATCGTAAGACAATGGACATTTGTTCCTTGTGGCTTGTATCAGGATTGCAATCAAGAATAATTGAAAAATATTTAGCTTCTTTAACTTTTTTAATAATTTTGGTTTTGACCTCATTTGATAATAAATCTATTAGTTCATTTTGCATTTTGGGTCCAAGGTAATGGCTATGAATTTCTTTACTTTGTATGCGTCTAACATGTTCTTGCATTACCGGATCAAATTCTGCAATCATCTCAATACCGGCTAAAAATAAACCATTGTTTTCTTCGTACAATTGTTCATTTGTCCCACGAAACGCTAAATTATTTTTACCAAGACCCTTTACAAGAGAAATAATTCTTTTTAGCACATTTCTCCAATGTTCTTTTTCTTTATTTATTTGATCTTGAGCTTGTTTATCAATTGTCTTATTTTTTGCCAATCTTATCTCTAATTCCATCCATGTTCTCATATTGTTAATATGTACTTTACTTTTTTCATGTCCCTTTAATTTACTACTAATATTTTTCCAATCATTATTACCTTCTTTAGCTAAGCTGCTTGTACATTGATTCACGTTAAACAGGTTACAACTAAAACAAAATGCTCTATCTAAATCTATAGAATAAATCAACCATTTTCTTTCTAACGTTTCTCCATTTGGTAATGTTCGCATATATTTTAAGCTTTTTGAGATGTATTAAAGCTTCTTGAGTGTTCATCTTGTGGAAAATCGTAATCATGAATTTTCGTCGGAACTTTTTCTACGAGTATATCTCTTAAATCAATACTAATATTATTCCATTGACTTGGATCAACAAAATTCATAGGTATTTCATCGGTTGTAAATTTATCATTTGTAGGTGTATCGCTGTTTGTAGGTTCATTATTTGTAGGTGTATCTATATCATTTGTAGGTTCATTAGTTGTAGGTCTATCACTTTCATTCGTAGGTTCATTAGTTGTAGGTGTATCACTTTCATTTGTAGGTTCATCGTTTGTAGGTTGACTTGTTGTAGGTGTACAAAATTTTAGAAGTGCTCCATTTTGTGATTCAATTAAAGCTTCTTGTTTACGTTTTTTAGCCTTTTTGAATGACCGGATTCAAAAGTTCTAATTCGATTTGACATTGGTAATGAGACCTAATTCCCTAAACAACAAATTAAATAGACAAACAAGCAAGCCTAGTGCCTAAATAACAGGATCAGTTCAACAAATAAGCTTAGAAAAATAGCAACTTATGAAAGAAGAATGAGGATATGACTAACCTGTGCCACACCAACACTGTAACAAATCGAAGAACTGAATAAGCCCTAATTCCCGAATCAATCAACGTCTGTCGTCTGCCACAAATTAAACAACGCCTGCCACTGCCACAAATCGAAGAACTGAATCGAAGAACTGATTTAATCGAACAAATGTTTGTAAAATTGTAATCAAATGGAAGAACTGATTTAGCAGAATCAAACAACGTCTGGTTTAATCAAAGTATCAGCGGCCAGTTTGTAATCAACGTTAGCAGTTTGTAATCAAATCAACGTCTGGTTTGTTTGTAATCGATATTAGAGAGCAGCTTGTAATCAAATGGAAGATATAGATGTTAAAAAGCAAAAAAAAAAAAAAAAAGAGCCGTTAGTTAGTAGTTACTTACCGACCTTTCATCAGGGTCAGCGCCTGTTCAATAATCGATACCCTCATTCTGCAACGACTCTTCGATACCCTAATTCTACCGCGACCTTTCGTTCTTCATTCAGTTAATCTGCGCGTGTTTGAGGAGTGAGGCTTTTGTGTTTTGTTAGTTTGGACTTTGGACGGGCCTTTCATGTGATGGGTTATTGCTTTAAAACAAAAAAATGGGCCTCATATATGAAAAATCCACAACAAAATTGGAGGCCTTTCAAAATGGGTGGCCCTAAGCCTGTGCCTAGGGTCAAAAGCCCATTGGGCCGACCCTGGCATAAATGATGCGACAACTTTATGAGTAAAAGTTTTGATATTATCTTCAAGCTATAGTCACTACTACACAAGGAATATCAAAAGAATCCATCATTTTTTTAATTTCTATTTACGACACTAGCAGTGCCAGACTCGTATTTTTTCATGGGGGTGTGGAATATTTTTAAAGATTTTAAACCTATAGGTATATGAAAGAGTTAATTACTGTTTTCGTCCCTGAGGTTTGTCAAAAATAACGGTTTCAGTCCATTAGTTTAAAAATTGTGATTTCAGTCCATTAGTTTCATTTTCGTAACCATTTCAGTCCACTTTTCAAACCGGCGTTTGTTTTATGCAGTTAATGGAAGCACGTGCTTGTCACGTGATGGCCAATTCGGTCATTTCCATTCCAATTCTCACAAACCCAGTTGTATTAAACAAGGTGGTCCCAAGAAAAAGATTCCCAGGAAATGACCAAATTGCCCATCACGTGACAAGCACGTGCTTCCATTAACTGCATAAAACAAACGCCGTTTGAAAAGTGGACTGAAATGGTTACGAAAATGAAACTAATGGACTGAAATCGCAATTTTTAAACTAATGGACTGAAACCGTTATTTTTGACAAACCTCAGGGACGAAAACAGTAATTAACTCTATATGAAAAAAAATTCTGTTCATATCGGGCCGTATCGGGTCGGTTCTGTCGAGTCGAGTCATGTAAAACAAAAGAATATTAAGCTAAAATTTATATAATCATTCAAACGTCGTTACAAACATATTTAAAATGTCTCCCTATGGGTTTTTATTTTTTAAAATCTATACAAACATCATTTAGAGCTAATTTTCTAAGCAAGTCTTTCTCTATATAACATATACAACCAATTTTTAACACTAAAAACTTAAACAATCATCATCATACTTCATAATTTTTAACTTTAAAATCAAGTCCCAGTTTTAATTGTTGATTCTTTGTAGCTAACCATTTAAACACATTAAACTTTAACTAAAACAACAAAATCAGCCAACTAAAGTTTCAAAAAACAACAAAACAACTAAAATTTCAAACATTTTTAACAATTTTATTTCTCCTAAAAATCCAAATAAAACAAGAAAACAACAAAATAATCGAACCATACCCGGAAAAAGTGATAAAGATGTTGTTTTCGTGAGTTTGGTGGCCATAATTTACTATTCTCCAGCGGAATCCGAAGCTGTTGCTGCTGCCTGATGAAGACCTGTTGTGCGCTGTTGTTGGTGTTGTGGGTCTGGGATCACAAAACAAAGAGCGGGACGAGAGAAGGGGAAAGGGCGGTGGGTTGGGTTATCATATTTTAGTTCAAATTATATTATTAATTAGGTTGGGCTTGGGTTATAGAGAGTGTTTATTAGGCTAAAGGCTAAGAGAAAGTTAAATGGGTTAAGTGAAAGTTAATTAGTTAAGTGGAAAGTAATTAGGTTGTATTTAAAAAAAAAAAATCAAGGGGTGTGGTCAAGATTTTCCAAGGGGTGCGGACGAAAATTTTCAAGGGGTGCGGTCGAGATTTTATCGGGAATTTAGCACTTAATCTTTTTTTTTCAAGAGGTGCGTCCGCACACCTTGGACATAAGGTGGGTACGCCCCTGGACCCTAGCTTATTAGATTTTGTTGGTCCAAGAAACAAAAAAGAAAAATGAAAAAGATGTACAAGAAACACTCTATTTTTAAAAGAAATCCATCATTTTTTAATTTCTATTCACGACCACGGCGTATCCTACTTTTAGGCTACTTGGTACGGGGATGGCCCTGGCCCGTCTAGCTCCGGCGCCGGTCTCCAACACCGTTCTCCCTGTGTCGTCGTCCTCTCTGTCTTGACCAAGACGTTTGTGCCGGCCCTCGACATCACCCCTTTTCTTTCTTTGCTTCCTTTTCTTCTTCATATTTCTCTACTTTCTTTCGATCTTACCCACGATTCTTCACTGTTCTTCAGGTATGATTTCAATCTTTCTTTAATTCTCCTTCAAACCCTTAATTTTCTTGCTGTTTTTATACCAAAATGTCGTTAAAAATCCGTTCTTTTTGCAAGATTTAGGGCTTATTGTTATATATTGTAATGAAATTCATGAAATTTTATTGTAATTAGCTAATTTAGTTGGATTTATTAGGTATCCTTTTGTAGTTTTGTTTAGGATATTAATTTGCTTGATAGTTTTTAATATTAATGATTTTATTTTATAACTTATTAAATGTTAAAAAAACATGTTGAATTTGAAAAAAAAAAATTAAATAAGTGGGGGAAGCCGATCCTTCATTTCCTTTGGTCCATCCTTGGAGGTGCATCCTCCTTGGATGGTGACATGGCGATGGCGTGGAGGGGCATCCTCCAAGGACTTGCCTCCTCCACACAGGATAGCCTTAGGGGCGGGTTCATGAGAATCATGATCGTCAAAAATAAATTGGGATAGGCGTAGACGGTAGATACGATATTGATTATAATAATGTTACTTTTTAGTGCTGTCTATTTTTATGTCCAACTTAATTTGTCATAGTTTAGCATATTTAATAAGGTGTCTCTTTTTCTCTGTCCATAAGGTGAACGGTTTAAATCCTATAAGATGTATGCAGTGTTGTAAAAATCGGAATTAATCGGCACCTAGGCGCTAGTCGGGCGTTGACTGATTAACTTTGAGCTAGTCGGACCATTAGTCGGTAGTCGGTCCAAGTCGTTCATAGTCGGTGCAAGGCGGCCCAAATCGGCCCAAGTTGGCCAAATCGTTTCTAGTCGGCCCACTTTTTTTTAGTTTAAATCTGGCCCAAAAAAATGTTTTTAACCATTATACATGGCCTAAGTTGTTTAGTTCCAACCTGGCCCAAAAAAAAAACATGCTTTAACCCATTAAAACATATTTCATGAGGCCATGACTGATATGTTAATGTTTGAATGTTTAAATACTTAAATTGCTATGTTTTAAACTTCATCGTTTAAATTTTGAACTACTTTTAAGTATTATATTGATATTAAGGTGTGTATTGAATATTTAAATACTTGATTTGCTATGTTTTAAACTTAGTTGTTTGAATTTTGAACTATTTTTTAGTATTATATTGATATTAATGTATGTGTATTTATCTAAATTTAAAAATTATATATATAAATTCCGATCCGATTAATCCCGATTAATCCCTAGTCAGTACTCCACTGCCCGACTGGCGCCTAGCGATCCCTACAACACTGGATGTATGTATAAGAGTTAATTATATATATATATATATATATATATATATTAAACCCATTAAGTCTAACCACTTTTTAAATCGATATCCACCGTCGGATCATGCTTCAGCCATTTAAACTCCAAAAAATAACCGCTATGATGGCGGTTCGGGGCGGTTCTTTACGGTTTCCTTAGCAGGTGGTTAGCTCCACCTTTTTCGACCCATGTTCTCGAGTACTCACGTTTCCTACAAAACTGGATTGTGGACAGTTCTTAGCAGTTACCCTTCATACTTTTTTTCCTCCCCACGTTGCCTACCTCTGTGATTCATATATTAATATTCCAATGGTTAGTTTGAAAAAAAAAAAAACATTGCAATGTGAATTTTAGAGAAGAGGACCACTGAGAATCGATTATTAATCGATTCCTCATGAAACCTCGCACCAAAATCATCATCTCCACATCATGCTTCAGAATTCCTCAATTGTTTTTTTTTCTGAATCGATTACCGATGCTTCACTCTTCCTAATTAACAATTTAAGGGTTTCATCGTTTAATCATGCTTCACTCAATCGGTGAGTTTTTATAGCGATTTGATCTGAAATTTATTGATTAAATTGTTTTAATAATTTCATTCTTCGTAGTTTCTGTGACTTTGTAGTAATTCACTTCAAAATACTTGATCTAGAATAGGTGTGCGGAATCCACCTGATGATCAACCACTGTAGATGAAACACTAGAATGCAAAGATTTGTGAGAGGAATCAAGAATACACGGAGTATTCTTGATGAAGAAGATGAATGACGTCACACACACAGTAGCCGCCAGACAAACACACACAATGATTAGGGTTAGGTGCACAGAATTTCACACAGAATCGCTACCTTGTCTATTCCACATAAAGGTCTATATACAAGGTAAAGCCCGGACTTTCAAGACAAACTAGAAAGCCCGGACAAAACAAACAACACAAAACACTGACCTTTATCCCTATACAAAACTCGGACAAAGTTCCTAGCCTTAAACCCCTGACCTTTGTCCTTAACATAAACCTCAGACAAAATACAATCCTAAAGTTGGGACAAAGTGTCCCTAGGATAAAGTTGGGACAAACTTTCAACAATGTACAATAAAGACCCTATAGAATGGGAGACATGCACTTATCACCTAAAGTGCATTAACAAACTCCCCCTTGATCAGTGCATGGTCTTCATTGGTCTTGAGATCTTCATCCTTTCATTGGTAACATGGGAGTCATGCACTTATCACCTAAAGTGCATTAACAAACTCCCCCTTGATCATTGCATGGTCTTCATTTGTCTTGAGATCTTCATACTCTCTTCGAGAACTCGTTGCCTGGATTTTCACACAGAACTGCACGACTTTGATGAATTGATCAGCTAACGGATTGATCTTCTTCAAAGGAAAGCAACGGCAGACGTCTTAGCTTCTTCAAATCTTCCATCTTGCGATGAATGATCCAGATGCACACAGCTTCTTCAAATCTTCCATCTTGAGATGAATGATCCAGATGCACACAGCTTCTTCAAATCTTCCATCTAGAGATGAGCGATCCAGACCTGAAACACTTAACACCGGATTAAGAATCTTAACCCCGGAGACACTCGGCCCAAACCTAGATCCCAAAAATAATTCCAATACCCCGGAATCAACAATTGAAATACTAAACAACCAATATTTAATAATTTGTATTTCAAAAACACGATCATTCAGAACAACTTACTTCAAAACTTATACTTTTGGAAAAATATCACAACTTGGAAGCAGATTTACCGAAACACCTTAAAATGACGTGATTACCCACACACTTAGATGGATCTTGCACGACCGATTTTTATACAAAAAGACTTATTTTAAGATTACATAACTTGATGTTTAACACCTTATTAAAGAATGTTCACAACCCTTAGAGAATTTTCAAAATGATAACTCGAACATAGAAACAAGAAAGCAAAATCTTTTTGAGGTTTTTGAATTTTTTTTTTGACTAAATAAAGAAATTAAAACTACGAACGTATTTACACTAATTATCTTTTTGTGAAATCGGAGCAAAGGGATCATATCGGTTTTTCTGTCAATATCGAACACAAGAACATAGTTTATCAGTTTAAGCTCTTAGAATGATATTAACAGTTCAAGACGTTCAACGGTATTGTGGTCCACTTAAGCTTTAGCACGCTTTCGAACACTGTTTTCGAGATATGAGATTAAGTGTTTTAATAGCTGACTGTAACTATGTTTACCCACCTCAGAATATACTCCCGTATCAAGGTATGCACGAGAGATCATCTTACTGGTGAGTATACCATTTATCATCTGTTTTGACGTATAAGCTAATGTGAGATACTCACTTATTTTGGATTGAAAACAAGTCCTTTGTGATAGAATCACTTATTGAGGAGGAACTTGAATTTCAGATGCAAAGGGCACAGGAGCAAGTCCGTGAACAGGTTAGTACCATCGTACAGACAAAGAGACGAACTTGACTCCCGCATGATTTTGTGGGACATGTGATTGTTTATCACTTATTTGGGTCGAATGCATCATGTATTAAAGATATTTACACGTATGTATGGTATCATGGAAGATCTAGACTTGCGTCCCCGTTTTTTCAGTAAAAGAAACAGCCATGATACCCAGATGATAAACAGCATAAAGACCACGTATCTCAGAACCTCGGCAATCTATCAAACGAAATTACGGTACCAAGACCATATATCTGAGAGATGTACCACACAAGTTACGTAGTTCATTATGTTTATATACCAAAAACAGGTTCTTATTGACGCGTAAAACCTACCGAAGCAACGTATAATGAAGCTGTTACAGTTAACGGTTAATTTTATATATTACTATAATCCTGCACCAGATACGACTAACCGATGTACTATCATTTCCCTTATATCTCAACACGACTTCATTTTATATTTTTCAAATGTTTTTGTATTTTTCTTAAAATTTATCCTACAACTAAGTAAAATATTTTTGGAGTTTTTCAATTTTTGGAAAGCGGTAAGAACTGTACAGAAAACATAAAATAAAGTTTCTATGCGAGTTTTGAAAAGCATTTTACTCGGGGTTGATCATGCCAATCATTCGAACCAGATTTTCAAATCTAGCCCGATCGAATGTCTTCGTAAACAGGGGAGCAAGATTATCCAAGGTGTCTACCCTAACCACTTCTATTAAACCCTTCTCAGCACAGTCGCGAATGAAGTGATGCCTAACATCTATGTGCTTAGTGCGTGAGTGATTTACAGGATTGTTAGTTATGGAAATGGCAGAGTTGTTATCGACAGGAATAGGAGTTCGAGTAAAATTCAAACCGTAGTCCCTCATTTGTTGCTGAATCCACAAAACCTGAGCACAACAGCTTGAAGCAGCAATGTACTCTGCCTCGCACGTGGATAGAGAAACGGCAACTTGCTTTTTGCATTGCCAAGAGACAAGACGGTTCCCAAGAAGTTGTGCGCCGCCAGAGGTTGACTTTCTGTTCATCCGGCACCCTCCGAAATCTGCGTCAGCATACGCCATCAAATCCAGACCACCTTCAGCTGGATACCACAATCCAAGCTTAGGCGTCCCTTTCAGATATCTGAAAATACGCTTGACTGCTTTCAAGTGAGACTCCTTTGGAGTTGATTGGTACCTAGTACACAAACAAACAGAGAACATAATATCTGGTCGTGAAGCAGTAAGATACATCAATGAACCTATCATTGCTCGATATAGAGTCGGATCCACTTCAGGATCTTTCACATCATCGGATGAAAGCTTGATATTTGTCGGGAGAGGCGTGTCAGAGGGTAAGCTATCTTCCAATCCAAATCTTTTGAGAATCTCGTGGACATACTTTGTCTGATGCACGTACGTCCCGGTTTTTTCTTGACTCACTTGAAGACCTAAAAAGAAAGATAACTCGCCCATCGCGCTCATTTCAAATTTGGACTTCATCACCGCTTCGAACTCACGACACAATTCTTCATTTGAAGAACCAAAAATTATGTCATCAACGTAAATTTGCACGATCAGAAAATCTCCCCCTTTCTTCAAAATGAACAGTGTGGAGTCAATCGCACCACGCGAGAACCCATGCTCCAATAGATGCTTTGACAACGTCTCGTACCATGCTCGAGGAGCCTGATGGAGACCATAGAGAGCCTTGTCCAACAAATAGACTTTGTTGTCTAACCCTGGAGCTTCGAAACCCGGTGGTTGGGATACATACACAGTTTCATGCAATTTCCCGTAAAGGAACACGCTTTTAACATCTAACTGATAGACTTTGATACGCATGTGTGCAGCAAAGGCTAGAAACAAACGAATAGCTTCCAGTCTTGCCACCGGTGCATAAACTTCGGTATAATCAATCCCTTCCTCCTGATTGAAGCCTTGAACAACCAACCGTGCTTTGTTTATGACGACAACACCCTTATCGTCTTTCTTGCACTTGAAAACCCACTTCGTGTTGATTGCATGTTGGCCCTTTGGAAGATCGACCAAATTCCACACCTTTAACTTGTCGAACTGAGCTAACTCTTCTTGCATCGCCTCACACCAAGAATTATCCTTCAGAGCCATTTGATAGTTCTTCGGCTCTATTTGAGAGATAAAACATTCATGTAGGCTAAGATTGTAGATTTCTTCGTTCTTGATAGCAGAGAACAGACACTGCATCTCTGAAATACTCCTACGCGTTTGTACTCCCGCATTTGGATTCCCAATAATATTATCAACAGGATGATGAATATTTGTTCTTGGAACTGGAATTGCTGGAGCTTGAAGATTGTTTCCCAAATTTGA
This sequence comes from Helianthus tuberosus, assembly GCA_030545235.1. Classification (NCBI taxonomy): domain Eukaryota; kingdom Viridiplantae; phylum Streptophyta; class Magnoliopsida; order Asterales; family Asteraceae; genus Helianthus; species Helianthus tuberosus. The sequence continues at coordinate 11,032,905 of CM060372.1, read as the reverse complement.
TTGAATCTCCCCCTCAACATTTGCATTACTACTAGAAGCTTGATCATTTCCAGAAGACGCATTAACATTTGGATATACTGAAAAGTCAACGTAAAGATCACCACTTATAGTTTGAGCAGCTGCATTGGGGATCTGCTCAGCAACAACTTCGTTTACAATCGAAGAATCAGCGACTGGAACATTCGAAGACACATTAGTAGGAATACTTGCTCTCCAGCTCGCATCCACTTCATCTTTGTTCACAAGATGTGTGTATACAACCTCCGAATCTTCTTCTGAAACATCAGGAAGATCAAATGAATCAAATAATTTATCATAATCATAACCGCTTTTGGGACCGAACTCGGACGGTGGAGGATCGAAACTCAAAGGAGTTATATCAAACACGATCTCCACTGTTCGCTTCTTAACGTTATAAACGCGTTTGTTGGGAGTTCCATTGGCATAACCCAAAAAGAACCCAACTTCACCAACTTCCCCCATTTTAGGAGTATCTTTGGTGCGTTTGATAACACATTTGATCCCAAAAGGTTGAAAACCAGATAAGTTCGGTTTCCTATTTTCAAGCAATTCATAACACGTTTTATCTTCTCTTTTGACCGTAAGCACATGATTTAACACATAACATGCAGTGTTTACCGCCTCGGCCCAGAAGAAAATTGGCAATTTAGATTCAGAAAGCATAGTTCGGGCCGCCTCAATTAGGGTACGATTCTTCCGTTCTGCAACTCCGTTCTGTTGAGGAACATATGGAGCGCTGAACTGATGAACTATTCCCATTTCCCGACATAACTCATCCATATAATGATTTTTAAACTCAGTGCCGTTGTCACTTCGGATTTTCTTAACAGGAAGTGAATAATTTTTCTCAAGTTGTTTGAATAATTCTCTTAAAATACCAGCAGTTTGATCCTTTGTTTTTAAGAAAAATACCCATGAATAACGTGAGAAATCGTCAGTGACAACTAAGCAATAAGACATCCCACCAATGCTAGCAACATGGATCGGGCCGAAAAGATCCATGTGAAGCAATTCAAGTGGTTTTTGGATTGAGTTAATAGTCTTTGGTTTGTGAGGCTTTCGTTTGATTTTCCTTTTTCACATGATTCACATTTGTTGTGCATATTGAAACTACATAAAGGAACCCCCAACACTAAGTTGTTTTTCACTAAGTGGTTCATTTTTCGCAGATGCACGTGGCCCATTCTCCTATGCCAGAGATACGATTGATCTTCAGTCGCCTTCGAAAGTAGACATGTCACTGGAGCAGACGAGTTAACCAACGGGCGCATGTCCATGACATATGTGTTATTCACCCTTGGAGCCCTCATAACGATCCAATCTTCAGGAACAACAAATCCCGGACGCAAAACGAAGCAAGCTTTATCAGTGAACAGCATAGTGTACTTGTTATCACAGATTTGAGAAACCGACATCAAGTTATGCTTCAGTTCTTCAACGTAGTTCACTTTATGCAGCGTAATTTTTCCATTTGACACCGAACCTTCACCGGTGATGTAACCACCCTTCTCACCGGCAAAATTCACATAACCACCACGAATTTGTTTAAAATTGTTGAATAACTCTTTATTTCCTGTCATGTGTCTGGAACAGCCACTATCGATATACCAAATATAGATAGCTCTTTTCAGCTGCTCCTACACTCCCCAACAAGAAAATTTAGTTAGAGTGTGGGACCCAAGGCATGATGGTCTTGGGTCGTCCCGATTCATCAACATAAGAAAACTCTTTGAAATAACCATCATTGCCATTGTGTCCTCCATTTCCATTTCGGAAATTGTTGGAATGACTCCCCGCAAATCGTGGATTATACGGAGTTGACGATCTGTTGGTATAACCAGAGTTTCCATAACCTCGGCTTCCATAGTTTTGTAACCGTAATTTTGATTCCTGGGAGGCTCAAAATTCCTACCAAATCTAGGAACATCATCATGTCTTGAGAATGATCGTGGATGATTATCCGAATGCTGTCTTTGATTTGGAAATCGGGGGGTGACGCATTTCGGTCATTCACGAATCTGTTCTGTGCATGAGGTCTAACATTGTTGTTGCTCGAACCTCCAGAACGTTGGTCATTCTCATGTGTTTGGAAAGTAACATGATTTTGTCGTCTGTGAGGGGTTTTCTCACGAGTATCATGTTTTTGAGATGAACTTTCCGGTCCTTTACCACGATTTATAACAACCGGTTTCTCCCCATGATCCTGATTTTGTTGTGTTTTAACATTTGGTTTGACAACTGGTTTTACTTCTTGTTTAATCACTTTGTTTTTCTCAACCTTCTGATTTTTACCGTTTTTCTTTTCAACATTAACTACTTCATTTTGTGGTTTTTCAACAAAAGGTTTCCTTTGACCAGGATCAACAAGAGACTTACCCTTGTCATCTGGACAATCTGCTGCTAAGTGTCCTTTCCCACGACACTTATAACATTTGCAAACTTTCGCAGCATTCTTTGGACGTTCCTCATGATCGGTCGAAGGTGATGAGGCGTTGGTGGAATTTTTCAAAATTTGGTTCACAAACTGAGAGTTGGAACCTTTTTCGATTTTTACTTCTTCTTTGACAAAATCCTCCCCTTTAACAAACTCAGTTTTAGGGGTATTTTTCAAAGACCTTTTAGATTTCCCACGTGACTTTGGTTTTGACTTCACATTTTGAACTTGATTAAACATTTCCAAAATCTTATTGTTTATCAAATTTTCAATGTTTTCAAGATTTACTTCATTTTTCTTTGAAACTCCACTCATCTTCGACTGATCTGAGTCAGTAACTTCATCTGGCTCAGATTCTGACTCACTTTGCGGTTCAACCGTCAGAGGGGTCTTTGGCACAAAATTTGCCAATTCAGGATCAATGCTTGGCATCGATGTATAATTATGGTTTACCGGAGGAGGCACTTTCTTATAACCGATGCCGAACATTTCTTCCTCAGATTCTTTGAGACGTTGGCTGTTAATACAGAAATTCATCACTTCAGATGAATCCCCGAACTTTTCAATTTTTCGTTGCAAGTCTAAAATCAGATTATCTTTTTCCAAAATAATTTTGTTCTTTTCCAAAACACAATTTTGGTTCATTTCAAGTTCAGATTTTAATTCCTGATTTTTAACAGTTCCCTGAGCCACACGTCTCTCAAATTCAGAGATATCATTTTTCAGCGCTTTTATCTTAATTCGGTGTTCTTTATCCGAATTAGACAAAACAGCAATGAGTTCTCTGGATTTTTCTAAGTCTGCAATTAAGTTTGTGTTATGAAGTGCATATCTATCAATCTTAGTGACAAACTCAACACATCTAGCACATCGCTTATCTACAGAAGATGATTTTACCTCAATGCCAGCCATGAATGCACATGCTTCGTTTTCTCCGGATTTTTCTTCCAACCGTTTAGCTTCTGCATCCGCAAATTGCTGCATTTCAGCTGTGGAGATGTTGAACTCAAAGCATTCTCCTTTTTCTCCATCTTCTGTTTTGTTAGCCTTTGCAACAGACTCTTCATTCTGGTAATCTTCATTCTCAGAAACATTTCCCGAATCCAACTCTTCCCCAAGAAGCTCAGCTACAACCGCAAGTTCCTCAATGCTAGTCTCTTCGACAATCTCTTCACACACTTCTTCAGCTACAACCGCAAGTTCCTCAATGCTAATCTCTTCGACAATCTCTTCACACACTTCTTCGTTGACAATTTCAGCTATAAAGGCTTGTGACACAATAGCTCCTGAAATGTCTTCCAATGCACAACCCCAGTCGTAAGGCTCAGTCACTTTTTGTAAAGATTGAGCCACCATTGCATTGTTTGTTGAAGGTGCAAGATTTTCAGAACCACTTGGACGAGCACTTGAGTTTGAAGTAGTCGCTGAATTGTTGTGAGGTCTGGAGTTGTTTCCTTGAGAGTTGTTTTCTCTGTTCGATCTCTCCATCTTCGGCTTCCGACAATCACGTGCGAAATGCCCGTAGATGCCACAGTTGTGACATTTTACCTTTGACATGTCGACTCCCATTCGAGTCTTTGTATGACCTCCTATGAACTTCCTACCCGTCTTCAACAGAAACTTCTTCGCTCTACGGACTAACAGTGCCATATTGAGTTGTAGATCAAGTTCTTCCATTTCGTCTTGATCTATCTGATCAAAGTCCTCATCGAGACTTGACGGTTCAACGAGCTTTCCAAGACAGAAGTTCTCGTAGGCAGTCATGAAGGACGCCAAAAGACTCATGTTTTCTTCAATCAACTTCACACAGCTTGCATCTACCTTTGGAATGTTCAAGCTTGTTCCTTGAGATTTCTGAGCTCCACCAGAAGAGTACATTCCTTGATTGGAATTTGTTGTTCCACTTGAATTGACATTGTTGCTTATAAAGGCGTGTTCACTAGCGGGAACTTCATTCTCTGAATATAGGGCAACACCAGCTCCTCCATTACTACCCTTATCTGTCGGTTTTGAAGCTTTATATAACTGAGGATCTTGAATCTGCTCGAAATCGGATGCTTGATCTTCCATATTCCAAGCATAACCCTTCAGTTTTTGTATAACTTCTTCCAATGGGAGCTCCTCGTAGAGAACACCTTCTCTAACCAAAGCGGTGTACATATTCCAATCTCTGGAGAGGCAATTCAGAAACTTCTCAACCTTCTCAAATTCAGTGTAGATACCCTCTTGACTCCTTTCAAGTTCGCTCAACAAATGATAAAACCGGTTCACTGTATCATCAAATGATTCATTTCTCAAGGCTTTAAACACAACGAATTGAGTCTTCAAACGTTCGAGTCGTCGTTTCTTGTATATTGCATTTCCTTCATAGCGCTCGATCATGCTATCCCACAACTCCTTCGAGGTATTTCTCTTACGGAAAGTATGAAGTATCGATTGTGTCATAGCCATCGTAATCATTGACATAGCTTTCTCTTCACAATCAAAAATTTTCTTTTGGTCGTCAGTGAGAGCCAAGTACGTATCAATCGTCAACGTACGTACTGGAGTAGCTCCACATCCTTTAACAATACACAACCAAATCTTGATGTCTTTTGCTCTAACATACCTCTCAAACCGATCCTTCCATTCTGGGAAATCCAATTCATTAATCAACAGAGGAGGCTTGTCGTTACTCCCCACCTCGGCATTGTGCTTGAGGTTTTGCACCATTGCAGTCAGATTGTTGTTTGCCATTTCAGAAAAACAACAGTAGGTTTCCAAGCAAGAACTGTGTCACTGAAAAGACTTTCTAAGTCCAAACTCGGAGAGAAAACACGGAGTGAAATGTCTGAGCTTGTGTGAAACCCGGATCACAAAAACCTGAAATAAACACAAACAGAAAACTCGGACACTACACTATTAGGAATTTAAACTCAGACCACCTAAAGGTTAAAATTCGGACTCCCTAATCAAACACAAAGTTCGGACTCTAGCTAAAAGTCGGACTAATGTTAGCTTCTCCAAAGTTCACTCTTAAAAAAGTCGGACTAATGTTAGTTCTAGCTAAAAGTCGGACTAATGTAGAATATTGAAACTCGGACCTATTTATTAGTGAAAAGTCGGACTAAGTAAAATATTGAAACTCGGACCTACTAACAAACTAAAAAGTCACACCTACTAATAAACTAAATATGAAACTTAGACAAGACAAACTAATAAAGTCGGACTCCTAATATATTAAAAAAAACAAAAGTCAAAAGTTGGACTCAATTTAAATAAGCACACAAAAGGTCGGACAACTAAATAAATTATGAAAGTCGGACACTTCAAGTTAAAAGTTGGACTTAATAACTAATAAAATAAAAGGAAAACAAACTTGGACAATAACTAATAATAAACCTCGGACACTATTAATATTATAAAACTTCGGACAATTAAAGAAAACTTAAATTCTATATCTAAAGAACCTCGGACTAAACAAATTAAAAAAAAAAATTCGGACCCAATATCTATAAAGTACGGACTATGTGATTAAAATACGGACTACGTAAACTTCGGACCAAATAAAAGGTAAAGTTCGGACTAGACACAAACCTAAAATTCGGACAAGAGATTTGAGACACTCAAAACTCAGAAGAACCAATCTCCGGACTATCTCCCCAATGTGACTTCACACTGGTTCAACAATACCCCGGAAACACAAACACCAAATTTAAAACACGGACAAACCTTCCAAAGATCAAACTCAGGAATCTTTTCCTCCTTCAACACTGTATGAACAAGACTCAAAAACCCCTGTAAAACCCAGATGAAGAACAACACTAAAAATCACTAAACTACTCAAAATCCATCATCAAATCACTAGATATGAATGAAGAATCATGAATAAAACACAAAAACTCACTAAACACTCACTAAACCCTATCAAAGTTTGAACTTTTCTCACAAAAACCTTCAAACTAAGAAACACCTACAGTAGTATGAGCACACTGCTCTGATACCACTGTGAAAGCACCGAATCGATGACGAACATCAAACATTACACTTGATTCAAGACATGAAGAACAAAATATGAACAAGATAGAAATACGTAGAAGATGAACCCTTTATATTGAATCAGTCATCACAGATTACATACCAAAGGAGTAAACATCATCTACAAGCTGGTTTAGATCACAAAGATCTAAACCCTAGCTTTCTCTCACTAACACATAGTCTCTCTCTCTAGGATGTGCACCAGGAGGAACAAGTTGGGAGAGCAGCACAAAGCTTCAAGAGTTTATCTTGGTTCTTGATCGATCCCACATCCATGGATGCTTGCCCTAATCCTATACAACACATATATATAGACTAGGACTAAACTCGGACAAACAATCTACACCAAAACCCTGACTCTTGTCCCTAACATAAACCTCTGACCTTTTTCCTAGACATAAAACTTGGACAAAATGTCCCTAGGATAAAGTTGGGACTAAGTTTCAAGACTTGTACAATAAAGACCCTAACAATTGGAAAGCATGCACTTATTACCCAAAGTGCACTAACAAACTCCCCTTGGTCTTCATGTGGTCTTGAATTCTTCATTATCGTTGACTTTAACTTGGACTTCTGTTTTGGTTGACCAGTTACCCAGCAGGAACTGCACTTACACGATATGATGACTGTTGGCGGTTGATTGGTAACATTATAAATCACGTTCCCACATTCATCCACAAAAACAATATTTATTTAAAAAAAACCCGCTATGATGGCGTTTCAGGGCGGTTCTCGACGGTTTCTTTGGCTAGCATTTTTTCCTCTCCACGTTCCCACGTTCATCCACAAAACTAGGGCAGATGGTTATAAACTGAACTGGAATCGTGTGTTTTAAGAGTGCCATCAAGAGGTTAATCCATGTCGCAACTTTCTTCACTACTATTACTATTTCAAGGTTAAATATTGATTTTTGGTTTCAATAGCATCTTTAGCTCTTCACATATTGATTTTGCAGGTCTGAGTTGATGATGTTTTGAGAAATTGATTTGCAGGATCATGTTGACGGTGGTGCCTTAGACTTCCAAGACCAGCATTCATATCTCATGATTTTGCAGGACTGATTAGTTTCTTCTAATTGAAGCCTTCAATAATCTTCTAAATTCAGTGTGTTGATTACTTGATGGAAGTGGTAATTTTCTCTGACATAAATAGTTTCTGCCCTAAACCGATTTGCCCTAATTCTGGCCTATTATGCTTTGTTAATTTAATTTGCTCAATGAACCTTGATAGATGTTTAGATCATTGTGCCAAAGTTAAGTATGAAGTATGTGTAAAGTTCAATTTCATAATTGATTATTTTTTTTCTGTTTTTATAATATGCTAATTTTGTTGTTCAATGTACTAAATGTATTTAATTTTTTGGTTAGGATGATGAAGAAAAATCGTTAAGCATGAAAATAACATGTACAACCACGTTGGGAGGTGTTTTGTAAGCATTAAGGATTCATACAAATGTCTTTCCAGTTTGTCACATTGATGGTGAATCTGATGATTTTATTGTTGTAGTGATGTTTCTAATTAAAATCTTTATGGCACGATACCCCGTGATGGCCCTTTCACAAGCTTCCCAATCTAAAGGTATATCCCACCTATACACCATGAAAGTTTGTACCTTTTCAATCTTTCGTTCATCGGTTTTGATCACGTGTAAACTAAAATAGGGGACAATAGTTTTGTTTTGAATGTCTCAATTTTGAAAACAACAGACTGAACGGGCTAGAGCTACAAGGACTCATCTCTTACGAATTTGGATGCTAAATTACTATAAAGATGTGCTTGGTTTGTCATGGCAGCCAATTTTGATCAAGTGTTTACAATTGTGTTTTCAGGTACCAAATGCTACCCACCATGTTTCTTTTGTCCTACAAACTCTTAAATTTGAGTGTGGTGTTAAAAACTTAAATGTGAGTTTTTTATGGTACAGATTTGAGACAAATTTTATTCAAGTTAGAAGTATTGGATCTTAAGGGCATGGAATGAGCTGAAATTATAACACCTGGCTCACTTATTCCTGTACGTTTAACAATTGAATCTGTAGTTGAGGTAAGAGCCCGTGCACCTATGTGTGTGTATATACACACACATATATATTATTGTGATCCATGTCTTTTTAACTGGTGCACCTTTGTGTATATATTGTGATGGTTTGAGCTATTATAGACAAGTTTGCATTTTGTAGGAATACATGGTTCGCAAATCGCAATGGTGATACTACTTTGTGCATTTTAAAGTTATAAAGTCAGCAGGTCAAATAAGCAAAGCAAAAGAAGAGGGTTTGTTGAAAAAAAAATGTAAGTAACTACCACTTTAAGCACAAGCAATATGCATCTCTTCAATGCAAATGGTGTTATAAAGAAGTACGAGACCCCATGACATGAAAAGTAAGGATGGCATTCATGAAAAAAAAAAAAAAAAAAAACAGATATTTAAGCTAATTTGGTTTATTGAGGTTCATTTTCTTTGTGATTACAACTCTTGAGGAATTATTTCACCTTCATCTTGACTTTTATGAGAAGAGGAATGTAAGATTACAGTCATGAAAAGCATATTGCTTATATATCCAATTTAATATTAGGATGAGTATCATGATTTTAAATGAAATCAAATATTTACAGGTGCAGCTATGCTCAAGGGAATGACTACCCAGTTCCTCCTCCGCTGTTCCTTTGAGGTCAGATTTTCACTTAAATATTTTGTCATGGATATCTTATTTGATATCAATGGGTCAATCTGTTACTGCAGAATTGTAGTTGTACTTATTGCAGTCATATTGCATTCTTGCTGATGTATTTTTGACTAAGTACTTAATTTGAACAAGTAAAAAATGGGCATATGGCCACTTGCGTGCGGCAACTGATGGTGTTGGATCGTGATTGTGTCAATGGGCAAATGCACTGGTGAGTGCATCTGTTTTTTTTTGGAGTCACCCTTACCATTGGATTAGGCCAATATTAAATCCTAATTATCTTAATATCATATATTTATTTTTGTTCGTGGGCTATGGAGTAGGTAGACCAAAGTACCAGACATGTATTTTCAACATGTTTGATTTTATGTAGTGTTTGAAAATTTTGGAGCCTAATTATGTTGAAGTTAAGAATGCAATTTAAAGGGCCCTTTATCATCATAATGCTCAGTTATCGCCTTTGGACTATGGGGTATGGGGCGGGGGTTGGGGCGTGGGTTGGGTACAAACGCCCACGTCACCACCCCGGGTGGGCTTGGGTTTCGGCGTGTCCCCTTGGGCGGGGGTTTCAGCTCGGGCGTTGGGCGGGGCTACCCACATGACATGGCGGAACCTCATTGGCCAAGAGCACTAGCCCTTTGAAATTGGTTTTTTTTCCACGCCACCCCAACCACGCCCCACCATACCCTTTGAAATTGGCTTTTGGTCTTGGGTGTCCCACACTCCACGTGTCGCACCATGCCCCCAGCCCACGCCCCACCATACCCCACGGTCTTACAATATGGTTATGTTGCTCATGGGAAGTTGTAGTTAGCATTAACTATGGAAGCACTCAAAAAGATGACCAACTTGTCTTAAATGGTCAGTTTCACTTGGTTAGTTTGTCACACCACACCAAAACACATGTCCACTTGGTTACAATATAAATAAATATATTTCTCTTTCAGGATGCCACATAATGAATATTTTGATTTTCAATAGCTTTAATTTTCATTACAATAAAGTTCAACAAAAAGATTTTGAACTTCATAGTGTAAATAGAGGATGCAAGTTGTTTCAAGTTTTTTTTTAAGAAAATTGTATAACTGCAATCGACAGTATACAATATAATAAGTTTTGAGGTAAATATGGATGCAAATTTTTATTATACTAAGTTTGCCCTTGATTTTGGTGGATGGTAGGTTTGTGGCTGAGCATAAAAGATCTACATACCTACACTTCCGTTAAAGAGGTATTATTGATGGCTAGAAACCTGCAGTTGAATAAAAACAAGAGCAAGGCAGCAGGCTGCATAGTTGTAGCTACACTGTGGAAAATTGGTTGCAGAGAAATGAAAAAATATTTAAAGGGGTCCAATTCTCATTTGCAAAAGTACTGGATGAAATTAAAGAATGTACTTTTATGTGGTTAAGAGATATAGAGCTAAAATGAGTTATATTGGTATAGAAGACCCGAGTGATTTTGGTTTGTATATAATCGTGTAGTAGGAGAGTGACAGTATATACATTGGGTTCTCTAGCTCCTAGTTAGAGACCATTTTGTTTGAATAAATTTTCAACCTTATCTGTTCCAAAAAAGGGTCGTTAGGACATATGTTAGACTAAACTGACTTTTATGAAGTGGCGGATGAAAGCTATTTCGTTAGCTACATTTGGTATGAGGGTGGTGGATGGGATCATGGATTGCAACGTGGGGCATGGTTCTCATGGTACACCGCCCCCTTCCTAAACCATGGTGGTTTGCATAGTTTAATCCATGACAACCATGACCCTCTTTCAATTAATTAGGGGATTTTGATTGGTGGAGGAGAATGGTGAATGGTAGTGGGGGTCATTATCCATACCATATAGAGTGATGGATTAGGTTGGTGGATAAGGGTGGGGTGACATAACGCTAACGTCAACTCAACTCTTCTCTTCAATCTTCATTTTGCACTCAAACGTAAGGGGTGCTCCCATCTCCACTCCCCAGCCAATCATAGCCATTAGAGGGGTCAAGTGGTCGAAAAAATCAACATGGCACAAGCGGTGAGTAGTCCCCGGGTGTTTGAGTGTGCCGCATACAAAATGGTGTAAGGCCTCCTAATCCAAGATCTCACTCAGCTAAAGCCACCAACAGGTGTGCGGAATCCACCTGATGATTAACCACTGCAGATGAAACACTGGTATGCAAGGATTTGTGAGAGAAATCAAGAATACACTGAGTATTCTTGATGAGGAAGATGAATGACGTCACTCACACAAAGCAGCCGCCAGACAAACACACACACAATGATTAGGGTTAGGTGCACAGAATTTCACACAGAATCGCCACCTTGTCTATTCCACATAAAGGTATATATACAAGGCAAAACCCGGACATTCAAGACAGACTAGAAAGCCCGGACAAACAACTACACAAAGCAAAAATCTGACTTTTGTCCCTAACATAAACCTCAGACAAAAGCCTTTCCTAAAACTTGGACAAAATGTCCCTAGGATAAAGTTGGGACTAACTTTCACTATATGTACAATAAAGACCCTAATAAATGGGAGACATGCACTTATCACCTAAAGTGCATTAACAAACTCCCCCTTGATCAGTGCATGGTCTTCATTGGACTTGAAATCTTCATACTTTCTTCGAGTACTCGCTGCCTGGTTTTTCACACAGAACTGCATGACTTTGATGCATTGATCAGCTAACCGTTGATCTTCTTCAAAGGAATGCAACGGCAGACGTCTTAGCTTCTTCAAATCCTCCATCTTGAGATGAACGATCCAGATGCACACAACTTCTTCAAATCTTCCATCTTGAGATGAATGATCCAGATGCACACAACTTCTTCAAATCTTCCATCTTGAGATGAACGATCCAGATGCACACAGCTTCTTCAAATCTTCCATCTTGAGATGAACGATCCAGACCTGAAACACTTAACACCGGATTAAGAATCTTAACCCCGGAGATACTCAGCCCAAACCTGGATCCCAAAAATAATTTCAATACCCCGGAATCACTAATTGAAATATTAAACAACCAATATTTAATAAGTTGTATTTCAAAACACAATCATTTAGAACAAGTTACTTCAAAACTTATACTTTTGGAAAAATATCACAAGTTGGAAGCAGATTTACCGAAACACCTTAAAATGACGTGATTACCCACACACTTAGATGGATCTTGCACGGCCGATTTTTATACAAAAAGACTTATTTTAAGATTACCTAACTTGATGTTTAACACCTTATTAAAGAATGTTCACAACCCTTAGAGAATTTTCAAAATGATAACTCGCACATAGAAACAAGAAAGCAAAATCTTTTTGAGGTTTTTGAATTTTTTTTGACTGAATAAAGAAATTAAACCTACGCACGTATTTACACTAATTATCTTTTTTGTGAAATCGGAGCAAAGGGATCATATCGGTTTTTCTGTCAATATCGAACACAAGAACATAGTTTATCAGTTTAAGCTCTTAGAATGATATTAACAGTTCAAGACGTTCAACGGTATTGTGGTCCACTTAAGCTTTAGCACGCTTTCGAACACTGTTTTCGAGATATGAGATTAAGTGTTTTAATAGCTGACTGTAACTATGTTTACCCACCTCAGAATATACTCCCGTATCAAGGTATGCACGAGAGATCATCTTACTGGTGAGTATACCATTTATCATCTGTTTTAACGTATAAGCTAATGTGAGATACTCACTTATTTGGGATTGAAAACAAGTCCTTTGTGATAGAATCACTTATTGACGAGGAACTTGAATTTCAGATGCAAAGGGCACAGGAGCAAGTCCATGAACAGGTTAGTACCATCGTACAGACAAAGAGACGAACTTGACTCCAGCATGATTTTGTGGGACATGTGATTGTTTATCACTTATTTGGGTCGAATGCATCATGTATTAAAGATATTTACACGTATGTATGGTATCATGGAAGATCTAGACTTGTGTCCCCGTTATTTTCCGGTAAAAGAAACAACCATGATACCCAGATGATAAACAGTATAAAGACCACGTATCTCAGAACCTCGGCAATCTATCAAACGGAATTACGGTACCAAGACCATATATCCGAGAGATGTACCACACAAGTTACGCAGTTCATTATGTTTATATACCAAAAACAGGTTCTTATTGACGCGTAAAACCTACCGAAGCAACGTATAATGAAGCTGTTACAGTTAACGGTTAATTTGATATATTACTATAATCCTGCACCAGATACGACTAACCGATGTACTATCACTTCCCTTATATCTCAACACGACTTCATTTTATATTTTTCAAATGTTTTTGTATTTTTCTTAAAATTTATCCTACAACTAAGTAAAATATTTTTGGAGTTTTTAAATTTTTCGAAAACGGTAAGAACTGTACAGTAAACATAAAATAAAGTTTCTATGCGAGTTTTGAAAGCATTTTACTCTGGGTTGATCATGCCAATCATTCGGACCAGATTTTCAAATCTAGCCCGATCGAATGTTTTCGTAAATAGGTCGGCAAGATTATCCAAGGTGTCTACCCTAACCACTTCTATTAAACCCTTCTCAGCACAGTCGCGAATGAAATGATGCCTAACATCTATGTGCTTAGTGCGTGAGTGATTAACAGGATTGTTAGTTATGGAAATGGCAGAGTTGTTATCGACAAGAATAGGAGTTCGAGTAAAATTCAAACCGTAGTCCCTCATCTGCTGCTGAATCCACAAGACCTGAGCACAACAGCTTGATGCAGCAATGTACTCGGCCTCGCACGTGGATAAAGAAACGGCAACTTGCTTTTTGCATTGCCAAGAGACAAGACGGTTCCCAAGAAGTTGTGCGCCGCCAGAGGTTGACTTTCTGTTCATCCGGCACCATCCGAAATCTGCATCAGCATACGCCATCAAATCCAGACCACCTTCAGCTGGATACCACAATCCAAGCTTAGGCGTCCCTTTCAGATATCTGAAAATACGCTTGACTGCTTTCAAGTGAGACTCCTTCGGAGTTGATTGGTACCTAGCACATAAACAAACAGAGAACATAATATCTGGTCTTGAAGCAGTAAGATACATCAATGAACCTATCATTGCTCGATATAGAGTCGGATCCACTTCAGGATCTTTCACATCATCGGATGAAAGCTTGATATTTGTCGGGAGAGGCGTGTCATAGGGTAAGCTATCTTCCAATCCAAATCTTTTGAGAATCTCGTGGACATACTTTGTCTGATGCACGTACGTCCCGGTTTTCCCTTGACTCACTTGAAGACCCAAAAAGAAAGATAACTCGCCCATCGCGCTCATTTCAAATTTGGACTTCATTACCGCTTCGAACTCACGACACAATTCTTCATTTGAAGAACCAAAAATTATGTCATCAACGTAAATTTGCACGATCAGAAAATCTCCCCCTTTCTTCAAAACGAACAGTGTGGAGTCAATCGCGCCACGCGAGAACCCGTGCTCCAATAGATGCTTTGACAACGTCTCGTACCATGCTCGAGGAGCCTGATGGAGACCGTAGAGAGCCTTGTCCAACAAATAGACTTTGTTGTCTAACCCTGGAGCTTCAAAACCCGGTGGTTGGGATACATACATAGTTTCATGCAATTTCCCGTAAAGGAAGGCGCTTTTCACATCCAACTGATAGACTTTGATACGCATGTGTGCAGCAAAGGCTAGAAACAAACGAATAGCTTCCAGTCTTGCCACCGGTGCATAAACTTCGGTATAATCAATCCCTTCCTCTTGATTGAATCCTTGAACAACCAACCGTGCTTTGTTTCTGACAACGACACCCTTATCGTCTTTCTTGCACTTGAAAACCCATTTCGTGTTGATTGCATGTTGGCCCTTTGGAAGATCGACCAAATTCCACACCTTTAGCTTGTCGAACTGAGCTAACTCTTCTTGCATCGCCTCACACCAAGAGTTATCCTTCAGAGCCATTTGATAGTTCTTCGGCTCTATCTGAGAGATAAAACATTCATGCAGGCTAAGATTGTAGATTTCTTCTTTCTTGATAGCAGAGAACAGACATTGCATCTCTGAAATACTCCTTCGCGTTTGCACTCCCGCATTTGGATTCCCAATAATATTATCAACAGGATGATGAATATTTGTTCTTGGAACTGGGATTGCCGGAGCTTGAAGATTGTTTCCCAAATTTGATTGAATCTCCCCCTCAGCATTTGCATTACTACTAGAAGCTTGATCATTTCCAGAAGACGCATTAACATTTGGATATGCTGAAAAATCAACGTAAAGATCATCACTTGTAGTTTGAGCAGCTGCATTGGGGATCTGCTCAGCAACATTTTCGTTTACGATCGAAGAATCAGCGACTGGTACATTCGGAGACACATTAGTAGGAATACTTGCTCTCCAGCTTGCATCCACTTCATCTTTGTTCGCAAGATGTGTGTAGACAACCTCCGAATCCTCTTCTGAAACATCAGGAAGATCAAATGAATCAAATAATTTATCATAATCGTAACCGCTTTTAGGACCGAATTCGGACGGTGGAGGATCGTAACTCAAAGGAGTTATATCAAACACGATCTCCACTGAACGCTTCTTAACGTTATAAACGCGTTTGTTGGGAGTTCCATTGGCATAACCCAAAAAGAACCCAACTTCACCAACTTCTCCCATTTTAGGAGTATCTTTGGTCCGTTTGATAACACACTTGATCCCAAAAGGTTGAAAACCAGATAAGTTCGGTTTCTTGTTTTCAAGCAATTCATAACACGTTTTATCTTCTCTTTTGACCGTAAGCACATGATTTAACACATAATATGCAGTGTTTACCGCCTCGGCCCAAAAGAAAATTGGCAATTTTGATTCAGAAAGCATAGTTCGGGCCGCCTCAATTAGGGTACGATTCTTCCGTTCTGCAACTCCGTTCTGTTGAGGAACATATGGAGCGCTGAACTGATGAATTATTCCCATTTCCCGACATAACTCATCCATATAATGATTTTTAAACTCAGTGCCGTTGTCACTTCGGATTTTCTTAATAGGAAGTGAATAATTTTTCTCAAGTTGTTTGAATAAGTCTCTTAAAATACCAGCAGTTTGATCCTTTGTTTTTAAGAAAAATACCCATGAGTAACGTGAGAAATCGTCAGTGACAACTAAGCAATAAGACATCCCACCAATGCTAGCAACATGGATCGGGCCGAAAAGATCCATGTGAAGCAATTCAAGTGGATTTTGGATTGAGTTAACTGTTTTCGGTTTATAAGGCTTTCGTTTGATTTTTCCTTTTTCACATGATTCACATTTGTTGTGCATATTGAAACTACGTAAAGGAACCCCCAACACTAAGTTGTTTTTCACTAAGTGGTTCATTTTTCGCAGATGCACATGGCCCATTCTCCTATGCCAGAGATACGATTGATCTTCAGTCGCCTTCGAAAGTAGACATGTCACTGGAGCAGACGAGTTAACCAACGGGCGCATGTCCATGACGTATGTGTTATTCACCCTTGGAGCCCTCATAACAATCCAATCTTCAGGAGCAATAAATCCCGGACGCAAAACGAAGCAAGCTTTATCGGTGAACAACATCGTGTACTTGTTATCACAGATTTGAGAAACCGACATCAAGTTATGCTTCAGTTCTTCAACGTAGTTCACTTTATGCAGCGTAATTTTTCCATTTGACACCGAACCTTCACCGGTGATGTAACCACCCTTCTCACCGGCAAAATTCACATAACCACCACGAATTTGTTTAAAATTGTTCAATAACTCTCTATTTCATGTCATGTGTCTGGAACAGCCACTATCGATATACCAAATATAGATAGCTCTTTTCAGCTGCTCCTACACTCCCCAACAAGAAAATTTAGTTAGAATGTGGGACCCAAGCCATGATGGTCTTGGGTCGTCCCGATTCGTCAACATAAGAAAACTCTTTGAAATAGCCATCATCGTCTCTATGTCCTCCATTTCCATTTCGGAAATTGTTGGAATGACTCCCAGCAAATCGTGGATTATACGGAGTTGACGATCTGTTGGTATAACCAGAGTTTCCATAACCTCGGCTTCCATAGTTTTGGTAACTGTAATTTTGATTCCTGGGTGGCTCAAAATTCCTACCAAATCTAGGAACATCATCGTGTCTTGAGAATGATCGTGGATGATTATCCGAATGCTGTCTTTGATTTGGAAATCGAGGGGGTGACGCATTTCGGTCATTCACGAATCTGTTCTGTGCATGAGGTCTAACATTGTTGTTGCTCGAACCTCCAGAACGTTGGCCATTCTCAAGTGTTTGGAAAGTAACATGATTTTGTCGTCTATGAGGGGTTTTCTCACGAGTATCATGTTTTTGAGATGAACTTTCCGGTCCTTTACCACGATTTATAACAACTGGTTTCTCCCCATGATCCTGATTTTGTTGTGTTTTAACATTTGGTTTGACAACTGGTTTTACTTCTTGTTTAATCACTTTGTTTTTCTCAACCTTATGACTTTTACTGTTTTTCTTTTCAACATTATCTGTTTCATTTTGCGGTTCTTCAACAAAAGGTTTCTTTTGATCAGGATCAACATGGGATTTACCCTTGTCATCTGGACAATCTGCTGCTAAGTGTCCTTTCCCACGACACTTATAACATTTGCGAACTTTCGCAGCATTCTTTGGACGTTCCTCATGACTGGTTGAAGATGATGAGTCGTTGGTGGAATTTTTCAAAATTTGGTTCACAAACTGAGAGTTGGAACCAGTTTCGATCTTTACTTCTTCTTTGACAAAATCCTCCCCTTTAACAAACTCAGTTTTAGGGGTATTTTTCAAAGACCTTTTAGATTTCCCACGTGACTTTGGTTTTGACTTCACATTTTGAACTTGATTAAACATTTCCAAAATCTTATTGTTTATCAAATTTTCAATGTTTTCAAGATTTACTTCATTTTTCTTTGAAACTCCACTCATCTTCGACTGATCTGAGTCAGTAACTTCATCTGGCTCAGATTCTGACTCACTTTGCGGTTCAACCGTCAGAGGGGTCTTTGGCACAAAATTTGCCAATTCAGGATCAATGCTTGGCATCGATGTATAATTATGGTTTACCGGAGGAGGCACTTTCTTATAACCGATGCCGAACATTTCTTCCTCAGATTCTTTGAGACGTTGGCTGTTAATACAGAAATTCATCACTTCAGATGAATCCCCGAACTTTTCAATTTTTCGTTGCAAGTCAAAAATCAGATTATCTTTTTCCAAAATAATTTTGTTCTTTTCCAAAACACAATTTTGGTTCATTTCAAGTTCAGATTTTAATTCCTGATTTTTAACAATTCCCTGAGCCACAAGTCTCTCAAATTCAGAGATATCATTTTTCAGCGCTTTTATCTTAATTCGGTGTTCTTTATCCGAATTAGACAAAACACCAATGAGTTCTCTGGATTTTTCTAAGTCTGCAATTAAGTTTGTGTTATGAAGTGCATATCTATCAATCTTAGTCACAAACTCAACACATCTAGCACATCGCTTATCTACAGAAGATGATTTTACCTCAATGCCAGCCATGAATGCACAAACCTCGTTTTCAACGGAGTTTTCTTCCAACCTTTTAGCTTCTGCATCCGCAAATTGCTGCATTTCGGCTGTGGAGATGTTGAATTCAAAGCGTTCTCCTTTTCTCCATCTTCTGTCTTGTTTGACTTTTCAACAGTCTCTTCAATCAAGGAATCTTCATTCTCAGAAACATTTCCCGAATCCAACTCTTCCCCAAGAACCTCAGCTACAACTGCAAGTTCCTCAATGCTAGTCTCTTCGATAATCTCTTCACACACTTCTTCGTTGACAATTTCAGCTATAAAGGCTTGTGACACAATAGCTCCTGAAATGTCTTCCAATGCACAACCCCAGTCGTAAGGCTCAGTCACTTTTTGTAAAGATTGAGCCACCATAGCATTGTTTGTTGAAGGTGCAAGATTTTCAGAACCACTTGGACGAGCACTTGAGTTTGAAGTAGTTGCTGAATTGTTGTGAGGTCTTGAGTTGTTTCCTTGAGAGTAGTTTTCTCTGTTCGATCTTTCCAACTTCGGCTTCCGACAATCACGTGCGAAATGCCCGTAGATGCCGCAGTTGTGACATTTCACCTTTGACATGTCGACTCCCATTCGAGTCTTTGTCTGACCTCCTATGAACTTCCTACCCGTTCTCAACAGAAATTTCTTCGCTCTACGGACTAAGAGTGCCATATTGAGTTGTAGATCAAGTTCTTCCATTTCGTCTTGGTCTATCTGGTCAAAGTCCTCATCGAGACTTGACGGTTCAACGAGCTTTCCAAGACAGAAGTTCTCGTTGGCAGTCATGAAGGACGCCAACAGACTCATATTTTCTTCAATCATCTTCAAACCGCTTGCATCTATCTTAGGAATGTTCAAACTTGTTCCTTGAGATTTCTGAGCTCCACTAGAAGAGTACATCCCTTGACTGGAATTGGTTGTTCCGCTTGAACTAACATTGTTGCTTATAAAGGTGTGTTCACTTGCAGAACCTTCATTCTCCGAATACAAAGCAACACCGACTCCACTATCATTACCCTTCTCCATTGGTTTCGAAGCCTTATATAACTGAGGATCTTGGAGCTTCTCGAAATCAGATGCTTGATCTTCCATATTCCAGGCATAACCCTTCAGCTTTTGAACAACTTCTTCCAATGAGAGCTCCTCATAGAGAACACCTTCTCTAATCAAAGCGGTGTACATATTCCATTCTTTGGAAAGGCAATTCAGAAACTTCTCAACCTTCTCAAATTCAGTGTAGATACCCTCTTGACTTCTATCAAGTTCGCTCAACAAATGATAAAACCGGTTCACTGTATCATCAAATGATTCATTTCTTAAAGCTTTAAACACAACGAATTGAGTCTTCAAACGTTCGAGTCGTCGTTTCTTGTAAATTGCATTTCCTTCATATCGCTCGATCATGCTATCCCACAACTCCTTCGAGCTATTTCTCTTACGGAACGTATGAAGTATAGATTGTGACATTGCCATCGTTATCATTGACATAGGTTTCTCTTCACAGTCAAAAAATCTCTTCTGGTCGTCAGTGAGTGCCAAATACTTATCAATCGTCAACGTACGTACCGGAGTAGCTCCACATCCTTTAACAATACACAACCAGATTTTGATGTCTTTCGCTCGTACATACCTTTCGAAACGCTCTTTCCACTCAGGAAAATCAAGCTCGTTTATCAACAAAGGAGGTTTGTCGCTACTTCCTACCTCAGCATTGTGCTTGAGGTTTTGCACCATTGCAGTCAGATTGTTGTTTGCCATTTCAGAAAACAACAGTAGGTTACCAAGCAAGAATTGTGTCACTGAAAAGATTTTCTAAGTCCAAACTCGGAGAGAAAACACGGAGTGAAGTGTCTGAGCTTTAATCAGAGTGTGAAACCCGGATCACAAAAACCTGAAATAAAACACAAACAGAGAAACTCGGACACTACACTGTTAAGAATATAAAATTCGGACTCTAATGAGGTTAAAATTCGGACACAGTGAACTTTGGACTAAAAATCGGACTTAATAACTGAAAACTCGGACACAATGAAACTAATAAAATTCGGACTGAACAAGCTTACTAATAAAATTCTGATAATGATATCTAAAAATCGGACAAAGAAATATGTTAAAAATTCGGACAAGATAGAAATAACTAAAAAGGTCGGACTTTGGACTCTACCTAAATAACTCGGACTCTAATAATCCTAAAATTCGGACTAAGGGACTATTAAAAGTCGGACTATTGATTCAAGGGACTATTACTCAAAACTCAGACTCAAAACTCAGACTAAGGAACTATTAAAAAATCGGACTCTCTATAAGAAACAAAAGAAATTCGGAACTAAATAAAGGACACTAAAGCAAAACCTAAAACTCAGACTAAGTAAAACTCAGACTAGCTTAAAAATTCAGACAAGGTAATAGCTAGAACAAGTTAAACTTCGGACTGGATTGGAGTTTTGAAACTCAGAAGAACCAATCTCCGGACTATCTCCCCAATGTGACTACACACTGGTTCAACAATACCCCGGAGACACAAACACAGAATTTAAACCACGGACAAATCTTCCAAAGATCAAACTCAGGAATCTTTTCCAACCTTCAAACTCTGTATGAACAAGAACCAAAACCCCTGTAAAACCCAGATGAAGAACAACACTAATAATCACCAAACTACTCAAAATCCATCATCAAATCACTAGATATGAATGAAGAATCATGAATAAAACACAAAAACTCACTAAACACTCACTAAACCCTATCAAAGTTTGAACTTTTCTCACAAAACCTTCAAACTAAGAAACACCTACAGTAGTATGAGCACACTGCTCTGATACCACTTGTAAGGCCTCCTAATCCAAGATCTCACTCAGCTAAAGCCACCAACAGGTGTGCGGAATCCACCTGATGATTAACCACTGCAGATGAAACACTAGTATGCAAGGATTTGTGAGAGAAATCAAGAATACACTGAGTATTCTTGATGAGGAAATGAATGACGTCACTCACACAAAGCAGCCGCCAGACAAACACACACACAATGATTAGGGTTAGGTGCACAAAATTTCACACAGAATCGCCACCTTGTCTATTCCACATAAAGGTATATATACAAGGCAAAACCCGGACTTTCAAGACAGACTAGAAAGCCCGGACAAACAACTACACAAAGCAAAACTCTGACTTTTGTCCCTAACATAAACCTCAGACAAAAGCCTTTCCTAAAACTTGGACAAAATGTCCCAAGGATAAAGTTGGGACTAACTTTCACTATATGTACAATAAAGACACTAATAAATGGGAGACATGCACTTATCACCTAAAGTGCATTAACAAATGGGGATGACGACAGTGTTACCGCGAGGTAACAACTTCACCGCACAACATCCCCGCTAACACTCGGTTCATCCTTATTGTGGATATGGGCCGATGGCTAATAACAAAAGGTGGGCCCAAAAAGATAAATTGATTGAGGATAGTTGTGAGGTCCATTATAGTTTCGAGCAAAGTGAGGAAGGTTTGCCAACATTCTCCATGCTTTGACTACTTACCACAGTTTCATATGGACCCATAGCAATTTTTTTTCCTTTTTTAGTTCTTAGCGTAGTTTTTTTAATATAAACATCCTCACCAAATGTTTGTTACAATAAGGGGATCTGGCTTTTAATGGATTATTTCTAAGTGTCCCCAATAGAGGATATCAAAAATACACCAAACTTGAGGGATGGGCATCGGGCATCAAGTCAGCAGGTTGAAAAGAGGCCCCCATTTGAGGTCAAAGAGGACCATCCAAAATCCAAAAAAAAAAAAAATGAGGCAGTAAACCATGTTTGAATGTTATTACACATTCCGCTCATGTTCTTGTACGTTACCACGCATATGTTTTGCCTACCGTTTGCTTTTGCATTAAAATGACACCATTTCATGTTTTACTACTCTTATCAGTTTTATTTTCTAACGTCTTGTCTTGCGGTTGTAAACTGTTGACGTTCGTTTTCCTTTTGTAGATTAAAAATTGTGCTTTTGTTTGTAATGTTGTTTAAATTTGTGTACACTTAATATAGATTAGCTTTGTTTGTTATGTTGTTCAACGTAACCCGTCCACGGGACGGGTATTAAACTAGTTAATTATAGAATAAAGTCTTTTTTGAGTTGAAATTGGCTTTTGGTCTTGGGTGTCCCACACTCCACGTGTCGCACCATGCCCCCAGCCCACGCCCCACCATACCCCATGGTCTTACAATATGGTTATGTTGCTCATGGGAAGTTGTAGTTAGCATTAACTATGGAAGCACTCAAAAAGATGACCAACTTGTCTTAAATGGTCAGTTTCACTTGGTTAGTTTGTCACACCACACCAAAACACATGTGCACTTGGTTACAATATAAATAAATATATTTCTCTTTCAGGATGCCCCATAATGAATATTTTGATTTTCAATAGCTTTAATTTTCATTACAATAAAGTTCAACAAAAAGATTTTGAACTTCATAGTGTAAATAGTGGATGCAAGTTGTTTCAAGTTTTTTTAAGAAAATTGTATAACTGCAATCGACAGTATACAATATAATTCCTCTGAAAAGATGATGATTTGAGAAGCTCTATACGTATAGTCGATATAGAGCTATTCGTTTTTCAACTCATTCACTACGTATCTAAGTTCGAGCTGAATCTCCTACGTGACTGTGGTCAGGTAACTGTTAGTATAGTAAGAAGCTCCGGTTCACAAAAGAAAGAGCAGCAACAAGCTTCTAGTTCTCACTCCATTGCCATTTCTTCGGTCTCTTCCTCAGAGTGAAGCTAGCCACTCTCAATTAGTGGAGTGGGCAACTTGCTTCGGCTGCTTCCATTGATGGAGGCCTTGTCTTATGATAGGATAAATTACAAGGAATACCAATCCCCTTGGGGGCAGCCCCCATAAACACCTCCTCACACTCTTATCGATCCGGCCGAATGAGTGTAACGAAAAGATACGTATCTAAGTGAACGAACGGAATTCTAAAAGACTCACTCCAAACGAACGGAAGACTTGGAGTGAGTCTAATAGTCTTTCTTTTCCTCATGATAGTCTTTTTTCTTTTCTTTGTGGTCGTGAAAGGAGACTGCTTTTGAATGCTTACCTAAGGCAAGCTCTTTGACAGACTCGGCAGCTGGCGAACGAATTAGGCTTTTGAGAAGGACTAAGCACTAAACAGTGAAACGTGAGAGGTTCATTGTTTAAGCTTCAATAGTGAGGGCAGAGAGGGTCTAACAGAACTTGACTTACGGAACGACTGAAAGTGAAGGTTTCTGGCCTTCTAGCATTCATGCCTCATCTTTCAGATTGATCTATCATTCCATACCTGATTTCTGATATATCTATGCCTTTCTTTCCAGTGTTCATGCGGGAACCTCAAACCTTTTTCGGAAGCCTTGGGTCGCTGGCAACAAGCTATGACTGATTCGCTTTAAGCCTTAGAGAAAAATGGCACTGACACATAGGGAAGGTGCCCCGGTTTATCCAGAATAGATGGGTAGGTTGTCTATTGGAGCCTATTAACAGCTTATACTGCAAAGGATTTCCAGCTTTGACTTGATCTGCCGCTCAACTAAACGTTGCCTCTTTCATCCGAATCTCTTTCCTCAACATTACATACAACTATTGATCGCGATTCCCGGCACTAAGAGAAGTTATCATTTCTCTCATCGGTGAAGAACCGAAGAGAGAAGAGCGGAACTGCTTTTTCCAGGCCACCTACATCTGATCCATCTGGCGAAGAGGGTACGGAACCAATACGAGCAAGCAATCAATGCCTCCCTGGAACCTGACCTAACTGTCAATCCGGAACCGGGGGAACGTAGCACTCCCTTTCGATTATCCATGGAGTATTCCCCAGCCAGTTCCAGGCCCAGGCTTCGGCGCTTGACTAAACCAATCTATCAACCTGAATGTCCTGCCTTTCCGTAGTCCACTTCACTAATCAATGGAAGAGTCATCAAGGCAAGCATCAACTTCTGCTTCCGCCTAAGCCGTGCTTGCTGCTCCTGCTCTTCTAATTAGAGAACGCACTAAAAGCATACCTTATCTTAGGGGCATGAGTACACTGCTTTCACACTCGAACTCTCCTACTGTGTGCTGTGTGTGCTTTCAAGCAATAAGACTTTTCTAAACGAACCACTGCTGACGAAGTGCCCCATACCTGCACTTAAATAAACCTTCTTTTAGGAAAGGGATAAGATGTAGACATCTGCTTAGGTTATTAAGGCACTGCAGTCTTCTTCTTTCAAACTCAATGCTCTCTTGTTCTTTCCAGCTTTACTGCTGTTCTTAGTTATGGATTGGCTTTTCTTCCTGGTGCTTCCCTTCCAACACTTCGGTTCTATTGAGACAATCAATCACTTTCGCTCTGCTTTGTATGCCAAGTAATAGCTGGACTGTAACTAGATTCTACTCTCTTCTTATTCGTGATTGTTGAGTTAGATTCCCTACTCAAAAGGATTTCTCCCTAAAGCTGTAGACTGATCCCTGTTTCTATCTTCCTCACTTGATCTGCCCGTACTCTCTTAAGTCGACTTCTTTGCTTCCTTTCCGTGGAAAAGTGATTTTATAGCAAGCTTCTTTCCTGCTTTCTAGTATACTGATTCTCTTTCTTATGCTGTTTTCTGCCTGTAGTGTTGTTCTGTCCCTACTATTGAAACATTGGATTCTCTTGCTGCTCCTCTAGTCATTGAACCAGTGCACTCTAATACAAGCTTCTCTTCTTTAATGAATGGGACTGACTCGGCTAAGTAAAGTGTAGTATCGGCACTTACTCGTCTTTAAGGTAAATATGGATGCAAATTTTTATTATACTAAGTTTGCCCTTGATTTTGGTGGATGGTAGGTTTGTGGCTGAGCATAAAAGATCTACATACCTACACTTCCGTTAAAGAGGTATTATTGATGGCTAGAAACCTGCAGTTGAATAAAAACAAGAGCAAGGCAGCAGGCTGCATAGTTGTAGCTACACTGTGGAAAATTGGTTGCAGAGAAATGAAAAAATATTTAAAGGGGTCCAATTCTCATTTGCAAAAGTACTGGATGAAATTAAAGAATGTACTTTTATGTGGTTAAGAGATATAGAGCTAAAATGAGTTATATTGGTATAGAAGACCCGAGTGATTTTGGTTTGTATATAATCGTGTAGTAGGAGAGTGACAGTATATACATTGGGCTCTCTAGCTCCTAGTTAGAGACCATTTTGTTTGAATAAATTTTCAACCTTATCTGTTCCAAAAAAGGGCCGTTAGGACATATGTTAGACTAAACTGACTTTTATGAAGTGGCGGATGAAAGCTATTTCGTTAGCTACATTTGGTATGAGGGTGGTGGATGGGATCATGGATTGCAACGTGGGGCATGGTTCTCACGGTACACCGCCCCCTTCCTAAACCATGGTGGTTTGCATAGTTTAATCCATGACAACCATGACCCTCTTTCAATTAATTAGGGGATTTTGATTGGTGGAGGAGAATGGTGAATGGTAGTGGGGGTCATTATCCATACCATATAGAGTGATGGATTAGGTTGGTGGATAAGGGTGGGGTGACATAACGCTGACGTCAACTCAACTCTTCTCTTCAATCTTCATTTTGCACTCAAACGTAAGGGGTGCTCCCATCTCCACTCCCCAGCCAATCATAGCCATTTGAGGGGTCAAGTGGTTGAAAAAATCAACATGGCACAAGCGGTGAGTAGTCCCCGGGTGTTTGAGTGTGCCGCATACAAAATGGGGATGACGACAGTGTTACCGCGAGGTAACAACTTCACCGCACAACATCCCCGCTAACACTCGGTTCATCCTTATTGTGGATATGGGCCGATGGCTAATAACAAAAGGTGGGCCCAAAAAGATAAATTGATTGAGGATAGTTGTGAGGTCCATTATAGTTTCGAGCAAAGTGAGGAAGGTTTGCCAACATTCTCCATGCTTTGACTACTTACCACAGTTTCATATGGACCCATAGCAAATTTTTTTCCTTTTTTAGTTTTTAGCGTAGTTTTTTTAATACAAACATCCTCACCAAATGTTTGTTACAATAAGGGGATCTGGCTTTTAATGGATTATTTCTAAGTGTCCCCAATAGAGGATATAAAAAATACACCAAACTTGAGGGATGGGCATCGGGCATCAAGTCAGCAGGTTGAAAAGAGGCCCCCATTTGAGATCAAAGAGGACGATCCAAAATCCAAAAAAAAAATTAGGCAGTAAACCATGTTTGAATGTTATTACACATTCCGCTCATGTTCTTGTACGTTACCACCCATATGTTTTGCCTACCGTTTACTTTTGCATTAAAATGACACCATTTCATGTTTTAATACTCTTATCAGTTTTATTTTCTAACGTTTTGTGGTTGTAAACTGTTGACGTTCGTTTTCCTTTTGTAGATTAAAAATGGTGCTTTTGTTTGTAATGTTGTTTAAATTTGTCTACAATTAATATAGATTAGCTTTGTTTGTTATGTTGTTCAACGTAACCCGTCCACGGGACGGGTATTAAACTAGTTAATTATAGAATAAAGTCTTTTTTGAGTCAATGTGGTTTAGTCATTTTAATTACTTGAGTCCAAAAGACAAACCCTGTTAGATTTCTTAGTTAAGTTTTATAAAATTACCAGATATCCTTAACATTAAATCGTGACACACCTACACATGCATCTACTCACCTTCTCTCTCACACACTTATCTCTCTCTCACTATATATATATATATAGACTGCTGGTAGGGAAATAGAAAGTAGAGAGAAACAGTTAGAGAGACATGGTAAGTGTGAGAAGAAGGCCACCGGCCGACTGGTTCTGCCAAAGAAGAAATGAGGTAGAAAAGTCGGTGATAGAGGTTGGGTGTGATATAGATGATAGCGTGGGGATGATGGTGTTGAAGGTGGTGGTTGATGATGTTGCTGCAGGTGGTGCTAGACGATATCAGAGGTGAGTTTGATGATAAGGTAACGATGATAACAGTGAGGACCAGAAAACAAAGGTTGTTCTGGTGGTGATGATGGTGAGAAACTCCGACGATCAGAAGCAGAAATGGATGATGATGACAATGTTTCTTGTGGGTGTACGATGAAGATGGTGGTTCCAGTAGTGAAGGTCGAAGTAACAGAGTGGTTACCGGTGGTGGATGGTGACTGTTATGAGTTTGGCCGTGATTGTAGATGGTGGTTCATGGTGGGGGTTATATGATAGGTGGTAAGGGTATATGCGTATTTATATATATTGTTTTTATTTTTATTGGTTAGGGCATTTTGGTAATTTTACAAAACTAAGTAAATGTGAAAGAATTCGTCTTTTGGACTTAAAAAGTTAAGATTAGAAATCACCGGGACTCAATTCAAGACAAGTTTGAGTTTTGGACTCAAATAGTTAAAATAACCAAAGAAGAGGAACTTGAAAAGGAATTTAGTCTTAATTATAATATTTAAAACATATTAAACATATCGTTGACTTAAAAAAAAAAACTTCTCCCCATGATTTTTGAACCATCATAATCTTTTCATATATTAATATCTTTTTAAAAAAAAGTACACAACATAAAAACAAGCATTTTATTATCTTTTATATAAGTTCTAGCTTCAAAGATCACCTCCTAATAACCACATATGTATGATTTTTGTTTCTTGAATTTCATGCATATGATTTGGAGAATTTAACGATGTTCAAAAGAGTTTTCTACTGAATTAGTGCTGATTTCAAATATTTAATAAAAAATAGTGCTGCTTGCAAAAATATTTCACAATTAGTGCCAGTGCCATTAAAAATGGTGAAATCTTAGACTAGAGGGTATGGAGAGCCCCATCCCCAAGGGGATGGGCCGCCACGTAGGAAAGGCTTCAAGGGGATGGGCTTAGGGGGGTGGGGGATGAGCCCCTTTATGTATATATATGTATGTATGTATAGGTTATTGTGAGAGAAGGAGAGAGGAGGTGGGGGCGTCGAATTCGGCTGGTGGGAGCCGAAGTTGCCCGGCTTGGGGCGGCGACGGGCATGGGGGGTGGGGAGTTTGGGGCGGCGACGGGCCTCCATACCCTCTAGTCTTATGGACTTGTAGTTGTGCAGGGAACTTTTTAGGGTTGTGCAGGCTTTTTCAGGGAATTGCAGGACCAATCATTGGCCCAGGAAGGATCAGACATTGGCCCTGGTACATTTGCCATTCTTAACGGTGAAAATTTTAAAATAGCTCCAATTACAATGGCGAAAAGTATAGTCTACATACACAGCCATTCTGAATGGCGAAACCACTGCAGAAATTGCCATTATTAATGGCGAAAAGGGACGAAACTACTGGAATCATGCAGAAATTGAACGGAAAAAACTCCTCAAATCTAGGTCCTTCATAAGGAGTCTGATCTTCGGTAATATTTGGATCATTAACCGTTAAGCTGTCGATGACGATCTCTTTGGTATAAGCAGTGATACCAAACTCCAAAGAGGGTGCACCGGTTTTGGAAACTTTGACAACCATTGGAAGACTGGATTGAGTGTCTTTATCATCATCGGAATCGCTACTATCATCGTCACCTGTTATCAGGCCCGATGGTTCAACATCGATATGGATTTTTTCGCCTTTGTATTCTCTTGTTAGAGACACTGTTTGCTGCCTGGCGCTATCGTTTACTTGAAAAGGGAAACCTTTAGGAGCACCTTCACCCTGACCATATTAGAATACATAAGCAATTACTTTTCAAGATAATTACTTACATGATCTTATTATTAAGGATGATAAACAACTTGTGTTTATGGGTTGGAGAGTCAAACAATTTATTTTTTACCAAAAATTAAAAAAAAAATTTGGAGTCAACCAAGTTTACATCTATAAATACCAAACCAACTCAATAAACATTCGCCATTAATAATGGCTTGTGTGTAGAAAATTACCTTTTCGCCATTTTTAATGGCATATTCTGCAGGTTTCAATAGAATTCGCCATTTCTAATGGCTTGTGTGCAGAAAATTAACTTTTCACCATTTTTAATGGCATATGTGCTGGAAATTCGCCATTTCTAATAGCTGGACAGCCCTGAAAAGTTCTGCACAATCCCTGGGCCAATGATTGGTCCTGCAATTCCCTGAAAAAGCCTACACAACCCTGAAAAGTTCCCTGCACAGCTACAAGTCCATAAGACCGTGGGGTATGGTGGGGCGGGGGTTTGGGGCGTGGCCCGACACGTGGCTTGGGTGGGCTTCGCTGGGCTGACCCACATTGTAGACGGTATGGTGGGGCGTGGGTTTGGGGCGTGGCCAGCCCAAACTCTATTAAATTATTTTTAAAACAAAAAATTTAAATTTTTAATAATGTTTTTTAAATAAAGAAAAATACATAAAAAAATTCCTAGTGCTTGTAATATTTTTTCTTTATCTCTTCTCTCGTCTCCAACATTAGTTCCAACTCTTCACCTGATAGGTGATCGATGGGCTGGGCTAGAAATTTCATATCATCTCGTCTTTATTTCAGGGCATCCCGAGCTTCTTTGTTCTTCCGAATTTCGGCCCTTTGTTGTTGGAATACGTTGAATGTATCTAACTTGCTTGCAATGTCATCCAACTGATCGCTGTATACTCCCCTACGCGAGCCCGAACTCCCAACTGAAGGCGATGCCGTACCCGATCTTGATTCTAGAGCGCGCCTTTTTGTGGCATCTCTTCCGAATTCAGGCCGGTTTGGCGAATCATCCATAAAGTCCTCCAACTCTTGATCTCGTGCATCCGATTGGGCTTGGGACGACGAGGGTGTCCTTGACCTTTTGGAAGACGTGTTAGTTTCGCTACCACTGGGGATATTCGCCCACTTGGGATGGAACTTACAAATCTCCCAACAATGCATGAAACGGAAGTCGCTCCCCACATTTGTTTTGAATGTGACCAATGCATTTGTCACAAAGTCGGCTTCGGTTTCACCACTTTTTGGGTTTTGCTTTGCTTTATTTAAAAAAGCACTAAATTTGGTGAGTTGGCCGCTTATCTCGGTCCACTTCAAGGATAAGCTATCGTTTTCACGATAAACCTCCCTTTCCATTCCTGCATGGAATGCTTTACTAATCACTTCCCACAAATGGCTTCTATGTTGAGAATTTCCTATTTTAATCAAAACAAAATTTAATATATTACAAAGTTATATAAAAAAACCATAAATATTAAAATAAGGGCTACAAAATATTTAAAAATACCTAAAGTTGGATGTTGAGATTGTTGAAGCCAAGCCCTTGCCAATGCAAGTTCTTCGTTAACGACCCATCTTTGTTGTTTTCGTTTGGCGGTTTCAAGTGCTTTCTCGGCCTCGGTTTTTTTCTTGTGACTTCTCTTTTTGATGGGTTTGGATGCGGAAGGACCATCGATGGGGGGTTGAGTTTCGGGGACGGTTTCGGATTGGGAAAGGTTGATGGAGGTTGGTGAAAGGTTGATGGGCGTTTGTGAAAACGGGCTAGGTATAGAATCGTCGGTGTGAGTGAAGTTAGTATACACACGATTCGAGAGATACGATGAGTAACCCGCCACATCGGGCATAGTGGAGTGTATTAAAAATGGACGAGGCATTGGATGATTGGGTGGTGGGCTAGGATTTTCTTGGAATGCCCACGAGTTGTTCGGGTCAAAAGCACGATTATGAGGATTCATTTTTCGTATTGTAGAATGAGAATAAAGATGATTATAGAAGAGGTGGAGTGTATTGTAGTTGGATGTGGTAAAAAAAAGAATAGAATTGTGAGTTTTATAGTGAAAAAATATTTTTATTTTTATTTTTACACATAGCCGTTGGCCAACGGCTAGTTTGGTTTGGCCATTGAGAGCCCGCCATGTCATATTGATAGACCCGCCCCACGCCCGGCTTTAAACTCCCGCCCCTTGGGCCACGCCCAAACCCAAGCCCACCCGGGGTGGTGGCTTAGGCGTTTTCAGCCAACCCACGCCCCAACCCCGCCCCATACCCAACAGTCTAAGATTTCGACATTTTTAATGGCAATGGCACTAATTATAAAATATTTTGGCAAGCAGCACTACTTTTGATTAAATTTTTGAAACAGCACTAATTCAGTAAAAGCCTCTGTTCAAAAGTATTTTATATATAGGATTCTATAATTGTTTTAAAATCCTAGTAGTCATCCCAATATAAAGGTGATTTAACCAAAATTGGTGAACATTTAAAAATTCAGATCCATGTTAAAAATCTTGAATTAATGGGGATTAACTTAGATACATACTTGTCAAATTGCTACTTTGATGATTTTCAAAAATATATTATGTAGGAAGTACTCATGGCTTTATAGCCTAATGGTATATTGGGGGTGAAATAAAACTTTCGACCAATAGGTCCTCGGTTCGATTCTCACAAGGGGGTTTTCCCATATTTATTGGGTTTCCTCCT
The DNA here is from genome assembly GCA_030545235.1 of Helianthus tuberosus. Classification (NCBI taxonomy): domain Eukaryota; kingdom Viridiplantae; phylum Streptophyta; class Magnoliopsida; order Asterales; family Asteraceae; genus Helianthus; species Helianthus tuberosus. The sequence goes on along the minus strand of CM060372.1, from coordinate 11,000,850 downwards.
GAATTAGTGTATAGGCATTATGCCTAGTGGTGATGGATATGATCGGGTGGTTCTGCTGGTGGCACGATGATACTCTAGTGGTCCGTCTGTGATCCAAATTTGCCGTTCAAAAAAAATATTATGTAGGAAGTTTTATTAACAGATTTAGATTTTTCTATATCCTATATTCAAAGGAAAAAAATGAATTTGGATATAATGAGGAGACATTTAAATCTTACACAATTAACAAAAAAAAAAAAAGAATATTAATTACGGAACTCGCCTGTCTATCTGCAAAAAATGACGGACAAATTTTTATGTATCAAATCTAGGTATATCGTGTGTTTGTTCTTGGTATGGGTGAGCAAATTAACCATCATAACCGATAACCGAACCATAACCGACATAATCGAACCACTAATAATCAATAACCAATATAACCAATGGTTATGGTTATGAAACTTTGTATAACCATTCAGTCGGTTATGGTTATGGTTATGGTTATGGTTATGAAGCTTTGGTTAACCGATAAACCGAAACCGAACCGAACTTGTAATGTTAACTTTATATAATGGATTTGTGTTTTACAAAACTATATAGAGGGTTTTTACTAAAATAAAAGTATGTTAGTAACAAAATGATCTTGATGTAGATGTCATTTATTTTGATAAAGAACTAAGGTGTTATGGCCGTAGTTTTTTTTGTTTGAGAATTACCTTATTAAAAAGAACCCCAAATCCATAGTTTAACCAAAAAGTTTAGTCTTCGTTATCTTATAAAATAGGCTCAAGCTAAGTTCAAATCGTGCACAACCCTATTTATTTCAAACCTTACTTGGTTACTTAACCGAAATTAACCAAAACCGAACCATAACCGACTTCATAACCGATTAACCATAACCGAAGTTTGGTTATGGTTATAGTTACCAAAACTCTATAACCGAACTAGCAGTTATGGTTATGGTTAATAGTAAAAACCGAACCAAACCGACCCATGCACACCCCTAGTTCTTGGATATATCTACGCCTATCGTTTTTCCAAATGAGTCTTGCGGATACACATAATTCAGAAGAATATGTGAGTGATTCATACACATCATCTCTTTCGTTTAGTAGGGGTTCTACCAATTGATATCTTTCCAAAAAGAATTCAAAGTCAAATTCTTGATTTGTATCTTCAGTTTTTGGAAACTTAGAAAGCTCTTCTATCAAACCCTGATCAATGAACCTACAAAATCCTATGAGTTGTCCGTGGATATGACATAGTTGTTAGAAATTGTATGACAAAAGGGATATCCAATATCAACCATTGACACAATAGTTTATTGCTTGATATCATTTTGAGAGGGATAAAAGGACCTTTATTAAAAATGGTGTAACGTGAAACCTTTAGCTCAATATTAACCCCTTTAAAATGAATCACAACATTGCTATCTTTGGTTACATATTAAGGGATAACAAATCCTCTTGAGACATGAGCTTGTTGTAAGTAGCCTAAGATTTCATACAGGATTATATCATAGATGTTTTCCACCACACTTGAGAGTATCCACAAGATCCAAGATTTAAAGAGAAATAAGATTAGTAGGAACATCACATACCAAAACATACTTGACATTATACTTAACACAACTACGTATTCTACACATACCAAAACATACTTGACATTATACTTAAAACAACAATGTGTGAACAAAGCAAGATCATGTGGATGCTTACACACATATATTGCAAAAATCAACAACTAAGATTTCATAGATAGTTTAGTTATTGTCAACACCCACTATTGGAAAGCCCATTCATTTGAGAGCTAGAATATCAAAATATGTACAACTGATGAATTGCAGGGCAAATCTCCGTTGGCGGTTAGTGTTAGCAAATGGCATACTAACTGCCAAAGGAGTAGTTACCCGGTAATGCATGCATACACTTAAACGATCTTCAAAAACACTTGATTGATAAAACTTTATGTTGGTTTCAAACAATTTATAGGCTAGCCAGAAGTACACCATACACATTCTATATTCTAATTCTAGCATATACTTCACATATCCCTTTCTCTCCTCATTTGCTAGATAGTTAATTAAGAATGTTTGCGGATAATACTTTTATGCTAATGTACTAATCAAACTTTTACTATTTAGAAGAAAAATAGGGAATACTGATGCATGCAGATAAAAAAAAAGTATATGTACGATGTTCGATCCAAAGGTCAAGAAGAAATTTGATGCTGATTTATTACTTATTCTTTTCTTAGTAAGCCAATGCAGAAAATGCTATGAGGTCCACAAAATCACTTAATAAAAAGTGTTGTAGGTTGGTCGATCAAGATTTAAAATATTATTCTTATGTCACTAACACCCTTTGTATACATGAGGATTATTTCCTAAATAATTATATCTATAAAAATGTTATACTACATAGAAAATCTCCCTCATGATTTAAATATATGCTTGTCCCGTATTGGTAACTAGTAAATTTCTCCGTGTGTTCTAGCGGGTTCGAAATGTAAGGTAAGTCGATTTTTTTTACCAGTCTAATAAAAACGTAATATATTTGACTCGACTTGTTTCTGAACAAAAGTTACATCAAAACGTAGACAAACTAAAAACGTACATAACAATAAGGACGGTTTGATCTGACTTATTTGCGAAAGTCCTTCGGACCACACGATTATATAAATTATAAAGCTGTTGGGTTTAATCGGGTTTGGTTCGCGGGTCACATGGGTCGGTGCATTATCGGGTCACGGGTTCGTTTACGAGTCAAACGGGTCAAGAATTGTTTGACAAAATCTTATTAGAATAATGGGATTATACCCATGTTCTCAATGCTGCACATGTCTAATTAAAACGTGTAGTGCTGACCGGTTTATATGGCAACGTATATTAGGTAGAAGAAGTCGTTACTTGTACCGAGTCCATAGGTTGAATCAGTATTTTACTGCATTTTTAATTCCTTTTTAATTCCCACGTTGTATTATGTATGGCTATTTAAAGCCTTCTTGTTTATTGAATAAGATACCCTCTTTTGTTTAATAGAATATAAAACTCCTTTCATTTCTTACTGCAAATTACTTCTACACTTACGTGAGTGTTAGAGTGTGTGAAGTGGGACCTGGACCAACATTTGGTATCAGAGCCTAGGGCTCGTATCGGGGAAGCCTCCGCCACCGGCGGGTGTGTCGGTCGGTGGAGGGCAGGCGTAGAAGAAGGTTCGAGACGACAGGTGGCTGTTTTCGGATCGTTTAACAGCAGAAGATGGATGCGTTAAGGTGTTTCGGTCGGTCGTTGTTGTGGTAGACGTACCGGTTATGACGACGGGGGTGACCGGTGATAAACACTTGTGTTCGGTGGCTGTTCGGGACTGAGTTGCAGCGTTAGACGAAGACGTTATGGTGTTCGGGTCAACCGTTGTTGCGGGTAAGAAGCGGTTGAGATGACGGGGGTGACCGTGATGAACATCGGTGTTCGTGGCTGTTAAGATACTAGGCTGTTCGGTTGTTAGTTGCGGGTTTGCGCGACTGTTATATAACCGGTGATAACAGTAGATGGTGTCGCAGGTGCCTTGATCGAGTTGTTCGTGATAAGAGGATACCGACGTGGTGCGTGAAAGGCGAGCAGAAAGGATCCGTCAAAGCAGGTGGCTTTGGATTCGTCTCGTTTCGTTTGGCAAGTTGAAAAAACGGAAGAAGCGGGTGGCTTGTTTTCTTTGTCGGTGGAGAGCCTCTTGAACAAAGGCGGTCGTAAAAAGGAAGATATTGGAGAAGAACACGGTGTTGACATTATGGCGTTGGAGTTCAATCGGGTGGCTTTGGATGTGACTGGGGAGAGGTCGTTGATCCGTGAAAAAGTCGTGATGTTAGTGAACGTTTCCAGCGTGATGCCATGTGACATGTTACAAGTGTGGTGAAGTTGATTCGGGCTGAACTGGGAGACATTGGACGTGATCGAGGTGAAGATCGGTTGTCCGTTAGATGTCATAGTGGTTCGAAACCGAGGTGATTCGGTGCTGCGGTGAAGGCGTAAACAAACACCGATTAAGGGGGTGATTGTTGGGTTTAATCGGGTTTGGTTCGCGGGTCACATGGGTCGGTGCATTATCGGGTCACGGGTTTGTTTACGAGTCAAACGGGTCAAGAATTGTTTGACAAAATCTTATTAGAATAATGGGATTATACCCATGTTCTCAATGCTGCACATGTCTAATTAAAACGTGTAGTGCTGACCGGTTTATATGGCAACGTATATTAGGTAGAAGAAGTCGTTACTTGTACCGAGTCCATAGGTTGAATCAGTATTTTACTGCATTTTTAATTCCTTTTTAATTCCCACGTTGTATTATGTATGGCTATTTAAAGCCTTCTTGTTTATTGAATAAGATACCCTCTTTTGTTTAATAGAATATAAAACTCCTTTCATTTCTTACTGCAAATTACTTCTACACTTACGTGAGTGTTAGAGTGTGTGAAGTGGGACCTGAACCAACAAAAGCTGTGAAAATCAATCATTATAAACATAAGAGTAAATTACGATTTTGGCCCCTGTGGTTATATCACTTTTACCATTCTAGCCCAAAAAGGAATATTTTAACATCTGAGCCCCGAACGTCTTTTTTTCTAACCCTTTTCCCCCCCTAAAAGTAAATGGATAGGGTTAGTTTTAGGGGCTAAAAGAGTTAGAAAAAAATACGTTTGGGGCTCAGATGTTAAAAAAATTTCTTTTTATACTAAAATGGTAAAAATAATATAACCATAGAGACCAAAAATTTCTTTTTATACATAATATATATTCATGCGTAATCCACACCACCAATGCACATTGATGTTATAATTACAATATAAGGAAAAACGTGTAACACTATCCAATTACATATTACATAATATTAATTTACAACTTTTCTAAGTATAATGGGGTTATATCTCATTCTTAAGGTGTTTAAAAAAATGTTTTTTTTTTTTACTTTTTGCAATTTAACTTCACAAAATTTATTTTTTTTACTTTTAACTTTTCATTTTTTGCAATTTAATTTCACTAAATTTAATTTTTTTTTTACTTTTAACTCAAAACTTTTCATCTTTTACAATTTAACCTCACAACTCTTTTACTTTTAACTTTGCCCCCTATACTTTTCATCATTCGCAAATTTTTGTTCTAAATGTTGCGGGTTAACATGACACAACATGCATGTCTGGTTCAATGTTTTTACATTCCGTTCTAAATTTTGCGAGTTAACACGCCAAAATGTGCGTGTGTGGTTTAACGTTTATACCTTGATTTTTTCACGTTTGACAGGTTCATCGCAACGCATAGGTCCTATATCAATTTAATTATTCTTTTCTATATTTTACGTTTCGGTTTAATTTCTTCGCAATAACATGCCGTGAATTCAGTGTTGGTGGTTGTTGACGGAATGGCGGTGGTGTGGCTTTAATGGTATTTGACACAGTTTTACGCCCCCACCACAACACGAGGGGTTTATTCTAGTTATTAAATAAGCTACTACAATAGTGGTAGTGTAATTATGTTATTTAACGTGATATTCGTCAGGTATCGGGTGTACCCGTTAGTTTATTAAAAATACCCCACTGGGTGTACCCGGCTCAAAACCCGACGGGTAGCAGTTAATCAAATACAACCGGGATGCTACCAAAAGATTACGAATAAAGCGTATTTCAATCTTGAAGACCAATATGTAGTTTTTGGCAAATTGTAAAGACTAATCAGAAGAATTTAGAAAGGAAATAAGAATATATATAGGAAGGTTCAAATGAAAACCACTAGCAAACGCGAAAACTCGAAAACTAATTAAAAAAGCCTAAAAAACATACCAATTTTTTAACCAATTTTCGCTATTTTATGTATATAAAAAAATTTCAATTTATTTTTTGTAGTGCACGTGTATGTGTACTACACATGTGTATTATTACACATGTGCATAGGGGTGCAAACGAGCCGAGCTACTCGAACTCGGCTCGAAAAAAAGCTCGAACGAGCTGAGCTTAAACGAGCTCGAGCTTGAGCCCGAGCCTAAAAACAAGCTCGTTTAGTAAACGAGCTCGAGCCTGAGCTTCGCTTATCGAGCTCGAGCCGGCTCGCGAGCCTAATCGAGCTTTTTGTTTATATATTTTTTTATTAATATATTAAACATATATTTATATAATAATAATTACCATTTATATAAATATAAAAATAACTAAATTATATGTATAATAATAATTATAATTAATATAAATTAATTAACAAATACTAAACGAGTCGAGCCCGAGCTGTTAGGGGTCATTTTCTTTGCATACATATCCTGACCAATATCCTGCCTTTGTTTGTTTATTTGTCACCAGGATGCTGGAAGAGGATATTGCTAACATCTTGGGCGATATCCTGAGGTTTATTGAATTAACCACGTGCAGGTTAAAGGCTGAGACTTGCTAACGGTCAAGTGGACTTCTTCTCCTCAAGACTCAGGCGGGTTTGTTGAAGGAAAGACGTTGAGCCCGAAAGACCAGGTCTACAACGTTCGATGAAGGAATATTCGGTGGATCCCGGAAGTTTAGGGTAGTTTGTTATTTTATCTTTACTATAAATAGATGGGGGCGGATCAGCTTAGAACACACAATTTTTCACTAACACTCTCGTACACTTTCACTCTCTAGCTCATTGCAAACACCACACTTGTATTCAAATTTCGTTGTAACACTTAGTCGATCCGTACCGCATCCTGCACTGTATCCTGATATTTGAAGCAATAGAAGAACAAGGCAGCTGCGATTGTCAGCTCCCGAGGTTTTATGCCGGCGATCCAGATTGATCAAGGGCTTTCCTCGTACATCTCGTGTCGTTTACTTTACTTTTGCTCATTGTTTGATCATAGATACAGCTCAATATCCTGAGCCGTATCCTGAATACTGATTTCTAAATAACTTAACAAGCATATTTTCAAATACACTTTCTAGCACACTACCTCACTTTACTAATTTGATCACTAAGTTACTTCGGTAATTTTTGACCAAAACAATTTGGCGCCCACCGTGGGGCAAGTGGTGCTCTCTTTATTAAAAATTTTTGTGAAATCACTAATCGGCTTTCTATTTTCAAAACTTTTTGCCACATTGTCCATAATGGCCTCAAGATCAAACATGAGTTCCTCTACTGTGTCTGCTATGACTTCTGCTACTACCGGTTCGGTGCTTCCACCACCTCCTCCAAGGATGCCAGCCTCTACACAATCTCAAGATGTTATCCCTACTCGGAGTGTCCAGGGATCTGCTCCCGTTTTAGCTTCTAATGATGAAATTTTAACCTTATTTGGAAGTGTGCAGGAACAAATGAGGCAGCAACAGGAAACAAACCAAATGCTTTTAAGGGAAATACAACTCCTGAAGTCTGGCTCGAGCAGATCTGCTGAGGATATTGTCACTCCATTACATCCCAGAACGTTGAACTTTTGTTCAGCTGTGTATACTGAGGATAAAAGGGGGAATATTGTGCCCAGCCTTCCTCAGAATCATACTCCTGAAATACCCTCCTCGGTCAGGATGTCGACCATAAGGAGCTCAGGATATGCTTCAGGATATGGGCAAAATCCTCCAACGGGTAACGTGTCAAATAATAATAATACTCATGCTACTAACAATAGTGGATCTTTGCAGGATACAGGTGTGACATCAGCGCTTATTAGGGAACTTCAGAAGTTGAAGGACATGATATCTAGTGTACCTGGGGTGGTCCAGCCGATCCCGGAAGTGTCCCAAGACAGCCACAAGATATCTCGTTTCGCATATCCTATCTGTGATGCTGAGATCCCAAAGAGATTCCAAACCCCCAACATGAAGCTTTACGACGGAACAACGGATCCTGAGGAGTATATTGCTCAGTATAGGGAAAGGATGGAGATTAACCCTATCCCTCCGGAGCTTAAGGAAGCGTGCTTGTGCAAGGGGTTTGGTTCCACTCTAACAGGATCAGCCTTAAAATGGCTGTTAAACGCTCCTCCTCACTCAATTACTTCGTTTGCTCATTTGGTTAATTTATTTAACAGTCAATTTTCTTGTAGTCGGAGTTTTGAGAAACTAACCAGTAATCTTTATAGGATAACTCAAGGGCCTCAGGAATCCTTGAGGGATTATGTAAACAAATTCAGTCGGGAATCCTTGGATATCCCACATCTTGATGTAGCAACAGCTGTGCAAGCTTTTAAGATGGGATTACAAAAGGATTCTCAGTTTTATCAGGATCTTGTAATGAATCCCTGCAGGAATCTCGACGAGGCTCGTAACAGGGCTTTGAGATATATCCGTCTGGAAGATGACAGGAAGATGCAAGAAAGGATGAACTCATCTAACACTTATGAGTCAACTAACAGGAAGTCGGAATGCTCATTTAAGTCATATCGGCCTAAGCCATATGGTAGAAATGAAAACAAGAGAGTGAATGATGTCGAAGATGAGGATCCTGAAGACTATCCTGAGTTGTCTGAATATTGCTTTTCTGTTAACATTCCTGAATTGATGTATGCCATGCAGGGTCTAGGGGACAAGGCTAGGTGGCCTCGAAAGAATCAACAAAAGGCTGACTGGAAAGATAAGTCAAAATGGTGTGCTTTCCACGAAGATTTCGGACATGTAACTGAGGATTGCATTGCTCTAAGGAAAGAAATAAGCTATCTTCTAAGCAAGGGATATCTGAAAGATCTCTTAGGAAGAAAGAAGAATAAGGGTCAGGATACTGAGAAGGATCCTGAACGAGCAGCATCACCTCCCGCGGATGCCAAGATAATCAACTTCATTTCGGGAGGATCCGACATTTGTGGAACTTCGTATTCGGCAGCAAAGAGACATGCAAAGGAAGCTAAGGCCGAAAGGGGAGACAAGCCTGTCAGAATGACTACCCTCACAACTGACAAAGTGATCACTTTTGATGCTGATGACAGGGATACTGTCCAGGATCCTCACCATGATGCTCAGGTAATAACGTTATATGTGGCTAACCATTTTGTATGCAGGATACTGGTTGATAATGGCAGCTCCGTCAACATAATCCAACTAGAAACTCTGAAAAGAATGAATGTATCTCCGATGGATATCACTTCAAAGTCTACCGTGCTTGTTGGGTTCAGTGGAGAGGCTAGAAACACAGTGGGAGAGATAAAGTTGCCAGTATACGTTGAAGGAGTCAACTCGATACAACGTTTCTGTGTGATGGATTCTCTATCCTGCTATAACATCATACTGGGAAGACCGTGGATTCACGATATGAAGGCCGTGCCATCAACATATCACCAATGCATCAAGATACCTACCCCTGGGGGAGTGGTCAAAGTTGATAGTGATCAGCAGGAGGCGAAAGAATGTTACTCATCCTCGATGAAATCCTCAACCAAACCTAGTGCAGCATAGCAATTAAAGACGCGGGCCCAGGATATCGTGGAGGATCCGGAGCAGGATGTGAAGAAAATTATCCTGGACCAGGATAATCCCGATATTTCGGTGTTCGTAGGGACCAATATCCCTCAGGATATTGAAGAACAATTAATTAACTTTTTGAAATGTAGGATGTCTACGTTTGCATGGAAGCATGAGGATATGACAGGCATATCCAAAGATATTATCACTCACAAGCTTGGAGTTGATAAATCATTCAAGCCTGTGCAGCAAAAAAGAAGGAAGTTTGCTCCTGAGCGGAACACAATTATCCAGGAGGAAGTTGAGAGATTATTAAAGTCCAGAATGATCAGGGAAGTTAAGTTCCCAAGGTGGTTAGCAAACGTGGTTGTAGTACAGAAGAAAAATGGGAAATGGAGAGTTTGTGTGGACTACACAGACTTGAACAAAGCTTGTCCTAAAGACCCATTTCCTCTTCCCCACATTGATGCAATGGTAGATGCCAGTGCCGGGCATGAAATGCTGACCTTCATGGACACATCTTCAGGATTTCAACAGATCCAAATGGAGCCTTCTGACCAGGAGGATACTGCCTTCATGACACCAACAGGTATTTATTGTTATACAGCTATGCCTTTTGGTTTGAAAAATGCAGGTGCAACATACCAAAGATTGGTAAACATGATGTTCAAAGACAAACTGGGGGACACCATGGAGGTATATATCGATGATATTGTGGTGAAATCTAAAAAGGCTGAGGATCACCTCCAGGATATCAAGGGAGCATTTGATATTCTGGACCAATACAACATGAAGCTGAATCCTGCTAAATGCCATTTCGGAGTGGGGGCAGGAAAGTTTCTTGGATATATGGTGACAAAAAGTGGGATAGAAGCAAGCCCAGAGCAGATCAAAGCTATCCTGGATATAAAATCACCTTCAAATATGAAGGACGTACAAAGATTGACAGGGCGAGTAGCAGCTTTAAACAGGTTTATCTCGAGATCCTCAGAGAAGTGCAAAGATTTTTATGATATCCTGAAGAAGAATAAAAGATTCGAATGGGGGGAGAAGCATGAAGCAGCCTTGCAGGATTTGAAACGATATCTCTCAACCGCACCTCTATTGATGAAGCCTGAAAATGGTGAACCACTATCCCTGTACCTCGCTGTATCAGGGAATGCTGTAAGTGCCGTTCTCATAAAGGATCATGAAGGTCAGCAATATCCTGTTTATTATGTTAGTAAAAGTTTGCTAGATGCCGAAACTAGGTATTCTCACTTAGAAAAATTGATACTAGCATTAGTCATGGCATCAACGAAACTTAGGCATTATTTCGAGACACACAGGATACATGTTAAAACAAATTATCCTGTCAAAAATGTGCTTAGGAAACCAGAGATGTCAGGAAGGATGGCCAAGTGGTCAGTAAAGTTAAGTGCTTATGATTTAGTATATGAACCTAGAAATGCCATAAAATCTCAGGCTTTAGCTGACTTTGTGGCTGACTTTAGTAGTGACATTCAGGACGAGGTAGACCTAGAAGTTCAATAGTTAGGAGAATCCTCAGGATCCTGGACATTATATACTGACGGTGCATCTAATGTAAGAGGAGTAGGATTAGGAATACTACTAAAATCGCCACAGGGGGACATATTACCCCAGGCTATTAGGTGTGAATTTCCTGCTACTAATAATGAAGCAGAGTATGAGGCTTTAATTGCAGGATTAGAGTTGGCTAAGAGCATGAGTGTCAAAATTTTGCAAGTATATGTTGACTCTTTGTTAATTACTAACCATTTTAATGGATCCTATGCAGTTAAGGGTGAGAAATTAATCGAATATCTCGATATTCTCAAAAAATTAGCAGGATATTTCGATGTTTTTATACTTGAACAGGTACCGAGGGAGGATAATGCTGAAGCAGATGCCTTAGCAAATTTGGGATCATCGATCAGGATACCTAAAGGGACCCAAATACCAATATTACATGTCTTATATCCTGTGACGAATCCTCAGGATAAAGAAGTAGCTGGTATTCAGGATCCTGGAGCAGAACATCCTAAAGAGGATCCTAAATCCTGGACGACTCCAATCATGAGATATATCAAAGAAGGACACATTCCTGGAAATGAGAATCCTAAGGCATTTAGGATGAAGGTATCACGATTCACTATTATAAATACTATTTTTTACAAGAAATCTCTTGCAGGACCGTATTTGAGGTGCTTGGAGGATCCTGAAGCCAAAGAAGTACTTCAGGATATACATGAAGGGGATTGTGGTAATCATGCTGGGGGCAGATCGTTATTCTCAAAAGTGTTAAGGACATGATATTATTGGCCAACAATTAGAAAGGATGCAGCAGAATATGCTCGAAGATGTGACGCATGTCAAAGACATAGTAACATACTGCATCAACCTGCTGAACCACTATATCCTATTGTTTCCTCTTGGCCGTTTATGAAGTGGGGTATGGATATAGTGGGAAAGCTACCAAAAGCTCCGGGAGGAAAAGTCTTTATGCTAGCAATGACGGATTATTTCTCTAAGTGGGTTGAAGCAGAAGCATTTGTTCAAGTTAGAGATCAAGAAGTAGTATCCTTCATAAAGAGGAATATCCTAACCAGATTTGGAGTACCAGCCGAGATAATCTGTGACAATGGTTCTCAATTTATAAGCAAGAGAACTACTGACTTTTGCAAAAGTTGGGGAATCAAAATGATTACATCTACTCTGGTACATCCTCAAGCAAATGGACAAGCAGAATCCTCAAACAAGATAATTGTCAATAACTTAAAGAAAAGGCTTGGAGCCAAAAAAAGGAAGATGGGCAGAAGAATTACCCTTTGTTTTACGGGCTAATAGGACAACGGTAAAAAATGCAACATGCCAAACCCCATTTTCCTTGGTGTTTGGAGCAGAAGCAATGATTCCAACGGAAATGACAATACCTACTGCAAGATCTATCTTAAGTGATCCTGAGCAGAATCCTGAAGCCTTGAGTCAGGATTTAGACACTATAGATGAGAAGAGAGATGCGGCAAGGCTAAGGATGGCAGCATATCAACAGAGAATATCCAGGGCATATAACAAGAATATATTAGGACCAGAAGATTTAAGGTTGGAGATTGGGTGCTAAGAAAGGCTTTTCAGAATACTACTAATCCTGCCGATGGCAAGTTAGCTCCAAAATGGGAAGGACCATATGAAGTTGAATCAGAAGCAGGAAAGGGAGCATACAGACTCAAGAATATGGAGGGAGATATGCTACCGAGGTCTTGGAATGCTATACACCTTAAGCTCTATTTCAAGTGAGTTTAGAATTCAATTTCTAACTCAGAATGGTATGAATTCTATCTTTTTTAAATATGTTTTGGTTTAATTTATTCTTTGAAACTCAATACTAACTTAAGCATCGGAGGGGTGTTAGCCAAGCTAACACCCATCTTAGTTTAGAATTGTTTTGCAAGATATGTTTCAGGATATAGCTCCAGGATATGTACTCAGGATAACTCGAAAGATTAGAGGATTGGCCCCCTCTCTCACGTTTAAGGGATACTAATCCCTTCACAGGTTTAAAGGTATTCACCTTTCTTCCGAATTGGGTTTAAACACCCCGCCTGGAGCGCAAGTTATTCAGGGATAGTTCAAGGTGGCGGGACCAGTCCATGTAAAAGTGGCTGACAATTTCGTTACTGTTGGCTATATCCTGAATTCTAAAGGTATATGAGGATTGATCACCCTCTCTCACGAAAGGGTATTTTCATACTCTCTAAGGTTTAAAGGTTTTCACCTTTCTAAGTCTTGGAGTTTATACACTCCCGCCAGTAGCGCATGAAAATTTGGGATTTTCCCCAGGATACAAGGGATTTATCTCCAGTACATCCTTGGGTTTTACCCTTGGAACCTAAAAAGTTGCCTCTACAATGGAAACTGACATTTAGAAGATTTCTAAGTGTTTGAAGACATTGTACACAGGGGACATTCCTACCAAGGCAGTGATGTAAAGCTCAAAGGCTAAAGTTCGGAACTAGTATTCTGAATATTGCACACAGGGGACATCCTTGCCAAGATGGTGATGTAAAGCTAAAAGAATGAGGCTCGGAACTAATGCACTAAGTACCTTGCACAGGGGACACCTTCGTTGGGAGAGTTGCAAAGGGATTGAAGTCTGGTAATAGGTTTATACCCTATTTCTGGTATGATTTTTCCTTTGTAAACGTCGCCTAAGTTTTTAGTAACATTATTTTAAGTATCCTGATATATTCTCAAAGTCCTTTTAAGGATATTTGATTAGGGTGTTTGAAACTAGTATCGGTTTGGAACTATGATCATTTAAATATTATCAAAACTTGGTTTTAAAAAGATAGACTGTTTTTCACTTTCTAAAGAAATTTTTACAAAGTTAAAGGAACATTTGGAAGTTCTATCTAATAAAAGGTTTTTACAGTATATCTCTGAGCATACTGATCAGGATATTTTATAAGATAACAGTATGAAATTTTTACAAAGCTAAGAGTTACACTAAGTAATGCAAGACAACAGAGAATAAGTCAAAAGATAGTTATATTATTAACAAGTCAAAAGTTGTGCTTTTGGTTTCACCTCAAACCGAGGCCCATCCGCCAAAAGCACAATTAGTTTTTACCATACTTGTGTAACGGTTGCAGGATATACCTCAAAACGGGACTTATCCACCTACAACCATTATCACATTCAAAACAAGTTATACTAATTGATGACTAAGGGCTTCGTCCTAAAACCTAGGACCCATCCACCTTTGGTCATCACATTGTTCTAGTGCAGGAAATGTAAATTGTTCAAAGACAGGAAAAGTAAATTGTTTATGCGACCACAACCATGAAATTAAAAAGTGGGCTCCGGCCTTGGCACGTATATCCATCATCGCCCACTCCGCTGCCTAAGGGGCAGCACCCTCTTGAACAGCAACCTCCTTCCCAGTGTTTGCACCAGCATCAGCCTCAGGATTCTTCTCAGTATCATCACCAGCATTGGCCGCTTCCTCTGCCGTCTTGGAAGGCTCTTCACCAGTATGCTTTGCAGGATGAGCAACGGGATGACCTCCAAGGCCCTGTAGTTTCTCCTCCCAAGCCTTTACATTCCAGGAGGGGCACTCAAAACCCAAATCCATGGCCTCATAAGCCATCCTTATCCTGGCTTGGAGAAGAGAGACGACCACGGACGCTTTGAGGCTATCCCGATATGAGCTCATATTCTGCTGATATTGGAGAAGAGCGGCATCTAGTTTGGCTTGAGCATCCTCGTTGGCTTTGTGGAGAGTATCCTGGTGATCCCGGATCATTGCCTTGTATTTGTCTTCATAATGCTGGGATTTAGCAGCTGCAATGGTTCCTTGGTCAGCTATGGTTGCTTCAGCTTTCTCCAGCTTGATCTCCAACATCTTGTTAAGCCCGCAAGCGTCTTCATACAAGTGCATAAGACGATCCAGACCCTATCAATAAAGACACAGGTATTGACGTAAAAAACTAAGCAGGATAAGGGCTGACATACTTGTGCAGGATATCGAAAAGAAAATTCTACCTGTTTGAGGAATGAGGTAGCTTCGTTGAACCCATGATTCTCGAGAGAGAATGTTTCAGAAACAGCTGGGGAGTCCATCTCCTTTCTCTTCCGAGAGCTGGATGCCTGGGTCCTGGATGCCGGAGGGCCTTTGGGAGCAGAAACAGTCTTTGAAGAGGTAGGCTTTGGTGTAGCAGACGGCTTTGGCTTGGATTCTTGTTTGATGGGTTCAAGGCTGGAGTAGCAATCCAACTCGTCAAGTTCAAAACCTTCAAGGTTGACGACTGGTACTACACAAGGGAAGATGTTCTTAAACTCATCATACTTTTGAAAAGTAATTTGTGTATATTGAGAATGTGCTTACCAGACATTGCTGAGCTTGATTTCTGGCTTGAATCTGTAAGAAACAGGGAGAAAGTTCTTTCACTGGCAGGAAGACGGTAGATTTCCTCGATCTTGGATTCGGATTCTGCACTGGGAGGCACTAGATCTCTGAAATTTGCTGCATAAAAACATCAGGATATAAGTCCGGGATACAGTTTGAAGATATAATTGGGGATATTCCTAAAACCCTAAATCCTACCCTTGGTTAACCATTTAACCGGTAGATCGAAACCCTTATCAATAGAGTCTCTTTTTACGAAAAAGAATTTTCGTCGCCATCGGTCCTCGTTCTTGGTGGCTTTAAGAACCAGAGGGTTCTTGTTGGTAGAAAACAGAAGAAATCGATGATTGCCGTGGGATCTCAACCGGTATGCTATAGGAAGATCCTCAACAAGTAGGTTAGCAAAATGACGAGATTTGATTTGATCTAGCACTATTAAAACTCGCCAAACCATTGGCATAGCCTGGGCGTAACTAAGGCCGGTAAGGTCGAAAAAGCTAGAAATAAAGGGTGGAAACGGGTACCGGAGTCCAAGAGAGAAGGGGTAGGCAAAGAAACAAACCCACTCATCAGATATCGCATCTGATCGGGCTTCCTGATCAAAAGGGCGAAAGACTGTTCCGGTGGGGAAGGCGCCGGAATCTTTGAGAGCAGCGATGTCGGCATTGTTAAAGCAGCAGATCTCCTTTGCTGGATCAACAATGAAGTTCTGACTTACGAGGCTTGAGGCTGGCCGCTCCGATCGGGATTTCGTTCGTGGTGCCATGAAAAGTATTGAGCAAACTAACAGCGATTCAAGAAAGAAGGATAGAAAGGAAAATACCTGATGTCCGCTTGAAGACAAGGATAACCATGATAAAGGAGTCCCTCGATTAATATAGGATGAATATAGGGGGTAAAGAGTAAATAATGCTTTGGAAGTTGCACCGCTGTCATTTCAAGGGTCTAGTCGTATTAATTACCTTAAGTTATGAGGTGAAACTTTTGAAATATATCCGTTGGATTGGTATCCCAACTGATATATTTGGGGACAATTGTTAGGGGTCATTTTCTTTGCATACATATCCTGACCAATATCCTGCCTTTGTTTGTTTATTTGTCACCAGGATGCTGGAAGAGGATATTGCTAACATCTTGGGCGATATCCTGAGGTTTATTGAATTAACCACGTGCAGGTTAAAGGCTGAGACTTGCTAACGGTCAAGTGGACTTCTTCTCCTCAAGACTCGGGCGAGTTTGTTGAAGGAAAGACGTTGAGCCCGAAAGACCAGGTCTACAACGTTCGATGAAGGAATATTCGGTGGATCCCGGAAGTTTAGGGTAGTTTGTTATTTTATCTTTACTATAAATAGATGGGGGCGGATCAGCTTAGAACACACAATTTTTCACTAACACTCTCGTACACTTTCACTCTCTAGCTCATTGCAAACACCACACTTGTATTCAAATTTCGTTGTAACACTTAGTCGATCCGTACCGCATCCTGCACTGTATCCTGATATTTGAAGCAATAGAAGAACAAGGCAGCTGCGATTGTCAGCTCCCGAGGTTTTATGCCGGCGATCTAGATTGATCAAGGGCTTTCCTCGTACATCTCGTGTCGTTTACTTTACTTTTGCTCATTGTTTGATCATAGATACAGCTCAATATCCTGAGCCGTATCCTAAATACTAATTTTCTAAATAACTTAACAAGCATATTTTCAAATACACTTTCTAGCACACTACCTCACTTTACTAATTTGATCACTAAGTTACTTCCGTAATTTTTGACCAAAACAATATAAATTATATGTATAATAATAATTATAATTAATATAAATTAATTAACAAATACTAAACGAGTCGAGCCCGAGCCGAGCTCAAGCTTGAAAAATTATATGTATAATAATAATTATAATTAATATAAATTAATTAACAAATACTAAACCAGTCGAGCCCGAGCCGAGCTCAAGCTTGAAAAATTACCTTCGAGCCGAGCTCGAGCTTTAGAAATAAAGCTCTTTCTAAAGCTCGAATCAAGCCGAGCTCGAGCTTTCATATGTTAAACAAACGAGCTTGAGCTCGAGCCTAATCGAGTTCGGGCTCGGCTTGGCTCGTTTGCACCCCTACATGTGCACTACATTTTTTTTTAAAAAGTTTTTTTTTATATAAAAGCAAGCGTTTTTTAATAAAAAAAATTGTAAAAAAAATTTGGTGTGTTTTTTAGGCTTTTTTAGATTGTTTTCGAGTTTTCGCGTTAAAAGTGGTTTTCATTTGAACCATCCCCTATATATATATATATAGGGTAAGGTTCATGCGAGAACTACCATTATTGCGAGAACCGCGAGAACCAATGTGAACACAAAATAAAATAAAAAAAAATCAAAAAACACTCATATTTTTTTTTAATATTTAAAAAAAAATCGCTATATTTAGTTAGCAAAAAAAAAAAAAACCTTTTTTTCGAGTAACAGTTATCCATGCACATGTGCATATGTATCATTACTTCAACAAATTCCGTAATACGTTATCAGTAATAGGCAATTACACTTTAATTTACAATACCATCCGTAATACACTACTTTTTACATTACCAATATTCAAAATGCATATGTGCATCATTAGGTATAACCATGATATAACATGTTTTGGTACAAAAAGTTTGTGATTTTGAATGGAGAAGTAGGCCCATATACATGTTTTTTGGTTAGTTATATCTAGTGGTTGATGGTTTGGTTCAAGTTGTCAATTTATGATGTAATATGTTGATTGGATGGTATAAATGGTGTTGATATACATGTAATAAAGTGAAAATATTGGTAATGGTATTGTATTATGGATGGTAGGAGGGAATGGTATTGTATTATGGATGGTAGAAGGTAATGGTAGTGTATTATAGATGGTATGATAGATGAAAGGGAAAGTGTATTCAAAGTAGTGTATCAAAACACCTTATTTCATGTTGATACATATAGATGCACATGTGCATTTCTAATATTGGTAATGTAAAAAGTAGTGTATTACATATGGTAGTGTAAATGAAAGTGCAATTGTATAATATTTGTAATGAATTACGGAATTTGTCAAAGAAATGACAAAAATGCACATGTGCATATTTGTGTATTATGAATGAAATGATAGATGAAAGAGAAAGTAGTGTACCAACACACCTTATTTCATATTGATACATATAGATGCACATGTGCATTTCTAATATTGTTAACGTAAAAAATAGTGTATTACACGTTGTAGTGTAAATGAAAATGCAATTGTATAATATTTGTAATGAATTACGAAATTTGTCAAAGAAATGATACAAATGCACATGTGCATGGATAACTGTTACTTGAAAATTGTTTTTTTGAATTTTTTTTATTATAAAGGAAATATAGCGATTTTTCCAAAAAAAAAAATAGTAAAATTTTTTTTTGAGTGTTTTTTAGATTTTTTTAGGTATTACTGTTTGTGTTCACACTGGTTCTCGCGGTTCTCGCAATAAAGGGTGGTTCCTAACAGATCCTTCTTCTATATATATATATATATAGATTGAGGTTCCTGTAAAAAAGACCAAAAGTGTGAGAAGGGTAAGAAAGAATCTCAGCCGTTAGATCTTTCATCTAATGGTTGAGATCAATAGGGACCAAATTGTAAAATGTGTTTTATTTTTTGGAATGATTTGAAAATTGTATAGATAATAGAGTCTTTTATATCCACTTGAAATAGGAAACTGTATATCAAATCCTTACATTTCGAATTCTCTTTCTTTTACAGATCTTTGAATCCTCTTTCTTCTCCAGATTTTCTGTAGGACCGATTTTCGGGACCAAAACCGTGATTCGTGTGAGATCGGTTCAAGACGGGAGAGATTAGATGATAAACAAACAACTTCTTTGTATTAATCCGGTAGTATAACATTACAAATCGGCCCGATTACATGATAACCGAACTAATACCAAAGGAGTACACATCCGGGGAGAGACCAAGTGGTGATCTCTCCCGGTGAGGTCTCAAACCTCCTAAAATCTCCCCGTGTTGCAAATGGCAAGGGTTTTCTATTTATAGTCACACCCCTTGTCTTGCAAACACACACGGTCAACCGAATAACCCTCTCGTTTGACCACTTCAAACGAGCGGGTCTATACGTTCGATAGACCGTTTCACTAACTATTACAAATTCAGCGTAAAATAAAACTAATCTATTCGACAAGCATCGGACACAAAATCTGCATCAACAAATTCCCCCTTGTCCGTTGCTGTCGAATGCTGAAAATGCAACTGCAATCGATCTTCAGTCAAGTATTCATCTTCTCTGTGTTAACAAATTCCCCCTTGACCGATGATCCAGGTAAGTAGTATCTTGATGCTCCTTGTATAATATTTCCCCCTTAAAGTACGCGTATCCGTGTTGGGTGTTGTGCAATTTCCTCAATTGACCGATCTTCCGCTGATCTTCCAATACTCCAACCGGCATTTGATAAGGGTTCCAATCTTTAAGAACTGCATCAAGTCTTGATCTTGTCATAAGAACTCTATTTCATACAAGCATACTACATTGATAGAGATTTCTGGTGAACTGTCTTCTGTAAACCGTCATTGTGGAATCGACCAAGTAATGCACTTTAATCTTCAGCATCAACACTCAGGAAAGTCAGCTAGACCAAGTGTATCCCTTGCAAGCTCAACCAGCATGCTTAGTTGAACTACATCCAGATCTCATTGTCTCGCCTTTGTGAAGTTGACCACGTAATGCACTACGGATCTTCAGCATCAGTACTCAGGAAGTCAGCTAGACCAAGTACATCGTTTGCAAACTCAACGAATTGAGTTACCCCCAGATCCCTGTAAAATCCCAAAGAAACATCAAACCCAAAACCGAATCCTGCAGGTCTTCAGCCTTGAACTATCAGCTTTCATAAAGATTCCCCAGGTCTTCAGTGAACAGCGCTTTTGTAACTACTGTAGACTTTAGAAACCTGTATTTTTCCGTGCAAAACCCTTCACGTTGGCTGGAGAATTAATTAAAATCCTCAAATATGTGTATGTGCAAAACATTCCACGCCGAACCGTTTGTATCACCAGAAAATCACAAACTCTACCACCTGTGATTGCGTTTAGAAATTTACCGAAGAAATTCAACATACGAAAATTTTTATCCCCCCATTTCTTTGGTACAATCTCTAAACCTTAACAGATTCTTTCCACTTCAAAGAAACTGTCGTCAAATGTTCACCAATTCCCTCCACTAAGCGGAACTGTCGTCAATCTTCATTGAATGTTCTCGGTTCCGAAAAATCAAGAAAACGACTTTCTTCTTTGCATATTCTAGTTGAATAAGAACGTCCCCTAGTACCCCGTAGGATCCGACTTGTATCCCTCCAAAGACTTTGTGAACTCGTTAGGACCGGTATTGACATTCTAGGTTCATTCATTCGTTACCAAATGCGAGAATATGACAATAAACAAAAAAGATTTCTTCGTTGCATATTCTAGTTGATAAAGAAATTTCGCCTAGTACCCCGTAGGATCCGACTTGTATCCCTCCAAAGACTTTGTGAACTCGTTAGGACCGGTATTGACGTTCCAGGTTCATACGTTCGTTTTCAAATGCGAGAATATGACAATAAACAAAATGCTTTCGAACATTTACGAATAACCGATAACAATCATAAATATTGACGTGCGGAAGTGAACATACCGTTCTTGTTTTTGGCCCATTGTAGTCGCGTCACCATTTTTGACATTTGCATCGGTAACCGTGACTACCCCACATTTTTCAAAAATCAAGTTTTCATCAAGCTTCATCATCCCGAGCGCTCCCGAACCCGTACAAATTTGACGTAGAAGTTTGGAAGCGCGGTTCAGCTAAACTTCGCGAATACCCGACCCCACTTTGTGTAAAATCCTTGGCCCAAATATAATCTTGAACTCTTTGGCGCAATTGTGGTATCCCACCTTAAAACAGCCAAAAGTCCAACATAACCCAACAAATCTCTATCCCAAAAAAAATATATATCTCAAGTGGGCCCAAAGAAGACCTAGCTTCAAATATATGATCTGTCCCATAACATTTGTGGATAAGACATCAAGCTTTAGCCGACAAACAATTTCACAGCCACCAAACATAATCCCCAAAAGTCAACAACTTTTGTCATTTCCAAAAAAATAACTTAAGCAGCTACCAACTCCATCTATTTTTTTTTTTTTAATTAGACCAAATTGTTACTGGACCTTCTTCGAATGCACATGGGAGTAACTGATTTCATGTCATTTCAATGGCCTAATAAAATTAAAACCATACCTTAGATGGGCCAACTTCCAAGCCCATCCACATCTATGACCAGCAAACATCATTGGCCCAAGACATAGAAACCTAGCTGCCAATTTATGTTATCCAGCCGACAACCATCTTCTCATTTCCCCTTTTCTGCGATACCAACATCCACACCCCCATCTTCAATACAAACACAAAAGTCATACAAAACCCCAAAATTACTTTACATTGAAGCAGCCGACATCTTCTCTTTTCTGCGATTTACACATCCAACAAACAGAAGACATCTTCATGTCTTCTTCGATGAACAATCTGCAGCAGCCGACAACTTTCAAGTCTCTTTCTCTCTTCATACATTCAACAGCAATACATAAACATCAAACCATATCTCTTCTACTTCTTCGGTGCCATTTTCGAGAGATGTTATTTTCCTCGAAAGATGAAAGGCCTTATCGAAAGATCAACTTACGAAAGATCATAAATTTTGAAAGATATTTTGATCAATCGAAAGATCTGATCAACCGAAGGATGATCCTTCGAAAACTGTTTCGTGCCAAGAACGAAGGATATATCTTTCGAAGTTGTTGAGGGTTCCCACAAATATCTGGTATCTTTCGATCCAGATCTGGATCCT
Source organism: Helianthus tuberosus (assembly GCA_030545235.1). Taxonomy (NCBI): domain Eukaryota; kingdom Viridiplantae; phylum Streptophyta; class Magnoliopsida; order Asterales; family Asteraceae; genus Helianthus; species Helianthus tuberosus. Next base: position 10,978,678 of record CM060372.1, on the reverse strand, counting down.
TCGACCCAAAGTTTCATCTTTCGAGCACCTTTTTCATCTTTTGGGGTATGAAGAAACCCTAGTTTCTTTAAGCAGCCGCCAAGAACATCTCAAGAACACAGCGACTGTTCTTATGCAGATCTTGACGAAAACATTGTATTTTTGATTTTTTTTTTTTTTTTTTTTTTTGATGATGATAACTTGATTATATAGGTGAAAAACATAAAACCCAACACTCGTTTCAGCACAGATCTGAATATTCGGGTCCAAATCTGAGGTTTTCTCATTTTCACCCAACTTTTCTTCTTGAACAAAAATCACTAAAATCACAGATCTAGAGCACATGTGACTTAGTAAACGGTTAGATTTACTAAATCGGGCACCATGGCTCTGATACCAATTGTAGGACCGATTTTCGGGACCGAAACCGTGATTCGTGTGAGATTGGTTCAAGACGGGAGAGATTAGATGATAAACAAACAACTTCTTTGTATTAATCCGGTAGTATAACATTACAAATCGGCCCGATTACATGATAACCGAACTAATACCAAAGGAGTACACATCCGGGGAGAGACCAAGTGGTGATCTCTCCCGGTGAGGTCTCAAACCTCCTAAAATCTCCCCGTGTTGCAAATGGCAAGGGTTTTCTATTTATAGTCCCACCCCTTGTCTTGCAAACACACACGATCAACCGAATAACCCTCTCGTTTGACCACTTCAAACGAGCGGGTCTATACGTTCGATAGACCGTTTCACTAACTATTACAAATTCAGCGTAAAATAAAACTAATCTATTCGACAAGCATCGGACACAAAATCTGCATCAACATTTTCGAATCCTCCTTCTTCTCCAGATCAGTCCATCTCGAATCATCATCATCAGTAGTTCATCTCGAATCATCATCATCTGCGGTGGTGCTGGCAGTGGAACGACGGCAATGTGGTGTCGGGTGGTTGGGTTCGAGTGAGAGAAAGAGAAAGAGAAAGAGAAAGAGAAGAGAGACTGTAGAGAGGCGGCGCCGGCCACCTCCCCACGACGGAGGGCGGTAGTGGTGGTGCCGGCAGTGAAACGACGGGGTTGTAGTGTTATACAGATTTATAATAGGGTAATATGGTGTTATATACTAGTGTTTTTTATAGTGATTTGTAGTGTTATATCTTGTTTTGTAGTGTTATGTAGTTATTACAGTGTTATGAACTGTGGAATAGTGTTTTGTAGTATCTTTAATAGTGTTATATACTTATTGAATGATGTTATATAATTATTGAATGGTGTTATATATGTACTGAATGGTGGTTTCAGTATTATTCGTAGTGATTTTATAGAGATCTTTAAAATAGCGTTATATACCTACTGAATGGTGTTAGAGCATTCACATCCATTCCACCAAAATATGTGAGTAACGTTTTTATAATATAAAGAGTATAAAAAGTGGTTGTGAGTGGAGGAGAGAGAAAATGTTACTGTTCATCTGTTTATTTGAGGGGACACTGTTCACCCTCTATAATTTTTTAGTATATTTTGAAAGTGGTTGTGAGTGGAGGAGAGATAAAAGGTAATGATAAAGGTATAAAAATATTATTTAATTGAAAATGAAAAAGAAATTGTAGTGTTTTTTAGTGTAATATAGGGTAAAAATATGATGGAATGGATGTGAATGCTCTTATATACTTATTGAATGGCGTAATATAATTATTGAATGGTGTTATATATGTGCTGAATGGTTTAAAATTGCTAATTTGATGATTTTCACAAATATATAAAGGTGAATTAATGGTGAATTAAAATCGTAGTAGCCAATATAAAGGTGAATTAACCAAAATTGGTGAACATTTAAAAATTCGGATGACATGTTAAAAATCTTGAATTAATGGGGATTAATTTAGATATGTACTTGTCAAATTGCTACTTTGATGATTTTCACAAATATATTATGTAGGAAGTATCCATGGCTTTATAGCCTATTGGTATCTTGGGGGTGAGATAAGACTTTGGACCAATAGGTCCTGGGTTCGATTCTCACAAGGGGGTTTTTCCCATGTTTATTGGGTTTCATCCTGAATGAATTGGTGTATAGACATTATTCTTAGTGGTGATGGATATGATCGGGTGGTTCTGCTGGTGGCACGATGATACTCCAGTGGTCCGCCAGTGATCCAAATTTACCGATATTATGTAGGAAGTTTTATTAACAGATTTAGATTTTTCTATATCCTATGTTCAAAGGAAAGAAATGAATTTGGATATAACGAGGAAACGCTTAAATCTTACACAATTAACAAAAAAGGAATATTAATTATGGAACCAGCCTATCTATCTGTAAAAAATGACGGACAATTTTTTTATGTATCAAATCATAGGTATTTCGTGTGTTTGTTCTTGGATATATCTACGCCTATCGTTTTCCAAATGAGTCTTGCGGATACATATAATTCAGAAGAATATGTGAGTGATTCATACGCATCATCTCTTTCCTATTATGAGGGTTTCTACCAATTGATATCTTTCCAAAAAGAATTCAAAGTCAAATTCTTGATTTGTATCTTCAGTTTTTGGAAACTTAGAGAGCTCTTCTACCAAACCCTGATCAATGAACCTACAAAATCCTATACGTTGTCCATGGATATGACATAGTTGTTAGAAATTGTATGACAAAAGGGATATCCAATATTAACCATTGACACAATAGTTTATTGCTTGATATCATTTTGAGAGGGGTAAAAGGACCTTTATTAAAAATGGTGTAACGTGAAACCTTTAGCTCAATATTAACCCCTTTAAAATGAATCACAACATTGATATCTTTGGTTACATATTAAGGGATAACAAATCCTCTTGAGACATGAGCTTGTTAGAGTGATAAGTAGCCTAAGATTTCATACAGGATTATATCATAGATGTTTTCCACCACACTTGAGAGTATACACAAGATTCAAGATTTAAAGAGAAATAAGATTAGTAGGAAAATCACATACCAAAACATACTTGACATTATACTTAACACAACTAAGTATTCTACACATACCAAAACATACTTGACATTATACTTAAAACTACAATGTGTGAACAAAGCAAGATCATGTGGATGCTTACATACATATATTGCAAAAATCAACAACTAGATTTCATAGATACTTTAGTTATTGGAAAGCCCATTCATTTGAGAGCTAGAATATCAAAATATGTACAACTGATGAATTGCAGGGCAAATCTCCCTCGGCGGTTAGTGTTAGCAAATGGCTTACTAACTGCCAAAGGAGTAGTTACCCAGTAATACATTCATACACTTAAACGATCTTCAAAAACACTTGATTGATAAAACTTTATGTTGGTTTCAAACAATTTATAGGCTAGCCAGAAGTACACCATACACATGCTATATTCTAATTCTAGCATATACTTCACATATCCCTTTCTCTCCTCATTTGCTAGATAGTGAATTAAGAATGTTTGCGGATAATACTTTTATGCTAATGTACTAATCAAACTTTTACAATTTAGAAGAAAAATAGGGAACACTGATGCATGCAGATAAAAAAAAAGTATATGTACGATGTTCGATCCAAAGGTCAAGAAGAAATTTGATGCTGATTTATTACTTATTCTTTTCTTAGTAAGCCAATGCAGAAAATGCTATGAGGTCCACAAAATCACTTAATAAAAAGTGTTGTAGGTTGGTCAAGATTTAAAATATTATTCTTATGTCACTAACACCCTTTGTATACATGAGGATTATTTCCTAAATTATAAATCTATAAAAATGTTATTTAAATATATATGCTTGTCCCGTATTGATAACTAGTAAATTTCTCTGTGCGTTCTAGCGGGTTCGAAATTTAAGGTAAGTCGAATTTTTTTACCAGTCTAATGAAAACGTATTATATTTGACTTGACTTGACTTGTTTCTGAACAAAAGTTACGTCAAAACGTAGACAAACTAAAAACGTACATAACAATAAGGACGATTTGATCTGACTTATTTGCGAAAGTCCTTCGGACCACACGATTATATAAATTATAAAGCTGTGAAAACCAATCATTATATACATAAGAGTAAATTACGATTTTGGCCCCTGTGGTTATATCACTTTACCATTTTAGCCTAAAAAGAAAATTTTGAACATCTGAGCCCCCAACGTCTTTTTTTCTAATCCTTTTGGCCCCCAACGTCTTTTTTTTTTCTAATCCTTTTGGCTCCTAAAAGTAAATGGATAGGGTTAGTGTTAGGGGCTAAAAGAGTTAGAAAAAAAGACGTTGGGAGCTCAGATGTTAAAAAAATTCATTTTTGTGCTAAAATGGTAAAAATGACATAACCATAGAGATCAAAATCGTTATTTACTCTATACATAATATATACTCATGCGTAATCCACACCACCAATGCACATTGATGTTATAATTACAATATACAGAGGAAGGAAAAACGTGTAACACTATCCAATTACATTACATTCTTCGATATATTAAAAAGGCTTATTATTATTATTATTATTATTATTATTATTATTATTATTATTATTAAAACACACTTGCCATGAACAGTACCCAAATATTATTATAATATTATATATACTTTTAATTATTTTATTATTTTATTGCTTAATTGATTCACCTAATTTAGGCCAAATCAAATTACGATTTTGTCCCCGTTTTAAAATTACGATTTTGTCATCAGTTTAAAATTACGTTTTTACCTCAAGTTCAAAATAAAATTATGCTTTTGCCCCGGTTAAAAATTACAATTTTGTCCTTGGTTCAAAATTACGATTTTGCCCCGTTTAAATTTACAGTTTCGCCATTAGTTTTGTTTTGTTCCTCCCAGCTAAATTACCATTTTGCCCTCAATTTAAATTTTCATTTTTGTCATCGTTTTTGTTTGCTTTCCCAGATAAATTACGATTTTGCCCCCAGTGTATAACTACAGACACAAGATTGGGGAATAGTGTCAGGAAGCTGTCTGTCTGACACTCCCCGATTGGCCCAACCAATTTACGATTTTATCCTCGCTTTAAAATTACTATTTTGCCATCAGTTCAAAATTATTTTTTTACCCCCCAGTTCAAAATAAAATTATGCTTTTGCCCCCAACTAAAAATTACCATTTTGCCCTCGATTCAAAATTATGATTTTGACCCGTTTAAATTTACAGTTTTGCCATTAGTTTTGTTTGTTCCTCACCCAGTCAAATTACAATTTTGCCCTCAATCTAAATTACATTTTTGCCATTGTTTTCCTTTGCTTTCCAAGTCAAATTACGATTTTGAGCCCGGTGTAAAATTACAATCATGCCATCACTTTAGGTTTTTTTTTTCTTTTTGTTTTTTTTGACAAAACTAAAGTGGTGCTTTGTTTTAATTGTTTGACTCGGTGTGATTTTTATTTTTCCCCCAGTTTAAAATTATTGTTTTTCTATCGTTTTTTGTTTTTCTTAAGCAAAAGTATGATAGTGTTTTTATTTAATTAGTTGACTCAATGTAATTTTTTTTGAAATCGTGTTACGAGTAGTATGTACAAGTAATCGAAACACAGACGTTCATGTTATGAGAGAGAAATAATCGGCTTAGTGCCCCGCAACGCGGGCGGGGCAAAATCTAGTATATATTAAAAAGGGAATGCTTTGAACAGTAATTATAATAATATAATATAAGTATATTAAAAATGCAATGTTTTGAATAGTAAAATCGTGGGTTATGGTGGGGCAGGGGTTTACGGCATGGGTTCACACGTGGAGTTCGAGCCCCCCACTGGTGAGTGATGTGTCCGTGGGGTATGATGGAGCGTGCCTAGCCTGGCGTGGCTTGGCTAGGTAGGGCGGGGGTTTACGGCATGGGTTGACACGCGGAGTTCGAGCCCCCCCACTAGTGAGTGATGTGTCCGTGGGGTATGGTGGGGCGTGGCTAGCCCGGTGTGGCTTGGCCAGGTGTATTAAAATAAAAAATGGCTCGCTATGCCCTAGCCAACAAGCCAATAAGAGCCGGCTACATTGGATCGCTAGCATGCCCCAGGGCCGGCCTTAAACTCCTGCCCAAGGGGCCACGCTCAAACCCAAGCCCACCCGGGGTGGTGACTTGGGCGTTTCTCTCCAACCCACGCCCCAACCTCCGCCCCATACCTCATAGTCTAAGTAGAAAAAGACAATGTTTTGAACCGTAACTAGAAAATGTTATAATAATAAATATAGTTTTTTTAATTATTTTTATTATCTTCTTTACTTTTTAAGTTAGATAAATTTATGTTAACTGGTACTGGTATCATAAATACCAATACGGTTATCGGTACATGAAAGTAAAAACCGATACCAGCCTGGTACAGAAAACACCAAAAGTCGGTATCGAATTGATTTTGAAAATCTTTTAGTTCGGAATATTCGGTACTGGTACTGCTACCCAGTACCATTTGCTCATCCCTGATCACGGGTGTCGTACGAACAACAACGGTATCGTGCAACTTTTTTTGTTGATTTGTTTCAACTTTTAATGATTTCTTTTTTTAGTTTCAGAGGCAGGGATGAGCTCGGTGCCAACCAATACTGAATCGGTACTGGTACCGAAAATACCAGTTACGGTACCGGTATATGAAGGTAAAAAACGGTAGCGAACTGGTAGCAGGAACGCCAAAAGTCGTACAGAATTGGTACTTAAGATCTTTCGGTTCAGGAAATTCGGTACCGGTACCCAGTATCACAGGTTTCATACGAACAACATTATTACCGTACAACTTTTTTGGTTGATTTTCTTTTGGTTATCTTTTAGTGTTTTTTCCTATATTTTCTTTTTATTCTTGCAATATTAATTTACAACTTTTCTAAGTATAATGGCGTTATATCTCATCCTTAAGGTGTTTAGAAAAATGTTTTTTTTTTTTTACTTTTTGCAATTTAACTTCACAAAATTGAATTTTTTTACTTTTAATTCAGAACTTTTCATCTTTTGCAATTTAATTTCACTAAATTTGATTTTTTTACTTTTAACCCAAAACTTTTCATCTTTTACAATTTAACCTCACAACTCTTTTACTTTTAACTTTGCCCCCTGTACTTTTCATCATTCGCAAATTTTTGTTCTAAATGTTGCTGGTTAACACGACACAACGTGCATGTCTGGTTCAATGTTTTTACATTTTGTTGTAAATTTTGTGAGTTAACACGCCAAAATGGGCGTGTGTGGTTTAACGTTTCTACGTTGATTTTTTCACGTTTGACAGGTTCATCGCAACGCATAGGTCCTATATCAATTTAATTATTCTTTTCTATATTTTACGTTTCGGTTTAATTTTTTCGCAATAACATGCCGTGAATTCAGTGTTGGTGGTTGTTGACGGAATGGCGGTGGTGTGGCTTCAATGCTATTTGACACAGTTTTACGCCCCCACCACAACACGAGGGGTTTAATCTAGTTATTAAATAAGTTACTACAATAGTGGTAGTGTAATTATGTAATTTAACGAGATATCTGTCAGGTATCGGATGTACCCGTTAGTTTATTAAAAATACCCCATTGGGTGTACCCGGCCCAAAACCCAACAGGTAGCAGTTAATCAAATACAACCGGGATGTTACCAAAAGATTACGAATAAAGCGTATTTCAATCTTGAAGACCAATATGTAGTTTTTGGCAAATTGTAAAGACTAATTAGAAGAATTTAGAAAGGTAATAAGAATATATATAGGAATGTTCAAATGAAAACCACTAGTTAACGCGAAAATTCGAAAACTAATTAAAACCGTCTAAAAAACATACCAATTTTTAACCAATTTTCGCTATTTTATGTTTATAAAAAAATTTCAATTTTTTTTTGTAGTGCACATGTGTAGTACACATGTGTATGTGTACTACACATGTGCACTACAATTTTTTTTTTGAAAAAAATCTTTTTTTTATATATAAAAGCAAGCGATTTTTAATAAAACAAATTGTAATAAAAAATTTGGTGTGTTTTTTAGGCTTTTTTAGATAGTTTTTGAGTTTTCGTGTTAAAAGTGGTTTTCATTTGAACCATCCCCTATATATATATTCAATATATATATGAATATATATATATATATATAGTGGAGGGTTCAAATGAGAAGAATTTTTTTGTAAGAAGAAAAAAGAACTTTCAATCAATAAGAATGCTTCATTTTACTTCATTTAATATTTGTATTTAATTTTAATATAAGGGTATATTGGTAAACTTACATAAATCATTAATTTGTATTCTTCCCCTTTAATAACTAGCTAAATTAAATTTGTAACTCCTTTTCAAAATATATACTTTTTCCAAATTAAAAAAAAACAACTTAATTCAAAGTGTAGAATAAATTACTAGTTGTGTAGGGAAAATTAGAGTTGTGTAGGATATATTTCGAGGTGTGTAGGATAAATTTCGACTGTGTAGGATAAAATTCTATAGTGTGTAGGTTATATGTAGGAAAAATTTGATTTGTGTAGGTTTTATAGATTATATGTAGGATAGTTAATAATTAGTTGACTAATTAATTAAAGAGAGAAACATTAATCATATGAGTTAAAAATGAAATATCATTTTACTAATATGCCCTTTCTTCTTTTTATTCTCAAATTAAATTTCTTCTCAAATGAACCTTCCCCTATATATATATAGATTGAGGATCCTGTATATTAATCCAGAAGTGTGAGAAGTGTATTATAACACTATATATAACACTATATAACACCATATAAACACCGTATAACAATATGTAACACCTTATAACACAATATAACACTATGTAACACTATATAACAAATATAACACTATAGTTTGTCTGATAGCATGTTTATGATAGATGTATAGTGTTATATATTGTTATATAGTGTCATATAATGTTACATAGTGTTATATGGTGTTACATATTGTTATACGGTGTTTATATGGTGTTATATAATGTTATATACAGTGTTATAATACACTTCTCACACTTCTGGATTAATGTACAGGATCCCTATATATATATATATATATATATATATATATAGGGAGAAGATCATGCGAGAACCACCTCTTATTGTGAGAACCGCAAGAACCAATGTGAACACAACAAAAAATGCCTAAAAATAGCAAAAAATCACACAAATTTTTTTTTAATATTTTTATATAAAAATCGCTACTTTTCGAAGCAAAAAAAAAAAATAATTAAAAAATATTTAAAAAAAAAAATTTTTTTTTGCCCACTAAAAGTAGCGATTTGAGCATAAAAAATATTAAAAAAAAAATTTTTGATTTTTTTTTTATTTTTTTAGATTTTTTAAGGTTTTTTGGGGGTTTAGTTTTTAGCATTTTAGCTTTGAGGGGGGGGGGGGGGGGGTTTAGGTTTTTGGGGGGTGGGGGAGGGGGGTTAGGTTTTTTTTAGGTTCTTTGGGGGTTTTAGTTTTTCGCATTTAGCTTGGGGGGGGGGGGGGGTTAGGTTTTTTTTTTTTTGGGGGGGGGGGGGGTGGGGGGGGTGGTGGTTAGGTTTTTTTAGCTATTTTAGGTTGTGTTCACATTGGTTCTCGCAATAAATGGAGTTCTCGCATGAGCCCCTCCATATATATATATAGGTTATATGGAAAACCCCATCTTTTTGAGAAAAACCTTGGATATATCTACGCCTATCGTTTTCCAAATGAGTCTTGCGGATACATATAATTCAGAAGAATATGTGAGTGATTCATACGCATCATCTCTTTCCTATTATGAGGGTTTCTACCAATTGATATCTTTCCAAAAAGAATTCAAAGTCAAATTCTTGATTTGTATCTTCAGTTTTTGGAAACTTAGAGAGCTCTTCTACCAAACCCTGATCAATGAACCTACAAAATCCTATACGTTGTCCATGGATATGACATAGTTGTTAGAAATTGTATGACAAAAGGGATATCCAATATTAACCATTGACACAATAGTTTATTGCTTGATATCATTTTGAGAGGGGTAAAAGGACCTTTATTAAAAATGGTGTAACGTGAAACCTTTAGCTCAATATTAACCCCTTTAAAATGAATCACAACATTGATATCTTTGGTTACATATTAAGGGATAACAAATCCTCTTGAGACATGAGCTTGTTAGAGTGATAAGTAGCCTAAGATTTCATACAGGATTATATCATAGATGTTTTTCACCACACTTGAGAGTATCCACAAGATTCAAGATTTAAAGAGAAATAAGATTAGTAGGAAAATCACATACCAAAACATACTTGACATTATACTTAACACAACTAAGTATTCTACACATACCAAAACATACTTGACATTATACTTAAAACTACAATGTGTGAACAAAGCAAGATCATGTGGATGCTTACGTACATATATTGCAAAAATCAACAACTAGATTTCATAGATACTTTAGTTATTGGAAAGCCCATTCATTTGAGAGCTAGAATATCAAAATATGTACAACTGATGAATTGCAGGGCAAATCTCCCTTGGCAGTTAGTGTTAGCAAATGGCTTACTAACTGCCAAAGGAGTAGTTACCCAGTAATACATTCATACACTTAAACGATCTTCAAAAACACTTGATTGATAAAACTTTATGTTGGTTTCAAACAATTTATAGGCTAGCCAGAAGTACACCATACACATGCTATATTCTAATTCTAGCATATACTTCACATATCCCTTTCTCTCCTCATTTGCTAGATAGTGAATTAAGAATGTTTGCGGATAATACTTTTATGCTAATGTACTAATCAAACTTTTACAATTTAGAAGAAAAATAGGGAACACTGATGCATGCAGATAAAAAAAAAAGTATATGTACGATGTTCGATCCAAAGGTCAAGAAGAAATTTGATGCTGATTTATTACTTATTCTTTTCTTAGTAAGCCAATGCAGAAAATGCTATGAGGTCCACAAAATCACTTAATAAATAGTGTTGTAGGTTGGTCAAGATTTAAAATATTATTCTTATGTCACTAACACCCTTTGTATACATGAGGATTATTTCCTAAATTAGATCTATAAAAATGTTATTTAAATATATATGCTTGTCCCGTATTGATAACTAGTAAATTTCTCTATGCGTTCCAGCGGGTTCGAAATTTAAGGTAAGTCGAATTTTTTTACCAGTCTAATGAAAACGTATTATATTTGACTTGACTTGTTTCTGAACAAAAGTTACGTCAAAACGTAGACAAACTAAAAACGTACATAACAATAAGGACGATTTGATCTGACTTCTTTGCGAAAGTCCTTCGGACCACACGATTATATAAATTATAAAGCTGTGAAAACCAATCATTATATACATAAGAGTAAATTATGATTTTGGCCCCTGTGGTTATATCACTTTACCATTTTAGCCTAAAAAGAAAATTTTGAACATCTGAGCCCCAACGTCTTTTTTTCTAACCCTTTTGGCCCCCAACGTCTTTTTTTTTCTAATCCTTTTGGCTCCTAAAAGTAAATGGATAGGGTTAGTGTTAGGGGCTAAAAGAGTTAGAAAAAAAGACGTTGGGAGCTCAGATGTTAAAAAAATTCATTTTTGTGCTAAAATGGTAAAAATGACATAACCATTGTTTTGGTCAAAAAATCTGATGAGGATATTGCAACCAAACTCTCTGTTCTGGGGTATGATGCTTATAGTTTAGAACAATAACAAGGATCACTTCAATGTAAATTGCACAAATGACACAAGGATTTGTACGGGGAAAAAGCCCTTGATCAAGAGTTGATCTCCGGCACAAAAAACCCCGGGTGATGGAAACTACCGATCACCAAGCTCAAATAAATCAATAAATGTTTACAACTTCGGATAGTAACGAGCTAGGTACAAGGATCACTATCGTGAAATGTGTATAAGTGAGTGAAAACTAATGAGTGTTCGCCGAGAGCTTCAAGAGTGCGGTTATACGAGAGTGTGTGTAGCTGAAAAATGGCTAAGTGTTCTAATTCTAGCTCGTTACTCCTTTTAAAATAGAAGTTAACTACAATAACTAATTATCCGACTTTTGTGCCAAGCTCCCACGTTCTCCACAACGTCCATTTCCAGTCAAACGTGTGCGAAATGCCCGTGGAATATTCCTTAGTACCGTTGCCAAGACCTAGTCACGTTTATTACTCCTGCGAAGTAATACAAAAATCAAACAAACAATCGTTAGTATGAGGATCCTTAAGGTGATCCATGATCCTGATCCTGAAGCTCTTCTGAGGATCACTATCTGTCACAGAAGTAAGGATCATTAATTAGGATAACGAATAAGGATCACTAATTGTTAGAAAATCCTCCCCTAACAATTGCCCCCAAAATATAAGGAGTAATTTGTAAAATAAGCGAGTTATATTTTCTTGATCTTATCCGCAACTAACTAACGGATATATAGCCGTTGATATCGAACTAGCCGTTGCAACCGTGACGTCACAGAAGTGACAACCCTGCACGATCATGATTATAAATAGGAGATAGAGATAGGATCAAATGCATTTAAATCCGAAAGAAACTCCCTTTATATTCTCAGTCGAAGATCAATCAGGTATCTCTTTCTCCTCTTTCTCCCTCTCTTACTCTGTTTTTCTTTCTTTATCACCATCACTTTGAGAATGATGCTCCGAAGCTCACCGGGCAAGGATCAGAAGAAGGATAGTCCCTTGAAGAGTCAAGGAATCATCAAAGACTCGATACATGAGAGGTGTTGCTTCAACGATGCTCAGATAGACAAATTTCGTCACTGCTTTCCGACGAGTGCCTTTTTCAAACCCTTCGATCCTACTATTCTGAGCGACTATGTTTCAGAAACATGGGTTGCCTTTCTAGTTACTCCATTTGCCATTGGGTACACCTATCCTTTCCCAGAATTTACACAATCCTTCTTTTCCCTTACCGGCATTTCTTATATCCAAGCCATGCCGATGATTTGGAGGGTTTTGTATACCCTAGAGAGGATCATCGAGCAGGAGGGCATTGATTTAGGAATGTCAGAGCTGACACAATTGTATGATCTTACTACCTTCGGCTCTCACCGTTATTTGTTCAAACGGAAACCCGGCGGAGAACACCCCCTTCTTTAAGTCACCAAGAATGACACAAATTGGAAACGCCGGTTCTTCTTTGTCCGGAGGAATACTATTCTAAACGGAAAGGATCTACCAAGGACATGGTCCACCCATGGTAGGCCAGAGGATCCTGAGAAGGATCACCAGGTAGTCTTGTTTTTGTATAAGGATTACTGACCCCTTTTTGTCTTGTGTTATGCAGCTATTTCTGTCTCACACATCATCACATCACCTGCAACCAAGGATAGGCTTGCTGCTTTTTGGAAGCTTGATCCTGAAACAAGGACATTCAAGATAGACACCCAAGACTCACAAGAAGTATCCTCAGGTTCCATTACCATGTCAAGTAAGTATCCTGCCTTTTGCACAGTTTGAATATTAAAATAAATAAGTAAATTGAAATAGGATAAGGATACTTATCTTGCTTTGAATGTGTAGGTGCCGGAAAATTTGCCAAGCCTGTATCCCAGTTCAACACGGCTGACCTTGATGTTGTTCGATCCAGGAAGAAGAGGTCCACTACCAGTCCTAGCATCTCCATTCCCAAGGCACCCACTAAAGGTAAGGGTGGTAAGAAGAGGAAGACTTCTGACACTGAGGACCTTCAAGGCCTACCACTGATCCGCCACCAATTCCTTGAATACTTCAATGATGTAAGGATCACCAACTCTGCCTAGGTATCCTACTCACATGAGGATCACCTGATCCTGAACTGCTTTGTCCTTTTCTTTGCAGAAATTTGCTGAGATTGAAGATTACGTGGGGAATGTTGAGGAGCATGACAAGAAGATTGCTGACCTCCAACAGGTTGCCGTGCTGAAGGACCTTGCCATTGCTGATCTTCAGAAGGAACTCCAAGATGCCAAGACTAAGACAGCTAAACTCCTGATTGACCTTGACTATGAGAAGCATGATCTCATAGAAAATGCTAAGGTCTCTGCTGCCATCACAATGTATCAGACAAAACTGAAGATGGCCCAGGAAGCTCAAGATCCTAACTTTGATAGAAGCAGCTGGGATGTTGAGGGCTGGAAAGCAAGGTTAGCCGATCTTGAGGATGATGAGGAAGAGGCTACTGAGGTCTTGGCGATTGAGGCAAGTGGCAGTGGAAAGGATCTGATGAAGGATACCGCAGCTGGAGGGGAAGAGGATGCAGCAAAGGTGTAGGCTGCACAATTGGGCAATGATGGACATTCCTAGACGCAGCCAGAGCCCAATTTTTAAATTTGGTAGTATTTTTTGTGGTTGTGATGTTGAACAATTTAATGGTTTGTACTGAACAATAGTTTTTAGGATTAAGGATCATGTATGATCCTTTGGACAATAGGCAGGATTGCAGTTGGTGGAGGGATCCTCTTTTTGGGGGATGAAGCCATTGTGATCCTGCCGCCTTTATATTCCTGCACTACTTTTGAACTTATTATCATGGACACCCTTTACCTACCCCAGCGGACGGGCCACGTTTTGCTGGTAGATGCTCGGGGTAGGTAATTTTGACAACCTTTTAAGGGTTGATCCTTTGTTAATAAATAAAATCTTAACCTTTTGTCGCTTATCTTGTGTTGTTATCCTTTTTTTTCTTTAATTTTCCTTTGTTTTGATGCATATTTATTGAATAAACAATTTTGAATAAGTCAGATTGAAAATATTTAGGACATGATCCATGATCAAATATCCTATAGTTAAAGAATCCAAAAAAGCAATATGTTTTAAGGATCACAAGTCTAGTTGTCAAATTTTAAGGGTTATTCAAATAAATAATGAACAGGATTAAAAATAGTTAAGGATCATACCTGAGGGTCCAAGTTAGGATCCTAACCATAATAAGGATAACAATAAGATAAACCTTAGAGAGAAGTAAGGATCAAGGATCCCTAGTTGCTTGTCTTCAAGGACCTGAGATAGATCATAACTTGGGACTAAGCCAATATAAGATAAGAGTTAGCAACTGGGGACAAGCCCAAGGATAACTGGGGACAAGCCCAAGGATCGTATGTAAACTGGAGTATGGCCCTAACTGGCGACTATCCAAACTTAGTGACATGAAAATGCCAAAACCTTGGCTAACGTGAAAACGTTAGAAACCTTAGCTAACGTGAAAACGTTAGAAACCTTAGGAACGGATGTATGGTACGTCTACCATTATACGTAGGATCCTAGGCATAGCCAGTACAATGGAATTATTAGCCCCTAAAACGAGTACTGGTCCCACTGCCTTGAACTATACCAGGATCATCATGCGCTACAGGCGGAACTGGGGTCAAGCCCAAGGATAACTGGGGTTAAACCCAAGGAACGGATTGCTTCTACAGATAACCAATGTTATGCAAAGGATACCTGAACTTTCAAAACTTAAAATCACGTGAGAGATGGAGAAAGGATACATGATCCTTATCCTTATATGAAAAAAAATAAAGAAGTGAAATAGTTTAGGATTAGGATATTACCAAAGTAAGGATCATCGATACTTTAAGGATCCTTCAAGGATACTCCTGAGGTAAGGATCATCTGTGCCATGAGGATCCTGCCCACATGAAATATTTCTTCAAGTGGACAGCATTCCAAGCTCTTGGTAGCAAATCACCTTCCATGGTTAGCAATCTATATGCCCCCTTTCCTGCTTCAGCTTCAATCAAATAAGGGCCTTCCCATTTTGGAGCCAATTTTCCATCAGCAGGATTGGTGGTATTCTGAAATGCTTTCCTTAATACCATATCTCCAACTTGAAACTTCCTGATCCTGACATTTTTGTTGTAGGCACCAGCCATTCTTTGTTGATAACTGGCCATCCTTATCCTAGCGAGATCCCTGATTTCTTCAATAGTATCCAGGTCTTGAGCTAAGTTCTCATCATTTTCATCAGGATCACGGGTACTTGTTCTAGCAGTTGGGACCACCATTTCTGTTGGGATCACTGATTCTGCCCCAAACACCAAAGAGAATGGTGTTTGACCAGTTGCATTCTTAGGGGTTGTCCTATCAGCCCAAAGCACATAGGGTAGTTCTTCTGCCCATTTCCCTTTCTTGGATCCAAGTTTCTTCTTCAAATTGTTGATGATGATCTTGTTGGATGATTCTGCTTGACCATTAGCTTGTGGGTGGACTGGTGTTGATGTTATCATCTTAATCCCCCAGCTGTCACAAAAGTTAGTGGTTCTGCCCCCAATAAATTGGGAACCATTATCACATATAATCTCAGAAGGAATTCCAAATCTGGTTATAATATTTCTTTTAATGAAGGATATAACTTCCTTTTCTCTGACTTGGGCAAAAGCTTCAGCCTCTATCCACTTGGAGAAGTAATCAGTCATAGCAAGCATGAATACTTTTCCACCAGGTGCCTTAGGGAGCTTACCAACTATATCCATACCCCATCTCATAAATGGCCAAAAGGAGGATATAGGATGCAATAATTCAGCTGGTTGATGAAGGATATCGCTGTGTCTCTGACAAGGGTCACATCTCTTAGCATACTCCACAGCATCTCTCTTCATGGTTAGCCAGTAGTATCCTGTCCTCAGGATCCTTGAGAATAATGCCCTGCCCCCAGTGTGGTTTCCACAATCTCCTTCATGGAAGTCTTTTAAAACTTCTTGGATTTCAGGATCCTCAATGCATCTCAAGTATGGTCCTGCAAGAGATCGTCTATACAACATATTATTTAAAATTGTGAATTGAGATACCTTAGATTTGAAAGCCCTAGGGTTTTCTCCTGTAGGAATCTCTCCATGTTGTAAGTATCTTATAATTGGTGAGATCCATGATCCTGATCTTGAATGGGATTGAGTACCCTCACTAGGGATAATTGCAGAATCATTTCCTATCTCCATAGCCGCATGATCCTCGATGGCCGGGGTCAGGATATGGATAATAGGGATCTTGATATCCTCCGGGATCTTCAAGGATGATCCTAAGTTAGCCAATGCATCAGCTTCTGTATTCTCTTCCCTTGGTACCTGTGTCAAACTTAAGGAAACAAAGGAGAGTGCCAATCTTTTGACTATCTCTAAATATTTGGTTAGCTTTTCACCTTTAACAGCATAGGATCCATTAAAGTGGTTTGTAATTAATAATGAATCTACATGTACCTCAAGATACCTGATCCCCATATGCTTTGCAATTTGCAAACCAGCAATTAAGGCTTCATATTCAGCCTCATTATTTGTGGTTTGGAACTCACAAGCTATAGAGTGGGGTATTATGTCCCCCTGTGGCGATTTTAGTAGTATTCCAAGCCCTGTGCCTTTGACATTTGAGGATCCATCAGTATAGAGTATCCAAGGATCCTTGGTCTCTTCTAGCTGCTGGACTTCTAACTCAGCTTCTTTTTGTAAATCACTACTGAAATCAGCCACAAAGTCAGCTAATGCTTGGGATTTGATGGCTGTCCTAGGCTCATATCTTATATCATATGCACTTAGCTTCACTGCCCACTTAGCCATCCTTCCTGACATCTCTGGTTTCCTGAGGACATTCTTAATTGGAAAATTAGTTTTAACAACAATAACATGAGTTTCAAAATAATGTCTCAACTTAGTAGATGCCATAATCAATGCAAGAATAAGCTTTTCAAGGTGTGAATACCTGGATTCGGCATTAAGTAAACTTTTACTTACATAATAGACAGGATGTTGTGTACCTTCATGATCCTTAACAAGGACCGCACTTACTGCTTTTGAGGATACTGCAAGATACAAGGATAGTACATCGCCTTTTTCTGGTTTCATCAAGGCCGGGGCTGAGGATAGGTAATCTTTGAGGGCTCTTAAAGCATTTTCATGCTTCTCAGTCCACTCAAATTTCTTGTTCTTCCTTAGGATATCATAGAATTCTTTGCACTTCTCTGAGGATTTGGATATAAATCTGTTCAAAGCTGCTATCCTGCCTGTTAGCCTTTGAACATCCTTAGCATTGGCCAGAGATTTGATGTTTATTATTGCTTTGATCTGTTCTGGGCTAGCTTCAATGCCTCTCTTTGTCTCCATATATCCTAAGAATTTACCTGCTTTAACACCAAAGTGACATTTTGAAGGATTAAGTTTCATGTTATATTTGTCAAGGATATCGAATGCTTCCTCCAAGTCCCTTAGGTGATCCTCAGCTTTTATGGATTTTACCACCATATCATCTATGTAAACCTCCATAGTTTGTCCAATCTGATCCTTGAACATCATATTCACCAGCCTTTGATATGTTGCACCTGCATTTCTTAGTCTGAACGGCATAGCAATATAGCAGTATATACCAGTTGGAGTCATGAAGGCTGTATCCTCTTGGTCGGATGGTTCCATTTGGATTTGTTGAAATCCAGATGAAGTATCCATAAAAGTTAACAGTTCATGATCCGCAGTTGCATCCACCATTGGAGTCAATGTGGGGTAATGGGAAAGGATCCTTGGGACATGCCTTATTTAAATCGGTAAAATCGACACATACCCTCCACTTTCCGTTTTTCTTTTAAACAACAACCACATTGGCCAACCATCTTGGATATTTGACCTCTCTAATCATACCTGCCCGGAGCAATTTCTCTACCTCTTCTTGGATAATGGCATTCCTTTCCGGTGCAAACTTTCTTCTCCTTTGATGGATTGGTTTGAAGGACCTGTCAATGCCAAGTTTGTGAGTGATTACATCTTTAGATATACCAGTCATGCCTTCGTGTTTCCATGCAAAGGTAGTCTTTCTCCTTTTGAGGAAGGATATGAGGTCTTCCTTCATATCGCCAAGGATCCCTGATCCGATATAGATTTTGGGTTCAGGATCATCAGGATCCATGAGGACTTCTACCACATCCTGCTCTCTTGTCTCCAAGACATCCCTTGGAGGATACTTTGATTGCTATTGCTCCCTTGACTTCGAGGCTGGTTTCATCGATGAAGTATAGCAATTCTTAGCCTCCTGCTGATCACTATCAATCTTCACTATTCCCTAAGGACTAGGGAGCTTCACACATTGATGGTAGGTAGATGGGACTGCCTTCA
The DNA here is from genome assembly GCA_030545235.1 of Helianthus tuberosus. Lineage (NCBI taxonomy): Eukaryota > Viridiplantae > Streptophyta > Magnoliopsida > Asterales > Asteraceae > Helianthus > Helianthus tuberosus. The sequence goes on along the minus strand of CM060372.1, from coordinate 10,959,735 downwards.
TATCGTGTATCCAGGGCCTGCCAAGGATAACATTACAACAAGATAAACAGTCAATAACACAAAATTTTTGATAAGAGTGTAGGCCTTCGATATATATTGGGAGTTTAATGTCCCCCAGGGTATTCTTAGTTTCGCCACTAAATCCCACAAGCACGGAGGATCTTGGTATGACTTCTGATTCGGGGATACCCATCTTCTTCAGAACATCAAGCTGGATAATGTTCACTGAACTTCCTCCGTCTATAAGGATCCTGCGGACAAAATGGTTAGAAATGAAAAGAGTAATAACTAAGCCATCGTGATGAGGATCCTGGATATCAACACGATCATCCTCATCAAAGGTTATAACTTTTCCTTCGGAGACACTTGATGTTCGAGCAGGTCTTTCTCCATTATCCATTTTAGTTTCCTTTGTGTTAGGGGTCATTTTCTTTGCATACATATCCTGACCAATATCCTGCCTTTGTTTGTTTATTTGTCACCAGGATGCTGGAAGAGGATATTGCTAACATCTTGGGCGATATCCTGAGGTTTATTGAATTAACCACGTGCAGGTTAAAGGCTGAGACTTGCTAACGGTCAAGTGGACTTCTTCTCCTCAAGACTCGGGCGAGTTTGTTGAAGGAAAGACGTTGAGCCCGAAAGACCAGGTCTACAACGTTCGATGAAGGAATATTCGGTGGATCCCGGAAGTTTAGGGTAGTTTGTTATTTTATCTTTACTATAAATAGATGGGGGCGGATCAGCTTAGAACACACAATTTTTCACTAACACTCTCGTACACTTTCACTCTCTAGCTCATTGCAAACACCACACTTGTATTCAAATTTCGTTGTAACACTTAGTCGATCCGTACCACATCCTGCACTGTATCCTGATATTTGAAGCAATAGAAGAACAAGGCAGCTGCGATTGTCAGCTCCCGAGGTTTTATGCCGGCGATCTAGATTGATCAAGGGCTTTCCTCGTACATCTCGTGTCGTTTACTTTACTTTTGCTCATTGTTTGATCATAGATACAGCTCAATATCCTGAGCCGTATCCTGAATACTGATTTTCTAAATAACTTAACAAGCATATTTTCAAATACACTTTCTAGCACACTACCTCACTTTACTAATTTGATCACTAAGTTACTTCGGTAATTTTTGACCAAAACAATTTGGCGCCCACCGTGGGGCAAGTGGTGCTCTCTTTATTAAAAATTTTTGTGAAATCACTAATCGGCTTTCTATTTTCAAAACTTTTTGCCACATTGTCCATAATGGCCTCAAGATCAAACATGAGTTCCTCTACTGTGTCTGCTATGACTTCTGCTACTACCGGTTCGGTGCTTCCACCACCTCCTCCAAGGATGCCAGCCTCTACACAATCTCAAGATGTTATCCCTACTCGGAGTGTCCAGGGATCTGCTCCCGTTTTAGCTTCTAATGATGAAATTTTAACCTTATTTGGAAGTGTGCAGGAACAAATGAGGCAGCAACAGGAAACAAACCAAATGCTTTTAAGGGAAATACAACTCCTGAAGTCTGGCTCGAGCAGATCTGCTGAGGATATTGTCACTCCATTACATCCCAGAACGTTGAACTTCAGTTCAGCTGTGTATACTGAGGATAACAGGGGGAATATTGCGCCCAGCCTTCCTCAGAATCATACTCCTGAAATACCCTCCTCGGTCAGGATGTCGACCATAAGGAGCTCAGGATATGCTTCAGGATATGGGCAAAATCCTCCAACGGGTAACGTGTCAAATAATAATAATATTCATGCTACTAACAATAGTGGATCTTTGCAGGATACAGGTGTGACATCAGCGCTTACTAGGGAACTTCAGAAGTTGAAGGACATGATATCTAGTGTACCTGGGGTGGTCCAGCCGATCCCGGAAGTGTCCCAAGACAGCCACAAGATATCTCGTTTTGCATATCCTATCTGTGATGCTGAGATCCCAAAGAGATTCCAAACCCCCAACATGAAGCTTTACAACGAACGAATCCTGAGGAGCATATTGCTCAGTATAGGGAAAGGATGGAGATTAACCCTATCCCTCCGGAGCTTAAGGAAGCGTGCTTGTGCAAGGGATTTGGTTCCACTCTAACAGGATCAGCCTTAAAATGGCTGTTAAACGTTCCTCCTCACTCAATTACTTCGTTTGCTCATTTGGTTAATTTATTTAACAGTCAATTTTCTTGTAGTCGGAGTTTTGAGAAACTAACCAATGATCTTTACAGGATAACTCAAGGGCCTCAGGAATCCTTGAGGGATTATGTAAACAAATTCAGTCGGGAATCCTTGGATATCCCACATCTTGATGTAGCAACAGCTGTGCAAGCTTTTAAGATGGGATTACAAAAGGATTCTCAGTTTTATCAGGATCTTGTAATGAATCCCTGCAGGAATCTCGACGAGGCTCGTAACAGGGCTTTGAGATATATCCGTCTGGAAGATGACAGGAAGATGCAAGAAAGGATGAACTCATCTAACACTTATGAGCCAACTAACAGGAAGTCGGAATCCTCATTTAAGTCATATCGGCCTAAGCCATATGGTAGAAATGAAAACAAGAGAGTGAATGCTGTCGAAGATGAGGATCCTGAAGAGTATCCTGAGTTGTCTGAGTATTGCTTTTCTGTTAACATTCCTGAATTGATGTATGCCATGCAGGGTCTAGGGGACAAGGCTAGGTGGCCTCGAAAGAATCAACAAAAGGCTGACTGGAAAGATAAGTCAAAATGGTGTGCTTTCCACGAAGATTTCGGACATGTAACTGAGGATTGCATTGCTCTAAGGAAAGAAATAAGCTATCTTCTAAGCAAGGGATATCTGAAAGATCTCTTAGGAAGAAAGAAGAATAAGGGTCAGGATACTGAGAAGGATCCTGAACGAGCAGCATCACCTCCCGCGGATGCCAAGATAATCAACTTCATTTCGGGAGGATCCGACATTTGTGGAACTTCGTATTCGGCAGCAAAGAGACATGCAAAGGAAGCTAAGGCCGAAAGGGGAGACAAGCCTGTCAGAATGACTACCCTCACAACTGACAAAGTGATCACTTTTGATGCTGATGACAGGGATACTGTCCAGGATCCTCACCATGATGCTCCGGTAATAACGTTATATGTGGCTAACCATTTTGTACGCAGGATACTGGTTGATAATGGCAGCTCCGTCAACATAATCCAACTAGAAACTCTGAAAAGAATGAATGTATCTCCGATGGATATCACTTCAAAGTCTACCGTGCTTGTTGGGTTCAGCGGAGAGGCTAGAAACACAGTGGGAGAGATAAAGTTGCCAGTATACGTTGAAGGAGTCAACTCGATACAACGTTTCTGTGTGATGGATTCTCTATCCTGCTATAACATCATACTGGGAAGACCGTGGATTCACGATATGAAGGCCGTGCCATCAACATATCACCAATGCATCAAGATACCTACCCCTTGGGGAGTGGTCAAAGTTGATAGTGATCAGCAGGAGGCGAAAGAATGTTACTCATCCTCGATGAAATCCTCAACCAAACCTAGTGCAGCATAGCAATTAAAGACGCGGGCCCAGGATATCGTGGAGGATCCGGAGCAGGATGTGAAGAAAATTATCCTGGACCAGGATAATCCCGATATTTCGGTGCTCGTAGGGACCAATATCCCTTAGGATATTGAAGAACAATTAATTAACTTTTTGAAATGCAGGATGTCTACGTTTGCATGGAAGCATGAGGATATGACAGGCATATCCAAAGATATTATCACTCACAAGCTTTGAGTTGATAAATCATTCAAGCCTGTGCAGCAAAAAAGAAGGAAGTTTGCTCCTGAGCGGAACACAATTATCCAGGAGGAAGTTGAGAGATTATTAAAGTCCAGAATGATCAGGGAAGTTAAGTTCCCAAGGTGGTTAGCAAACGTGGTTGTAGTACAGAAGAAAAATGGGAAATAGAGAGTTTGTGTGGACTACACAGACTTGAACAAAGCTTGTCCTAAAGACCCATTTCCTCTTCCCCACATTGATGCAATGGTAGATGCCACTGCCGGGCATGAAATGCTGACCTTCATGGACGCATCTTCAGGATTTCAACAGATCCAAATGGAGCCTTCTGACCAGGAGGATACTGCCTTCATGACACCAACAGGTATTTATTTTTATACAGCTATGCCTTTTGGTTTGAAAAATGCAGGTGCAACATACCAAAGATTGGTAAACATGATGTTCAAAGACAAACTGGGGGACACCATGGAGGTATATATCGATGATATGGTGGTGAAATCTAAAAAGGCTGAGGATCACCTCCAGGATATCAAGGGAGCATTTGATATTCTGGACCAATACAACATGAAGCTGAATCCTGCTAAATGCCATTTCGGAGTGGGGGCAGGAAAGTTTCTTGGATATATGGTGACAAAAAGGGGGATAGAAGCAAGCCCAGAGCAGATCAAAGCTATCCTGGATATAAAATCACCTTCAAATATGAAGGACGTACAAAGATTGACAGGGCGAGTAGTAGCTTTAAACAGGTTTATCTCGAGATCCTCAGAGAAGTGCAAAGATTTTTATGATATCCTGAAGAAGAATAAAAGATTCGAATGGGGGGAGAAGCATGAAGCAGCCTTGCAGGATTTGAAACGATATCTCTCAACCGCACCTCTATTGATGAAGCCTGAAAATGGTGAACCACTATCCCTATACCTTGCTGTATCAGGGAATGCTGTAAGTGTCGTTCTCATAAAGGATCATGAAGGTCAGCAATATCCTGTTTATTATGTTAGTAAAAGTTTGCTAGATGCCGAAACTAGGTATTCTCACTTAGAAAAATTGATACTAGCATTAGTCATGGCATCAACGAAACTTAGGCATTATTTCGAGACACACAGGATACATGTTAAAGCAAATTATCCTGTCAAAAATGTGCTTAGGAAACCAGAGATGTCAGGCAGGATGGCCAAGTGGTCAGTAAAGTTAAGTGCTTATGATTTAGTATATGAACCTAGAAATGCCATAAAATCTCAGGCTTTAGCTGACTTTGTGGCTGACTTTAGTAGTGACATTCAGGACGAGGTAGACCTAGAAGTTCAACAGTTAGGAGAATCCTCAGGATCCTGGACATTATATACTGACGGTGCATCTAATGTAAGAGGAGTAGGATTAGGAATACTACTAAAATCGCCACAGGGGGACATATTACCCCAGGCTATTAGGTGTGAATTTCCTGCTACTAATAATGAAGCAGAGTATGAGGCTTTAATTGCAGGATTAGAGTTGGCTAAGAGCATGAGTGTCAAAAATTTGCAAGTATATGTTGACTCTTTGTTAATTACTAACCATTTTAATGGATCCTATGCAGTTAAGGGTGAGAAATTAATCGAATATCTCGATATTCTCAAAAAATTAGCAGGATATTTCGATGTTTTTATACTTGAACAGGTACCGAGGGAGGATAATGCTGAAGCGGATGCCTTAGCAAATTTGGGATCATCGATCAGGATACCCGAAGGGACCCAAATACCAATATTACATGTCTTATATCCTGCGACGAATCCTCAGGATAAAGAAGTAGCTGGTATTCAGGATCCTGGAGCAGAACATCCTAAAGAGGATCCTAAATCCTGAACGACTCCAATCATGAGATATCTCAAAGAAGGACACATCCCTGGAAATGAGAATCCTAAGGCATTTAGGATGAAGGTATCACGATTCACTATTATAAATAATATTTTATACAAGAAATCTCTTGCAGGACCGTATTTGAGGTACTTGTAGGATCCTGAAGCCAAAGAAGTACTTCAGGATATACATGAAGGGGATTGTGGTAATCATGCTGGGGGCAGATCGTTATTCTCAAAAGTGTTAAGGACAGGATATTATTGGCCAACAATGAGAAAGGATGCAGCAGAATATGCTCGAAGATGTGACGCATGTCAAAGACATAGTAACATACTGCATCAACCTGCTGAACCACTATATGCTATTGTTTCCTCTTGGCCGTTTATGAAGTGGGGTATGGATATAGTGGGAAAGCTACCAAAAGCTCCGGGAGGAAAAGTCTTTATGCCAGCAATGACGGATTATTTCTCTAAGTGGGTTGAAGCAGAAGCATTTGTTCAAGTGAGAGATCAAGAAGTAGTATCCTTCATAAAGAGGAATATCCTAACCAGATTTGGAGTACCAGCCGAGATAATCTGTGACAATGGTTCTCAATTTATAAGCAAGAGAACTACTGACTTTTGGAAAAGTTGGGGAATCAAAATGATTACATCTACTCCGGTACATCCTCAAGCAAATGGACAAGCAGAATCCTCAAACAAGATAATTGTCAATAACTTAAAGAAAAGGCTTGGAGCCAAAAAAGGAAGATAGGCAGAAGAATTACCCTTTGTTTTATGGGCTGATAGGACAACGGTAAAAAATGCAATAGGCCAATCCCCATTTTCCTTGGTGTTTGGAGCAGAAGCAATGATTCCAACGGAAATGACAATACCTACTGCAAGATCTATCTTAAGTGATCCTGAGCAGAATCCTGAAGCCTTGAGTCAGGATTTAGACACTATAGATGAGAAGAGAGATGCGGCAAGGCTAAGGATGGCAGCATATCAACAGAGAATATCTAGGGCATATAACAAGAATATTAGGACCAGAAGATTTAAGGTTGGAGATTGGGTGCTAAGAAAGGCTTTTCAGAATACTACTAATCCTGCCGATGGCAAGTTAGCTCCAAAATGGGAAGGACCATATGAAGTTGAATCAGAAGCAGGAAAGGGAGCATACAGACTCAAGAATATGGAGGGAGATATGCTACCGAGGTCTTGGAATGCTATACACCTTAAGCTCTATTTCAAGTGAGTTTAGAATTCAATTTCTAACTCAGAATGGTATGAATTCTATCTTTTTTAAATATGTTTTGGTTTAATTTATTCTTTGAAACTCAATACTAACTTAAGCATCGGAGGGGTGTTAGCCAAGCTAACACCCACCTTAGTTTACAATTGTTTTGCAAGATATGTTTCAGGATATAGCTCCAGGATATGTACTCAGGATAACTCGAAAGATTAGAGGATTGGCCCCCTCTCTCATGTTTAAGGGATACTGATCCCTTCACAGGTTTAAAGGTATTCACCTTTCTTCCGAATTGGGTTTAAACACCCCGCCTGGAGCGCAAGTTATTCGGGGATAGTTCAAGGTGGCGGGACCAGTCCATGTAAAAGTGGCTGACAATTTCGTTACTGTTGGCTATATCCTGAATCCTAAAGGTATATGAGGATTGATCACCCTCTCTCACGAAAGGGTATTTTCAAACTCTCTAAGGTTTAAAGGTTTTCACCTTTCTAAGTCTTGGAGTTTATACACTCCCGCCTGTAGCGCATGAAAATTTGGGATTTTCCCCAGGATACAAGGGATTTATCTCCAGTACATCCTTGGGTTTTACCCTTGGAACCTAAAAAGTTGCCTATACAATGGAAACTGACATTCAGAAAATTTCTAAGTGTTTGAAGACATTGTACACAGGGGACATTCCTACCAAGGCAGTTGTTTTGGTCAAAAATTACCGAAGCAATTTAGTGATCAAATTAGTAATGTGAGGTAGTGTGCTAGAAAGTGTATAGAAAATATGCTTGTTGAGTTATTTAGAAAATCAGTATTCAGGATACGGCTCAGGATATTGAGCTGTATCTGCGATCAAACAATGAGCGAACAATGAGCAAAAAGTAAAGGAAATGACACGAGATGTACGAGGAAAGCCCTTGATCAATCTAGATCGCCGGCATAAAACCTCGGGAGCTATCAATCGCAGCTGCCTTGTTCTTCTTATTGCTTTAAACTTCAGGATACAGTGCAGGATATAGACCAGATCGCTAAGTGTTACAATGCCTTCGTATGAAAGTAAGAATTGCTCGAGAGCAAGTGTTAGAGTGTAGCGAGTGTGATTGTGATGTCCTATTTGATCTGGTATACCCACCTATTTATAGTAATGAATTACAAACAATAATCCCTACAAATATGGGGTACTTCGAATATTCCATTATGAACGTTATTGACCGAGTAATACGGCTTCAACGTCTTCATTTGAACGACTTGGACAGAGTCTTCCGCGGAATGAGTCTTATGAACGTTGCCAGCTTCCAACCCACGTACCTGCACATAATCCATTAGTAATCCTGAGGATACCATTCAGGATATTACCAATATCCAGAATCAGCATCCCGGATGTAAACAGATACTACATAACCAAGATATAAACCAAGATATATTCCAGGATATAGGGGTTCAGAATTTCACCCATAACAATTGTCCCCAAAAATGTTACCGTTTGATATCCTGCACTAACGGTTACATTTTTCACGGTGGCCGAGGTAATTAAGAGATAAGACCATTGATGTGACAGCTTTCAACCACCCGGCCTATATTTACTCATCATGCCCTATATCTTCTCATCCTCATCTTCTTTTTTAACCACAATCGACAAGAAAAAGGTAATATTCTCTCCCTCATCTTCATATTCATCTTTTAACTTTCTCCGGCGAGAATTCAGGCGACCAAATGCCTAGGCAAACGAGGTCCAGTTCAGGCGACTCGGCTCCCACATTCATCCAACAGAATCTTCTCCAAGAACCGGAGAACGAAACATGCACCTTTGACAGTGCTCATTTATCAGCTTTGAAATCCTCCGGTATCTTTCCGGAAGGAACTATATTCCGACCCTTTGATAGAGAAATCCGGTCAGATATGGTTTCCAACGAGTGGATTTGTTTCAATGCTTTCCCCTTTACCTTAGGGTTACGATTCCCCTTTCCGGACTTCATCACCGAGTTTTTTAATATCACCAAAATTTCTTTCAGCCAAACCATGCCAATGCTCTGGCGTGTTTTGTCTGTTCTTGACCAAATCAAGAGAAACCACATACCTGACCTTTCTGTCCATGATCTCCCTTTAGCCTACAAGCTTAGATGCCATGGCTCATCTAGATTCCTATTTTATTCTACTTTCGGTGATCCATTGATACTTCGTGCCACCAGGAACGAGGATGGTTGGCAATCCAAGTTTTTCTTCGTAAAAAGGGATTCAATCCCTGGTGGAACGGATTATCCGATGAGATGGTTAAGAAAGGGTAGGACTTAGGGTTTAAGAATGATCCTGTCTCTTATCCTGTCTCATATCCTCAGCTAATGAATTTTATTTCTTCTGTTTTTGTATGCAGCTGATTTCGAAAGATCGCACCTCCCCTTGCTGATTCTCAAAAAAGGATAGACGCCATCAGACTGCTTTCAGAAACAGAGAGAAGTTTTAATCCGTCTCCACCAACTCCAAGCCCTCTTTCAAGCGCAAACATGTCTGGTAAGAACCCTGCAAGATATCCTACACACATATGTTTTTTATTTGCTATTCTTAGGAGAGATTTAGAAATTTACTCCCTGTGTGCAGATTCCAGCAAAGTCCCAGTCTATCTAGACCTTGATGAACTTGACATCTATCCAACTCCAGCCACAGTCAAGAAGGAAACTCCTGCTGCTACTAGCTCCAAACCACTCCCGGCTCCCAAGGCCAATCCAAGAACCCGTGCTTCCACAGCGAAAAAGAGGAAGGGTCTTGAAGTCAGTGCTCCAGGCTCAGAAGGGTTCTCCTATGACGAACTCAGCTTCTCCGATTCCTTAGAGCCAATGACATCCTTCCTTAACAAGGTAATATTCTGATGCATATCCTTCATGTATATCCTGCACATATATCCTGCACGTATATCCTAACAGGATATCCTGGTAGGATATCTTGGTCAACATATATTCTAATTTTATACCTGTAATTGACGTGCAGGGCCTCCAGCATTTGCTCCACTTGTACAACGACGCTTGCGGTACCGTGGCACTCCATGAAGCCAGGATCAAACAGCTCGAAAGCACCGTTGCTGACCAAGGTGCCATTGCTGAAGCAAAGACTCGGCACTACGAAAGCCTGCTGAAGAAGGTCACCCAAGACGCTGAGGTCAAGCTTGCCACCATTCAAATGGATCATGATCAGGCCTTGATCAATTTCCGGGAGGGAATCAAGGCTTCTGCTATCGTCTCCCTATTACAAGCACGCATCAAGATGGCCTACGAGGCCAAGGAGATGGGCCTTGTTTGTCCATCTTGGCCAGTTGAATCCTGGGTGGCCAAGTTAAAGGAGCTCGGAGGCAAAGCTGTGCCGTTTCCTGCTGAAGCCGGTGAGTCTTCTAAGTCAGCAGAGGTGGTGGTCCAGGCCGGAGACAAGAAGGATGCTGGAGCTGATGTTGGGATGGACATAGGTCAGGATGCTGCGCAGGATGTTGGTCAGGATGCTGGTGCGGAGAAGTCTGAGAAGGTTGGAGGAGATGCCGCTGTGTGAGGGCATTTAGGTGGGCGATGACGGATATACGTGCCAAGGCCAGAGCCCACCTTTTTGAATTTGAATGTTGGTTTGTAGTCCCATAAACAATTTACTTTTCTGCACTTTACTTTCCCGCATCTGAACAATTTACATTTCCTGCATGCTTTTTGAACAATACAACAGTTGAAGGTGGATGGGTCTCGGTTTGAGATGAAGCCTTCAACTGTTGGGTAAATATGGTAATGAACTATTAGTGCTCTTAGTGGATGGGCCTTGTTTTGAGGTGAAACTAAGAGCACATCTTTTGGCATGTTAATAATATAACTTCTCTTTTGACCTTATTACTGTTGTCATTGCTATGAAAATCGTAGTTGTAAAAATTGTTTGGTTTGTACACTTTTGGAAATATATTATAGATGTATCCTGAAAGGTATCCTGAAAGATATCTTGATAAGGATATTAAAATATCACCTATAAATTGTCCAAATAAAAAGGAGAGATCATACCAGAGATTCTTACAGAACCAATTTTAATCCTCCATTATAAGTTTTGTCCCCAGTGCATACTTGGGAACTTGGATCCATTCTTTGAACAGTATAATGTATGTCCCCTGTGTTTGACACAGAAACGCAAATGCATTTATATCTTGCCTTAAGTAAATTCCGCATACCCTGGGGCAAAACCCCTGATATCCTGAAATGAATCTTTAGCATACTTGGGATAGACCCTTAATACCCTGGGGATAAACCCTAGATTTCATGCGCTACAGGCGAGAGTGTACAAACTCCAATTCTTAGAAAGGTGAAAACCTTTAAACCTTTGAGAGTATGAAAATACTCTTTCGTGAGAGAGGGTGATCAATCCTCATATACCTTTAGGATCCAGGATATAGCCAACAGTAACGAAATTGTCAGCCACTTTTACATGAACTGGTCCCGTTACCTTGAACTATACCTAGATAACTTGCGCTCCAGGCGAGGTGTTTAAACCCAATTCGAAAGAAAGGTGAATACCTTTAAACCTTTGAAGGGACCAGGATCCCTTAAACGTGAGAGAGGGGGCCAATCCTCTAATCTTTCGACTTATCCTGAGCATATATCCTGGAGCTATATCCTGAAACATATCCTGCAAAACAATTGTAAACTAAGGTGGGTGTTAGCTTGGCTAACACCCCTCCGATGCTTAAGTCAGTATTGGGTTCAATAAACAAATATATTTAAAGACAGAATACATACCATTCCGAGATAGAAAATAAATTCTACTCTTACTTGAAATAGAGCTTCAAATGTATTGCATTCCAGGATCTTGGTAGCATATCCCCTTCCAGATTCATGAGTCGATATGCTCCTTTCCCTGCTTCTGACTCGACCTCATAAGGTCCTTCCCATTTCGGAGCTAGCTTGCCATCGGCAGGATTAGTGGTATTTTGAAAAGCCTTTCTTAGCACCCAATCACCAACTCGAAATCTTCTAGTCCTTATGTTCTTATTATATGCTCTGGATATTCTTTGCTGATATGCTGCTATCCTTAGCCTTGCTGCATCTCTTTTTTCGTCTATAGTATCCAAATCCTGACATAAGACTTCAGGATTCTGTTCAGGATCCTGCAGCATAGATCTTGCAGTAGGTATCATCATTTCTGTTGGAATCATCGCCTCCGCTCCAAATACCAAGGAAAACGGGGTTTGGCCGGTTGCATTCTTTACCGTTGTCCTATCAGCCCACAAAACAAAGGGTAACTCTTCCGCCCATCTTCCTTTTTTAGCCCCAAGTCTCTTCTTTAAGTTATTGACTATTATCTTGTTTGAAGATTCAGCCTGTCCATTCGCTTGAGGATGTACTGGAGTAGATGTGATCATTTTAATTCCCCAACTTTTGCAAAAGTCAGTAGTCCTTTTGCTTATAAACTGGGACCCATTATCACAAATGATCTCAGCTGGTACTCCAAACCTAGTCAGGATATTCCTCTTTATGAAGGATACTACTTCTTGGTCTCTAACTTGGACAAATGCTTCAGCCTCAACCCACTTGGAGAAATAATCTGTCATAGCTAACATAAAGACTTTTCCTCCCGGAGCTTTTGGTAACTTCCCTACTATATCCATCCCCCACTTCATGAATGGCCAAGGGGAAACTACAGGATATAATGGTTCAGCTGGTTGATGTAGTATGTTACTATGTCTTTGACATGCATCACATCTTCGAGCATATTCTGCAGCATCTTTCCTCATCATCGGCCAATAATATCCTGTCCTTAATACTTTCGAGAACAATGATCTGCCCCCGGTGTGATTACCACAATCCCCTTCATGTATATCCTGAAGTACTTCCTTGGCTTCAGGATCCTCCAAGCATCTTAAATACGGTCCTGCAAGAGATTTCTTGTATAAAACGTCATTTATAATAGTGAATCGTGATACCTTCATCCTAAACGCCTTAGGATTTTCACTTCCGGGGTTGTATCCTTCTTTGAGATATTTCACAATTGGAGCCGTCCAGGATTTAGGATCCTCTTTAGGATATTCCGCCCCAGGATCCTGAATACCCGCTACTTCTTTATCCTGAGGATTAGTTGCAGGATATAAGACATGTAATACTGGTATTTGGGTCCCTTCCGGTATCCTGATTGATGATCCCAGATTTGCTAAGGCATCCTCTTCAGCATTATCCTCTCTGGGTACCTGTTCAAGTGTAAAAACATCGAAATATCCTGCTAATTTTTTGAGAATATCAAGATATCCTATTAATTTCTCAACCTTAACTGCATAGGATCCATTAAAATGGTTAGTAATTAACAAAGAATCAACATATACTTGTAAATTTTTGATACCCATGCTCTTAGCCAACTCTAATCCTGCGATTAAAGCCTCATATTCTGCTTCATTATTGGTAGCAGGAAATTCACACCTAATAGCCTGGGGTAATATGTCCCCCTGTGGCGATTTTAGTAGTATTCCTAATCCTACTCCTCTTATATTAGATGCACCATCAGTATATAATGTCCAGGATCCTGAGGATTCTCCTAACTGTTGAACTTCTAGGTCTACCTCATCCTGAATGTCACTACTAAAATCAGCCACAAAGTCAGCTAAAGCCTGAGACTTTATGGCATTCCTAGGTTCATATACTAAATCATAGGCACTTAACTTTACTGACCACTTAGCCATTCTACCCGACATTTTCGGTTTCCTAAGTACATTTTTGACAGGATAATTTGTTTTAACGTGTATCCTATGTGTCTCAAAGTAGTGTCTAAGTTTTGTTGATGCCATAACTAATGCTAGTATTATTTTTTCTAAATGAGAGTACCTAGTTTCAGCATCTAACAAACTTTTACTAACATAATAAACAGGATATTGCTGACCTTCATGGTCTTTTATGAGAACGCCACTTACAGCATTCCCTGATACAACAAGGTACAGGGATAGTGGTTCACCATTTTCAGGTTTCATCAACAGAGGTGCGGTTGAGATATATCGTTTCAAATCCTGTAGGGCTGCTTCATGCTTCTCACCCCACTCGAATTTTTTGTTCTTCTTCAGGATATCATAAAAATCTTTGCCTTTTTCTGAAGATCTTGAGATAAATCTATTCAATGCTACCACTCGCCCTGTTAATCGTTGAACTCCTTCATATTTGAGGGTGATTTAATATCCAAGATGGCTTTAATCTGCTCCGGGCTTGCTTCTATTCCTCTTTTGGTCACCATATATCCTAGGAATTTTCCTGCTCCTACTCCAAAATGGCACTTAGCAGGATTCAGCTTCATGTTATACTGATCCAGGATATCAAACGCTCCTTTAATATCCTGGAGGTGATCTTGAGCTTTCTTTGACTTTACCACCATATCGTCGATGTACACCTCCATGGTGTCCCCCAGTTTGTCTTTGAACATCATGTTTACCAATCTTTGGTATGTTGCACCTGCATTTTTCAAACCAAAAGGCATAGCTGTATAACAATAAATACCTGTTGGTGTCATGAAGGCAGTATCCTCCTGTTCAAAAGGCTCCATTTGGATCTGTTGAAATCCTGAGGATGAGTCCATGAAAGTCAGCATTTCATGCCCGGCAGTGGCATCTACCATTGCATCAATGTGGGGAAGAGGAAATGGGTCTTTAGGACAAGCTTTGTTCAAGTCTGTGTAATCTACACACACTCTCCATTTCCTGTTTTTCTTCTGTACCACAACCACGTTTGCTAGCCACCTTGGGAACTTAACCTCTCTGATCATCCTGGACTTCAATAATCTCTCAACTTCCTCTTGAATAATCATATTCCGCTCAGGAGCAAACTTCCTTCTTTTTTGTTGCACAGGCTTGAATGATTTATCAATTCCAAGCTTGTGAGTGATAATATCTTTGGATATGCCGGTCATATCCTCATGCTTCCATGCAAACCTTGACATCCTGCATTTTAAAAAGTTAATTAATTGCTCTTCAATATCCTGAGGGATATTGGTTCCCACGAGCACCGAAATATCGGGATTATCCTGGTCTAGGATAATTTTCTTCACATCCTGCTCCGAATCTTCCACGATATCCTGGGCCCGCGTCTTTAATTGCTATGCTGCACTAGGTTTGGTTGAGGATTTCATCGAGGATGAGTAGCATTCTTTCGCCTCCTGCTGATCACTATCAACTTTGACAACTCCCCAAGGGGTAGGTATCTTGATGCGTTGGTGATATGTTGATGGCACAGCCTTCATATCGTGAATCCACGGTCTTCCCAGTATGATGTTATAGCAGGATAGAGAATCCATCACACAGAAACGTTGTATCGAGTTGACTCCTTCAACGTATACTGGCAACTTTATCTCTCCCACTGTGTTTCTAGCCTCTCCGCTGAACCCAACAAGCACGGTAGACTTTGAAGTGATATCCATTGGAGATACATTCATTCTTTTCAGCGTCTCTAGTTGGATTATGTTGACGGAGCTGCCATTATCAACCAATATCCTGCGTACAAAATGGTTAGCCACATATAACGTTATTACCAGAGCATCATGGTGAGGATCCTGGACAGTATCCCTGTCATCAGCATCAAATGTGATCACTTTGTCAGTTGTGAGTGTAGTCATCCTGACAGGTTTATCTCCCCTTTCGGCCTTAGCTTCTTTTGCATGCCTCTTTGCTGCCGAATACGAAGTCCCACAAATGTCGGATCCTCCCGAAATGAAGTTGATTATCTTAGCATCCGCGGGAGGTGATGCTGCTCGCTCAGGATCCTTCTTAGTATCCTGACCCTTATTCTTCTTTCTTCCTAAGAGATCTTTCAAATATCCCTTGCCTAGAAGATAGCTTATTTCTTTCCTTAGAGCGATGCAATCCTCAGTCATATGTCCGAAATCTTCGTGGAAAGCACACCATTTTGATTTGTCTTTCCAATCGGCTTTTTGTTGATTCTTTCGAGGCCATCTAGCCTTGTCCCCTAGACCCTGCATGGCATACATCAATTCAGGAATGTTAACAGAAAAGCAATATTCAGATAATTCAGGATACTCTTCAGGATCCTCATCTTCGACAGCATTCACTCTCTTGTTTTCATTTCTACCATATGGCTTAGGCCGATATGACTTGAATGAGGATTCTGACTTCCTATTAGTTGACTCATAAGTGTTGGATGAGTTCATCCTTTCTTGCATCTTTCTGTCATCCTCCAACCGAATATATCTTAGGGCCCTGTTCCGAGCTTCATCCAAGTTCCTGCATGGGTTCATTACAAGGTCTTGATAAAATTGAGAATCTTTTTGCAGCCTGATGAAACAATGGTTAACGGGGTAGGGTTAACTCACTGGTCTCGTCAAGAGGGTTAATCCCTTCTTTCCGAGGATCGTTGGCTGGATCGTCTGGTGGTGGGTTTCCTGCACAAGGAAACAAACCGTGACTCGTAACAAGGAGGATGGGGTGGGGGGTGCTCCTTGTTACCACTCTCCGGCGTGAGAATCAGTAATTTGCTTGGGAAGCAAAGTATGATAGTAGTAGTATTGAGAGAGTTGAAAAGTGATACCTCAAACCTGGTTTGGGGTGAGTATTTATAGCCGAGGAGTGAAGGAGGGTAGTTGAGTAGCTAGTCTGACATCGCACAGCTATTTGCAGGTGTGTCAGACCTGTCGGATACTGTGGTGATGCCACGTCCGGCTGTGGTGTCAGACTGTTGTTCATACGTGGGCTGGTAGGCGACTGTTCCCAGTGCCACTTGCACTGTGGTGTCAGACCCACTTGCCTTGTAGGCAGGATGCGGTGCCAAGCCGCATCGCTGCTTGCGGTCATTGATGTTGTTCCCGCATTGGTTGTTCCATCCATGATTTGCGCGGGATGCGGTGTTGTGCCGCTTCGCCTGTCGAGTGACTGTTACTGTTGTCCAGATCCCTTGTCGTGACGAAAATGTTCATAGGATGCGGTGCGAGGCCGCATCCCTATGCGTAACATTAGTTTCCGTCCCTAAGGTAAGTCTTCTCATCAATGGACAGATTGGACCGCAATGTTCGCGTGTGTCTACGCGGACACTGGAGAGTTAATTGCTGTTGGGGGTTTTTAATGAGGGTAATGGTCATTCGCGGTCGTGCTGACGCGATATTTGGGACCATACCCCTTCAAGTCCCCCCAGTCTAGTGTTCCTTCCGTATGCGAGTCGCATGTGGGAGGGATACTGGACTTTGTTGTCTAGAAGGTTAAGATTGTGCCATGCAGATGGCACCTTCTTTAAGTAGTAGGCCCTTTCTAGTGGATTGTTTCTTCCTTTGAGAAGGGTGCATGGTGAGCAAGTTCCGTCTGATGCGGAATTCTCAGTCAAGGACTTGACTCTGTCTACCTTTTGCTGATGTCATCAGCCACCTGTTGGTGTTTCGGACCAACCTTTGAGACGGTGACTGAAGGTATTAGCAGGATTCGAACCAACCTTTGAGATCGTGACTGAAGATGTCTTCTTCAGTGTAGTTGGAACCTCTGCGTCAGTTGGTGCAAAGTTGTAAGTACTTTGCTCAAGCTCTATGTTCAGCAACTGGACATGTAACGATGATCCCTGTTTTGTGGGGTGTTCGTGTTCTCCAATTAAGCTTTCTAGTGACCGCGCGTCTTCTGCGGTTTATCTCTCAAGTAACCGCACGTCCTCAGAGGTGTAGCTCTCTAGTAACCGTACGTTCTTTGCGGTTACCTCGTTGCCGAACCTCGTTTGCATGTTTCTTTGAGGATCGTGGGGTAGTTGCGTCATTGTTGGCCGTGTTTGGTCGAACAATGTGAATCTGGACTATGGGCAGATAAACATGATCATAGGCAGGGTTGTGCCCACCATTGTTTATTCTATGCGGTCCATAGGTGGGTAACTAGTCATAGGCAGACTTGTTACCGCTGTTCTGGAGCCACTTTCCTTCACGCTTTGGTGGAAAGTAGTTTCCCTGTAAGTAGCGTTGCCGGAAGAGATCGTTTTAGATACTTGGGAAGTTGGTTGAAACTCTTCCGCATTCGATTTGTAGCCACTTTCCTTCACGCTTAGTTGGAAAGCAGTTTTTCTTGAAATAGCTTTGCTCTTCCGCGTGGTGGCTTAGTTGTGGCTCTTCCGTAGCTACCGTTCGCATAGTTGCGGTTTGCAGTAACTACGCAAGAATGGTTGCGGTTTGCAGCATAGAACTCGCTTCTAGAAGTCTTGTAGCCTGGATGTGGCTCTTGAAGGTTCAGGGGACAGGGTTGCTGATGTGCGGTTGCTCAGCATACTTGTCCTTTTCCTTAAGGAGAAGCTGTTTGCATTCCCTCTGTGGTTGTGAACCGGAAATGAGGGTTTTGAAGCTTGAAGAAGCTTTCATGGGGTGCGGTTTACCGCATCCTGCGAAGCGGTTTTCGCAGTCCAAAGAACCATTCTGGTTCTGAGTATCTGACACACCTGTGTGGGTTGGTGTGTGTCATCTCCGCATATTCCACGTGTGCTCGTGGGTATGTGCGGTTATGACTTATACCCCTTTATATAATATAAAGATATATATTTTTGCCTTTTTTGAGGGGTATGTAAAAAACGACATGCGGTATGGGTTATGGTGCGGTAAACCAGAGAAACCGCATGCCGCTTGTGTTTGGATAAGGTTGTCGCTTTCTGTTGCCTACGTCACGATTGCACGTGTGGGTTGTTGAAGTTGGTAGGATTCTGACATGTGCTGATTTGAAAAGACGTTTGCACTGACCGAGGTCATAACTGCACTGTAGCAGGGAGTGAAAAAGTCTTCTCTGTCAGGCGCGTGGGCGGCCACGCGCGCGTGATAACCGTCAGCGGAAAGGTCGCTGACCACGTGTCGCCTTGTAACTCGCCTATTTTGAACGTGTTGAGGCGGTTTACTGTATCGCATTTATTGCGGTGAGTATATAAAGGGGGAACCGTTTGGTTTCTCCTCACTGTTCAAATTTTTCGAAAAAATTTCTGGTGAGAGAGAGAGCGTTCCCTTCGTCTTCTCCGATCAATCTGTCTTTTATTCCGGTAATCTTTTGAGTTTTCTGAGTTTTTCTTTAACTCGAAACTTCTGTTCTACATATCTCTGATGGCTGATCCATCTAACCCACATAATGTGGAGGGTGAAAACCCTGAAGCATCTTCTCCGGTGGCCGGAGAAGAAGAAGATGATGGTGGCCGGAGAAGAAGAAGATGATGGTGGCCTACCACCATTGAAGTGGTCGAGAGCTTCATTCGACCAACTGATGGCCAAGATTGAGATGCCTCACGAGTATGGGGCTGCTTATCCTCAAACTGGTGATACTGGTGCCTGTGCTCCGGCCGGTCACATCACCATGTGGACCGAGTGTTTTACTGATGGTAACCTTCGTTTACCATTAACAGTTTTTGTTGCTCAGGTCTTGGAACATTACAAGATCCATATCTCCCAGATGAGTCCTTTTGGGATGATCCGTATTAGACATTTTGAATCAACTTTTCGTGCTCTTGGTCTGCCGGTTACCGTTGAAAACTTCCGGGGGTTTTACCAGTTGACGGTGAACACCGGTTTCTTTTCCTTTAGAGAACGGTATGGAAGCATCAAGTTGATGACCCCTTCGAAGGGTATTACGAAGTGGAAGTGTAAGTTCTTCTACGTTAAAGCTGTCGCAGTTGTTGTGGACATGACTATGCGGAACGTCAATGAGCCTATCCCTGCGGAGGATATTGCTATGCCTACCGCGGAGACTGCGGAGTGGTTCTCAAGGCTGAAACCCATTGAGCATAGGCAGCTGACCAAAAATGAATTGTGGGTGCTGCGGATGATGTTGACCCGGCCTAAGAGGAATTTCATGCCTGTGGTGCGGGAGAAAACTGGTGGTAAGTGTTACCACTCTTTTGCGGTTGCTTTATTCCCGTGTTTGTTATTAATTTGGATATGTATTATCAGAAATTGTGGAAGTGTGGAAGATATTTGATCCAACTTTTACTGGCAAAGTTGACCTTGTTCCGACTGCGGAAGGTAAAGGTTTTAACTTGACGATTGTCCCTTTCTTCCGCGTTGCTTCACGCGAGGTGATGACTGCACCCCTGCCGCAGGGCAAAGGTATTATTCATAACCTTTATTGCTTTACAAGGTTTGTTGCTGATATTCTATACGCAGGTACACTTGGGAACCTTGGTAAATTTGAGTCAAAGGGTGCCCCCAAAAAACATGCGGAGAAAAAGCATGTGGATAAACCTGGGCGGGGTCGCGGTGTGAAGAAACCTGATGTATCTGTTGTTCCGCCTTTGGTGAAGCAAGCAGCAGGTATCTCTCGTTCTCATTTCCGCAGATATACCGATTACGTGGTAGTATCTGACACCCTAGAGGGCTTGGGTGTTCCAGGTGTTGGTGCGGCCACCGGTGGAACCACTGCGGGTTCGAAACCTGGTGATGAAAAGAAGAGGAAAGCGGAGGAAGCTGGTGATGCTGGTGGGGGAAAGAAGCCGAAGATTCAGACCAGGCGCAAGGCTTTTGTCGTACCAAGGAAGCCTGCGGTTGTTTCTGGTATGTGATGCATGACTTTAACAAGTATTTTGTGCTTATACTTGTACTTTAAAGTATTTCTGTGTTGATTTCAGAACCGCAAGATGAAGGGTTCTCCCTCTTTGATGCTCCTCCTCCCCCTCCTCCGCATGACACTGCTGCGGGTGTGGGGGTTCATAAGGTTGTTACTCCTGAAGCCTCTGGGCGGGGGGTGGACACTGGAAAGGGTCCCGCGGCTCAAATCTATGACACGGTTGATTCTAGTGATAATGTTATCACCCCAGAGGATACTGTTGATATGGATTTGAAGTTTGGTTACACCGGAAAGCCAAAGTCTCCGGCTGCCGAGAAGGCTTCCGTTTCCGTTTCTGGTGGTGCGGGTTTTGTAGAGACTCCTATTCAGCCTGAAGAGTCTGAATTGGAGTATTATTATCGCTCCTACACAGAAGACCGGGCCATGTCTTACCACCGCCCTCCGTGGTCTGTGATGCAAGGGGATGACATTTCCGCTGATCCCTCTGCGTGTAGGGAGATTTTGAGTGGTTTGGGCACTCCTTTTGAGGTAAACCGGGCCCGTTCTTTACCGACTGAGGTCCAGATGAACCAACTCTCCTCCATGCTTGTGGGGAGCTCCATAATGGCAAATGCCATTATGGAAAAGTGCAAGGTGCTGGGGCGCAAGGAGGAGGAGAATGCGCGTTTACGGGCCGAGGCCGAGGAGTTGGTGAAGGCTGCACGTGAGGGTGCAGAGCAGCTTGAGAGGGATAGAGAGCAGCTTGGGAGGGATAGAGCTGCGTTTGAGAAGCATAAGCAGACTGAAGAGTGGGCTGCAACTGCTGAGCTTAAACAGGTTCGTACCCTTGCAAAACTGCTCTCTAATGAGCGTAACCGTTGGAAAGAAACCCTTTCTAATGAGCGCAAGACGCTATCTGATGAGCGCAAGACCTGGAAAGAATCTTGGGGTAAACAGAATGAAACTCTCTTTCATGTTCGTCAGGAGCTTATAAATGCCAAGGCAGCAATTTCTGCGTTGGGTAAAGAGAAAGCTGACGCCGTTGCGGCTGCCCGAGAGGCCAAGGAAGCAGAGGTTCGTCTTGCCAAGGCTCTGGAAGAGGCCAAGGAGGCGGAGGCTCGTGCTGCAAAGGCTCTTGAAGGGGCAAATGTTGACCGCACCAAGTTGAGCAAAACTATCTTGGACCTTCAGGTATAAGTTTATCCTAACTTTGAAATTGCGTCGCACAAGTTTGTTGATTATTTTTGTATACTTTCGATTCCTTGTTTAAAAGGCTGAAGTGCGGACCCGGGGGGTCGCTATTGAGGAAATCTCTGCCCGTGCTGCTGAAGCTGAAGTGCGGGCAAGAGAGGCTGAAGAGGCTAGGGATAGCCACGCTTCTTCACTTGAGTTGCTCAAGGCTGATCATGAATGGATGCGTATGCACGGGATCGGGCATGTAAGTATCCGTTGCCTTGTTATTTTTGTTGTAGGTTTGCCTTTGATAACCATTGTATTCATGTTTCGCAGATTGTTACTGCCATTCTTGACGCACCCGAGACCGTAGCAGGTGTTAACGAGATCAGGGAGCGTGCCCGGGATGCTGGTTTCAAAGCTGGCTACAACCGCTGTATTAGTCATTTGAACGTTGCAGCGCGTGGCGGGCTTACTGATGAGCGGTCCGGGTTTCATGGCGTGGACACTGAAGCGCTTCTTGCTGCTGCGGTTCAGGAATTTAATGATACAACCCTCACAGATCTTGAAGAACTTGAAAAGTGTCTAGAAGCGGAGGATTATGTGGACCGCTTGCGAGTCTTATACGCTGATGAAGACGACGAAGAAAAACCATTTGTTGAGGGCAAGGATGGTGCGGGCCCCAGTGGCACAAAGGAAGATTAGATTGGCCTGCGTGCCTTTTTATTTTTTTTTTCTCATGCAACTGTTACAAAACTTTATGTAAATTCCTTGTGCACCACGCAGGTGCAGGAATTTTTTGAATATAAAGAATTGTTGTTTCAATTTTTACAAGTGTTTTTAGTACTTGCATGTTTGAATTTGTACGCGTTTAGTGTTACTGTGAGTAATACTAAATCTGTAATTGCCTTTTGCATATCTAGGTGATATGCAAGTATAAAGATTTGTCTCTGGTTAGACAAACAGTATTGCCATTGCTGGCCTATTACAATAGTTGCGTGTGGTTACCATTCTGTGTGGGTATCACGAATGAAGATTTTGCTAATCTGTTTTTGTGTATACCTCAGAGTGGAACACGCATTTGTAATAGAAATAAATAAACAATATTGCATTGAATCGTCTATTTATTTATTTGCAAATGGCCTGCGGCCTAATAGATTACATGCAGAAAACATGGCTTACATATAACAGCGTCGAAGTTGCTGTGCGTTCCATGTGCGTGCGATAGTTTCGCCTTCTAATGTTTGTAGTTTATACGCGCCTTTGCCCAGGACCTCTTGGATGAGGTACGGTCCTTCCCACTTGGGGGCAAGTTTCCCTGGGCGTTCTGCGTTGGATGCTTCGTTGTCACGAAGGACGTAGTCTCCTGGGTTGAAAGTACAAATGCGAACGCGTGCATTGTAGTACTTTTCCAACTTGGTTTTGTACTTGGCCTCGTTGATGGCAGCGTTTTCGCGCCGTTCTTCCAAGAGGTCTAAGTCAACCCTGCGTTCCTCATTGTTGTCCATCTTGTTGATGTCCAACATTCTAGGTGAGGGGAGGCCTACTTCCGCGGGTATCACCGCTTCAGTACCGTAGACCAGGCTGAAGGGGGTCTCGCCGTTGCTTGTTTTTGGGCTTGTCCTGTGAGCCCATAAAATACTTGGGAGTTCATCAACCCAGCCGCGTCTGGCTGTTCCCAACCGTGCTTTGATGCCTTCGACTAAGCTTTTATTGATACTCTCGTCTTGGCCGTTCCCTTGTGGATGCGCCACTGAGGAGAATATGTGTTCAATGTTTAGCTCTTTTAGCCATTTTTGAAAGTCGTCGGCAGCGAAGTTGGTACCGTTGTCGGTGACGATGCACATTGGTAGACCGAAACGGCAGATGATATGTTCCCACACGAATTTCCTTGTTGTCATAGCGGTGGTTGATGCAAGTGGCTTTGCTTCTACCCATTTTGTAAAGTAATGAACAGCTACTATGATAAATTTCACTGCTCCTGGTGCGTCTGGAAATGGTCCCACCACATCGATTGCCCATTTTTGGAATGGCCATGCGGTGGTGACGGGGATCAAGTTGTTCTTGGGACGCAAGGTCTTGGGAGCATGTCGCTGACAATTGAAACACTTGCGTAAGACTTTGACTGCATCCAGGTGCATGCCCGGCCAATAGTACCCGGCGTTCATGATTTTGGCCACCACCATGCGTGGTCCTGCGTGTATGCCACATATCCCCTCGTGAATTTCTTTGATAAGGTATGTGGCATCTTGGGGGTTGACGCATCGTAGGAGTGGCCCCAGGTATGATTTATGGTATAGGATACCGTCTACCATTTGGTAATGACACGCTTTGTATTGCAACTTGCGTGCCTCTGCTTTGCTTTCGGGAGTAACCCCTTATTGTAAGTATGCAATGAGCGGTGTCATCCAGGATGTTGTACCGTATTGGATGACATTGACTTGGCGCAAGGGTACCGAAGGATTTTGCAGGATTTCGATGCGTACCTCTTTTGCCAGGTGTTGGAAGCTGGTGGACGCAAGTTTTGATAGTGCGTCCGCGGGTTTATTTTCACTCCTGTTGATGTGGCGAATATTGAAGGAGGTAAACTTTGACTTCAGTTGCAAGGCTTGTTCGAGATAGAGGATCATGGTATCCCCCTTTGAGGCATAGTCACCGTGTATCTGCCCTGCAACTAGTAGTGAATCGACGTGTGCTTCCAAATGTTTGACGTCGAGTTTAATTGCTAAACGCAACCCTGCCAGTAGAGCCTCATACTCCGCTTCGTTATTCGTACTTTCGAAATCGAGGCGTATTGCGTAGGTTAGCTCTTGGCCATCGGGGCTGACAAGTCGCAAACCTGTGCCAGAACCATCTTCGTTGGATGCACCATCTGTAAATAGTGCCCAGGTTTCTGTGGAGGATGGTTGTGATACAGGGTTTTGTTCTTCTTCGCATTCTTGGATGCGGTTTGCTGGTATTTCAGCGACGAAGTCAGCCAAGACCTGGCCTTTGATTGCGGGGCGCGGCTTATAGTTCAGTGAAAGCGCGCCCAGCTCGATTGCCCATTTTGCTAACCTCCCAGCGATGTCGGGTTTTGATAGGATCGGGCCGATCCTATAGTTGGTTAACACTGTGATGACGTGGTTTGCAAAGTAACGTCGTAAACGTCTCGATGCGTGCACTAGTGCCAGTACCAATTTTTCCATGATGGAGTACCTTGTCTCGGGGTCGTTAAGCATTTTGCTGATGTAGTAGATGGGTGTTTGGACTCCGTCCCGCTCCACTATAAGTACCGCGCCTACCGCGTTGTCCGCGGCAGACAGGTATAAGATAAGTGGCTCATCTTTTTCGTGGTGCGGTTAAAGTTGGGAGTTGGATCAAACACTCTTTCATTTCCCGGAAAGCTTTTTCGGCCTCTGCGGTCCATTGGAATTGTTCCTTTTTTAGACAGCTCCGCAGGGTCTTGATGAAAGGGTAAGACTTAGCTGCATGGTTGGCTAAGAATCTATTGAGTGCGGCTAGCCTACCGGCTAGTCGTTGCATTTCCTTCATCGTAGAAGGCGATGGCATGCGCTCGATCGCCTGAACTTTTTCCGGGTTCACCTTGAATCCATCTTTGGTTACGATGAATCCAAGGAATTTGCCTTCTTCCATTCCAAACGAGCATTTCCCTGGGTTGAGCTTCATGTTAACGCTTCGCAGAGTTTGGAATGTTCTTTCGATGTCGTCGAGCATGGTGTTTTCCTCCATGCTCATGACGACCAGGTCGTCCATATAGATTTCGACACTTTTGCTGATTTGACCGCGAAAGGTTTCGTTCATCAACTTTTGATAGGTTGAGCCCGCGTTGCGCAGCCCGAACGGCATTTTGGTGTAGCAGTAATTCCCGGTAGGAGTGCGGAATGCCGTTTTGTCTTCATCGTCGATTGCCATCTGTACTTGGTGATAGCCTTTGTAACAATCGAGGAAGCACTTCCATCGAAATGGTGCGAGGTTGTCGACCTTCTCGTCGATCTCTGGAAGTGCGTAACAATCCTTGGGGCAGGCCTTATTAAGGTCTTTATAATCGACACACATGCGCCAGCCCCCGCTTGGTTTTTCTACCATGACTGGGTTGGACAGCCAAGTCTGGTATTTCACTTCCCGCAGGATGCCTGCGGAGAGCAGTTCTTGTACCTGCTCTTCCATCGCTGCGTTCTTTGCTGATCCGAGGTGGCGTTGGCCTTGGATCACGGGCTTGATACCTGGCATGGTATTCAAGAAGTGTTGCGCAATTTTGCGTGGTACCCCTGTCATATCTGCGGGTGTCCACGCGAAAATATCTTGGTTTCTGAAGAGGAGTTGCTTCAGACGCGCTCTGATGGTAGGTGTCAAGGCATGGCCCAACGTGACTGTTTGCTCTGGGTGTCTTGCATTAAGAACCCATTTTTCTGGTTGAGTGTTGGGGGTAGGCCTTGCTACCTTTGTCGGACGCAGTTCGTCCGTAGACATGACTTCTCTTTGGGCGTATATTATCACGATCCCCGTTTCGGTTGGAAAACCGATGGCAGAGTGGGGGACGGATGTTATCATGTTGAAGTCGCCTTGGGACTCCCTCCCGAGAATTACGTCATACTTTGAGGTGTGAGGTAAAACCATGAAGTTCACCTCCTCCGTCCTTGTGTGCCTTCCGTTGGTGAGGCGCACAGGGAAGGTAATTTGTCCCAGGGGGAATACGGTTTCCCCTGAAAATCCGGCCAACGGGTAGTCCGCTGGCTGTAGTCGATCTTTGTCTTCTTGATCGAACTGGTTGAAGCATTGCTCGTATATAATATCGGACGTACTGCCCGGGTCGATGAACAATCGCTCGGTGCAGTAGTGAGCTAGGTGCCTAGTGATAACCACGGCGCGCCTATCGCGCGGTCCGCCTCGGACTTTTGGAAAGACGACTTGCTCCTCCTTCCAGTCATTGTCCGGTCTTCTCGCCGCCTTACGCGGTCTTCCTTTTCCTCCATTGATCATGTGGGTAGAGGCCACGTACATGGCCCTTTTACCCGTGGAGGTGCCCTCGTTGTGGGGAGTGATGCGCTTGGTAGCTTTTTGTGCGCCTGTCAACAGGTGTTGCAGTTTCCCCTCCTTTAGGGCTCGCTCAATCTCCAGTCGGAGACTGATGCAGTTGTTCGTGGTGTGGCCCGAGTCCTTGTGATACTCCCAGTAGAGTGCGGGATCTTGATTCTTTTTGGACTTCATTGGTTGGGCCGGTCTCAGGAATTGTGCATCCGTGAGGAGAACGTCGCTTGGCGACTGGTTGATCTCGGTCCAGCTGCGGTCCCGAGATTCTTTCTTTGACGCCCGGTTTTCTCGTTGGGCGTTGATTGTAGCCCTTGCGTCGGGCTGGTTGCTCCGGGGGACATATGGCTTGGGATCGCTGCCGCGATTCCATGTGTCCCTGTTGCGCTTTTGCCGCGCTTGAGCTCTTGGCGGGAAGACTGGCCTTCCGCTAGGGGTTGTGCCTTTGACATGTGCGGTCTGAGAGACCGCTGAGTTTGGGCATATGTTTTGACCTTAGCCATGACATCTTCCCACTTCTTAGGCAAGCCGTTGCCGCCGGAAATATTCATAACCATTTGTTCGTCTTTGACTGCAACAATGAAATGGTTACGTGCCATCTGGTTGTCAACGTCGCCTATCTCTAGGATCTTTTTATTGTAACGGACAACGAATGCGTCAAGCGATTCGTTGTCTCTGCGCCAGATGTTCATGACGTCCATTGAATCACGTTCATGGCGTCGTTGCTGGCTAAAGTGCGCAAGGAACTTTTCTTGTAAGTCCTCGAATGAGGTCAGTGACCCTGGTGGCAGAGAATCGAACCATGCCCTGGCCAGACCTGTTAGGGTCTGTGGGAAAAAATGGCACCAGGTAGGTTCGTCCCACTTACCGTTGCACCCAGCACCGACGAAGATGTTGTTGTGATCATCTGGGTCGGTCGAGCCGTTGTATTTCCCAATGTTTAATGGGAATTTTGTGGTGGTGACATCGGGGTTGGCGATCTCCGGGACAAACTTAGAGTTTTCGGCCGCAGATTTCGGCCTATAAGGTTTGCCCTAGTTGCGTTTTGCAGCGCGGAAGGTTTGCCCTGATTGGGAGGAACATAGTTGCGTCCGCCCGGTCTACTGTTGGTGGAATGGGACTCCCCGCGGTATGTACTTTCATCTGGGTCAGTATGGCCATACCCTTCATGGTGGGACTGTGGTCCCAAACGACTATGAATGTTTGTGTTGCGGCGCATTGTAGACTGCCGCCTTCTTTCTTCTTGAGAGCCTAAACGACTATGTACGGAGTCCCTGCGGCGGGACCCGTACGAGGAATCGTCCTCATTGATTGTGCGGACATCACAATAGGAGGAGCCGCGGTCCTCTTGCCTGCTTCTGGAGGCTGGATGTGTGGGGGCCCTGTCGTCGTATCGTAAAATACGACCGGCAGGTGTACGCGGTATCGGGGTAGGTCCGATACCTCCTTGTTCGTCGGCGCAAGCTCTGTTGTACGTTGCGGCCAGAAAGGCTGCTTGTTGGTCATACCAGGTATGAGGGCTCATGCCTGGAGGTATAACGGCATCGTATTGTGACAGATCGTGTCCGAACATAAGGGATGCGCCCCCTTGCGTTGACGTGCCAATGTGTTGGGCATTTGGGGCTAGGGGAATGGTTCCCGCAGGCCCTTGGTTTGCGGGGTTTAGGTTATCCCCGGTAGTGTTGTTTTGACGACCAGACATCTTTGGAAAGAAAAGGATGATTGGAAAAAAGTGCTAAGAGTAGCGGTGGGCGCCAATGATGAAACAATGGTTAACCGGGTAGGGTTAACTCACTGGTCTCGTCAAGAGGGTTAATCCCTTCTTTCCGAGGATCGTTGGCTGGATCGTCTGGTGGTGGGTTTCCTGCACAAGGAAACAAACCGTGACTCGTAACAAGGAGGATAGGGTGGGGGGTGCTCCTTGTTACCACTCTCCGGCGTGAGAATTAGTAATTTGCTTGGGAAGCAAAGTATGATAGTAGTAGTATTGAGAGAGTTGAAAAGTGATACCTCAAACCTGGTTTGGGGTGAGTATTTATAGCCGAGGAGTGAAGGAGGGTAGTTGAGTAGCTAGTCTGACATCGCACAGCTATTTGCAGGTGTGTCAGACCTGTCGGATACTGTGGTGATGCCACGTCCGGCTGTGGTGTCAGACTGTTGTTCATACGTGGGCTGGTAGGCGACTGTTCCCAGTGCCACTTGCACTGTGGTGTCAGACCCACTTGCCTTGTAGGCAGGATGCGGTGCCAAGCCGCATCGCTGCTTGCGGTCATTGATGTTGTTCCCGCATTGGTTGTTCCATCCATGATTTGCGCGGGATGCGGTGTTGTGCCGCATCGCCTGTCGAGTGACTGTTACTGTTGTCCAGATCCCTTGGCGTGACGAAAATGTTCATAGGATGCGGTGCGAGGCCGCATCGCTATGCGTAACATTAGTTTCCGTCCCTAAGGTAAGTCTTCTCATCAATGGACAGATTGGACCGCAGTGTTCGCGTGTGTCTACGCGGACACTGGAGAGTTAATTGCTGTTGGGGGTTTTTAATGAGGGTAATGGTCATTCGCGGTCGTGCTGACGCGATATTTGGGACCATACCCCTTCACAGCCCCATCTTGAAAGCTTGCACAGCTGTTGCAACATCAAGATGAGGAATGTCTAGTGATTCCCGGCTGAACTTGTTCACATAATCCCTAAGGGATTCCTGAGGCCCCTGTGTTATCCTGTAGAGATCACTTGTTAATTTTTCAAAGCTTCTACTACAAGAAAACTGACTATTAAATAAATTTACTAAGTGAGCAAAAGATGTAATCGAATGTGGAGGAACATTCAAAAGCCATTTCAGGGCTGATCCTGTCAAGGTTGAACCAAAACCCTTGCACAAGCATGCTTCCTTGAGATCCGGAGGGATAGGGTTAATCTCCATCCTTTCCCTATACTGAGCAATATGCTCCTCAGGATCCGTTGTTCCGTCGTAAAGCTTCATGTTGGGGGTTTGGAACCTCTTTGGGATCTCAGCATCACAAATAGGATATGCAAAACGAGATATCTTGTGGCTGTCTTGAGACACTTCCGAGATCGGTTGGACCACCCCGGGTACACTTGATATCATGTCCTTCAACTTCTGAAGTTCCCTAGTAAGTGCTGATGTCACACCTGTATCCTGCAAAGATCCACTATTGTTAGTAGTATGGGTATTATTATTATTTGGCACGTTACCCGTTGGAGGATTTTGCCCATATCCTGAAGCATATCCTGAGCTCCTTATGGTCGACATCCTGACCGAGGAGGGTATTTCAGGAGTATGATTCTGAGGAAGGCTGGGCACAATATTCCCCCTGTTATCCTCAGTATACACAGCTGAACTGAAGTTCAACGTTCTGGGGTGTAATGGAGTGACAATATCCTCAGCAGATCTGCTCGAGCCGGACTTCAGGAGGTGTATTTCCCTTAAAAGCATTTGGTTTGTTTCCTGTTGCTGCCTCATTTGTTCCTGCACACTTCCAAATAAGGTTAAAATTTCATCGTTAGAAGCTAAAACAGGAGCAGATTCCTGAACACTGCGGGTAGGGATAATATCCTGAGGTCGTGTAGAGGCTGGCATCCTTGGAGGAGGTGGTGGAAGCACCGGACCGGTAGTAGCAGAAGTCATAGCAGACACAGTAGAGGAACTCATGTTTGATCTCGAGGCCATTATGGACAATGTGGCAAAAAGTTTTGAAAATAGAAAACCGATTAGCGATTTGACAAAAATTTTTAGTAAAGAGAGCACCACTTGCCCCACGATCGGCGCCAAATTGTTTTGGTCAAAAATTACCGAAACAATTTGGTGATCAAATTAGTAATGTGAGGTAGTGTGCTAGAAAGTGTATAGAAAATATGCTTGTTGAGTTATTTAGAAAATCAGTATTCAGGATACGGCTCAGGATATTGAGCTGTATCTGCAATCAAACAATGAGCGAACAATGAGCAAAAAGTAAAGGAAATGACACGAGATGTACGAGGAAAGCCCTTGATCAATCTAGATCGCCGGCATAAAACCTCGGGAGCTGACAATCGCAGCTGCCTTGTTCTTCTTATTGCTTTAAACTTCAGGATACAGTGCAGGATATAGACCAGATCACTAGTGTTACAATGCCTTCGTATGAAAGTAAGAATTGCTCGAGAGCAAGTGTTAGAGTGTAGCGAGTGTGATTGTGATGTCCTATTTGATCTGGTATACCCACCTATTTATAGTAATGAATTACAAACAATAATCCCTACAAATATGGGGTACTTCGAATATTCCATTATGAACGTTATTGACCGAGTAATACGGCTTCAACGTCTTCATTTGAACGACTTGGACCGAGTCTTCCACGGAATGAGTCTTATGAACGTTGCCAGCTTCCAACCCACGTACCTGCACATAATCCATTAGTAATCCTGAGGATACCATTCAGGATATTACCAATATCCTGAATCAACATCCCGGATGTAAACAGATACTACATAACCAAGATATAAACCAAGATATATTCCAGGATATAGGGGTTCAGAATTTCACCCATAACAGCAGTGATGTAAAGCTCAAAGGCTAAAGTTCGGAACTAGTATTCTGAATATTGCACACAGGGGACATCTTCATTGGAAGAGTTGCAAAGGGATTGAAGTCTAGTAATAGGTTTATACCCTATTTCTGGTATGATCTTTCCTTTGTAAACGTCGTCTAAGTTTTTAGTAACATTATTTTAAGTATCCTGATATATATCCTCAAGGTCCTTTTAAGGATATTTGATTAGGGTGTTTGAAACTAGTATTGGTTTGGAACTTTGACCATTTAAATATTATCAAAACTTGGTTTTAAAAAGATAGACTGTTTTTCACTTTCTAAAGAAATTTTTACAAAGTTAAAGGAACGTTTGGAAGTTCTATCTAATAAAAGGTTTTTACAGTATATCTCCGAGCATACTGATCAGGATATTTTATAAGATAACGATATGAAATTTTTTTTACAAAGATAAGAGTTATACTAAATAATGCAAGGCAATAACAAACAAATAAAAAGATGAAATTATTCTTGAAGCAATCAATACTGGATGATAACTGTTAGGGGAGGATTTTCTAACAATTAGTGATCCTTATTCGTTATCCTAATTAATGATCCTTACTTCTGTGACAGGTGGTGATCCTCAGAAGAGCTTCAGGATCAGGATCATGGATCACTTTAAGGATCCTCGTACTGACGATTGTTTATTTATGTTTTGTATTACCTCGCAGGAATAACGAGCTTGACCTAGTCTTGGCGACATTCCTAGAGAATATTCCCAAACTATCCCGCACGTGCTTGGTCAAAAATGGACGTTGTGGAGAACGTGGGAGCTTGGCACAAAAGTCGGATAGTTAGTTAGTGTAGTTAACTTCTATTTTAAAAGGGGTAACGAGCTGGAATTTAGAACACTTAGCCATTTTCAGCTACACACACTCGTATACTCGCATACTTGAAGCTCTCGACGAACACACATTCATTTTCACTCACTTTTACACATTTCACGATAGTGATCCTTGTACCTAGCTCGTTACTATCCGAAGTTGTAAACATTTATTCATTTATTTGAGCTTGGTGATCGGTAGTTTCCATCACCCGGGGTTTATTGTGCCGGAGATCAACTCTTGATCAAGGGCTTTTTCCCCGTATAAATCCGTGTGTCATTTGTGCAATTTACATTGAAGTGATCCTTGTTATTGATATACACAATTAGCATCATACCCCGTAACAAAGAGTTTGGTTGCAATATCCTCAACATATTTTTTGACCAAAACAGTTTGGCGCCCACCGTGGGGCAATTGGTGCTTCATCCTTAGAAAAATTCGCATTTCTGTGCTCATTTCGGTTCACTACAACCAAGAAAATGGCTTCCTCAGCGAAGAATGCTTCGAATTTGATGCCCTCATTCACTTCTTCACAAGGCGTTCCCCCCTTGCCACCACCACCTTCTGGATCCCAGAAGAATGCTGAGAATGCTGCGAAGAAACCAACTCCCGTTTTCTCAAAACCTCCAACTTCTTCTGCTTCTTACACTCCCACTACTAGTGACATGTTTACTTTGATTTTGCAGATGAAGGATCAGATACGGCAACAGGATAAGACCAATGAGAGGATTCTCAAAGAAATCGGAGATCTCAAGAAACAAAAGACAACACCAGAGGATCATTCCCCACTGGTGCCGAAATCCTTGAATTTTGATACTCCGGTGATTACTTCTCAGCCATCAGTGGTTCCAGACATTCAATATGTGGGTGGACCGAAAGGAGTGCACTACGGAACAACAACAATGACCCAGGCATCAGGTTCATATTTCCAGCCAGCGGGATCCTATCCTCAGCATATGGGATCCCTCACAAATTCAGGAGGATATTCAGGAGTGCAGCAGGTTCAAGGATCCTCCTTTGTTCCAGGATCATCCCAGGTTCAAGGATCCTCCTTTGTTCCAGGATCATCCTAGGTTCAAGGATCCTCCTTCGTTCCAGGATCGTCCCAGTTTCAGGGATCCTTCCAGATGCCAGGATCCTTGAGGAGTTTGCAAACAGGAAGTTCAGATGTCCATCAGGGAGATTTTATTCCAATGCAGACCAATGCTTCTACTGGTCCCTCGATCATTCCAGAGCCTCAACAATATGGATTAACATCCAATCTTCCTAACCTGAATCCAATGGGAGGTAACACTTTTAATAATTCTTATACTACTAACCATGGTCTTATGCAGGATCCAGGTATCAATCATGCCATGGCCAGAGAATTGCAAAAGCTAAAGGATATGATATCAAGTGTTCCAGGAGTGGTCAAACCTATCCCAGAGATTGCAGATGGGAGCCACAAGATATCTCGTTTTGCACCACCAATCTGTGATGCTGAGATACCCAAGAGGTTCCATGTGCCAACAATGAAACTGTATGATGGTTCGACGGATCCTGAAGAACACATAGCACAATACAGGGAGAGAATGGAGATCAATCTGATTCCAGAAAGATTAAAGGAAGCATGCCTGTGCAAGGGATTCGGATCCACTCTTACTGGATCAGCTCTCAAATGGCTGCTAAGTCTTCCTCCCTATTCTATTACCTCATTTGATAATCTAGTTAACTTGTTTAATAATCAGTTTTCTTGTAGTAGAAAATTTGAACGATTAACTAGTGATTTATATAGGATAACCCAGGGTCATAATGAATCATTAAGGGATTACATTACCAAATTTAGTAAAGAATCCTTAGACATTCCCAACTTAGATATAGCTACGGCTGTTGAGGCCTTTAAAATGGGATTGCTTAGGGATTCGTCGTTCTATGATGATCTTGTTATGACACCATGCAGGAACTTAGATGAGGTAAGAACACGAGCACTTAGGTTCATTCGGCTAGAGGACGACAAGAGGATCCAGGAGAGGTTAGCAGGATCCTCAAAGCAGGATAAGCAGGGATCCTCATTCAGGAACAACAAGTTCAGATCCTACAACAGATCTGATAACCAGAACGTGCATTCTGTTGATCAAGAGGAGGATGACGAGGATTATCCTCCAATTTCTGAATATTGTTTTTGTGTTGATAACAATGAACTAATCCTTGCGATGCAGAACCTAGGTGATAAAGCTAGATGGCCGAGAAAAAATGATAGGCCAGCTGCACCTAAGGATAAATCAAAGTGGTGTGCATACCATGAAGATTTTGGGCATCTCACAGAAGAATGCATTGCACTAAGAAAGGAAATTGGATACTTGTTGAGCAAGGGGCATTTGAAAGAATTGTTGGGAAGAAAAAAGTCAAGGACTCAGGATCCTGAAAGGATCCCTGTGAAGGCTCCAGCCCCTCCAGTAGATGCACAAGTGATAAACTTTATTTCTGGAGGATCAGACATTTGCGGCACATCCTTCTCAGCAGCTAAAAGGCATGCAAAGGAAACTAAAATGGATAATGGAGAAAGACCTGTTCGAACATCAAGTGTCTCCGAAGGAAAAGTCATAACCTTTGATGAGGATGATCGTGTTGATATCCAGGATCCTCATCACGATGGTTTAGTTATTACTCTTTTCATTTCTAACCATTTTGTCCGCAGGATCCTTATAGACGGAGGAAGTTCAGTGAACATTATCCAGCTTGATGTTCTAAAGAAGATGGGTATCCCTGAATCAGACATCATACCAAGATCCTCCGTGCTCGTGGGATTTAGTGGCGAAACTAAGAATACCCTGGGGGGCATTAAACTCCCAATATACATCGAAGGCCTACACTCTTATCAAAAATTTTGTGTTATTGACTGTTTATCTTGTTGTAATGTTATCCTTGGCAGGCCTTGGATACACGATATGAAAGCAGTCCCATCTACTTACCATCAATGTGTGAAGCTCCCTAGTCCTTGGGAAATAGTGAAGATTGATAGTGATCAGCAGGAGGCTAAGAATTGCTACACTTCATCGATGAAACCAGCCTCGAAGTCAAGGGAGCAATAGCAATCAAGGTATCCTCCAAGGGATGTCTTGGAGGCAAGAGAGCAGGATGTGGTAGAAATCCTCATGGATCCTGATGATCCTGAATCCAAAATCTATATCGGATCAGGGATCCTTGGCGAAGTGAAAGAAGACCTCGTATCCTTCCTCAAAAGGAGAAAGACTACCTTTGCATGGAAACACGAAGACATGACTGGTATATCCAAAGATGTAATCACTCACAAACTCGGCATTGACAGATCCTTCAAACCAATCCATCAAAGGAGAAGAAAGTTTGCACCGGAAAGGAATGCCATTATCCAGGAAGAGGTAGAGAAATTGCTCTGGGCAGGTATGATTAGAGAGGTCAAGTATCCAAGATGGTTGGCCAATGTGGTTGTTGTTCAAAAGAAAAACGGAAAGTGGAGGGTATGTGTCGATTTTACCGATTTAAATAAGGCATGTCCCAAGGATCCTTTCCCATTACCCCACATTGACTCCATGGTGGATGCAACTGCGGGTCATGAACTGTTAACTTTTATGGATGCTTCATCTGGATTCCAACAAATCCAAATGGAACCATCCGACCAAGAGGATACAGCCTTCATGACTCCAACTGGTATATACTGCTATATTGCTATGCCGTTCGGACTAAGAAATGCAGGTGCAACATATCAAAGGCTGGTGAATATGATGTTCAAGGATCAGATTGGACAAACTATGGAGGTTTACATAGATGATATGGTGGTAAAATCCTTAAAAGCTGAGGATCACCTAAGAGACTTGGAGGAAGCATTCAATATACTTGATAAATATAACATGAAACTTAATCCTTCAAAATGTCACTTTGGTGTTAAAGCAGGTAAATTCTTAGGATATATGGTGACAAAGAGAGGCATTGAAGCTAGCCCGGAACAAATCAAAGCAATCGTGAACATCAAATCTCCGGCCAATGCTAAGGATGTTCAAAGGCTAACAGGCAGGATAGCAGCTTTGAACAGATTTATATCCAAATCCTCAGAGAAGTGCAAAGAATTCTATGATATCCTAAGGAAGAACAAGAAATTTGAGTGGACTGAGAAGCATGAAAATGCTTTAAGAGCCCTCAAAGATTACCTATCCTCAGCCCCGGCTTTGATGAAACCAGAAAAAGGCGATGTGCTATCCTTGTATCTTGCAGTATCCTCAAAAGCAGTAAGTGCGGTCCTTGTTAAGGATCATGAAGGTACACAACATCCTATCTACTATGTAAGTAAAAGTTTACTTGATGCCGAATCCAGGTATTCACACCTTGAAAAACTTATTCTTGCATTAATTATGGCATCTACTAAGCTAAGACATTATTTTGAAACTCATGTTGTCATTGTTAAAACTAATTTTCCAATTAAGAATGTCCTCAGGAAACCAGAGATGTCAGGAAGGATGGCTAAGTGGGCAGTGAAGCTAAGTGCATATGATATAAGATATGAGCCTAGGACAGCTATCAAATCCCAAGCATTAGCTGACTTTGTGGCTGATTTCAGTAGTGATTTACAAGAAGAAGCTGAGTTAGAAGTCCAGCAGCTAGAAGAGACCAATGATCCTTGGATACTCTATACTGATGGATCCTCAAATGTCAAAGGCACAGGGCTTGGAATACTACTAAAATCGCCACAGGGGGACATAATACCCCACTCTATAGCTTGTGAGTTCCAAACCACTAACAATGAGGCTGAATATGAAGCCTTAATTGCTGGTTTGCAAATTGAAAAGCATACGGGGATCAGGTATCTTGAGGTACATGTAGATTCATTGTTAATTACAAACCACTTTAATGGATCCTACGCTGTTAAAGGTGAAAAGCTAACCAAATATTTAGAGATAGTCAAAAGTTTGGCACTCTCTTTTGTTTCCTTTAGTTTGACGCAGGTACCAAGGGAAGAAAATACAGAGGCTGATGCATTGGCTAACTTAGGATCATCCTTGAAGATCCCGGAGGATATCAAGATCCCTATTATCCATATCCTGACCCCGGCTATCGAGGATCACGAGGCTATGGAGATAGGAAATGATTCTGCAATTATCCCTTGTGAGGATACTCAATCCCATTCAGGATCAGGATCATGGATCTCACCAATTATGAGATACTTACAACATGGAGAGATTCCTACAGGAGAAAACCCTAGGGCTTTCAAATCTAAGGTATCTCAATTCATAATTTTAAATAATATGTTGTATAGACGATCTCTTGCAGGACCATACTTGAGATGCATTGAGGATCCTGAAATCCAAGAAGTTTTAAAAGACTTCCATGAAGGAGATTGTGGAAACCACACTGGGGGCAGGGCATTATTCTCAAGGATCCTGAGGACAGGATACTACTGGCCAACCATGAAGAGAGATGCTGTGGAGTATGCTAAGAGATGTGATCCTTGTCAGAGGCACAACAATATCCTTCATCAACCAGCTGAGTTATTGCATCCTATATCCTCCTCTTGGCCATGTATGAGATGGGGTATGGATATAGTTAGTAAGCTCCCTAAGGCACCTGGTGGAAAAGTATTCATGCTTGCTATGACTGATTACTTCTCCAAGTGGATAGAGGCTGAAGCTTTTGCCCAAGTCAGAGAAAAGGAAGTTATATCCTTCATTAAAAGAAATATTATAACTAGATTTGGAATTCCTTCTGAGATTATATGTGATAATGGTTCCCAATTTATTGGGGGCATAACCACTAACTTTTGTGACAGCTGGGGGATTAAGATGATAACATCAACACCAGTCCACCCACAAGCTAATGGTCAAGCAGAATCATCCAACAAGATCATCATCAACAATTTGAAGAAGAAGCTTGGATCCAAGAAAGGGAAATGGGCAGAAGAACTACCCTATGTGCTTTAGGCTGATAGGACAACCCCTAAGAATGCTACTGGTCAAATGCCATTCTCTTTGGTATTTGGGGCAGAATCAGTGATCCCAACAGAAATGGTGGTTCCAACTGCAAGAACAAGTACCCGTGATCCTGAGGAGAATGATGAGAACTTGGCTCAAGACCTGGATACTATTGAAGAAATCAGGGATATGGCTAGGATAAGGATGGCCAGTTATCAGCAAAGAATGGCTGGTGCTTACAACAAAAATGTCAGGATCAGGAGGTTTCAAGTTGGAGATATGGTATTAAGGAAAGCATTTCAGAATACCACCAATCCGGCTGATGGAAAATTAGCTCCAAAATGGGAAGGCCCTTATTTGATTAAAGCTGAAGCAGGAAAGGGGGCATATAGATTGCTAACCATGGAAGGTGATTTGCTACCAAGAGCTTGGAATGCTGTCCACTTGAAGAAATATTTCATGTGAGCAGGATCCTCATGGCACAGATGATCCTCACGATAGGGATATCCTTAAAGGATCCTCAAAGTATCGGTGATCCTTACTTAGGTAATATCCTAAACTTGAACTATTTCATTTCTTTATTTTCTCATATAAGGATAATGATCATGTATCCTTTATCCATCTCTCACGTGAGTTTAAGTTTTGAAAGTTCAGGTATCCTTAGCATAACATTGGTTATCCGCTGAAGCAATCCGTTCCTTGGGTTTAACCCCAGTTATTTGGGCTTGACCCCAGTTCCGCCTGTAGCGCATGATGATCCTGGTATAGTTCAAGGCAGTGGGACCAGTACTCGTTTTAGGGGCTGATAATTCCATTGTACTGGCTATGCCTAGGATCCTACGTATAATGGTAGACGTACCATACATCCGTTCCTAAGGTTTCTAACGTTTTCACGTTAGCTAAGGTTTCTAACGTTTTCACGTTAGCTAAGGTTTTGGCATTTTCATGTCACTAAGTTTGGATAGTCGCCAGTTAGGGCCATACTCCAGTTTACATACGATCCTTGGGCTTGTCCCCAGTTATCCTTGGGCTTGTCCCCAGTTGCTAACTCTTTTCTTATGTTGGCTTAGTCCCAAGTTATGCTCTATTTCAGGTTCTTGAAGATAGGCAACTAGGGATCCTTGATCCTTACTTTATTCTAAGGTTTATCTTATAGTTATCCTTATTATGGTTAGGATCCTAACTTGGATCCTCAGGTATGATCCTTAACTATTAATAATTATTATTTGAATAACCCTTATACTTGACAACTGAACTTGTGATTCTTAAAACATATCACTTTTTAGAACTTATCGGTTATGGGATATTAAAAAGGTTAAGATTTTATTTATTAACAAGTACAAGCCATTAAATT
Source organism: Helianthus tuberosus (assembly GCA_030545235.1). Lineage (NCBI taxonomy): Eukaryota > Viridiplantae > Streptophyta > Magnoliopsida > Asterales > Asteraceae > Helianthus > Helianthus tuberosus. The sequence goes on along the minus strand of CM060372.1, from coordinate 10,920,567 downwards.
GTTCAACATCATAACCACAAAAAGCTACTACCAAATTTAAAAATTGGGCTCCGGCTGCGTCTAAGAATGTCCATCATCGCCCAATCATGCAGCTTAAACCTTCGCTGCATTATCACCTCCAGCTCCACTTGTTTCACCACCTTCACCTTTGCCTCCAGCTTCAATCGTCAGGATCTCTTCAACCTCCTCAGCCTCTTCATCGTCCAGTTCAGCCAGCCTTGCCTTCCAGCCTTCAACATCCCAGGTGCTCTTGTCAAAAGCAGGATCCTGAGCTTCCAAGGCCATTTGCAGCTTGGTCTTGTACATTGTTTTGGCGGCAGAGACTTTGGCGTCTTCGGTGATCTCACGTTTCTCATAGTCAACATTGATCAGCACCTTGGCCGTCTCCTGTTTGGCATCCCGGACTTCCTTCTGAAGATCAGCAATTGCAAGGTCCTTAAGCACTGCAACCTGCTGGAGGTCGGCAATCTTCCTATCCTGATCCTCAACGTGGCCAACATAATCCTCAATCTCAGAGAATTTCTGCAAAAGGGATAGAGGATAAGGTCAGGATTAAGTGATCCTCAAATCAGCAGGATATATCAGCAGGATATGTCAACAGGATATACAAGCAGAGACAGTGATCCTCACCTCATTAAAGTACTCAAGGAATTGATGACTGATCAGAGGCAGACCCTGCAGATCCCTAGCTTCCGAGGCTTTTCTCTTCTTGATTGCCTTTCCTTTGAGGGGTGCCTTAGGGACTGAAGCTGTCGGACTGGTAGGAGCTTTTCTCTTGGAGGATCTGACAGTAGTGAGATCAGCAACATTGAACTTGGAAGCAGACTTGGTGGATTTTCCAGCACCTACACAACCAAAACAAGATAAGTATCTTTTCTTAATTTATATTTCACTATTTATTTAAATTTTAAACAAGGATACTTACTTGACATCGTGACAGAGCCTGAGGATACCTCCTGTGAATCTTGGGTTGTTGTCTTGAAAGTTCTTGTCTCAGGATCAAGTTTCTTGAAAGCAAGGAGCCTCTCCTTAGCAGCAGGGGACAATTTGAGGTGTGAGACGGTGATAGCTGCATAACAAGAAAGCAAAAATATAAGTGATCCTTACATCAAAAGAAAGTTTCTGGTGATCCTTCTCAGGATCCTCCACCCTACCATGGGTAGCCCATTTCTTGGGTAGATCCTTTCCATCCTCAATAGAATCTCTCTTGATAAAAAAGAAACGCCGCTTCCAATTAGCATCGTTCCTGGTGGCTTTGAAGATCGGGTGTTCCTCACCGGGTTTACGTTTAAACAAATAGCGATGAGAACCAAAGGTAGTAAGATCATACAGCTCTCCCAGCTCTGCCATTCCTAGGTCTATACCTTCCTGCTCGATGATCCTTTCAAGGGTGTACAAAACCCTCCAAATCATCGGCATGGGTTGAATAAAAGAGATGCCGGTTAAGGAAAAGAAAGATTGGGTGAAGGTTGGAAAAGGATATGTATAGCCTATGGTGAACGGAGTGACGGGGAAAGCAAACCATTCGTCGGAGATATGATCACTCAGGGCATTGGGGTCATAAGGCCTAAACTCGGTGTTCGCCGGGAAGCAGTGGCGGATCCTATCGATCTGAGCATCATTGAAACAACAGCGTTCTTTAATGGAGTCTTCAATGATCCCCTGGCTTTTCGGAGGGCTGTTCTTCTTGTGATCCTTGCCCGGTGAGCTTCGGAGCATCATTCTCAAAGTGATGGTGATAAAGAAAGAAAAACAGAGTAAGAGAAGGAAGAAAATGAAGAAAGAGATACCTGATTGATCTTCGACTGAGAATATAAAGGGAGTTTCTTTCGAATTTAAATGCATTTGATCCTATCTCTATCCCCTATTTATAATCATGATCGTGCAGGGTTGTCACTTCTGTGACGTCACGATTGCAACAGATAGTTCAACAATAACGGCTATATTTACGTTAGTTAGTTGCGGATAAGATCAAGAAAATATAACTCGCTTATTTTACAAATTACTCCTTATATTTTGGGGGCAATTGTAAGGGGAGGATTTTCTAACAATTAGTGATCCTTATTCGTTATCCTATTTAATGATCCTTACTTCTGTGACAGGTGGTGATCCTCAGAAGAGCTTCAGGATCAGGATCATGGATCACTTTAAGGATCCTCGTACTGACGATTGTTTATTTATGTTTTGTATTACCTCGCAGGAATAACGAGCTTGACCTAGTCTTGGCGACATTCCTGGAGAATATTCCCAAACTATCCCGCACGTGCTTGGTCAAAAATGGACGTTGTGGAGAACGTGGGAGCTTGGCACAAAAGTCGGATAGTTAGTTAGTGTAGTTAACTTCTATTTTAAAAGGGGTAACGAGCTAGAATTTAGAACACTTAGCCATTTTCAGCTACACACACTCGTATACTCACATACTTGAAGCTCTCGACGAACACACATTCATTTTCACTCACTTTTACACATTTCACGATAGTGATCCTTGTACCTAGCTCGTTACTATCCGAAGTTGTAAACATTTATTCATTTATTTGAGCTTGGTGATCGGTAGTTTCCATCACCCGGGTTTTTTGTGCCGGAGATCAACTCTTGATCAAGGGCTTTTTCCCCGTATAAATCCGTGTGTCATTTGTGCAATTTACATTGAAGTGATCCTTGTTATTGATATACATAATTAGCATCATACCCCGTAACAAAGAGTTTGGTTGCAATATCCTCAACAGATTTTTTGACCAAAACAATAACCGAAGGTTTCATCCTGAAACCCAGGACCCATCCACCTTCGGCTATCAAATTGTTTCGACACAGAAATAAATTGTTCATAAAAAAATAAAATTGCTCGAATGATTTAAAGGAAATAAGCTCTAGGGGGTAGTGCCTTCTTGGTCCATAGTGGTTTCAGCAACATCCGTCTTGGGATCCGCCTCAGCATCCTTCTCAGCATCGGTTGCTTTTTCAACTGCTTTGGAAGGTTCGTCGACAGTTGATTTGGAAGAGGTGCCGCCGAGGTTCTTCAGCTTGGTCTCCCAAGCACCAACATCCCAAGAAGGACATTTGAAGCCTAATGTTTTGGCTTCATGAGCCATCTTCAACCTGGCTTGAAGGAGAGAAATGACGACGGAACTTTTGAGGCTCTCCTGGTAGCTGACCATATCCCGTTCGTACTGCACATGGGCGGCTTCCAGATCGGCTTGAGCTTGAAGAGTAGCTTTGTTGAGAGCAACTTGGTGTTCCTGGTTCATAGCTTTGAATTTCTCCTCGTAGTGACGAGATTTGGCGGCAGCAATCATACCTTGGTCGGAGATTGTGATTTCTGCTTCCTTTAGCTTAGATTCAAGTGTTTTATTAAGCTTGCAGGATTCTTGATATAAATGAACCAAACGCTCAAGACCCTACAAAGGTAAGAGGACAGGGATTAATATTGTTAAATCTTTGAAAATAATCTAAATTGCAGGATATGATATGAGGATACTAACCTGGTTAAGAAAAGAAGTCATAAACCCGCTGGCTTCAATGAACCCGTGATTCTCATAAGGAAAGGTGTCAGAAATGACAGGGGAATCGGGTTCTTTCCTTTTTCGAGAACTTGAACTCCGGGGCTTGGTAGCCGGTGAAGGTTTAGGAATGATGATGGCTTTGGAGCTGCTGGGTTTGGATGTAGCTGTGGTCTTGGGGCTAGGTTCTTTCTTGACCTGGATCTGGTCAGAATAGCTGTCCAATTCGTCAAGATCGAAGACTTCAGGGATCTTAGCTGGTGCTGCATAAAGGGAAAAGTTTTACTCTTTATCTTATCATTATGCTGTTGTGACTAATTATTTTGAAAGAAATTCTTACCAGACATCTCGGATGATGAGTATTGACTGGAACTCGGGACGTGTGTGGTGAAAGTCCTGTCTATTGCAGGTAACCGGTAAACAATATTGATTCTCTCTTCTGAGTCAGCGGTAGGGGGAGCAACTTCCTTGAAGTTCACTGCATAAATATCAAAAAGAAGAGTATTAACAGAAGATAACAATCAAATGGTCTATGAGGATATTTATGATCCTACCGGTGGTTAACCACTCCACCGGAAGGTTGGCACCCTCAGCAATGGAATCTCGTTTGACAAAGAAGAATTTGCGTTGCCATCCGTCTTCGTTTTTGGTGGCTTTGAGAATCAGGGGTTTGCTGGAAGTCGAGAAGAGCAAGAACCGGCTAGAGCCGTGGGATCGGAGGCGATAAGCAATAGGTAAATCCTCGATGCAGAGGTCGGAGCAATGGAGGTTTTTGATTTGGTTGAGTACAATTAGTACTCTCCAAACCATGGGCATGGTTTGAGCAAAAGAGATGCCGGTAATTCGAAAGAATTGCATCATGAATTCAGGAAAAGGGTATCGAAGACCTAATGAAAAGGATATGCTGGGAAACAGACCCATTCGGTGGAAGAAACATCCGATCGGATTGACCGATCGAATGGTCTAAAGACCGTGCTGTCAGGGAAAGCGCCGGAGGCTCTTAAAGCTGCAATGTCTGCGTTGTCGAAAGCGCAGATCTCCTTTTCGGGATTTTTAAGAAGATTCTGCTGGGTGAAGGTCTCGGCGTCCATTGCAAGTAAGGTGAAGTAAATTGACAGGAAGAAGATCGGAAATGGAGAATTACCTGAAGGTTCTGTTGAAGATATCTGCTTTTCAAACAAGAAAAGAGAAGATATAGGGGCATCGTGGATCTCCATTGAGTAAAAAACACGTTGGAAGTTACGATGTGATCTTGACCGTCGCTTCGTTTTAAATGCCTTGAGTTATGGGATAAGATTTTTGAAATATATCCGTTGGATTGGTATACTAACTGATATATTTGGGGACAATTGTTAGGGGTCATTTTCTTTGCATACATATCCTGACCAATATCCTGCCTTTGTTTGTTTATTTGTCACCAGGATGCTGGAAGAGGATATTGCTAACATCTTGGGCGATATCCTGAGGTTTATTGAATTAACCACGTGCAGGTTAAAGGCTGAGACTTGCTAACGGTCAAGTGGACTTCTTCTCCTCAAGACTCGGGCGAGTTTGTTGAAGGAAAGACGTTGAGCCCGAAAGACAAGGTCTACAACGTTCGATGAAGGAATATTCGGTGGATCCCGGAAGTTTAGGGTAGTTTGTTATTTTATCTTTACTATAAATAGATGGGGGCGGATCAGCTTAGAATACACAATTTTTCACTAACACTCTCGTACACTTTCACTCTCTAGCTCATTGCAAACACCACACTTGTATTCAAATTTCGTTGTAACACTTAGTCGATCCGTACCGCATCCTGCACTGTATCCTGATATTTGAAGCAATAGAAGAACAAGGCAGCTGCGATTGTCAGCTCCCGAGGTTTTATGCCGGCGATCTAGATTGATCAAGGGCTTTCCTCGTACATCTCGTGTCGTTTACTTTACTTTTGCTCATTGTTTGATCATAGATACAGCTCAATATCCTGAGCCGTATCCTGAATACTGATTTACTAAATAACTTAACAAGCATATTTTCAAATACACTTTCTAGCACACTACCTCACTTTACTAATTTGATCACTAAGTTACTTCGGTAATTTTTGACCAAAACACTTTGCATGCCTTTTAGCTGCTGAGAAGGATGTGCCACAAATGTCTGATCCTCCAGAAATAAAGTTTATTACTTGTGCATCTGCTGGAGGGGCTGGAGCCTTCTCAGGGATCCTTTCAGGATCCTGAGTCCTTGACTTTTTTCTTCCCAACAATTCTTTTAGATGCCCCTTGCTCAACAAGTATCCAATTTCCTTTCTTAGTGCGATGCATTCTTCTGTAAGATGCCCAAAATCTTCATGGTATGCACACCACTTTGATTTATCCTTAGTTGCAGCTGGCCTATCATTTTTTCTGGGCCATCTAGCTTTATCACCTAGGTTCTGCATCGCAAGGATTAGTTCATTGTTATCAACACAAAAACAATATTCAGAAATTGGAGGATAATCCTCATCATCCTCTTCTTGATCAACAGAATGCACGTTCTGGTTATCAGATCTGTTGTAGGATCTGAACTTGTTGTTCCTGAATGAGGATCCTTGCTTATCCTGCTTTGAGGATCCTGCTAACCTCTCCTGGATCCTCTTGTCGTCCTCTAGCCGAATGAACCTAAGTGCTCGTGTCCTTACCTCATCTAAGTTCCTGCATGGTGTCATAACAAGATCATCATAGAACGACGAATCCCTAAGCAGTCCCATTTTAAAGGCCTCAACAGCCGTGGCTATATCTAAGTTGGGAATGTCTAAGGATTCTTTACTGAATTTGGTAATGTAATCCCTTAAAGATTCCTTATGACCCTGGGTTATCCTATATAGATCACTAGTTAATCGTTCAAATTTTCTACTACAAGAAAACTGATTATTAAACAAGTTAACTAGATTAGCAAATGAGGTAATAGAGTAGGGGGAAGACTTAGCAGCCATTTGAGAGCTGATCCAGTAAGAGTGGATCCGAATCCCTTGCACAGGCATGCTTCCTTTAACCCTTTTGGGATTGGATTGATCTCCATCCTCTCCCTGTATTGTGCTATGTGTTCTTCAGGATCCGTTGAACCATCATACAGCTTCATTGTTGGCACATGGAACCTCTTGGGTATCTCAGCATCACAGATTGGTGGTGCAAAACGAGATATCTTGTGGCTCCCATCTGCGATCTCTGGGATAGGTTTGACCACTCCTGGAACACTTGATATCATATCCTTTAGCTTTTGCAATTCTCTGGCCATGGCATGATTGATACCTGGATCCTGCATAAGACCATGGTTAGTAGTATAAGAATTATTAAAAGTATTACCTCCCATTGGATTCAAATTAGGAAGTATGGATGTTAATCCATATTGTTGGGGCTCTGGAATGATCGAGGGACCAGTAGAAGCATTGGTCTGCATTGGAATAAAATCTCCCTGGTGGACATCTGAACTTCCTGTTTGCAAACTCCTCAAGGATCCTGGCATCTGGAAGGATCCCTGAAACTGGGACGATCCTGGAACAAAGGAGGATCCTTGAACCTGGGATGATCCTGGAACAAAGGAGGATCCTTGAACCTGGGATGATCCTGGAACAAAGGAGGATCCTTGAACCTGGGATGATCCTGGAACAAAGGAGGATCCTTGAACCTGGGGTGATCCTGGAACAAAGGAAGATCTTTGAACCTGGGATGATCCTGGAACAAATGAGGATCCTTGAACCTGCTGCGCTCCTGAATATCCTCCTGAATTCGTGAGGGATCCCATATGCTGAGGATAGGATCCCGCTGGCTGGAAATATGAACCTGATGCCTGGGTCACTGTTGTTGTTCCGTAGTGCACTCCTTTTGGTCCACCCACATACTGAACATCTGGAACCACTGATGGCTGGGAAGTAATCACCGGAGTATTAAAATTCAAAGATTTTGGCACCAGTGGGGAATGATCCTCTGCCGTTTTCTTTTGCTTCTTGAGATCTCCGATTTCTTTGAGAATCCTTTCATTGGTCTTATCCTGTTGCCGTATCTGATCCTTCATCTGCAAAATCAAAGTAAACATGTCACTAGTAGTGGGAGTGTAAGAAGCAGAAGAAGTTGGAGGTTTTGAGAAAATGGGAGTTGGTTTCTTCGCAGCATTCTCAGCATTCTTCTGGGATCCAGAAGGTGGTGGAGGCAAAGGGGGAACGCCTTGTGAAGAAGTGAATGAGGGCATCAAATTTGAAGCATTCTTCGCTGAGGAAGCCATTTGCCTGGTTGTAGTGAACTGAAATGAGCACAGAAATGCGAATTTTTCTAAGGATGAAGCACCAATTGCCCCACGGTGGGAGCCAAACTGTTTTGGTCAAAAAATCTGATGAGGATATTGCAGCCAAACTCTCTGTTACGGGGTATGATGCTTATAGTTTAGAACAATAACAAGGATCACTTCAATGTAAATTGCACAAATGACACAAGGATTTGTACGGGGAAAAAGCCCTTGATCAAGAGTTGATCTCCGGCACAAAAAACCCCGGGTGATGGAAACTACCGATCACCAAGCTCAAATAAATCAATAAATGTTTACAACTTCGGATAGTAACGAGCTAGGTACAAGGATCACTATCGTGAAATGTGTATAAGTGAGTGAAAACTAATGAGTGTTCGCCGAGAGCTTCAAGAGTGCGGTTATACGAGAGTGTGTGTAGCTGAAAAATGGCTAAGTGTTCTAATTCTAGCTCGTTACTCCTTTTAAAATAGAAGTTAACTACAATAACTAATTATCCGACTTTTGTGCCAAGCTCCCACGTTCTCCACAACGTCCATTTCCAGTCAAACGTGTGCGAAATGCCCGTGGAATATTCCTTAGTACCGTTGCCAAGACCTAGTCACGTTTATTACTCCTGCGAAGTAATACAAAAATCAAACAAACAATCGTTAGTATGAGGATCCTTAAGGTGATCCATGATCCTGATCCTGAAGCTCTTCTGAGGATCATTATCTGTCACAGAAGTAAGGATCATTAATTAGGATAACGAATAAGGATCACTAATTGTTAGAAAATCCTCCCCTAACAACCATAGAGATCAAAATCGTTATTTACTCTATACATAATATATATTCATGCGTAATCCACACCACCAATGCACATTGATGTTATAATTACAATATACAGAGGAAGGAAAAACGTGTAACACTATCCAATTACATTACATTCTTCTATATATTAAAAAGGCTTATTATTATTATTATACATATTAAAACACACTTGCCATGAACAGTACCCAAATATTATTATAATATTATATATACTTTTAATTATTTCATTATTTTATTACTTAATTGATTCACCTAATTTAGGCCAAATCAAATTACGATTTTGTCCCCGTTTTAAAATTACGATTTTGTCATCAGTTTAAAATTACGTTTTTACCTCAAGTTCAAAATAAAATTATGCTTTTGCCCCAGTTAAAAATTACAATTTTGTCCTCGGTTCAAAATTATGATTTTGCCCCGTTTAAATTTACAGTTTCGCCATTAGTTTTGTTTTGTTCCTCCCAGCTAAATTACCATTTTGCCCTCAATTTAAATTTTCATTTTTGTCATCGTTTTTGTTTGCTTTCCCAGTAAAATTACGATTTTGCCCCCAGTGTATAACTACAGACACAAGATTGGGGAATAGTGTCAGGAAGCTCTCTGACACTCCCCGATTGGCCCAACCAATTTACGATTTTATCCTCTCTTTAAAATTACTATTTTGCCATCAGTTCAAAATTATTTTTTTCCCCCGTTCAAAATAAAATTATGCTTTTGCCCCCAACTAAAAATTACCATTTTGCCCTCGATTCAAAATTATGATTTTGACCCGTTTAAATTTACAGTTTTGCCATTAGTTTTGTTTGTTCCTCACCCAGTCAAATTACAATTTTGCCCTCAATCTAAATTACATTTTTGCCATTGTTTTCCTTTGCTTTCCCAGTCAAATTACGATTTTGACCCTAGTGTAAAATTACAATCATGCCATCACTTTAGTTTTTTTTTTTTTTTTGACAAAACTAAAGTGGTGCTTTGTTTTAATTGTTTGACTCGGTGTGATTTTTATTTTTCCCCCGGTTTAAAATTAATGTTTTTCTATCGTTTTTTGTTTTTCTTAAGCAAAAGTATGATAGTGTTTTTATTTAATTAGTTGACTCAATTTTTTTTTTTTTGAAATCGTGTTATGAGTAGTATGTACAAGTAATCGAAACACAGACGTTCATGTTATGAGAGAGAAATAATCGGCTTAGTGCGCCGCAACGCGGGCGGGGCAAAATCTAGTATATATTAAAAAGGGAATGCTTTGAACAGTAATTATAATAATATAATATAAGTATATTAAAAATGCAATGTTTTGAATAGTAAAATCGTGGGTTATGGTGGGGCAGGGGTTTACGGCATGGGTTCACACGTGGAGTTCGAGCCCCCCACTGGTGAGTGATGTGTCCGTGGGGTATGATGGGGCGTGCCTAGCCTGGCGTGGCTTGGCTAGGTGGGGCGGGGGTTTACGGCATGGGTTGACACGCGGAGTTCGAGCCCCCCCACTAGTGAGTGATGTGTCCGTGGGGTATGGTGGGGCGTGGCTAGCCCGGCGTGGCTTGGCCAGGTGTATTAAAATAAAAAATGGCTCGCTATGCCCTAGCCAACAAGCCAATAAGAGCCGGCTACATTGGATCGCTAGCAGGCCCCAGGGCCGGCCTTAAACTCTCGCCCAAGGGGCCACGCTCAAACCCAAGCCCACCCGGGGTGGTGACTTGGGCGTTTCTCTCCAGCCCACGCCCCAACTTCCGCCCCATACCTCATAGTCTAAGTAGAAAAAGACAATGTTTTGAACCGTAACTAGAAAATGTTATAATAATAAATATAGTTTTTTTAATTATTTTTATTATCTTCTTTATTTTTTAAGTTAGATAAATTTATGTTAACTGGTACTGAAATACCAATACGGTTATCGGTACATGAAAGTAAAAACCGATACCAGCCTGGTACAGAAAACACCAAAAGTCGGTATCGAATTGATTTTGAAAATCTTTTAGTTCGGAATATTCGGTACTGCTATCCAGTACCATTTGCTCATCCCTGATCACGGGTGTCGTACGAACAACAACCGTATCGTGCAACTTTTTTTGTTGATTTTTTTCAACTTTTAATGATTTCTTTTTTTAGTTTCAGAGGTAGGGATGAGCTCGGTGCCAACCAATACTGAATCGGTACTGGTACCGAAAATACCAGTTACGGTACCGGTATATGAAGGTAAAAAACGATAGCGAACCGGTAGCAGGAACGCCAAAAGTCGTACCGAATTGGTACTTAAAATCTTTCGGTTCAGGAAATTCGGTACCGGTACCCGGTATCACAGGTTTCATACGAACAACATTATTACCGTACAACTTTTTTGGTTGATTTTCTTTTGGTTATCTTTTAGTGTTTTTTCCTATATTTTCTTTTTATTCTTGTAATATTAATTTACAATTTTTCTAAGTATAATGGCGTTATATCTCATCCTTAAGGTGTTTAAAAAAATGTTTTTTTTTTACTTTTTGCAATTTAACTTCACAAAATTGAATTTTTTTACTTTTAATTCAGAACTTTTCATCTTTTGCAATTTAATTTCACTAAATTTGATTTTTTTACTTTTAACCCAAAACTTTTCATCTTTTACAATTTAACCTCACAACTCTTTTACTTTTAACTTTGCCCCCTATACTTTTCATCATTCGCAAATTTTTGTTCTAAATGTTGCTGGTTAACACGACACAACGTGCATGTCTGGTTCAATGTTTTTACATTTCGTTGTAAATTTTGCGAGTTAACACGCCAAAATGGGCGTGTGTGGTTTAACGTTTCTACGTTGATTTTTTCACGTTTGACACGTTCATCGCAACGCCTAGGTCCTATATCAATTTAATTATTCTTTTCTATATTTTACGTTTCGGTTTAATTTTTTCGCAATAACATGCCGTGAATTCAGTGTTGGTGGTTGTTGACGGAATGGCGGTGGTGTGGCTTCAATACTATTTGACACAGTTTTACGCCCCCACCACAACACGTGGGGTTTAATCTAGTTATTAAATAAGTTACTACAATAGTGGTAGTGTAATTATGTAATTTAACGAGATATCTGTCAGGTATCGGATGTACCCGTTAGTTTATTAAAAATACCCCATTGGGTGTACCCGGCCCAAAACCCAACAGGTAGCAGTTAATCAAATACAACCGGGATGTTACCAAAAGATTACGAATAAAGCGTATTTCAATCTTGAAGACCAATATGTAGTTTTTGGCAAATTGTAAAGACTAATTAGAAGAATTTAGAAAGGTAATAAGAATATATATAGGAATGTTCAAATGAAAACCACTAGTTAACGCGAAAACTCGAAAACTAATTAAAACCGTCTAAAACACATACCAATTTTTAACCAATTTTCGTTATTTTATGTATATAAAAAAATTTCATTTTTTTTGTAGTGCACATGTGTAGTAGACATGTGTATGTGTACCACAATTTTTTTTTTTGAAAAAAATCTTTTTTATATATATAAAAGCAAGCGATTTTTAATAAAACAAATTGTAATAAAAAATTTGGTGTGTTTTTTAGGCTTTTTTAGATAGTTTTTGAGTTTTCGTGTTAAAAGTGGTTTTCATTTGAACCCTCCACTATATATATATTCATATATATATATATAGTAGAGGGTTCAAATGAGAAGAATTTTTTTGTAAGAAGAAAAAAGAACTTTCTATTAATAAGAATGCTTCATTTTACTTCATTTAATATTTGTATTTAATTTTAATATAAGGGTATATTGGTAAACTTACATAAATCATTAATTTGTATTCTTCCCCTTTAATAACTAGCTAAATTAAATTTGTAACTCCTTTTCAAAATATATACTTTTTCCAAATTAAAAAAAAAACAACTTAATTCAAAGTGTAGAATAAATTACTAGTTGTGTAGGGAAAATTAGAGTTGTGTAGGATATATTTCGAGGTGTGTAGGATAAATTTCGACTGTGTAGGATAAAATTCTATAATGTGTAGGTTATATGTAGGAAAAATTTGATTTGTGTAGGTTTTATAGATTATATGTAGGATAGTTAATGATTAGTTGACTAATTAATTAAAGAGAGAAACATTAATCATATGAGTTAAAAATGAAATATCATTTTACTAATATGCCCTTTCTTCTTTTTATTCTCAAATTAAATTTCTTCTCAAATGAACCTTCCCCTATATATATATAGATTGAGGATCCTGTATATTAATCCAGAAGTGTGAGAAGTGTATTATAACACTATTTATAACACTATATAACACCATATAAACACCGTATAACAATATTTAACACCATATAACACAATATAACACTATGTAACACTATATAACAAATATAACACTATAGTTTGTCTGATAGCATGTTTATGATAGATGTATAGTGTTATATATTGTTATATAGTGTCATATAATGTTACATAGTGTTATATGGTGTTACATATTGTTATACGGTGTTTATATGGTGTTATATAATGTTATATATAGTGTTATAATACACTTCTCACACTTCTGGATTAATGTACAGGATCCCTATATATATATATATATATATATATATATATATATATAGGGAGGGGCTCATGCGAGAACCACCCTTATTGTGAGAACCTTGAGAACCAATGTGAAGACAACCTAAAATAGCTAAAAAAACCTAAAAAAAACATAAAAAAACCTAACCCCCACCCCCCCCCCCCAAAAACCTAAACCCCCCACCCCCCCCCCCCAAAAAAAAACCTAACCCCCCCCCCCAAGCTAAAAAAAACCTAAAAAAACTAACCCCACCCCCCCCCAAGCTAAAATGCTAAAAACTAAACCCCCAAAAAACCTAAAAAAATCTAAAAAAAATCCAAAAAAAATGCAAAAATTTTTTTTTGATTTTTTTAATATTTTTTAGGTTAAAATCGCTACTTTTCGAAGCCAAAAAAAAAAATTTTAAAAAAAATTTTTTTTTTGGTTCGAAAAGTAGCGATTTTAACCTAAAAAATATTAAAAAAATCAAAAAAAAAAATTTTGTGTGATTTTTAGCTATTTTTAGGCATTTTTGGTTGTGTTCACATTGGTTCTCGCGGTTCTCACAATAAGAGGTGGTTATATAGGGAGAAGATCATGCGAGAACCACCTCTTATTGTGAGAACCGCGAGAACCAATGTGAACACAACCAAAAATGCCTAAAAATAGCTAAAAATCACACAATTTTTTTTTAATATTTTTTATATAAAAATCGCTACTTTTCGAAGAAAAAAAAATTATAAAAGATTTTTTTTTATAAAAAAAATTTTTTTTTAGCCACTAAAAGTAGCGATTTGAGCATAAAAAATATTAAAAAAAATTTTTTAGATTTTTTTAGGTTTTTTGGGGGTTTAGTTTTTAGCATTTTAGCTTGGGGGGGGGGTGGGGGTTTAGGTTTTTGGGGGGTGGGGGAGGGGGGTTTAGGTTTTAGGGGGGGGGGGTGGGGGGTTTAGGTTTTTGTTTTGGGGGGGGGGGGGGGGGGTGGGGGTTAGGTTTTTTTAGGTTTGTTTTAGGTTTTTTTAGCTATTTTAGGTTGTGTTCACATTGGTTCTCGCAATAAATGGAGTTCTCGCATGAGCCCCTCCATATATATATATATATATATAGGTTATATGGAAAACCCCATCTTTTTGAGAAAAACCTTGGAAACCCAACCTCATCCATTGATCTTGTTTCATCCAAGTAGATCAATGATTGAGCTTTTTTTGGTGTCTTTTACATTTAAATAAAACCATAAATTATACACAAGTAAAGGAGAAGGGCATTTAAGGTATTGAAAATCTGACTTTTCTCTCACTCACATCAACTTTATTTCTCTTACACACACATGTTATCTCTCTCTCCTCTGTCTTCAATCAAGATCATGATGAACACCAAACACAAGTTTAGATCTTCAAGTTCAGATCTACATCGTGTGAAAAGAGAAAATGTTTGAAGATTGTTGTTTTAGAGAGAGAACGATGGCAGGATGAAGGTTTTTAGAGAGAGGAATTTGTTGTTTTAGAGAGAGAAACAACAATCTTCGTCATGTTCTTCTATAACACCAAGAACACACATACAAGTGTGTGAGAGAGAAAAAGTTTGAAGTTGTTGTTTTAGAGAGAGAACGATGGCACGATGAATGTTTTTAGAGAAAGAAAGTTGATGTTTTAGATAGAGAAACAACAATCTTTATCACAAAGACACACGCACAAGTGTGTGTGAGAGAAGAAGGTTTGAAGATCTTCTTCGTGTTCATCGGACGGTTCTAGATCCGGTAAGTGTTCTTGAAATATCATTTCACACTTGATTTTTTGTTGAAATAGTTGTTAATATGTTTTTATGGGCTGAAAGTGTTCTAGTAATGGTTAATGTTCATGTATTTTAAATAAATCGAAAACTTTAGGATGAGATTTTGAACGGGTTTTTTTGTTTGTTTGGTTGCTTGTTTGGTTGCTTGTTTGGGGATTTTGACCTTAACAATAATTGTTTTTTTGTTGGTTTGGTTGTTGGTTTGGGCTTTTGATCTGAACAGTAAGTGTTTTTTTGTTGGGTTGTTTGATTTACAGAAACAGACCCATAACATGTGTTAAGAACCTGTTAGAATGATATATAACGTGTGTTGATTTACAGAAACAGATCCATAAAGATATTCAATTGACAAGCTGGATGGATGTAGGCGACGTTAATGCGGGGACATTGAATAAGTCACATCTTTTGGGAAAGAACTCTTCGTTCGTTTATAACATGTGTTAGTGGTTCATGCGGTAACAGAACATCATAATGTAACCTGACATGTAGTATAACATGTGTTAAGCCCCCGATAGAATGATATATAACGTGTGTTAACCTTTGTTAATACAAAAAAAACAAGAAATATCTATTTTATTTTTACTAATGTTTAAAATATCTGATAATGTGGATACCGAGCGTAACACTTGTACAAGTATTACATGTACAAGTAGTATGTAACGTGTAATATTAAACGAGCCATTTATGGTAACACATGTACCGGTAATTTTGGAATATATAATATGAAACGGGTCATTTGTTGTGCACATTTTGGAATATATAACATGTGTTAAGCCTCTGTTATAATCTTTTTGTAAGTTTAACTTTAGGGCCTTAACACTGATGTATATGTAGTTACATTTGTGTTAATAAGTTAAACTTTAGGGCCTTAACACTGATGTACTTGTTTTGTTCATAGGTGAATGGATGTCTATGTTCAAAATAAAGATGGTTATCAAGACGCAAAGCATAGCTAGATTTTTTTAACCTTTATGATAGTTTTTGGATCATCTTTATATATTCAAGGTTGTATAAGCATTTTTGTTACCTTTAAGTATGATTGTAATGCGTGCAATTACTAACAACCCATGATGACAAGTGACTTTTGTTTTGATTAACATTTGTAAATGTTGGCCACTTCATTCCTTTGGTACACATGTGTTACATACGTTAAAAAGGCAACGTTACATATATAACAATGGTTGTTATATATGTAATATATTTAATGAAAAATAATAAACTACTATTAAATGTATGAGCTATTGAATATCACCCTGTATGCAAGATATATTACCCCGAAGTGTAACACATGTTACAACATATAAGACAAAGTAGATCATGCCCTACATTCAACAATGTAACACTTCTTACCCCGAAGTGTAACACATGTTACAACAGTATATGCACATCATAGTGTTACGATCAGTATATGCACATCATAGTGTTTTGCAAACCACTTTCATATACATTAATACAAGTCGGGTTACAACAAAGATTACAATGGATGCTTAACACATGTTATCATATGTATACAAGTCGGGTTACAACAAGATTACAATATTAACTAAGCCCACCATTAAACCCATCGCCTCAGTCGACTGTTTTCACCGTTATCACATGTTAAGCAACTACATGTTCCAAGTAATATCTATGTTAACACACGTTATTTATCATTCTAACAGGGGCTTAACACATGTTATACATGAACACATGTCAGGTTACATCATGGTGTTCTGTTACAGCATTACCACTAACACATGTTATAAATGAACGAAGAGTTCTTTCCAAAAAAATGTGACTTATTCAATATCTTTTTTTTAACACATGTCCCCGCATTAACGTCGCCTACATCCATCCAGCTTGTCAATTGAATATCTTTATGGGTCTATTTCTGTAAATCAACACACGTTATATATCATTCTAACAGGGGCTTAACACATGTTATGGGTCTATTTCTGCATTATAACACACAAAAACAGTTACTATTCAGATCAAAAGCCCAAAACAAAGCAACCTAACCAACAAAAAACAGTTATTATTCAAATCAAAATCACCAAACAAGCAACCAAACCAACAAAAAAACAGTTACTATTCAGATCAAAATCCCCAAACAAGCAACCAAACCAAACACAATTTTTTAACATAAAAATGATTTTAGCACAAAAATAATTAATCCATGGATCAAAACCAACAAGTTTGAAACCAAAACAAGTAATCCATGGATCAAAATTAAAATTTATAAACACTGTTAGGGGTCATTTTCTTAACATACGTATCCTGACCAATATCCTGCCTTTGTTTGTTTATTTGTGACCAGGATGCTGGAAGAGGATATTGCTAACATCTTGGGCGATATCCTGAGGTTTATTAAATTAACCACGTGCAGGTTAAAGGCTGAGACTTGCTAACGGTCAAGAGGACTTCTTCTCCTCAAGACTCGGACGAGTTTGTTGAAGGAGAGACGTTGAGCCCGAAAGACCAGGTCTACAACGTTCGATGAAGGAATATTCGGTGGATCCCGGAAGTTTAGGATAGTTTGTTATTTTATCTTTACTATAAATAGATGGGGGCGGATCAGTTTAAGGCACACAATTCTCACTAACACTCTCGAACACTTTCACTCTCTAGCTCATTGCAAACACCACACTTGTCTTCAAATTTCGTTGTAACACTTAGTCGATCCGTACCATATCCTGCACTGTATCCTGATATTTGAAGCAATAGAAGAACTAGGCAGCTGCGATTGTCAGCTCCCGAGGTTTTATGCCGGCGATCTAGATTGATCAAGGGCTTTCCTCATACATCTCGTGTCATTTACTTTACTTTTGCTCATAGTTTGATCATAGATACAGCTCAATATCCTGAGCCGTATCCTGAATACTGATTTTCTAAATAACTTAACAAGTATATTTTCAACACACTTTCTAGCACACTACCTCACTTTACTAATTTCATCACTAAGTTACTTCGGTAATTTTTGACCAAAACAATTTGGCGCCCACCGTGGGGCAAGTGGTGCTCTCTTTACTAAAAATTTTTGTGAAATCGCTAATCGGCTTTCTATTTTCAAAACTTTTTGCCACATTGTCCATAATGGCCTCAAGATCAAACATGAGTTCCTCTACTGTGTCTGCTATGACTTCTGCTACTACTGGTTCGGTGCTTCCACCACCTCCTCCAAGGATGCCAGCCTCTTCACGACCTTAGGACATTATCCCTACTTGCAGTGTTCAGGAATCTGCTCCTGTTCTAGCTTCTAATGATGAAATTCTTACTTTATTTGGAAGTGTGCAGAAACAAATGAGGCAGTAACAGGAAACAAACCAAATGCTTTTAAGGGAAATACAACTCCTGAAGTCTGGCTCGAGCAAATCTGCTGAGGATAATGTCACTCCATTAGACCCCAAAGCGTTGAACTTTAGTTCAGCTGTGTATACTGAGGATAACAGGGGGAATGTTGTGCCCAGTCTTCCTCAGAATCATACTCCTGAAATACCCTCCTCGGTCAGGATGTCAACCATGAGGAGCTCAGGATATGCTTCAGGATATGGGCAAAATCCTCCAACGGGTAACGTGTCAAATAATAATAATACTCATGCTACTAACAATAGTGGATCTTTGCAGGATGCAGGTGTGACATCAGCACTTACTAGGGAACTTCAAAAGTTGAAGGACATGATATCCAGTGTACCTGGGGTGGTCCAGCCGATCCCGGAAGTGTCCCAAGACAGCCATAAGATATCTCGTTTTGCACATCCTATCTGTGATGCTGAGATTCCAAAGAGATTTCAAACCCCCAACATGAAGCTTTACGACGGAACTACGGATCCTGAGGAGCATATTGCTCAGTATAGGGAAAGAATGGAGATTAACCCTATCCCTCCGGAGCTTAAGGAAGCGTGCTTGTGCAAGGGATTTGGTTCTACCTTAACAGGATCAGCCTTGAAATGGCTGTTGAACGTTCCTCCTCACTCAATTACTTCGTTTGCTCATTTGGTTAATTTATTTAACAGTCAATTTTCTTGTAGTCGGAGTTTTGAGAAACTAACCAGTGATCTTTACAGGATAACTCAAGGGCCTCAGGAATCCTTGAGGGATTATGTGAACAAATTCAGTCAAGAATCCTTGGATATCCCGCATCTTGATGTTGCAACAGCTGTGCAAGCTTTTAAGATGGGATTACAAAAGGATTCTCAGTTTTATCAGGATCTTGTAATGAATCCCTGCAGGAATCTCGACGAATCTCGTAACAGGGCTTTGAGATATATCCGTCTGGAAGATGACAGGAAAATGCAAGAAAGGATGAACTCATCTAACACTTATGAGTCAACTAACTGGAAGTCAGAATCCTCATTCAAGTCATATCGGCCTAAGCCATATGGTAGAAATGAAAACAAGAGAGTGAATGCTGTCGAAGATGAGGATCCTGAAGAGTATCCTGAGTTGTCTGAATATTGCTTTTCTGTTAACATTCCTGAATTGATGTATGCCATGCAGGGTCTAGGAGACAAGGCTAGGTGGCCTCGAAAGAATCAACAAAAGAATGACTGGAAAGATAAGTCAAAATGGTGTGCTTTCCACGAAGATTTCGGACATGTAACTGAGGATTGCATTGCTCTAAGGAAAGAAATAAGCTATCTTCTAAGCAAGGGATATCTGAAAGATCTCTTAGGAAGAAAGAAGAATAAGGGTCAGGATACTGAGAAGGATCCTGAGCGAGCAGCATCACCTCCCGCGGATGCCAAGATAATCAACTTCATTTCGGGAGGATCCGACATTTGTGGAACTTCGTATTCGGCAGCAAAGAGACATGCAAAGGAAGCTAAGGCCGAAAGGGGAGACAAACCTGTCAGAATGACTACCCTCACTACTGACAAAGTGATCACTTTTGATGCTGATGACAGGGATACTGTCCAGGATCCTCACCATGATGCTCTGGTAATAACGTTATATGTGGCTAACCATTTTATACGCAAGATAGTGGTTGATAATGGCAGCTCCGTCAACATAATCCAACTAGAAACTCTGAAGAGAATGAATGTATCTCCAATGGATATCACTTCAAAGTCTACCGTGCTTGTTGGGTTCAGTGGACAGGCTAGAAACACAGTGGGAGAGATAAAGTTGCCAGTATACGTTGAAGGAGTCAACTCGATACAACGTTTCTGTGTGATGGATTCTCTATCCTGCTATAACATCATACTGGGAAGACCGTGGATTCACGATATGAAGGCCGTGCCATCAACATATCACCAATGCATCAAGATACCTACCCCTTGGGGAGTGGTCAAAGTTGATAGTGATCAGCAGGAGGCGAAAGAATGCTACTCATCCTTGATGAAATCCTCAACCAAACCTAGTGCAGCATAGCAATTAAAGACGCGGGCCCAGGATATCGTGGAGGATCCGGAGCAGGATGTGAAGAAAATTATCCTGGACCAGGATAATCCCGATATTTCAGTGCTCGTAGGGGCCAATATCCCTCAGGATATTGAAGAACAATTAATTAACTTTTTGAAATGCAGGATGTCAACGTTTGCATGGAAGCATGAGGATATGACAGGCATATCCAAAGATATTATCATTCACAAGCTTGGAATTGATAAATCATTCAAGCCTGTGCAACAAAAAAGAAGGAAGTTTGCTCCTAAGCGGAACACTATTATCCAGGAGGAAGTTGAAAGACTATTAAAGTCCAGAATGATCAGAGAGGTTAAGTTCCCAAGATGGCTAGCAAACGTGGTTGTAGTACAAAAGAAAAATGGGAAATGGAGAGTTTGTGTAGATTACACAGACTTGAACAAAGCCTGTCCTAAAGACCCAGTTCCTCTTCCCCACATTGATGCAATGGTAGATGCCACTGCCGGGCATGAAATGCTGACCTTCATGGACGCATCTTCAGGATTTCAACAGATCCAAATGGAGCCTTCTGACCAGGAGGATACTGCCTTCATGACACCAACAGGTATTTATTGTTATACAACTATGCCTTTTGGTTTGAAAAATGCAGGTGCAACATACCAAAGATTGGTAAACAGGATGTTCAAAGACAAACTGGGGGACACCATGGAGGTATATATCAATGATATGGTGGTGAAATCTAAAAAGGCTGAGGATCACCTCTAGGATATCAAGGGAGCATTTGATATCCTGGATCAATACAACATGAAGCTGAATCCTACTAAATGCCATTTCGGAGTGGGGGCATGAAAGTTTCTTGGATATATGGTGACAAAAAGGGGGATAGAAGCAAGCCCAGAGCAGATCAAAGCTATCCTGGATATAAAATCACCCTTAAATATGAAGGACGTACAAAGATTGACAGGGCGAGTAGCAGCTTTAAACAGGTTTATCTCGAGATCCTCAGAGAAGTGCAAAGATTTTTATGATATCCTGAAGAAGAATAAAAGATTCGAATGGGGGGAGAAGCATGAAGCAGCCTTGCAGGATTTGAAACGATATCTCTCAACCGCACCTCTATTGATGAAGCCTGAAAATGGTGAACCACTATCCCTGTACCTTGCTGTATCAGGGAATGCTGTAAGTGTCGTTCTCATAAAGGATCATGAAGGTCCGCAATATCCTGTTTATTATGTTAGTAAAAGTTTGCTAGATGCTGAAACTAGGTATTCTCATTTAGAAAAATTGATACTAGCATTAGTCATGGCATCAACGAAACTTAGGCATTATTTCGAGACACATAGGATACATGTTAAAACAAATTATCCTGTCAAAAATGTGCTTAGGAAATCAGAGATGTCAGGCAGGATGGCCAAGTGGTCAGTAAAGTTAAGTGCTTATGATTTAGTATATGAACCTAGAAATGCCATAAAATCTCAGGCTTTAGCTGACTTTGTGGCTGACTTTAGTAGTGACATTCAGGACGAGGTAGACTTAGAAGTTCAACAGTTAGGAGAATCCTCAGGATCCTGGACATTATTTACTGACGGTGCATCTAATGTAAGAGGAGTAGGATTAGGAATACTACTAAAATCGCCACAGGGGGACATATTACCCCAGGCTATTAGGTGTGAATTTCCTGCTACTAATAATGAGGCAGAATATGAAGCTTTAATTGCAGGATTAGAATTGGCTAAGAGTATGAGTATAAAAAATCTGCAAGTATATGTTGACTCTTTGTTAATTACTAACCATTTTAATGGATCCTATGCAGTTAAGGGAGAGAAATTAATCGAATATCTCGATATTATCAAAAAATTAGCAGGATATTTTGATGTTTTTATACTTGAACAGGTACCAAGGGAAGATAATGCTGAAGCAGATGCCTTAGCAAATTTGGGATCATCGATCAGGATACCTGAAGGGACGCAAATACCAATATTACATGTCTTATATCCTGCAACGAATCCTCAGGATAAAGAAGTAGCTGGTATTCAGGATCCTGGGGCAGAACATCCTGAAGAGGATCCTAAATCCTGGACGGCTCCAATCATGAGATATCTCAAAGAAGGACACATCCCTGGAAATGAGAATCCCAAGGCATTTAGGATGAAGGTATCACGATTCACTATTATAAATAATGTTTTATACAAGAAATCTCTTGCAGGACCGTATTTGAGATGCTTGGAGGATCCTGAAGCCAAAGAAGTACTTCATGATATACATGAAGGGGATTGTGGTAACCATGCTGGGGGCAGGTCGTTATTCTCAAAAGTGTTAAGGACAGGATATTATTGGCCAACAATGAGAAAGGATGCGGCAGAATATGCTCGAAGATGTGACGCATGTGAAAGACATAGTAACATACTGCATCAACCTGCTGAACCATTATATCCTGTTGTTTCCCCTTGGCCGTTTATGAAGTGGGGTATGGATATAGTGGGAAAGCTACCAAAAGCTCCGGGAGAAAAAGTCTTTATGCTAGCAATGACGGATTATTTCTCTAAGTGGGTTGAAGCAGAAGCATTTGTTCAAGTAAGAGATCAAGAAGTAGTATCCTTCATAAAGAGGAATATCTTAACCAGATTCGGAGTACCAGCCGAGATAATCTGTGATAATGGTTCTCAATTTATAAGCAAGAGAACTACTGACTTTTGCAAAAGTTGGGGAATCAAAATGATTACATCTACGCCGGTACATCCTCAAGCAAATGGACAAGCAGAATCCTCAAACAAGATAATTGTCAATAGCTTAAAGAAGAGACTTGGAGCCAAAAAAGGAAGATGGGCAGAAGAATTACCCTTTGTTTTATGGGCTGATAGGACAACGGTAAAGAATGCAACAGGCCAAACCCCATTTTCCTTGGAGCAGAAGCAATAATACCAACGGAAATGACAATACCTACTGCGAGATCTACCCTAAGTGATCCTGAGCAGAATCCTGAAGCCTTGAGTCAGGATTTAGACACTATAGATGAGAAGAGAGATGCGGCAAGGCTAAGGATGGCAGCATATCAACAGAGAATATCCAGGGCATATAACAAGAATATTAGGACCAGAAGATTTAAGGTTGGAGATTGGGTGCTAAGAAAGGCTTTTCAGAATACTACTAATCCTGCCGATGGCAAGTTAGCTCCAAAATGGGAAGGACCATATGAAGTTGAATCAGAAGCAGGGAAAGGAGCATACAGACTCAAGAATATGGAGGGGGATATGCTACCGAGGTCTTGGAATGCTATACACCTTAAGCTCTATTTCAAGTGAATTTAGAATTTAATTTCTAACTCAGGATGGTATGAATTCTACCTTTTTTAAATATGTTTGGCTTAATTTGTTCTTTGTAACCCAATACTGACTTAAGCATCGGAGGGGTGTTAGCCAAGCTAACACCCACCTTAGTTTACAATTGTTTTGCAAGATATGTTTCAGGATATAGCTCCAGGATATGTACTCAGGATAACTCGAAAGATTAGAGGATTGCCCCCCTCTCTCACGTTTAAGGGATACTGATCCCTTCACAGGTTTAAAGGTATTCACCTTTCTTCCGAATTGGGTTTAAACACCCCGCCTGGAGCGCAAGTTATTCAGGGATAGTTCAAGGTGGCGGGACCAGTCCATGTAAAAGTGGCTGACAATTTCGTTACTGTTGGCTATATCCTGAATCCTAAAGGTATATGACGATTGATCACCCTCTCTCACGAAAGGGTATTTTCATACTCTCTAAGGTTTAAAGGTTTTCACCTTTCTAAGTCTTGGAGTTTATACACTCCCGCCTGTAGCGCATGAAAATTTGGGATTTTCCCCAGGATACAAGGGATTTATCTCCAGTACATCCTTGGGTTTTACCCTTGGGACGTAAAAAATTGCCTATGCAATGGAAACTGACATTCAGTAGATTACTAAAGTATTTGAAGACATTGTACACATGGGACATCCCTGCCAAGATGGTGATCTAAAGCTAAAAGGATGAAGCTAAGAACTAATGCACTAAGTACCTTGCACAGGGGACACCTTCATTGGAAGAGTTGCAAAGGGATTCAAGTTTGGTAATAGGTTTATACCCTATTTCTGGTATGATCTTTCCATTGTAAACATCGTCTGAGTTTTTAGTAACATTATTTTAAGTATCCTGATATATTCTCAAAGTCCTTTTCAGGATATTTGATTAGGGTGTTTGAAACTAGTATTAGTTTGGAACTTTGATCATTTAAATATTATCAAAACTTGGTTTTGAAAAGATAGACTATTTTTCACTTTCTAAAGAAATTTTTACAAAGTTGAAGGAACCTTTGGAAGTTCTATCTAATAAAAGGTTTTTACAGTATATCGCTGAGCATACTGATCAGGATATTTTATAAGATAACAGTATGAAATTTTTTACAAAGCTAAGAGTTACACTAAGTAATGCAAGGCAACAGTGAATAAGTCAAAAGATAGTTATATTATTAACAAGTCAAAAGTTGTGCTTTTGGTTTCACCTCAAACCGAGGCCCATCCGCCAAAAGCACAATTAGTTTTTACCACACTTGTGTAACGGTTGCAGGATATATCTCAAAACAGGACTTGTCCACCTACAACCGTTATCACATTCAAAACAAGTTATACTAATTGATGACCAAGGGCTTCGTCCTAAAACCTAGGACCTATCCACCTTTGGTCATCACATTGTTCTAGTGCAGGAAATGTAAATTGTTCGAAGACAGGAAAAGTAAATTGTTTATACAACCACAACCATGAAATTTAAAAGTGGGCTCCGGCCTTGGCACGTATATCCATCATCGCCCACTCCGCTGCCTAAGGGGCAGCATCCTCTTGAACAGGAACCTCCTTCCCAGCGTTCGCACCAGCATCAGCCTCAGGATTCTTCTCGGCATCATCACCAGCATTGGCCGCTTCCTCTGTCGCCTTAGAAGGCTCTTCACCAGTATGTTTTGCAGGATGAGCAACGGGATGACCTCCGAGGCCCTGTAGTTTCTCCTCCCAAGCCTTTACATTCCAGGAAGGGCATTCAAAACCCAAATCCATGGCCTCATAAGCCATCCTTATCCTGGCTTGGAGAAGAGAGACGACCACGGATGTTTTTAGGCTATCCCGATATGAGCTCATATTCTGCTGATATTGGAGAAGAGCGGCATCTAGTTTGGCTTGAGTATCCTCATTGGCTTTGTGGAGAGTAGCCTGGTAATCCCGGATCATTGCCTTGTATTTGTCTTCATAATGCTGGGATTTAGCAGCTGCAATGGTTCCTTGGTCAGCTATGGTGGCCTCAGCTTTCTCCAGCTTGATCTCCAACATCTTGTTAAGCCCACAAGCATCTTCATACAAGTGCATAAGACGATCCAGACCCTATCAATAAAGACACAGGTATTGATGTAAAAAATAAGTAGGATACGGGCTAACATACTCGTGCAGGATATCGAAGAGAAAATTCTACCTGTTTGAGGAATGAAGTGGCTTCGTTGAACCCATGATTCTCGAGAGAGAATGTTTCAGAAACAGCTGGGGAGTCCGTCTCCTTTCTCTTCTGAGAGCTGGATGCCCGGGTCCTGGATGCCGGAGGGCCTTTGGGAGCAGAAACAGTCTTCGAGGAGGTAGGCTTTGGTGTAGCAGACGGCTTTGGCTTGGATTCTTGTTTGATGGGTTCAAGGCTGGAGTAGCAATTCGTCAAGTTCAAAACCTTCAAGGTTGACGACTGGTACTATACAAGGGAAGATGTTCTTAAACTTATCATACTTTTGAAAAGTAATTTATATATGTTGAGAATGTCCTTACCAGACATTTCTGAGCTAGATTTCTGGCTTGAATCTGTAAGAGACAGGGAGAAAGTTCTTTCACTGGCAGGAAGACGGTAGATTTCCTCGATCTTGGATTCGGATTCTGCACTAGGAGGCACTAAATCTCTGAAATTCGCTGCATAAAAACATCAGGATATAAGTCTGGGATACAATTTGAAGATATAATTGGGGATATTCCTAAAACCCTAAATCCTACCCTTGGTTAACCATTTAACCGGTAGATGGAAACCCTTATCAATAGAGTCTCTTTTTACGAAAAAGAATTTTCGTCGCCATCGGTCCTCGTTCTTGGTGGCTTTAAGAACCAGAGGGTTCTTGGAGGTAGAAAACAGAAGAAAACGATGATTGCCGTGGGATCTCAATCGGTATGCTATAGGAAGGTCCTCAACAAGTAGGTTAGGAAAATGACGAGATTTGATTTGATCCAGCACTATTAAAACTCGCCAAACCATTGGCATAACCTGGGCGTAACTAAGGCCGGTGAGGTCGAAAAAGCTAGAAATAAAGGGTGGAAACGGATACCGGAGTCCAAGAGAGAAGGGGTAGGCGAAAAAACAAATCCATTCATCGGATATTGCATCTGATCGGGCTTCCCGATCAAAAGGGCGAAAGACTGTTCCGGTGGGGAAGGAACCAGAATCTTTAAGAGCAGCGATGTCGGCATTGTTGAAGCAGCAGATCTCCTTTGCTGGATCAACAATGAAGTTCTGACTTACGAGGCTTGAGGCTGGTCGGTCCGATCGGGATTTCGTTCGTGGTGCCATAAAAAGTATTGAGCAAACTAAAAGCGATTCAAGAAAGAAGGATAGAAAGGAAAATACCTGATGTCCGCTTGAATATAAGGATAACCGTGATAAGGAGTCCCTCGGTTAATATAGGATGAATATAGGGGGGTAAAGAGTAAATAATGCTTTGGAAGTTGCACCGCTGTCATTTCAAGGGTCTAGTCGTATTAATTACCTTAAGTTATGAGGTGAAACTTTTGAAATATATCCGTTGGATTGGTATCCCAACCGATATATTTGGGGACAATTGTTAGGGGTCATTTTCTTAACATACGTATCCTGACCAATATCCTGCCTTTGTTTGTTTATTTGTGACCAGGATGCTGGAAGAGGATATTGCTAACATCTTGGGCGATATCCTGAGGTTTATTAAATTAACCACGTGCAGGTTAAAGGCTGAGACTTGCTAACGGTCAAGAGGACTTCTTCTCCTCAAGACTCGGACGAGTTTGTTGAAGGAGAGACGTTGAGCCCGAAAGACCAGGTCTACAACGTTCGATGAAGGAATATTCGGTGGATCCCGGAAGTTTAGGATAGTTTGTTATTTTATCTTTACTATAAATAGATGGGGGCGGATCAGTTTAAGGCACACAATTCTCACTAACACTCTCGAACACTTTCACTCTCTAGCTCATTGCAAACACCACACTTGTATTCAAATTTCGTTGTAACACTTAGTCGATCCGTACCACATCCTGCACTGTATCCTGATATTTGAAGCAATAGAAGAACAAGGCAGCTGCGATTGTCAGCTCCCGAGGTTTTATGCCGGCGATCTAGATTGATCAAGGGCTTTCCTCGTACATCTCGTGTCATTTACTTTACTTTTGCTCATAGTTTGATCATAGATACAGCTCAATATCCTGAGCCGTATCCTGAATACTGATTTTCTAAATAACTTAACAAGTATATTTTCAACACACTTTCTAGCACACTACCTCACTTTACTAATTTGATCACTAAGTTACTTCGGTAATTTTTGACCAAAACAAACACCATTATTGATTGTTGGAGACATAAATCAACACAGAAGAATGAAAACCAAACTAAAATCAATAGCATTGAAATATTATTACCTATAAACGTCCTTCTTTCTTTTGAAACAAAAATCAATGGTATTGAAAATTAAAAATCTTTTGGCAGCATTCTTAATTCTGGAAAAAATAAAACCAATTGTGAAGAACGAAAATCAAATTAAATGGCAATTAATTATCAAAACCAACTTATTATTGAAAGGAAACTAAAACCAAAATGAAAATATTTTGACAGCATCTTGATTCTTTGATTTCTTTTATGAAAATAACAACATCAACGGCATAATCGTTGTACAAACCTGAAACATTTTCTTCATTGTCGTTGTCAAACTCGATGCCAAACTCTGGTAACATTTATTCAAGCATTGTTGGTGGAGGCTCCATGGTACATTAATGGTGGATCTCGTACTAAAGATCTTGTTTAAGAAGATAAAGAGGATTTGAAAAATTTCCCTTTTAAAATAAATAAGCTAAAAGAAATGGTGGTTGTACATGATGTGAGATGCATTAATTAGAGTTGTCAGATCAAATGGGGATAAGATCTTTTGGGTTGGGAGGTTAAATGTAAAGTTACAATTATACCCTCAAAAGCAAAAAGTATAGTCAAGTTGTCTGTGTATACGTGGCTGATTGTAGGCCTTGTGATGGGTTTTCAAGGTTTTTCTCAAAATAGAGGGTTTTCTCCCTAGCATTATCCTATATATATATATATATATATATTTCTGTAAAAAAGACCAAAAGTGTTAGAAAGGTAAGAAAGAATCTCAGCCATTAGATCAAAGATCTAATGGTTGAGATCAATAGGGACCAAATTGTAAAATGTGTTCTATTTTTTGGATTGATTTGAAAATTGTAGAGATAATAGAGTCTTTTATATCCACTTGAAATAGGAAACTTTAAATCAAATCCTTACATTTTGAATTCTCTTTCTTTTACAGATCTTCGAATCCTCTTTCTTCTCCAGATTTTCGAATCCTCCTTCTTCTCCAGATTAGTCCATCTCGAATCATCATCATCAGCGGTCGTGCCGGCAGTGGAACGACGGCAAGGTGGTGTCGGGTGGTTGGGTTCGAGTGAGAGAAAGAGAAGATAGACTGTAGAGAGGCGGCGCCGGCCACCTCCCTACGACGGAGGGCGGTAGTGGTGGTGCTGGCAGTGAAACGACGGGGTTGTAGTGTTATACAGAGTTATAATAGGGTAATATGGTGTAATATACTATTCATAGTGTTTTTATAGTGATTTGTAGTGTTATATCTTGTTATGTAGTGTTATATAGTTATTACAGTGTTATGAACTGTGGTATAGTGTTTTGTAGTATCTTTAATAGTGTTATATACTTATTGAATGATGTTATATAATTATTGAATGGTGTTATATATGTACTAAATGGTGGTTGCAGTATTATTCGTAGTGTTTTTATAGAGATCTTTAAAATGATGTTATATACTTATTGAATGGTGTTAGAGCATTCACATCCATTCCACCAAAATATGTGAGTAACGTTGTGAGTGGAGGAGAGAGAAAATGTTACTGTTTATCTGTATATTTGAGGGGACACTGTTCACCCCCTATAATTTTTTTAGTATATTTTGAAAGTGGTTGTGAGTGGAGGAGTATATCATGTATACGTTATTAGGTAATTGTGTTGGGTAAACGAGTATATCACTAAGTCCCATACCCCCAAAAAAATTAAATATAATCTCATACCTGGTCTTATACCGATTACCGTACCCCATACCCATCCAAATTGCTTAGGGTTTTGGGTTTACAAAATGGTTTTTGATTTACCCAACAATTTTAGGTTTTATTCCTATTAATCATCAACTAATGAATTTGTTTTGCAAGATTTAAACCTTCAACCAGTAGGATGAAGAGGGGTGGCAATAAATCGTAATTATTACTCTTTAATGTAATTAGTTTGGAACATGTCTTTTCATATTGATGTTTTTTTCATTTAAACACATGGTATTGTTAAGGCATGAGTTGGGATAAAAGCCTGAACTTTGATTTTATTTGGTCACCCAAGTTGTATCACTAAGACCATGCATGGGTGGGTGAATAATGCCTGATTTTATTTGGTCACCCAAGTTGTATCACTAAGACCATGCATGGGTGGGTGAATAATGCCTCCTCCTTGAGCGTTGTTCTGTTGGGATTGAACCCTATCAGAGGAACAGTTGATTAGAGCCAAAATCGGATCAGAGCAGTAGATCCAAAATAAGCAGATGTTATGTTTTCATTCTTTCCCCTTGAAAGTGGTTTCAATTTCTGATGGCCTCCATCCACTGATCCTTACAACAACTGCTCACTTACAACCGCTGATCAAGTCAAAGACTGATGAAGACTAAAGCTCTGTTGATCAATCTACTGCTATGGGTCAAGCACTGCTGAAGATATCAAGTACTGCTGGAGTCACAACAGTGGAAGGATAAAGCAGTAGTTTAGTTGTTCATATGTAATGTATTGTTATCAGTGGTTAGCATAGCAGTGTTTGTATAGACCAGTTGTTTAGAGTTTGTTAGGAGGTTAGATGTTACTTTCATGGTGACGTCAGCAAAGATGCCACAGTGGTTTGTCCGTGCCTATAAATAGAACAATACCCTGTACTGTTCTATTAGCTCTTCACCACTTTTCTTCCTGTACGAACAAACATTGTGAGCTCAGGCTGAGGGGGAGTTTGTTACATGCATGCATTGTAATCGTAGTTGAAATAAATTCAATCTTTCGGGTCTATGTGAAAAATGTGTGTTCAAAGCAATTCTCCTGTTTGATTGTGTGCAAAGTTTATTTCCATTTATATTCCGCTGCACTATTTGTTCATCTTTCATCTTAATTCAAACGTAAAACACAATCAATCCAAACTCAGATCCTAACAATTGGCATCAGAGCTCGGACAGTCAAATTTGATTTAACCATCATTTTGACATAAATAGTTCAGCTCACAATCGTTGATACTGATAGTTTTTCGTTTTGTTGAAAAACAGAGTAAGGTTTAATCACGATCAAAGTTGATTAATCAGTACCTGTAAAACAACCAGGATGACGTCACAATCACAAGATGATAAGAATAACATCGGCTCACTTTTCAAACCACCCATGCTAAAACGAAATGAATACAACATCTGGGAGAGAAGGATGGGTCACATCCTTGCTCAACAAAACACTGGATGTTGGAGATCAGTTGTTTTCGGGCCCCATGTTCCAATGGTGCCGAGTGCTGAGGATTCAAAGAAGTTCGAACCTAAAAAATATGAAAACTATACTGAAACTGATTTTCAAAAGTTCGAACTGGATGCCAAAGCATTCAGCATCATTGCATCTGCATTACCCAACGAAATCTATGCTGGGCTGTTGCATTGTAACAGTGACAAAGAGCTATGGGATTCACTTAAAGAACAATTCGGGGGAATGGAAGAAGTAATTGAAAACAATAGGGAAATTCTGAATCAGCCATATGAAACCTTTTGTCACATTAAGGGCGAGTCATTGACTCAACAGTTTGAGAGATTCAGTTGTCTCATTAGTGAGCTAAGACTTGTTAAGGTTGAGTTTCCTAAATCTACACAAAATAGCAGGTTTCTTAGATCACTACCTGAAAAATGGGATACAGTTGCCTTTGTGACTAGAAATTTAGTTGAGTTCAAAGACCTAACACTGACCCAACTTCATGGTAGACTCCTGACCTATGAAAGGGAGTTAAACCAGAAAAAGAAGTTGCAAGAGTCTGGCAAAGTTACAGATGACTATTCATTTGGCAACACAGCTCTTCTGGGTCAAGAAGAGTGTGCCAGCAGTAAGGATCAGAGTTATGATCTTTTTATTGACATAACTGCTGGAGGTAATTTCAACTCTGATCCTCACTCATCCAACTTTGCTTTCACAGCAAATGGAGAAAGCCAAAACTCTGATAATTTGTGTTTTGAACTCAATGATTTGCAGCACTTTGATCCCACTGACTTAGAAGAAATGGACATCTTGCATCAATTGGCTTTGCTTAGTGTAAGAACAAGCAAATTCTATAAAAGAACAGGGAGAAAATTCCCAGGGTTACATGGGAATTTAAAAGTGGGGTTGGATAAGTCAAAAATCAAGTGTTATAAGTGCAATAGGCTAGGTCATTTTGCTAGGGAATGCAGAAGTCAAACCACTGGTCCAATTATAACTCATCCCATCTCAAACCCTAGACCACAACACCAAAGCACTGTGCACTATGCCCAATATACCCCTGCAGCCCATGTTAACACTGCTCATTATGCTGCAACCCCAGTGCCTGTGCATTATGTTCAAACCATTGTTCCACAAATTCAGTATGTTCAAGCCCCTGTCCCTTAGGCTACAGTGTAACCTGTTGCACCTCAACAAGCTGCTCCAGCAATGGTTCAACCAGATCAGCAAAGCTTTTTCAACCAAGGCTTTGTTGACTGGAGCAGTATGCCTGATGAGCTTGGTGATAAAAATTTTGCACTCTATGTTTTAATGATACTTTTAATGATGAATTTTGTCCGATGGCATTGGAGTCAATACCAGAAGGGGTAGAAGCTGAAGGAGAACAGCTAAGTGATGAAACAGGGGATGAAGTGGCTGAAGCAGTGGTCACTGCAGTTGCTGGTGAACTATTGTTGGGAGAAAATTCAGAAACCCTGATTGAATCACTGTTTGACCCCTGGTCCAAAGAAGACAAAGAAGAAGAAGAAAAGAAGAAAGAAGGTAAGATAGAAGAGAGAGATGATGAAGAGGGAGATCATCAATGTGATTGTGCAATGATGGCTGCTGCCAAGGTATCACCTCAGCTTCTTGAAAATTTGTGTTCAGAGAAATGCATTATTGCATTTGCTAGCATTAAAGAGGTGAATGAAAACCTTAGGGATAAAGTTTTAACTGATGAAGTCAAATTTGAAAAGTAATTAAAAGAACTTAAAAACAAATTGGCTGAAAAAGATAAAGAAATCAGCACTCTCAAAGAAGAGCAAAGCATAACCAAGAACCAACTCCAAACTTTGGTAGAAAAATACCAAGTTTGTAAAAAGGAGTTGGAGTCCACCCAGATCACTTGTGAAAGATGGGTGGAATCTTGCAAAGGTTAAGAGGTCATGCTTGAAAAACAGCTTGAAAGCAATGTCAAGTTTGAAATAGGATATAGAAAATATGATGAACTTGAAAACACTGCTGCAAAACAAGCTGGTTCAGTTGAATTAAAACCAACCAAAAAGAATGGCCAAGAAGTTAAGATAACTGACAAACTTGGTAACAAAATCACTCTGGAATGATCTGTGGGGTTCTCAACCTTTGAGGAAATTGAGAAATACCAATTTAAACCCACATGGTCTGATGAGTGTGACATTCTTGAAAATTTCAAGCCTATGGATTTCACAACCACCGATGGTGTCACAGCTCCAAAAGCAAAGGTCATTCCTCTCCAAGACATCCCAACAGTGGTTCAAAACTCTCTTGCTAAGGAGTCTGAGAAAAGGAAGAAAAGAGAAAAGATCAAAAATCTGTTTTGTGAAAAGAAGAATCATCTAACAAAAGACTGTTTTCATCTAAAAGCATATGATCTAAACAAAACAAGTGTCATTATACCTGCTGAAAGCTACACCATTTGTGGTAAAACAAACCACAAAACTCAAGAATATGTGTATCTAAAAAAACTTTAATGTAAAAAAGAATGAGTACACTACAAAAACATCCTTGAGTTCATCAAATTCATCTGTCAAGTTCACCAACAACTAATCACTGTTTGTGCCAGTCCAAACAGCTGAACCAAACATCTGTCAAAAGAGTTGTTCAGGTGACTGATGCACCCCCTGCCAATCAATACAGAAGAGGTAAGGGACAACCACCATACCAAAGGATCCCACATGTTTATGAGGCTTACAAAAGGCCCTCTAAACCAAGAGTGAACAGACATCCTTTTGGTTATCAGCAGATCATTGGGAAAGACCCCCAACAGTGGTTAGAGAAAAACAGTCCCAAAACTGTCCAAACCCCTGACCTAACCACTGCCCATCCATCTGAACTTAACCTAGACATTGTTGAGACCCCATCCAAAGCCATATTGGCTTTGGAGACCCTAATGAACTAACTCTTTACTACATGTGCAGGGAGCTTCTGCATGCTTAGATAGTCTTTGGTATGTAGATAGTGGAGGCTCCAGGCACATGACAGGATGTAAAGCCCTTCTCAAAGATTTCAAAATTCATGGAGGGGGTGATATATCCTTTGGCAATAATAGTAAAGGGAAGGTTCTGGGGTCTGGTACTGTGCAGTTGTTGGTGCATTCATCTGTCAACTTCGTCTTATATCGAGTCTCAGTTCGTTGCGAAGATTGGTCAAACATGATGTCATCATGACATCATCCAAGTGATGTCACAATGACATCATCACACAAGATGACAAAGGCATTTATGGTTGGAAAGTAGTGTTTTCGTTCATTATGTCAAATATGTTTTTCGTCCGTATGTAATAAGGTGATTTCGCTTTTATGTCAAGGCCATATAAGCGAAATCAGATACAAGTGATTTCGCTTATATGTCATGGTCATAAAAGCGAAATCATGACTACTATATAAGGCACTCATGTTAGTTCATTCAGCACGCGACTTCCGAAAGTGTAACGAAGTGCTGCTGAATTTCTGTCAGGTTGTAATCATTGTTAAACACTATATAAGAGACAGATTAAAGATTATCAAGCTGTGTTCGTGTCTAGTTCTCTGATTCCGCCTTTGAACTGGACTTAAACTCTTCGGATCGACTCAATCGGGTCAAACAACGATCCAACAAGTGGTATCAGAGCCAGTGAAGAAGAGTTTTACATAATTCAGCCGAGAAATCTGTTTCTACACCTTTCTTTTTCGAAAAACAAAATTTTTTACGGTCAAAATCGCTTCAAATTTACACAGTATACTCGTAATCATGTTCTAGTAAAGCCTTGAAATTTTCAAAGTTAAAAACGATCTAGAACATAGGAATTTTTGAGGTTTCGCTTTTACGGTCTCGTACAAAAAGTGACATCAGCAGGTTTATTTGTGATTTCGCTCTTACGGTCATACTTCAGCTGATTCCGCTTATGTGAACAGTTAATTCCGCTTTTGTGACCACTAGGTATCGCTTTTGTGATATTTGAGATTCCGCTCTTGTGTCACTTGAGGTTCCGCTTTTGTGACAACCAGGGTCTCGCTTTTGTGACAACTAGGATATCGCTTATTGTGACACTTAGAATTTTGTGTACATCGAATTACGTGCACCGTTTCATTCATGTTATCGGAAATTGTTGTTGTGTTTTGAAAGTTGTCGGCAAGATTAAAATGGTGTCAGCTTGCATGTGATGAGTCTTGTTTCAAGTGATCATATATTAGTTGTCGGCTAGCTCTAAATTGAGGTCCAATCGAATTGTTATGAAGAATTAAACTTGTCGGTTCATTGTATATATCAAAAAGTTGTCTGCCACATTTCTCGATTTCTACATAAGGGTATTTTGAGGTCCAATGATATTTGAGTGGTAATCAAAGTTGTCTGCCATTTACACAAGTTTGAGTTTTGTTTGTTGTATTTCCAAATCGATTGAAGAGCAGCCCATGTGATCAAAATTGTTTTTGTCGTCTTAGTGGATATTGAGGCCCAATCAAAGTTTTGGTATCTTAAAGTGTCTTGGTCAATTCAAATTGGACGGTTCAATTGAATTTGTTTAAAAAAATTAGTGTGTCGGTTTAGTGGAATGGACGATTCATTGTCAAGGTTAAGGTTTGGAGTTTAGTCGGTTTGCACGTTTCGATTAGTTGTTTTGTGTGATCAAGTTGCGTGATAATTGTCCAGTTCATATGGTTCGGAGTTCAAAGATTTCGAAGGGTCAGGTCAATTGAATTCATTCCGGGTCATATCAGTCCGTACAGTTGATCAACGTTCAATCCACACACAAAATCATCAGTTCGAGTACCAGTTTGTTTCAGTTAATTGAAAAAAAAAAACCTTTAAACTGATTGTGTTTGTGTTTGTGTGTTGTCAGGTTTGCATTATGGCTGAGGAATTCTTCAATACGTTTTACAACGCGTTCGCAACCGAATCGTCTGAGGCTACAAATATTACACCAAAAACCATTTCTAAAGTGCTAAATGAGAACATCAAGCATGATAACTTTTACGGAACTCACTCAAAGCCACGAACTCTTGATAGCATTGAGGATTATACTTGGTGGCAAGAACGTTTTATCAACTGGGCAAAGGCGTATGCTCATGAAAGTTGGTTTTGCTTGGAGTATGGTTATGAAAAACCAAAAGACGAGAAAGGCGAAGATCTTGTATTCAAGAAGTTTTCCAGAGAAGATAAAGCTGAATACGGAGCTGAACAAAGAATGATAGCATTGATCCAGTCAGCAATCAGAAACGATATTTTTGCTTTACTAACTCATGACGGGTCATCTAAGTCTGTCTGGGAAGCTTTACATGTTAAAGCTGAAGGGGGTAAACAGATTAAAAAGAACAAAATCGCTTTATTAAAGAAAGAATTTGATCTTTTTGATAACATAAAAGGAGAGTCGGTGAGGCAAATGATTGAGAGATTCTGTCATCTTAAAATTGAGTTGGAGAGATTAGAGATAAATAAAACAAGAGAGGAATTGATAGACAAAGTGATTGAAGCGTTACCACGAGCTGATCAGTGGCAAACATTTGTTTTTATTTTGAAAAATGATGCTTTGTATGATACAATTACTCTTGATGCTTTGTTTGAAAAGATTGAAAGTCATGATCTGGAGCTACAAAAGCAAAACAAGATGACTGATTCTTCACATCAACAGAACGTTGGCTTGTACTACAAAAGTAGTGTGCTTTCTGATAAAGGCGTTGGTTCACCAAAAACAGCATTTAGTGGTGAAAAGATGAAAGAACCACCAACAACGTCAACAAGTCATCATTCTGGATATCATTCATCTTCAAAGACTAATTCTGATGATTCTGAAGAAATTCTGTGCAACATTGCTCTTAAACTGAAGAATTCTCCAGCAATGAGCATCAATGCAGCGAAGCAGCAAATGAGTTTCCTTGCATCTGTTCTGGAGTCATATGAAGGTCTTGTAGCTAGCAAAATTGGAAATTCTGAATTGACCAAAGAAGACTACGACCAGATTGATCCGGAAGAGATGGAGCTCATTGACATTCGTTGGTGTTTAGCTAGTTGTATTCGAAGAGCTCAGAGGTATATGGAGATTACCGGGAAACAATCACTTGGAGGTGCGTCAACAAAGCTTGGATTTGATAAATCCAAAGTGACCTGCTTCAAATGCAAGCAAAAGGGTCATTTTAAAAGAGAATGCAGAAATTATGAAGTTGCTGAAGGAAGTGAACGTCCTTTCAACGATGATTATTATCGAAAGGCGATTTACCATCGAAGCAGAGAAGAACCAAAGTTGATCGAAGATAAGCCGAGAGAAAAATCAAGAGCATATGCAGTAATCTATCCTGATGAAGGATTTGACTGGAGCACAGTTTGTCCAGAAGAAGATCGTTTAGAGAATGTTCGTAAAACAGCTCAAGGGAGAGCTATGACAGAAGAAAGAAAGTTTGTTTTTGTTGCTGAGATTCAAGATGAAAACAAAGACAAGGACACTGCTGAAATCCATGAAGAAAAAGTTGAGATCAAAGAGAAAACTCGAGAAGAGATCTTTAGTGAGAAGACTTACAGAGAAAGAAACGTGGTCTACAACAGAATGGATGACATGCAAGAGGAGTATGAGATGGCTGTCGGTAGCAAAAGATGGGATAAAAAGAGAGAATGTTATTATAACAGAGAAGGAGAACCGGTTGTTCCCAAGAAAGACATAATCTTCGATGATGTTCTTCTCAAAGTCCCGTTGAGAGCTGAATACTATAGAAATGTGATGAAAGATGACACATACGTTAAGAGGTATGAAAAAGAGATCAGATATGCAATGTTATCGTGTCTGAGAAAAAGGGATGAGGAGAGAATGAAGAAGAATGTTGAAGAAATGGTGAACGATCTGAAGAAAGATGTTGAAGAAGTTAAAACTAAAATTGTTGAAGTTGAAGCCGTGAAGGAATTCAAAAGTGAAGAAGTTGTTGTGAATGAAGAAGTTGAGAAAGCTGTTACTGAAGAACAGCAGATTGAAGAAGAGACGAAGAAAGAAGAGAAAGAAGAAAAGAATGAGAATGAGGAAGCTGATAATGTTGGTGATGAAGTCGGTATTGAAGAAAAGCAGAATGTTGCTGAGCAGACAGAGGTTGCTGAAAACACCGAAGTGCCAATCACTGAGGTAAATTCTGATTCTGAAAACTTGAAACTGATTGATCAGTGCAAGAAATGCATGGAATCATGTAGAGCTTGTACTGAAAAAGATGAGCAATTCAGAACAAGAGATCTTGAATTCACAAAAATAGAAAACATTTTCAAAGAAAAATGCAAAGAGAGGTTAGAAAAAGAAAAGATTTTTAAAGAAAATGATGAAAAACTTTCAGAAAAATGTAACAAATTAGAGAAAGAAAATGAAGTTTTGAAAGAAAATGTTTTGAAAATGACAAATGAATGTGAACAAAAAGAAATTGCTTGTCAAGAAATGAAAAAGGAATATGACTCAATGAAATTATCATATCATATTACAAAAGAGTCATATGATAAAGTAAAAGACGAAATGAAATATGCTCAATCAAGAATGAATTATATGTCTGAAACAACCAAAGAGCTTAAACGAATGTATGCTATAAAACAAGATGTTGTTAATTCCTATATTGAGGATGTTGCTAAGTTGAAGCGACAGATTGCTGATTTAGAGCAGGATAACAACAAGTTAAAGAGTTACCACGTGTCGTCATATGTGCTTGAACGAATTTTCAATATAAAACCGGGTGATGGTGAGTCTGAGCAAAATAAGAAAGGCATTGGCTCAGAGTTTCATCAAGTTCCACCACCGGGAAAATTTGCATTTTATGATGAGGAAAAGGTCGAAAAAGCTTTCAACATGGTAGATCAATTGCCAGACAACATTGACATAACCTATTCCAAATCTGATGATTCTCATGATTCAGAGGTGGTAGGTAAAGTCGTTGAAAGTGTGTTGAAAGAAGAGTCAGTTAATACAGGTAAATCTGAATCACAGGATGAAGATGAAGGAGATCTTCATGATGGTTATCTGAAAAATACAAAATCCGAGGAAAGTTTGAATGATGATTCAAAAGGATTGGTTTATACCATGATTGGATCGGACAAATTGTTCTTAGATGTTGTTTTCCCGATTCAGAATGTGATTTTAGAAAAGGTTGATAAAGTTTTCAAAATGGTTGAGATTGAGAAGTCTGAGATTTCAAAGTTTGTTGGTAAGAGTCATAGAGGTTCGTATAACAAACCCGGTTTCAGAAAGAAGAACATGAAGGCTGGGTTGGGTTATAAGAAGAAACATAATCGAAACAAAAATGAAATACCGAATTTTCAGACAAAAATGAGTTTTGTTCAAGGAGACAGTTTAGAAAAAGAAAAAGAACTCAAAATGAGACAGTCTAATGATGAGTTCTTTGCTCAAAAGAGAAAGCAACAACCACAGGTCAAAGATGTGTCCATGAGAACATGTTTCAAATGTGATCAAAAAGGACATCTTGCACGCAAGTGTCCTAATCTAAAACCTGTGGATGTTGACAAAAAGAAGTTTGATGCTGAGAAACAAAAATCTGAAAATGTGAGACAAAGGTCAACCAAATTTGATTCGAAACAAACTTGGAGGTTCAATACAAACAAGTTTGCTTCAAATCAAAATTGGAAATCAAACCAAAACAGGTTTGATTCAAGACAAACATGGAATTCTCACACACCCAGATTCAGAACAACACAGAGTTGGAAAACCACAGTTGATATGACAAAACCTCAAGAGTTTTGGAAACCAAGAGTTGTTGTTCAAAATCAAAATGTTCAAAAAGTTTCACATTTTTACAAACGAGGAACACCAAAAGGTCAAACATGGAGTGTTAAGAAACATGTTGAATTGGTAAAAGATGAGAAAGTTGAAGTTAAAATTGAGAAAGTTTTTGTGAAAAATGACAAAGAATTTCCAGCATTGAATGAAAATTATTGTGTTGAAATGCCTAAGGTTCAACAGACCCTGGCTAAATTGTTCAAGTAATTGAGTAATTTGTTTGTGCAGGTGCTCATGGAATTCAAAGATTGTGAGAATGGAGGTTGGAGCAGCCTGGCACAACAAGGAGAGGAGGCTGCTGGATCCTGTGTTGGTTGAAACAGGGAGTTTATATGTTTTCTGTAAATAAATAAACAATATTTCAAAAACCCTAAAAATTGAAAAATTTGAAAAACCAAAAATATGTTTGTTTTTAATTTCTGTCAAATATTCAAAAATTACAAAAATATGTGTTGATTGAATATGCCGAAACCCTCACGGCTGAACAAACATGATTACTTTCATCAGATTGAAAAACGGTTTTCAAACTGTTAAGATCAATGGGTTGTAAATCATGGGGGTACATTATTTTCTGCAAATCAGAGCACTTTTAGCAGAAAATTGATGGCGAGACAAAGCTATCAGTATTGGTTGTCAAATTTTTTTATATGATTTTGCATTTTAGGGGGAGTAATATTGTTAGAAAATACAAAAACATTTGAAAATTTGAAAAAGTCAAAAACATGATAAAATTCAAAATTTTGAGTTTTTGCGTAGAAATAGGAAATGATAGTACATTAGTAGACAGTTACAGTACGCTAAAGAAATGGAAAGTTTAAATGTGTTAAACGATCTCACTGTGGATGTGTCGGTAGATTTTTATATATTTAGTAAACTTTTTCGGGATATAAACCTAAATTCAAACTTACTTATTTCGTGGGGAACACTACTTGGATATATAGGTAACCCCTGAAATCTCGTTTGAAAGGTCTCATAATCTGATATACTAGGTCTTTATACTCAATGATATCTGGGGTATTATTCCGGGACTTCTGCTGAACGGTAGTTCTGACCTAGTCCTCGAATAATACTTTCTGCAAATGCTTGAAACATAGCATTAAACCCTCAGCATGCCGATGAAACAATAAAATTGATAGTTGCTGCTGTTGTAAGCAAAAAGATCCTCTAAAGGGGACATTCCGAAAAGTCGAAGCTGATATCTCTCTGCGTATACGGAAGTATCGACCTGAGATCCCTCGGCCCTCGCATACCTAATTTATATACAGATATCATTGCAGTATACTCACCTGTAAGACTGATTATTGGGATTCTGGATACGGGAGTATTTTCAAGAGGTGGGACACATGAATAGGTTTAAGTTCTTAATACACCTAATTCGTATCCTGAATCAGTTGAATTTTGTGTGAAAATTTAAGTGGATCAGTATATCGACAATCTAAGTGAATTGTTTAATGCATAATGTGATTTTAAGCTCAACGGTACTTGTGTCTTGTCGAAAACTGATATGATCCTCTGACGCATACTCAAACAAAAATATTGTCTGTAAATATGTTTGTACATATTTCTTTACTGCTTTATATTTTCAGAAAATACAAAAAGATTTTGATTTCTGCTTTATTTTCAACAACTGATATCTGAAATGCTGAGTTTCAAAATTTAAGTATGCTGATTGTGTTTCTGAAAATAAAACAAGTTCATTAAATTGAAACTTGATTTAAAATCAAAAATTTCAAAAACAGTTTGTGATTTCTCCAAGGTCATTAACTTGAACTTGGATGATAAACTGTGAGGGAGTTGGATTCTTTAACACTGCCAAATCTATACAGTTTGTTGATAGGGGGAGTGGATTAGAGAAGTTGTTTGATAATACGAAAACATTGTATTTATAGATGTTTGAGTGATTGCAGATGTACCAGACTACGATCCCGAGAGCAGAGTCTAAGGGGGAGTCTGAAGACAAGCTTGAAGCAAAGAGAAGCTTGTAGATGGAAAGCTAGGTGTCGATCCCAAAGCACGGAAGCTTGATAAAAGGGGGAGCCTGAAGCTGATAAAGACTGAAGACTGAGAAGACTCGACACTTAAGACTCGTCAACATCTGAGGGGGAGTCTGTTAGTGCATTCATCTGTCAACTTCGTCTTAGATCGAGTCTTAGTCTTGGTGCGGATCCGAAAGAAGATGATGTCATCATATTGGATAATGACATCATATTAGTGATGTCATTATCACATCATCTCACAAGAGACAAAAGAAGTTATGATGAGAAGTGGCTGTTTATGTTTATCATATATCAATTGTGGTAGGTCCGCTCATGTGTCAAGTATATGGTTCGCTTATAGGTCATAGGGCAGGTCCGCTTTTGTGTCATGTAGTTTCGCTTTTGTGTCAAAGTGTGATTTCGCTTTTATGACATGTATGTATAAGCGAAATCAACACACATATAAATAGGTCATTTGAGCGGAATCACATAAGAGTTAGAGGTGTTGTCTTCCGGTGAGCCACGAAGTGCTGCCGAAGTGTCGACAGGTTGTAAACATTGTCCAGATCAATAATATCGACATATTAAATTGAATTCTTGCTTAATTGTACTCGGTTTGTCTGTTTCCGCCGTTCAAACTGAGATAAACTCTTCTACGCGACTCGTTTAGGTCCGAATTCGATCCTACAGCAGTCTGGTAAAGTTAAGTTTGAAAATGTCAATCTAATAGACAATCTAAAATTCAACCTCCTGAGTGTCTCTCAAATGAGTGATAAGGGCTATGGCTCCTTCTTCACAAAGGATTGTTGTAGGATTGTTGGACCAGAAATGGTTGAAAAGATTGAAGCAATAATTAAAACTGGAAAAACCCAACTTGTTGCTTAAAGAGGTGGCAATGTTTATGTGGTGGATATGTCAAAAGAGAGCCCCGGGATTGATGCCTGTCTGTTCTCAGCTGCTTCAAACAAAGAGACAGAATTATGGCACATAAGATTGGGGCACACAAATCTCAAGACAATCACTGCCATTTCAAAATAGGGGTTAGTAAGAGGTTTACCTCAAAAACTGTTCACCTGCCCTGAGCATTGTGTTTCCTGCCTAAAAGGAAAACAACATAAAAGCTCATACAAATCAATTGACGAGTCCAAAACAACCAAATGTTTGCAAATGCTTCATATGGATTTGTTTGGCCCAGTTAAAGTCATGAATCTTAGGAAGAAAAGATATTGTCTGGTTATTGTTGATGACTTTTCTAGGTTTACATGGACTTACTTTTTACACTCAAAAGATGAGACTGCAGGCATTCTGCAAGACTTTGTGAAACAGGTTGAATAGCAGTTTGACCTTCCAGTAAAAATCTTCAGAAGTGATAATGGCACAGAGTTCAGGAACAAGGAGTTAGATGATTTCTGTGTGTCAAAAGGAATTGTGAGACAATATAGCATTCCTAGGACACCAGAACAAAATGGGGTTGTTGAGAGAAAGAATAGAACTTTGATTGAGGCTGCCAGAACCATGCTTGCAGATTCAGGTTTGCCATTAACTTTTTGGGCAGAGGCAGTAAACATTGCTTGCTATGTCCAAAACAGAGTTTTAATCAACCCCGGGCATCAAAAGACTGCCTATGAACTGCTGTATAAAATAAAGCCATTGATTTCATATTTCAAAGTTTTTGGCTGTCCATGTTTCATATTAAACTTAAAAGATTCTATCTCTAAGTTTGCAGCCAAAATTGATTTTGGTTATCATCTGGGATACTCAACCACTACTAAGGCCTACAAAGTGTTTAACACAAGGACCAAAACAGTGGAAGAGACTTTGAATGTAAAGTTCAATGAACTTTCATCAATGAAAATCCCAGCAAATCCTGCAGAATTGTTTGATCTTGATAAATTTACTTTTGAAAATACTGCTGTCAAGACTAACAATGCAGGTCCATTAGAGGATTCATCATCAGACTATGGTTATGAAGTCATCATTCCTCAACAAAAGTCTGTATCAATTGGGAAGAGCAGCAGGTGTTTAAAACAGCTGTCAAAGCTCAACCACTGCTACCTCAACAATTGTTGACCAAAGTAGC
Source organism: Helianthus tuberosus (assembly GCA_030545235.1). Lineage (NCBI taxonomy): Eukaryota > Viridiplantae > Streptophyta > Magnoliopsida > Asterales > Asteraceae > Helianthus > Helianthus tuberosus. The sequence continues at coordinate 10,876,752 of CM060372.1, read as the reverse complement.
CCATTAACCCCTACTTTCACATCATCAAACATTGTTGATAGTCCTCCATCAGTGGATAAAAGTCAGCATGTTTTCACACCAGTTCCACCTATTCCTCCACCTCCATTTGAAGCCACTGCTGGATCATCAAAGTCACCAGCAGTGGTTAGCTCAGATGATTCACATCTGCAGCCTTCACCATTAAATGCCATTGTTCCATACCAAGGAGATCTAATCTTCTTGAAATCTCATCCACCTGACCAAATCATTGGCAACATCAATGAAGGGGTGCTCACAAGAAGTCAATCCCAAAACATTTGTCTTTTTGCTGGTTTCCTATCTCTCCATCAGCCAGTCAAGTACCAAGAGGCACTGAAAGACAACAGCTGGGTAAAAGCCATGCAAGAGGAGCTCCAACAGTTCAAAAGACAACAAGTATGGGAACTTATACCACTGCCAGAGGGTGTGAGTCCTATTGGCACAAAGTGGGTCTTCAAAAACAAAACTGATGAAAGGGGCATTGTTGTCAAGAATAAAGCCAGGCTTGTGGTTCAAGGGTTCAGACAGGAAGAGGGCATTGACTATGATGAAACATTTGCCCCTGTAGCAAGACTTGAAGCTATCAGATTATTTCTGGCCTTTGTTGTCAACCACAACATCAAGGTGTATCAAATGGATATCAAATGTGCATTCCTCTATGGTAAGATTCAAGAAGAGGTCTATGTTTGTCAACCTCCAGGCTTTGAGGATCCATTTAATTCAAATCATGTCTACAAGCTAAATAAAGCTTTGTATGGCCTGAAACAAGCACCAAGAGCCTGGTATGAAACTCTTTCCACCTTTCTACTTTCCATTGGTTTCACAAGAGGTAAAATAGACAAAACACTGTTTTTAAAATGGAAGGGAAAGGATTTGATGATTGTCCAGATTTATGTAGATGACATCATCTTTGGAAGCACATGTAATGTGTGAAGAGTTTAGACAACTCACGACAGCTGAGTTTGAAATGAGTGCAATGGGTGAACTCCAGTTCTTTCTTGGTCTCCAAGTTAGGCAACTGCAAAATGGCACTTTTATCCATCAAGGCAAATATGCCAAAGAACTTTTAAAGAAATTTGAGATGTATGATTGTAAACCATGCAGTACACCCATTACAACCAATAAAATTGTCATGTCTGATGAAAAGGATAATTTGGTTGATCAAACTCTATATAGAAGCATGATTGGGTCTTTATTGTACCTAACTGCATCTAGGCCAGACATCATGTTTGCAACATGTGTTTGTGCAAGATCCCAATCAGCCCCCAGAAAGTCAAACCTTATTGCTGTAAAAAGGATATTCAGATACCTAAAAGGTGCTCCCACACTTGGTATTTGGTATCCAGCTGATGGTAAAATTGAGCTTTCAGGTTTCTCAGATAGTGACTTTGTTGGATGTGACAAGACAAGGAAGTCCACTTCAGGAGGGTGCCAATTCCTAGGCAATTGCTTAGTGTCTTGGCAAAGAAAAAAGCAAGCAACTGTTTCCACATTCACTACTGAGGTAGAGTATATAGCTGCTGCAAGCTGTACAATCCAACTGCTTTGGCTTCAAAATCAACTGCTGGATTTTGGTATCACTGCCCTAAAGACACCTCTCATGTTGGACAGTCAGGCAGCAGAAAATATCATCAAAAATCCAGTCTCCCATTCAGCCACCAAGCACATAGATATCAGACAGCACTTTGTGAGGGATTGCTATGAAAAAGGTTTGATTTCTCTGCACCATGTACCAACTATGGATCAGCTAGCAGATGTGCTAACCAAAGCATTAGACACATCCACCTTTGAAAGCTTGATCTCTAGGATTGGCATGCTAAACATGGAATAACAAGCAAAATCTTGTTTTTCTACGAATAAAAGCATTAAATTGTTTTTAGAAAATCAAAAATCCATCCTTAAAAATAGCTGAAAATGATTTTTTTCATTAAATCCTTAAAAGTCTGCCATAACCACTGCTCTGTTAAAACATGTGTTCCACTAAAGTCTGTCCACTGCTGAAAGTCATCCCCTGTTCTCTCATTTTCTTGGTAATAACTGTTGTTCAAAATCAGTGTTTTTAACCACTGATATGCTATCCACTGATAGTAAAAATCACTCACTCTTTTCATTATTACCGTTACACCCACTGTTATTCCTTCATCAGTGGTTTCATAAAACAACTGTCCTCCATTATTCATCAGGGGTTGGCACATGGACAGTACATAGCGGTCAGATCTTTTGTAACCGTTGCCACGTCAGCATTCACTTTTTCCTTATAAAACCCTGATCAAAACCCCAAACATGGTTTTACTGTTGAATCGAATTCAAAAATTTCTTTCTCAAAGCAGTTTCCATCTTCTTCTCTCAAATTCATCTTCGTCTTCATCATCTTACAAACCACTCATGTCTTCTTCTCCAAAATCATCGTCCTCGTCTTCTAAAAAAGACGCTGAAACGGACCCAAACCCATTGAAATTCCGTACAAAGCTCCTCACAACTATCTAGGTCTACTCACAAAACCTGGTAACATTGATATCTACGATTCCATTATTGATACTATGTCAGCATCAAAGTACAAAACTTTGTTGACTGCTGATGCTCCGATCTTCCTGGCAACCCAGAGAGAATTTTGGAAGAATGTCACCCCTGAACTTCAAGGTAAAACAACAATAGCCATCAATTCCTCCATAAAGGGTAAAGCAGTGAAAATCACCCCACAATCCATTTCAGAAGTCTTCGAACTCGATGATCAGCAAGGTAAAACTTTTTTTCCCAAAATCGAGTATAAAACTAATTTTCTTGAAAGGGGGTATGCAAATGAAATGAAAAAGGACACCTTACAAAAAGGTAGTTTTCCTCCTGCAACAAGATTCTTATTTCATACCCTCTTGATGTGTGTTTCAAATAAAACAATTGCTTTTAATGAAATACCATTAAAGATCCAATACCTGGGTTATGCTATTCTACAAAAGGAAATTTTTAACTACTCCCAGGTGATCTTTAATGATTTGGTTAAAAATGTTGATAAAAAACCATTCTTACTATTTCCAAGATTCCTAAGTTTTTACTTTCAAAAGAAATTTGGAAAGGAGGACACTCATTTACTTCAACAAGGTGAATCTTTTCAAATAAACAGCTTAACAGTTGAAACCTTTACAAGATTATCAACACCTTACAAAACAAAAGCAGAGGTCCCTGAGCAGAATTTAGCAGCTACCACTGCTCCTCAGGTATATGCTGCTGAGCCCACTGCTCTAGGTGATCACAGCAGCAAAACAACTGCTGTGAAACCCACACCTAAAACCACCAGAAAGCCACGACAAAAGAAAACTCAAAAGCCCCCCATACCCAAATCAAAGGCAACTCTGGAGGATGAGATACCAGAGCAACTGCCAGTGACAACACAAAAGTCACAAGAAACCACTGCTGCTACTTCCTCACAGCAGATGGTAGAAATATCTCAACCCATGCCTCAAACTCCTCCTACTTCTTCACAAAAAGAACAGGTTGTACACATCGGGACACCACAATATGGTACTCTAGAATCACTTGATTCTATCATCCACAGCCCACTTCACGGGGCAAATTCGCTTTCTACACCCAACCTCACCTCCATAATTCCCCCACAAACAAAACTATTGTTGGATGCTCTTGATTTGAACCAGACACAAACCAGTCCTTCTCACTCACCTGTCCATGAGAATATACTCCAACAAGTGACTGGGTCTAGTATTTCAGTCATTGCTAACCCACCAACAACACCTGAGGAGGTTAAACCCCTTGAGTTACTAGTAACCCTTGGTGGTAGTTCAAGTGAAGCAGCCACTACAAGTGCTGAACCCACTGGTTTGCATTTGGACCGTGGTTTCATCAATCAGACTTCCTTGAAGGCAATTTCTTCTATGGGAACATTTGTGTATCCGATTTTTACTGGTTCACTAAAAAGTGTTTCTCATTTTGAAGGAAGAAGTCCCCAGAACCAAGACAATGGGGCATCAGTGGATGATTTCTAGGATACATTTCCTGAGTCAACCACTGTTACAACCACTGTTAGTGGGAAATCAGATGATCCCATTAAGTTGGGTGATGGTTTAATGTACCAAGAATTGACGGGTAGAATTGATAAACTTGATACAACTGTTGTAGAAATTAAAGATATGATGCAACAGTTGTTGAAAGCTCAAAAGGTACCAACCACTGCTGCTCCAGCTCAAGCACCTGCACCACAACCTGCACCTGCTGGAAATGAGCTCTGGAATTTGTTTCAACCATTACTTATCCATCAAAGGCAGTTAGCTGATCAGCAACATGAGATACATGTTCAAAAGCTGAGAAACATGATGGAAGCTAGGTTTATGGATACACATGCTGATATCAAGGCTATAAAGGCCCATTTATTGAATACCACTGGCACTGCTCCTCCCACTATCATCTTTGTGGATAAGCCACCACCAGCTGATGCCAAAAAGGGGGAGAAGATGAAGCAGTCGAGAAAAAGGGGATATGAAGATGGCATCTACATTGCACCTGATAAATCAAGCATGCTTGCAGACATTCCCAAGCCAGATGGGTCCAAAAAGATAGATGTGACCACTAATGCCATTACAGATGAAAATGAAAAGGTTAAAAGGGATAAAGAGGCAAAGGGCAAGTCCAGATTTGATGAAGAAAAGAAAGTGTTTATGGGAAAGGAAGTTCAGGGTGTTTCAGAGTCTAAGGATGAACAAAATCCTCAGCCAGAAAGAAAACAGCCCACTAGAAAAGTGAGGCAACCCAAAACCACACCTTCCAGAAAAACAAAACACACTTCACAACCTCCCAAAAGCTCCACACATCAATCTTCCAAACCAACAGTTGTTAAGACTCATGCTGTATCAACAACTGCTGATACTTCAGTGGTTTCAACAACTGCTAGCCAAACAACTGCCACCATTTCAACACACACCACAACCACTGCCTTACCACCACCACCAAAAATCACCTCACCACCAAAAACATCATCTTCACCACCATCACCTCATGCTAAAAAGCAGAAGACATCAGATGTCACAACATCTGTTGTAATGACAACAGTGGTTGAAGCACCAGTTGTTTCAACAACTGTTAGTCAACCACCTTCCACCACTCAAATCACCACTTCACAACCATCCAACACACCACCAGCCTCTCCTAAACAAAAAAGGAGAAGGATAATTTTACCTGATGATGATTCACCATCACCACCACCAACATCTTCGCAATCTTTTTCACTTATCAATATTCCAAACCCTGTTCCTCTCTCTTCAGCCTAAGTTCAACAACCAATCACTGCCATCACTCCTGCAGGTTTCCAATATCCTCTAGAACTTATAGCAGTTAGAGAAGAGATCAAATCCTTCTACTTTGAGGATGACCCTGCTAAAAGGAGCTTGCCATCAGTTGAAGGATATCCCAGGCCTAACAACATTGAAGAATACTTGAAAGTTAAGGCTCAGCAAGCAGAGGATATCTCTAAAAGAAACTCAAAAGGAAAATCTGACAAAGAAATTCAAAGGCATTATCAATTTCTGCTCACACAAGTCAGATCTTTGGAACAGTTTGCAAAGAATGTATGTCAACAAATATCTGAAAGAGCAGATGAATCCTTGAGAAAAGACTACATTGAAAATATCATTGCTTATAAGAAATACAAGGGAGAAAAATACATGTATAAAGATTGGACCATTCCTGAGCTTGAAAGTGAAGAAGCCAGGATTCAAGACATGATCAAAAACAAGGTTAGACATACTCCTCCTGATTGGTCAAAATACAAGAAGAATGTACCTGATAAGGTATTGGAGCTGAAGAGAATGAAAGAGGAATTGATCACTGCTGATTTTGGGTCAAGAAACCAACTGATGAGGTGGAAAGTAGACAAAGTCAGGGTCACTTACAAAAAGTTGGAGGAACTAAGGAAGAAAAATCCAAAGATTTCACAAAAACCTGACTATCCTGAAGCAGAGGTTCAACAAGACCACCAAAGCTGCCAGTCGGGAAATCTACTGCTCCACCTGGTGCTTTCATTTATCAAGAAGAAGACAAAAAGAGATGGAAAAAGAAACACCAGAAGATATAGCTGCTAGTGATGATATTATAAATCAGTCATTAAGCAGATGATGGCTGAAAATGCTGAACTTGGTCAAGCTCAAAGCACTGCTCAGCCAGTCATCTCCAGGCCACAATCTCCAAATTCCTCATCCAATAAAAATCTCCCAAGAAACCCACCAGACTCAAAAGTACTAAAATGGAAAACTGATAAACAGACCCATGTACTAACAGTGATCAAGTCTAGTGGAGAAGTGAAGAAAATATCAAGGGAACAAGCACTAGGCCTAAGTGTTGAAGATCTGCAGGATCTCCTTGATCTTCCACTGTGCAGGGATGAAGATGACACAGATGCCCTAGACTTTGAGTTGAAACTTAAAGGTCAGATAAGGGAACTGCTGATGAGGCAATAAAGATCTACAATAATGAAGGGTTTTGGCATCATCTGTTCCAGGGGAGATTGTTGGGATTGAACCTTATCAGAGGAACAGTTGATTAGAGCCAAAACCGGATCAGAGCAGTGGATCCGAAATAAGCAGATGTTATGTTTTCATTCTCTCCCCTTGAAAGTGGTTTCAACATCTGATGGCCTCCATCCACTGATCCTTACAACAACTGCTCACTTACAACTGCTGATCAAGTCAAAGACTGATGAAGACTAAAGCTCTGTTGATCAATCTACTGCTATGGGTCAAGCACTGCTGAAGATATCAAGTACTGCTGGAGTCACAACAGTGGAAGGATAAAGCAGTAGTTTAGTTGTTCATATGTAATGTATTGTTATCAGTGGTTAGCATAGCAGTGTTTGTATAGATAAGTTGTTTAGAGTTTGTTAGGAGGTTAGATGTCACTTTCATGGTGAAGTCAGCAAAGATGCCACATTGGTTTGTCCGTGCCTATAAATAGAACAGTACCCTATACTGTTCTATTAGCTCTTCACCACTTTTCTTCCTGTACGAACAAACACCGTGAGCTCAGGCTGAGGGGGAGTTTGTTACATGCATGCATTGTAATCGTAGCTGAAATAAATTTAATCTTTTGGTTCTATGTGAAAAATGTGTGTTCAAAGCAATTCTCCTGTTTGATTGTGTGCAAAGTTTATTTCCATTTATATTCCGCTGCACTACTTGTTCATCTTTCATCTTAATTCAAACGTAAAACACAATCAATCCAAACTCAGATCCTAACATGTTCGTCACGTGATATCCTTGTCAACAAAGGGGCATTGTGAAGAAATGGGCGTAGTGGGATAATGTTCCACCCTTGGGCGTTGTCCGCCACGTGCCACTTCCATAATTACCCAATTTTTTAATCTTTTTTATTTTTAAAACAAATTATATTCTATTAATTAAATAAAAATTATATAAATAATAAAACAAATACACATAATATTTTTAAAACTAATAACATTTTTTTAATTCTCGTCTTCTCTTTAGCCATTCTCATCATCTTCGTCTACTTCTTGATCTGACTCTTGCTCACCCTCGTTTGGAATATAACGAACCGACCACGCGTGTTCGACCAAATCAAGCGCTATACTCATTATGTGCCGCTTCAGACCGCAATTCATGTGCATTCTTCACTCTTTCTTCCATTGTTGCTTGTGCATACTCTTGAACATCTTCCGATACATGGTTCTGGCATATTGCTTTTCATTCGTCTTCCAAAATCATATTATGCATTATTATACAAGCATACATAGCATCTCTCATTTTTTCTTTGCTCCATGCACGACAAGGATTTCTCAAATAATGCCACCGTTGTTGAAGAACCCCAAAGCATCTCTCAATATCCTTCTGCGAAGACTCTTGAAAGTTTTTAAAGTGAGCTTTTTTTTTCATTGTACGGGTCCCTGAACGTCTTCACGACAATTGAATACTTCGGATAAATTGCGTCGCATAAATAGTATCCATGCGGGTAGTAGTTCCCGTTTGCATAAAAAGATGCTTTGGCAGCTCGACCAGATATGTAGTCTTCTACCAATGGAGACTGTTCGAAAACGTTTAAATCATTGCATGACCCTGCAACACCAAAATAAGCCGACCATACCCAAAGGTCCTGTGAGGCAACGGCTTGAAGAATAACAGTTGGTCCGTCCTGATCACCTCGTGTGTGTAGACCTTGCCATGTTGTCGGACAATTATACCACTGCCAATGTCAACAATCCAAGCTTCTGATCATGCCTGGTAAAGCATGGAGCTCAGCATGGGCCTCGTAAATTTTTTGAAGGTTGGACCAAGTGGGCCTTCTCAGATAATAGGGACCGTAAAACCCTATAACACCTTTTAAAAAATATAACGTTAACCTACGCTAAAAAAATATAAATGCATGTAAATAATAAATAAAAAATAGTAATGTACCTTTAGAAAAATGCTCCAATGTATCTCGCGTTGTTTTCTCGGTCATTTTTAAATATTCGTCATTGATGTCAGTCATGTTTCCGTACCAAGGACCCGTAGAGCTGAAGTACACTTTTGAATACTGGTGAATTCAAGTGTCTTTTTCGCATCATCTTTTTGTTTAAAATAATCATACGTGTTTTCCAAGTCTTCAATGATGCGTAGAAATAAACGTTTACTCATCCAGAAACGACGCCTAAAAACTTCGGGGTTTGGGTAAGTAGGCGCTTCAGCGAAGTAATCTTTAATCAACCGGTCGTTTGCCGCTTGTCGGTCTCGTTGAATATATTCTCTTGGTAAAATTTCACGTTGAAGCTCACTACAATGTTTAAAATAATGAGCCCCTAGTTCGCACGCACTCGTAACCGCCTCTTGCTCGACCTCCTCATCGGTCGAGTCACCCTCATCTGCTAAGAAATTTTTGTAGTAATATTTTGCAATGGACGACGAGGAAGTGGGGAATCCATTTTTTTATAAAATGGGTGAAGGTTGTATAAAATTTTGATGTTTGAAGTTGTGGGTGAAAGAGTTTTTTGGTTGTTGTTTGTATAAAATGGATGAGGAATGAGAGTATTTATATAAAAATGGTTGAATTATAAAAAAATAAATGAACTAGCCATTTATTACCGTTGCTCAAAAGTAATTGATCAAATCCTTCCCCCATCTAGCGTGGAATATAGCATGCTCCTCACAATATTTCTTGAAAAAACGCCCACGGGGCCGCACCGAGGCGTGCTTTGGGCGTTGTCGGGCATAAAAACGCCCACATTTGAACGAGTACGCACGGTTTAAGTAAGGTGAGTTTGAAGTTTATTTGTTCTTGGAAAATGAAAGAAAAAACATACTCTTGCTTGCATGAACATCCAACTTTTGCTGAAAATCATTAATATATTCCACATCTTCTCTAATTTAAGTGTCACTTGTTTTAATACATGTGTTAGGACTTGCAACAAATGACGTATGCTCAAACTTTCATACTTAAATGTCATTGTTTGAAGAGGATCTTAATCCAATATGCATACTTGTTTCCATTCATGTCTCTTTGAACCCCAAAGGGCCAGTGGGCCACCCAAATTTGACTAGCTCAAAAGCTATATTTATAAGACACAAAATGAACCCTATAATGGACATAGATACTTGTAGAATCTATACTTAATTGGAGACACACAACAAGATGTGCTTAGGATATCCTATATGCATAATACAATAGGATGTTTCTTGCTGCCTTATATAACAGGTTCAAAGGAACAACGATTTTTATCGTCCACTTCACGCCTTTGCTAAAGTGTATGAATGCATTGCTGGGCAATTACTCTTTTAGCAGTTAGTAAGCACCATGCTACCTTTAACTGCCAAAGGAGATTTTCCATGTAATTCAGCTCTACATGTCAACTCATCTTGAATTATTGGGAAACACATTGATTAGGTAGGATTTCGTGTTGATTATATCTATAAACATGGGTCAAAAATAAAGAACCCTAATCATATTTATTCAATCATAACGTAAATATAGATGTCAAGTTAGAGATACTTACTTGTAGGGATGATTATCTTTGAGGATAAAGATGAAGTCATGATTCCCGTTATGGTACCTTGTGTTGATGGATCACACTAGAGAGAATTTTTAGTATTGGTGTTCTTAAGGAGTTTTTCATTCCATTTTATCAATACCAATGATCAATATATAATGATCATAAGTGATGGTAGGTTACAGAAAACTCTATATATTCTCTTATTAAAAGGTACCTAAAGGGAAATCTTAATTGCCCCATTAAACTATTCAATATTTACAATTACTACCATCAAGTAATTGTCGGGGACTATTTATTTCATATTGGTAACGTTACTCAAATGATTCGTTAGGCCACATAAAGACGGGTTATTTCTAACATTCACCCACTTGGCTGAGTGATCATTTGTGATAAGCATAAGTAAGTTTGGACAAGTTAAAACATTAATTAATGTTTCAAATTAAAACTGTAACAGAAAAATACAGTCATTGAGTTATTTTCAACTCAAGACCCCCATAAATCATGTTACAACCCCAAATCAAAACATACGTAAATTTAAGACCAAAATGACAGAGGTAAGCCCTTTAAAATTAATTTGTATAATTCTTGTCTATACTTCATTAGGTGCACATACGTATTTATAGACAAACAAATTGTATAATTGACGAAAAATAATAACTAAACATTCATATGTACGATATGCTATTATGTAAGGTCTTTAGTAAAAACCCGTCTTTATTATGAGCTCTTAAAAACACTTTGGGTGTATACCTTAGTTATCGGATCCGCAAGCATATCATGAATGTAAATGTATTCGATACAAATATTTAGTTTCCTCTTCTTGTTCATAAATGAACAATAATTTTGTATCGAAGTTTAATGCAGCAACTCTCGAACTGTTACTGTTCGAGGAAATAAGGTAGCTGACTTTTTACAGTAAGTCTTCAATATAGTATTTATATGGAGTTAATAAGTTTATAGTCCACTGATAAAATTTCAACAACATTTAGTGACAATTGCTATCTTAATTAACAACATATTATGTTATTATAATTTAGGTTGTTGTTAACAGTTTCTTGTGACTCCTCCATCAGATAGATTTGTCCGCAGACATAAGGATTACCCCAAATTGACTTTTAGTTTCTTTTGAACATTATAAAACCAAGGTAAGAATAATCAACCTCTTCTTATAGTCTTTCTCGTTTCTTAAAGATATTGTAAGATGCTTCACAATAATCTAGAGTGGTCTAATGTTCATCAATGTGAGCAATATCTAAACGAGTATAGACTTGAACCTTCGTAAGGCTTTTAATTAACGAAGCATAAGGAAGTAATCTCATTTATCATTTTATCATCTTAAGGATAGCAATATTATTTGTTACACATGTAAGACCCGCTTTAGAGTAAAGCTTATGGGACGAAACTAATGTCCAGTTGGGTCTATCTCGGTATATTTTGATATCTCTCACGTAAGTAGTATTTCCGAGATTCATTATACCAAAATATGTGTGAGAAATTATTTGACTTATGTAACATATACATATCAAAAGAGTGTCATCTATATAAGGACAAGTTTACATTAGTTGCTCCCACTCATCCTGAGGTGGGTACACATAAATCCACTTAACTCGTGATGAAAAGAATTGCATTAAGATTTTGTCACATTTTGATGTTTGCTTCAACCCATATATGGATTTCATGGACTTAGAAACTAAGTGTTCTTGACCTTTCAGTTTAGAACTTTCAGGTTGTTTTGAACATGTAAGTCTTTGTTTAGGGAAAGTTGTTTTAATAACCATTTAATGTAGCTACAAAAGATTATAAGCTACTAGAACAACAATGATCCTCAAAGAAACCTTTTGTAAGAAAGGTAAGATGATTCTTTGATAAATAATTCTCTTCTGAGCATAACCATGAACAATCAATCTTGCTTTTAGTGTCTTGACGTTTGCATTTGGATTTAGGTAATTCAACCAAATCCCAAACATTATTTTGACACATAAAATCAAATTTGCTAATAACTTCCATTTAGAAAATTGATTGATGCTAATGGCTTAATTAGAAGAGGTAGGATCAGTAAACTTTCTAATATCCATTTCAACTTTAGTTAAGGAGGATACATAATCATCAAAGTTAAACCTAGATGACCTCCGTAGTTGATTATTGGGTTGTATTATGAGTTTCAGTTTTATGGATTAACTCTTGATTAAGTTGCTATCACTTTCAAGATTCTAAGTGTGTAAGAGTTGGTGGAGTATGGTGTACAAGAGGGGAAATCGGAGTAAAAATTAATAAGTCTCTTCCCCCCGCCTCTTGTACTTCTTGCAAGTAATGATAAGGACTTTTACTACTCCCACTAATTTTAGAAATTATTAGAAATATAGCATGCTTCAACATTAGAAGGCCAATAGATTCTAATAGAGAAACAATTTAATGATGTAACTCATTGTAGTTTCTCTGTTTGAGGATTATAATTTTGGTAAGAAATCTGAGTGTGCCCACGTTTAAGCAACAATGAAACTTTTGTTAGAGTAGCAGTAGATTCTTAAAAAGAAAAGTTGTGAAGGAGCAATGTCTTATACAAGAGGTACAAATTGAGGTATCAACAAGTTTTCATTCCCCTACCTCTTGCAACTCTCGCAAGTTAAGATTAAGACACTTAATGCTCCCACTGACCTTTTAGATCTCTAGGAATGCTACAAAATAACTTTTAATGATGTACGTGCTGTGGGAACATGTCATATATGTTAGACTTGATTTCCTTAATGTCCTGATGTTAAGAAAAAACGAGGGACATATTTAGAAGGACTCAAAGTATATATGAATTAATTTCTTTAATAAATTGATCCATAGGAGACATATTAGATACAAGTAAATATTATTTGAAATGATAAATAAATTATGTCTGAATATTCCATTTTGGGTTAAGTTCCAATGAAATATAATTTCTGATGGAACTTGTTTATTCCCTTAGCCATTTAATTATTAAGGCTTTTAACATATGTTCGTAAGTCACTAAGAATGAGATTTGATTATATTTCATCCTTCATTAACCTAGTCATGATTTCTCATGAAATTTGGTCTCAGTTGATGAAGTTTGTAGGTCTCATTTTTCTTTTGTTAAATTTTCATTTTCATGATAACGAAAGGTTGTGAAAAAGTGTAGCATCATCTAGTTCTATCTTATAAGGTTTCTATCCAGAATGTGATGACAAATAATATGAGAGTTTAACATAAGAGTGACTTTGTCTTGACCATGCAAACCTCATAACTGTCATAAAGTAGCTTTCGTATCGATACTAAACTCTGAATAATCTACAGAATATATAAGGTATTATAAAGCCCAATTATAAAACAATTTATTATGGTTCTTATAGTCTTAACATAAAATTTTGCCACTAACTCTCATATTAATTATTTGTTGATTTCTAGTAAGGAAACACATAGAACTAGAGTCAACCGGTCATGTGTTGGTTGGAATATTACCATTAGCAGACTTAAGTATCATAAATATCTTACTACTTATCTTAGCCAGCTGTTCCATTGAAGTATGGATAGTCTTAATGCGCATGCCTAGTTTAATGACATAAATCTGCAGTGAGACTTTCCATTGAAGAGATTTATAGCTGGAAGTAGAACTTGTACACTGTCTCCAAATCTTAAAAATATCCTCCTTTTAGGTTTAGTGGCGGTGAGATGAACAACATCTAATTTTCCAGTTTCATGCATTACTTTTCCTGTATATATGCTGCTAATCAACACACTCATTTTCCTTTGGTATTCTTGAGTGGTATAGTTGGTTCTTAAGGCAACTTATGGTATTAGTGGAAAAGTTATATGTAATGCACTGGAAAAGTGTACTGATTTCCATGTGTAAATCTTTAAATTATGGGGTCATGGTATTGTACATCATGATGTATTCACATATGCCACTAACTTCATAGTAAGAATCTAGACTAATGCATGCATCTTAGGAGTTATTTTGATTCTTCCAAAGAAAACAAATTAGTCTTTGGAAATTTAGAATCTAGAACAGCTCACATGATAGCAATAATTAAGTTAATTCTTGATTATCATAAGAGATCTAATGGTTGACTTATCCCACTAGTCATGCTCTAGTTTTCTTCTGGAATACTTTTATTAGAAAAGAGCAGTAGGATTATCATATCTTAAGAAATAATGAACAATCCAACAAGAGCAAAATTTTGTAGAAACTCTTTAGTAAGCAAAACATTTTAGGTTTTGAAATTAGAGTGGATGAAATAGATGAGATATAAACCTAAGAAGATGCTTGGAGTGATTTACATTATGGAGTAATCAAGTAAGCTAGACACAAATTATTATATTGAAGATATAGTCTACTATAACATCAAAATAACAGACTAACTTAAGGTTCTACCTGAATTTTGGCTTCGCTTTGACCAAAATTCAGATACAATATGAACATACATAAATAACAGATTGTCTTGATGTTCTACATAAATCTGGCTTTGCTTTAGCTTTAACCAAAATTTATGCATTATGAACGTACATAATAGACTGACTTATTGTTCTACATGAACTTTTTCTTTGCTTTGGCTTTGACCAAAATTTATGTATTATGAACATATGTAAATAAAACCCACTTAATGTTCTGCCTGAGTTTTGGCTTCGCTTTGGCTTTGACCAAAATTCACGCATTATGAACGATATAAAATAATAAATCTCGCCTTAATGTTCTACCTAAATTTTGGCTTCACTTTGGCTTTGACCAAAATTCAGGCATTATAAACAATATAAATAATAGACGGTCTTTAGTATTCTACATGAACTCTGGCTTCACTTTGACTTTGACCAAAATTCATATATTATGAACACACATAAATATAGATTGTCTCAATGTTCTACATGAACTCTGGCTTCGCTTTGCCTTTGGCCAAAATTCATGTATTATGAACACACATAAATAATAAAGCAAAGCACACAAATATAACATAACGCATTTGGGCCAGAAATGAAATATTTATGTAAATTAGGCAAATACAGATAATTACATAAGATGGCATAACTTAAGCTTCAATGTTTAATCAAATGATATCCTGTTGGTTCAATCATTGATCACTGAAGTTCGCCATTTAACTTGCATACTTAAGTTGGGCCATTCATAAGTTAGTCCCATATGAGAGCAAAAATAAGTAAATAAATAACTAAGGCTTGCAAACCGATTTTGACATCTTTGCAAAACAATTTCATAATTTGCAAGATAATTTTGCTAAAATAATAAAAGTATTACAGTTGCACCATTTTAAGGATAAACATAACCATCAAATTGGATATCCTAAAAAATCAGTGGTAATACTAATAAACAATCCACACCAACACCATCACTTAACGATGATTAAGAAATATATATAATATAAAAATCTATGATTAAAAATCCATCCATTGATTATCATAAGAATCATCTTTAATAATTTTCAATAAATTAATCAAAACACTTCAATATTTATTAATAATTCACCAACAAAAATCAAATCGGTGAAGTAGGAAACGTTTTTGGAATTTATAGTGGCCTAGAAATTGATGCTTTAGATTCACATAATTGCAAATCAATTTAATTGTTTTCAAACTAATGTTAAAATAGTGAAACGATAAATCAATTAAAACAAGTTTTTATTTTTTTATTTTAGAAAACGGATTCATTAGAATCGATTTGCAGATAAATATGAATCGATTATTAAGACTAAAATGATATAATCAACATACATGCTCTGATACCATATGTTGATTATATCTATAAACATGGGTAAAAAATAAAGAACCCTAATCATATTTATTCAATCATAACGTAAATATAGATGCCAAGTTAGAGATACTTACTTGTAGGGATGATTATCTTTGAGGATAAAGATGAAGTCATGATTCCCGTTATGGAACCTTGTGTTGATGGATCACACTACAGAGAATTTTTAGTATTGGTGTTCTTAAGTAGTTTTTCATTCCTTTTTATCAATACCAATGATCAATATATAATGATCATAAGTGATGGTAGGTTATAGAAAAATCTATATATTCTCTTATTAAAAGGTACCTAAAGGGAAATCTTAATTGCCCCATTAAACTATTCAATATTTACAATTACTACCATCAAGTAATTGTCGGGGACTAGTTATGTCATATTGGTAACGTTACTCAAATGATTCGTTAGGCCACATAAAGACGGGTTATTTCTAACATTTCGCTCATTGATCATGTGGGGTAGATGATCTATCAGAATGTTCATATCACATTAACTGCTCTTTTGACTTTAAGTGTCAAATTTCTGTTCACCAGATACTGCTATCTATTTTTTTTTCGAACGACCAATTTTTATAAAAAAATGCATACTAACAAGATACTAGCAGCCGGAACTCAAACATACAATCAGAAAGTGAAGTTAAACCATTGACTCCACTTTAGCGTTTAAAAAGAGGACTTATTTTTTATCCATAGAAAACCTGGAGACTTAATGTCTTAGATCACCTTTGACCCCATGGTTTCTTTGCCCGAGAATATCCCCTCGTTTCTCGCTTTCCAAATGCACCAGCACGCTGTCATAATAACCCCCCCCCCTGAAGCACCTTTGTTTTCTTCTTATTTAATTGACTGATTTTGTGAAAATTTAAAAGATCCAAAACTGAAAAAGCGGGATAGTTTTGTATTTGAGTTCCATTAATCTACTTCAAGTGCAATCTATTTAATTGAGTATTTTGATTGTTTCCTCAAATGGCAACATAAAAGTCTTTGATATCATAAATCTTGTCTAGGACATTTGGTATGTTTCGTTTTAATTTGTAAGTTGCAAGGTTATACTTTCTTTTAGAAGTGACTCTATTCTCATGTTAACATTATGTGTGCTATTTTGCATTACGTAGCTTTTCTTGTCTGTTAGTAGCAAGTAATGTCAAACTTGCGAAACTTGATCCGCAACTGGCGCCATCATTCGTATGGCATTTGTAAACAAGTTCCAAACAAAATGTTGGTGAAAAAAGACATTAGCATGGCAAAGAGTCAAGAAATCAAGGAAAAACGATGAAGAGAAGTTAATACCATCATTTGTGTCCTATGTTGGGTATTGAATTAGGAATAATGGATTTTAATAATTCTAACTATTCACAGTTGGCAGACAACGGTCCTAACTTCAAAAAAAAACCAGTGGTGGTCTCACATTTTCAAATATTGTAAACCAATGGACCCTTACTATCAGAACCTTAATTTCTTTTTGTCCCCCTGTCCTTTTCGGTTTAGTAAAGGTCCATTGGTTTACAATATGTAAAAAAAATTTAACCAACTGGGGTAGCCTAGTTGGCCACCGACACCCACCTCTTCCCAGAGGTACCGGGTTCGAGTCTTGGGAGTGACATATGTCGCCATGGATAAGAACTCGGCAAGGGGAATTCACCGCGGAGCTAGCTTGGTCGAGTAGCGGCTCTCGGAGTGTGATCACTCCGGCGGTTGGGAGGACCGTGCACTATCCCCCCCTATAATATGTAAAAATGTGGGACCACCACTGGTTATTTTTGAAGTTGGGACCATTGCTGACCGACGGCTAATAGTTAAGATTATTAAAATCCATTATTCCATTGAATTATCAATCCATTACTGAAATGGCCGACTCGCATATGGACCGATAGAAATGTGGGAAAACAATGAAGAAACGTGAAAACAACTCTACAAAGTAACCATTATAAAATATCTCTTATATATATAACTAGTCCAAGATCCCGCGAATTTCGCGGATGGACTAACACATAAATATATAACTTAAAATTGTTGAAATAATCATTTGAAAAAAATAAACGTTCAAGTCAAAACTTGTGTAAGTGAATGCATATACACACAAATAGCTACATGATATTTATAAATAGATTAATACTCTTCATTGTTTCATTTAACCAAAATACCACCTTGCTTACAAATGGAGAGTTAACTACCTGTTTGTGTTCTCTGGACCTCGTTGCAAACTCTATTCTTAATTCTCCTTTACCCCTATTGAGCAGCCTTATCTAACATGACTTTTTTGAACATTAACATAACCAATTTCATATACAATCTCCACTTAACTCAAACTGAATCAAAATAGCAATTGATTATAAATAACACCAGCTTTACCTAATTCCCCGTATGTAGTAACGACCACTATCCTTAGCCACTGTTCAGAACAAAATGATCGCTATGCCTTGACTGGCTCCTGAGTTGTGATGCTCACTAATACAAAGTGGGAAGAGCTAATGAGCAGAGACTGGGGGAATTAATTTGGCACAATTCAAAAAAGCTTAGGCACTTGGGCCACAACCACTAAACTTATGGGTTGTCCAGTGGGCACATGCCCACCCTCCTTTGTTAATGAATTATCCGCCAATGCCTCTTTGCTAATCTATGCATCAGTTACTTGAAAATTAATTAATAAAAACATTATACACACCGAACAATAGGGCTGATTGGATTTTTTCTAAAACAGAGACAATGATTATACAACTAAGGAAATCGACACATTCAAATGCAAATTACTATTTATTTTCTTTTTCATGTGATATTATCCATTCAAAACATCAAATAATCTCGTTATAAGTCTCAGTCTACCGCTTTCTTTTCATTCCCATTCCATTTGACCCATTCAATCTTAGATCTAATTTGATATTCTTGATTTAATAGACTTATACACCGTCTCAATTTAACAATTAAGTTGACATGCAATCTGTACACATCAAGTTAGAGCACTCACATTGGATTTTGTATATTGAGCCTTATCTTTAAAATAATACAAAAAAATAAAAGAATAGCACAATCAATTTAGGTAAGTTTAACTCTTGAGAACCATAGTATCGTATTATACAAAGCTTACTTGGTGTTGTTGCTGTTAATTATATAGAAATTGGATGAATGATTGAAGTCAAGATTTATAAACTCGTTAAATAATTAGAAACTAACATGAAAAAAATTTGAATAAAAAAAGAAGACATGAGAATATGATTCTTTTTTTTTCTGTCACAATGTTCGGATCGAGTAGAACAGAAACCAAGCTAGCTTCCCACTATTAGCCTAAAAATAATTCAATCATACCATCAACCTACAAATGATTCATTAGGTGTAATTTAGCAACGTATTACCTTCAATAAGCCATTGCCAAGTTGTTATAACTCAGATTGAAATTTGGTCAATGCAAGAAATTCATCAAACTGGCATTGAACACTATCATAGATAACAAATATTCTTCGAAGCTCGTCGTCAATCATATAGGAACAATCATCATCCAATATGTATATATCAATAACTTGTAAACCTAAAAGATTAAAAAAAACCCAAGTTAATTTGACCTGGCCAAAGTGTCTGAGGGCCTGACCCTTTTAAACCCAGCCTGAAAAGGTACATGTATAGACCCATTAACACCATATAATATGGACACCCAATTCAAAATTCAAACTTTCAAAACATTATAATAATACAATTATGTGACATGATTGTAATCTCGCATACGACCTATAATCATCAGATTTTGCTAACCTTCTACAAAACCAAACTATATTCTTACCTCTCCTTACATCAGTAAGCCCATCCCCCACCTTACTATTTGAGTATGAAGATGTTGATCAAGTTTTTCCCCACATCACTTTTATCATTTTTAAACAAACAACAACATCATCCTCACTCACGGCTCTCTCACTAAACTCAGACATATACAAAAATTCAAATCTTTTAACAATAGTTCAAGTTGATCTTTTTGCCCTATGCTGGATAAAGTTATCTATTCATATCAAAATACCTAGCTTCCCCTAACCCACTAAATCTAAGTTGAAATAAAACAAACAAAAGAAAATATTCAGTAGTGCTTTTATTAAAAAGGGTCTTAATAATGTTCTTGTACCAGTCATGTGCATACAATTCCATGTATGCTTACATAAACCCATAATGTAAATTTTCATGTGCAAAAAAATCGTTGTTATATATATTCTCTTGAATTCATTTTCAATAGTTTTTCTACTAAAAATTCATTCATTAAAATATTATATAAAGTTAATAATATTGAATTTACAGCATCAAGTATTGTCATATTTTCCAGGAAAAAGCCTTCAGCATCAGGTTTCCATAACTATAATAAGGCTTCTTGGCTATATTAAAATATACAGACTTCACCTGTTCGATATTTGGATTATTTAAATTTAGAAATGAAATTCAGTTTAAAGAGGGTCGGTGCGAATTCGAATTTGAATACATTTTGAAAAATCACAAATTCAATTTCAGTTTTGTAAAAAGAATTCAGCAGGGATGTCAACCCGATTCATAATCAAGAATTCAGCAGGGATGTCAACCCAGATACAAACAATGTGAACAAATAACAAAAGTCACAACAATTTAGATCAAACATGCTCCATCAAAGTTAAATGTAATAAATTTGTTAAATGTAATAAATATTACCTGTAACATGTGGCATTCATCAAAGTTAACACTCCGAACACATTTGCAGCGGTGCACACATGTCATGATTCTTATCCCAAAGGATCTATTGAAGCCATAAATCCACCGGTGAAATTATAAAATAATTCTGATACAAATATATCAGAGATACTAAATCAACCTTAACTGGCGGTGATACTAAAACACGAATCGCTATTTCAGAACCATAATTGAAAAAAAAAACTTGAAAACATTAAAAGTGTCAAATATTCACGGAAATCGTACTTATGACGGGAATGTTCTTGTAGACCTGATGCTCCATAATCAAGGTGAGAAGAGCAAACACGGAGATCGAAGGCAACTCGACTTCATTTAGTATAAGATTAATACTAAGCGATCTTCCTTTCAGCACTTCACATGCCTTCAAACCATCAGAAACAGCAGCAACTGCTTGTAACAAAACACTAATTAGCCCAAATTCAAATCATAAACAACTGTGTATATTGTTTATGACAACTATGAAAATACCTGTTGTAGAATTCATATGGTTTTTTTTTTATGAACAAACAGGCTGCAATTGTTGAACCAGCCACCATCATCGACAGCCAGAAGTAGGGTTAGGGTTCACATCAAGTGTCGATTCCTCTCTTTCTGATTTTTTGAGGGAACACAATTTGGTACCTGTCGAATGTTTTGAATCCCTAAAATACACACGTGTATGAACAATGAGAAGATTAAACATACATTAATACACCTCCATAATATGTATCAAAAGGCACAAAGAAATAAAATAAAAGTTTCTTACATAACATTATGAACAAACAGGCTGCTATACCATTCTCATAAATTCTAATCTTTGAAAATCACTCATTTGAGCAAAACACAACACCTACAACAAACATGGGAAACTGATAAAAAACGTGGTTGATCAAGAACATAATCTATGAGCCCTAATTCGAAAATCTAGAATACCATGAACTTCATTCGAGCACTCCCCCTTCTAGCGATGGACTGCATATGGCTTCAATCTTGGGAGATTCTTCTCCATCAGTGCCAAATTTGGTTGAATCGGCTGTGAATCCCTCAAATCTGGATGTAATCCATGGTTAGGTTGGTGTGAGAAGGGAAAGACAACCAGAATCATCTCTGCTTAAGCTTCTTCAACGCCTCTGTTTTCTGCAAAAAGTTCAAACGACATGGAATCACAAATCGAGCTCCGTAAAAAAACCCTATACAATTCAGAACAAAACTAAAAAAACCCTGAACATTAGTTACCTTGATGAGATAAAAAAACCCTAAATTGTCCATCAAAGCAAATGAATCAAGAACACCTATAGATTGTACAAATTAAGAGAAAACATAAAATAATCATATGAACAAACTCAGAAACAAAATCGAATCATCAAAATCATCATATTTTTTCAATCACAACAGATGAACTTGAAACCCCCAAATCCTACACATTAAAGTACCTGATGAGAATCACGGTGGAAGATGGATTGAGAGAACCTGATAAATTCTGCGTCTAATTCTATAAACCCTAGTTTTTGCTTTCAATCAATTTCTCCATAAAGACTGGTTGCTTTCTATAGCGTATTGGAGAAGATTTGTAACTGATTGATTGAGAATTGAGTGGGTTTCCATATAAAGCATTATGCCGCTCAAACCCCAATTATCTGGCCAAAGGCCATTGCCACATCATGGTCAAATGGTCAACATTATTTTGCTTTAGTATAAGAGATAGATTTGGTTTTATTTAAATTGTTTATATTATTTATTATTTGTTGGTTATATTGGTATTTTATTTCATTCTAAGTCTCTAGTTTAGTGACAGAACTATAAGAAAAATTTAGGAGTATCCTAATTTTTTACCGTATATTCATACAATGTAAATGAAAAAAAAATACGATAATAAATAAAGTAAACAAGTACCTAATAGATTTTCCTCTTCGGCTTTTTGAACCTCCATTACACCGTTGTTATCTGTTACTTTATCAAATGTTTCTTTTTCAGGGGCGGCTATGAGGGTGTGCGGGGAGGACTTCCGCACAGGGCCCGTGATTTCGAGGGGCACGTGTTTTTTTTTTAAATTGATATATATATATATATGTTAATAAATAGAAATCGAATCAAACAATATACATAAAATGATCTTTGGTGCAGTGGCGCGCGTGTTTTGTTTAGTTCTTTGGGTCTGGTGATACCCGGGTTCGAGTCCCTTGGTTCACTTCTTTTTTATTGAGTTTCATTTAACAGTTTCCAATAATTGTACAACTGGTCCCTGCACTTAAAAGTTCTAAAGAATTACCAAATCAGTCCCTTCAATTAGGAAATTAGTTTAATCTAAAATTTATAACTAGGTTAGTTATTTCTTTTGTAATTATTAACGGGACTAACAAGTTTCATTCATAAAATTAATATTTTAAACCCGAAAAAACTAGTTATAGTAGTTTCTAAATACTTGACATCTAATATAAATAAAAAAAGTTCATTTAGGATCCGGTTTTCAAAACAGATGGGTATCGGAGATCCGTTTTTGGCGGATGTTACACATTATTTATCTAATAATACGATTTTGTCATTTTCGTAAATGTCTTGTTTATCGTTAAGATATAAGGGCACATTTTTTTGACCTCGAACAGGGTACATGAATTCTGAGAGACGCCACTGTTCTTTTTGAATGTTACATCAAGGTAGTGATATAGATGACCTTTTTATGTTGTCGATAAAATATATTAGGTTTTTAGTTTTCTAGCTGGCCCATAATAAAATTTTGAGGATTCAATCCAATAATAGTAATATATCACCGTAGCGCCCCGTACATCTTTTCTTTCTTCTCTGGTTCAACTTCACAAATCTGAACAGCTCATCGGAACCGATCGCTTGCCGGAAACATTAAAATTTCTGTATTTTCTTTCTCCCTTCAAGTTTAGTAAGGCTTAGGGTATCCTAATACTTGTCCAGGGGTATCCCATATATATAACGGTGAAAATGAGAGAAAAATTTGTGCTTCGCCAAAAAAGTTGAGGGATATCCGGTGCAACCCCTGGCCGCCACATAGATCCACCCCTGCTCTAGTTATGTAGGTTACTCTAACTCCAGTTTAATACCTTGATTATAAATGTAACCTATAAGTAGAGATTCATATAAAGTGCTTATAGACAACTTTGATTATAAATGCCACATATCCCTTCGTGAATTTCTTTGATAAGGTATGTGGCATCTTGGGGGTTGACGCATCGTAGGAGTGGCCCCAGGTATGATTTACGGTATAAGATACCGTCTCCCATTTGGTAATGACACGCTTTGTATTGCAATTTGCGTGCCTCTGCTTTATTTTCGGGAGTAACACCTGAGTGTAAGTATGCAATGAGCGGTGTCATCCAGGATGTTGTACCGTACTGGATGACATTGACTTGGCGCAGGGGTACCGAGGGATTTTGCAGAATTTCGATGCGTACCTCTTTTGCCAAGTGTTGGAAGCTGGTGGATGCGAGTTTTGATAGTGCATCCGCAGGTTTATTATCACTCCTGTTGATGTGTCGAATATTGAAGGAGGTAAACTTTGACTTCAGTTGCAAGGCTTGTTCGAGGTAGAGGATCATGATATCCCCTCTTGCGGCATAGTCACCGCGTATCTGCCCTGCAACTAGTAGTGAATCCACGTGTGCTTCCAAATGTTTGACGTCGAGTTTAATTGCTAAACGCAACCCTGCCAGTAGAGCTTCATACTCGGCTTCGTTATTCGTGCTTTTGAAATCGAGGCGTATTGCGTAGGTTAGCTCTTGGCCATCGGGGCTAACAAGTCGCAAACCTGCGCCAGAGCCATCTTCGTTGGATGCACCATCTGTAAATAGTGTCCAGGTTTCTGCGGAGGATGGTTGTGATACAGGGTTTTGTTCTTCTTCGCATTCTTGAATGCGGTTTGCTGGTACTTCAGCAACGAAGTCAGCCAAGACCTGGCCTTTGATCGCGGGGCGCGGCTTATAGTTCAGTGAAAGCGCGCCTAGTTCAATTGCCCATTTTGCTAACCTCCCAGAGATGTCGGGTTTGGATAGGATCGGGCCGATCCTATAGTTGGTTAACACTGTGATGACGTGGTTTGCAAAGTAACGTCGTAAACGTCTCGATGCGTGCACTAGTGCCAGTACCAATTTCTCCATGATGGAGTGCCTTGTCTCTGGGTCGTTGAGCATTTTGCTGATGTAGTAGATGGGTGTTTGGACTCCTTCTCGCTCCACTATAAGTACCGCGCCTACCGCGTTGTCTGCGGCAGATAGGTATAAGATAAGTGGCTCATCTTTTCGTGGTGCGGTTAAAGTTGGGAGTTGGATCAAACACTCTTTCATTTCCTGGAAAGCTTTTTCGGCCTCTGCGGTCCATTGGAATTGTTCCTTTTTTATACAGCTCCGCAGGGTCTTGATGAAAGGGTAAGACTTAGCTGCATGGTTGGCTAAGAATCTATTCAGTGCAGCTAGCCTGCCGGCTAGTCGTTGCATTTCCTTCATCGTAGAAGGCGATGGCATGCGCTCGATCGCCTGAACTTTCTCCGGGTTCACCTTGAATCCATCTTTGGCTACAATGAATCCGAGGAATTTGCCTTCTTCCATTCCAAACGAGCATTTCCCTGGGTTGAGCTTCATGTTGACGCTTCGCAGAGTTTGGAATGTTCTTTCGATATCGTCGAGCATGGTGTTTTCCTCCATGCTCATGAAGACCAGGTCGTCCATATAGATTTCGACACTCTTGCTGATTTAACTGCGAAAGGTGTCGTTCATCAACTTTTGATAGGTTGCGCCCGCGTTGCGCAGCCTGAACGGCATTTTGGTGTAGCAGTAATTCCCGATAGGAGTGCGGAATGCCGTTTTATCTTCATCGTCGATTGCCATTTGTACTTGGTGATAGCCTTTGTAACAATCGAGGAAGCACTTCCATCGAAATGGTGCGAGGTTATCGACCTTCTCGTCGATCTCTGGACGCGCGTAACAATCCTTGGGGCAGGCCTTATTGAGGTCTTTGTAATCGACACACATGCGCCAGCCCCCGCTTGGTTTTTCTACCATGACTGGGTTGGACAGCCAAGTCTGGTATTTCACTTCCCGCAGGATGCCTGCGGAGAGCAGTTCCTGTACCTGCTCTTCCATCGCCGCGTTTTTTGCTGATCCAAGGTGGCGTTGGCCTTGGATCACGGGCTTGATGCCCGGCATGGTATTCAAGGAGTGTTGCGCAATTTCGCGTGGGACCCCTGTCATATCTGCGGGTGTCCATGCGAAAATATCTTGGTTCCTGAAGAGTAGTTGCTTCAGGCGCGCTCTGATGGTAGGTGTTAAGGCGTGGCCCAACGTAACCGTTTGTTCTGGGTGCCTTGCATTAAGCACCCATTTTTCTGGTTGCGTTTTAGGGGTGGGCCTTGCTACCTTTGTTGGACGCAGTTCGTACGTAGACATGACTTCTCTTTGGGAGTATATTATCGCGATCCCCGTTTCGGTTGGAAACCCGATAGCAGAGTGGGGGACGGATGTTATCATGTTGAAGTCGCCTTGGGACTCCCTCCCGAGAATTACGTCATACTTTGAGGTGTGAGGTAAAACCATGAAGTTCACCTCCTCCGTCCTTGTGTGCCTTCCGTTGGTAAGGCGCACAGGGAAGGTAATTTGTCCCAGGGGGAATACGGTTTCCCCTGAAAACCCGGCCAACGGGTAGTCCGCTGGCTGCAGTCGATCTTTGTCTTCTTGATCGAACTGGTTGAAGCACTGCTCGTATATAATATCGGACGTACTGCCCGGGTCGATGAACAATCGTTCGGTGCAGTAGTGAGCTAGGTGCCCTGTGATAACCACGGCGCTTGGCGACTGGTTGATCTCGGTCCAGCTGCGGTCCCGAGACTCTTTCTTTGACGCCCGGTTTTCTCGTTGGGCGTTGATTGTAGCCCTTGCGTCGGGCTGGTTATTCCGGGGGATATATGGTCTGGGATCGCTGCCGCGATTCCATGTGTCCCTGTTGCGCTTATTGCTGCGCTTGGGCTCTTAGCGGGAAGACTGGCCTTCCGCTAGGGGTTGTGCCTTTGACATGTGCGGTCTGAGAGACCGCTGAGTTTGGGCATATGTTTTGACCTTAGCCATGACATCTTCCCACTTCTTAGGCAAGCCGTTACCGCCGGAAATATTCATAACCATTTGTTCGTCTTTGACTGCAACAATGAAATGGTTACGTGCCATCTGGTTGTCAACGTCGCCTATCTCTAGGATCTCTTTATTGTAACGGACAACGAATGCATCAAGCGATTCGTTGTCTCTGCGCCAGATGTTCATGACGTCCATTGAATCACGTTCATGGCGTCGTTGCTGGCTGAAGTGCGCGAGGAACTTTTGTTGTAAGTCCTCGAATGAGGTTGGTGACCCTGGTGGGAGAGAATCGAACCATGCCCTGGCCAGACCTGTTAGGGTCTGTGGGAAAAAATGGCACCAGGTAGGTTCGTCCCACTTACCGTTGCACCCAGCGCCGACGAAGATGTTGTTGTGATCGTCTGGGTCGGTCGAGCCGTTGTATTTCCCAATGTTCAATGGGAATTTTGTGGTGGTGACATCGGCGTTGGCGATCTCTGGGACAAACTTAGAGTTTTCGGCCGCAGATTTCGGCCTGTAAGGTTTGCCCTGGTGGCGCTTTGCAGCGCGGAGGTATGTAGTGCGGGGTTGAGTGGGAGGAATATAGTTGCGTCCTCCCGGTCTGCTGTTAGTGGAATGGGACTCCCCGCGGTATGTACTGTCATCTGGATCGGTATGACCATACCCTTCACGGTGGGACTGTGGTCCCAACCGACTTTGAATGTTTGTGTCGCGGCGAGCTGTGGATTGTCGCCTTCTTTCTTCGTGGGTGCCTAAACGGCTATGTACGGAGTCCCTGCGGCGGGACCCGTACGGGGAATCGTCCTCGTTGAGTGTGCGGACATCACAATAAGAGGAGCCGCGGTCTTCCTGCCTGCTTCTGGAGGCTGGATGTGTGGGGGCCCTGTCGTCGTATCGTAAAATACGACCGGCAGGTGTCCGCGGTATTGGGGTAGGTCCGATACCTCCTTGTTCGTCTGCACAAGCTCTATTGTACGTTGCGGCCAGAAGGGCCGCTTGTTGGTCATACCAGGTATGAGGGTTCATGCCTGGAGGTATGACAGCAGCGTATTGTGACAGATCGTGTCCAAACGTAAGGGATGCGCCCCCTTGCGTTGATGTGCCAATGTGTTGGGCATTTGGGGCTAGGGGAATGGTTCCCGCAGGCCCTTGGTTTGCGGGGTTTAGGTTATCCCCGATAGTGTTGTTTTGACGATCAGACATCTTTGGAAAGAAAAGGATGATTGGAAAAAGTGCTAAGAGTAGCGGTGGGCGCCAATGATGAAACAATGGTTAACCGGGTAGGGTCAACTCACTGGTCTCGTCAAGAGGGTTAATCCCTTCTTTCCGAGGATCGCTGGCTGGATCGTTTGGTGGTGGGTTTCCTGCACAAGGAAACAAACCGTGACTCGTAACAAGGAGGATGGGTGGGGGGTGCTCCTTGTTACCACTCTCCGGCGTGAGAATCAGTAATTTGCTTGGGAAGCAAAGTATGATAGTAGTAGTATTGAGAGAGTTGAGAAGTGATACCTCAAACCTGGTTTGGGGTGAGTATTTATAGCCGAGGAGTGAAGGAGGGTAGTTGAGTAGCTAGCCTGACATCGCACAGCTATTTGCAGGTGTGTCAGACCTGTCGGATACTGTGGTAATGCCACGTCCTGCTGTGGTGTCAGACTGTTGTACATACGTGTGCCAGTAGGCGACTGTTCCCATTGCCACTTGTACTGTGGTGTCAGGCCTACTTGCTTTGAAGGCAGGATGCGGTGCCAGGCCGCATCGCTGCTTACGGTCATTTGATGATGTTCCCGCATTGGTTGTTCCATCCATGATTTGCGCAGGATGCGGTGCCAGGCCGCATCGCTGCTAGTGACTGTTACTGTTGTCCAGATCCCTTGTCGTGACGAAAATGTTCATAGGATGCGGTGCGAGGCCGCATCGCTATGCGTAACATTAGTTTATGTCCTTAAGGTAAGTCTTCTCATCAATGGACAGATTGGACCGCAGTGTTCGCGTGTGCCCACGCGGACACTGGAGAGTTTATTGCTGTTGGAGGTTTTTGATGAGGGTAATGGTCATTCGCGGTCGTGCTGACGCGATATTTGGGACCATACCCCTTCAGGTACTTATATAAACCTCTGCCAAAACATGCACTACTAGAAAAGTGGTCATTTTGCTACGGAAATTTCCTACGCAAAAAAATGCGTCACAAATTCTGGCACATTTACTACGCATTTCCTACGGAAAAAAGACCTTGATTTTTTTGGGCAATTTGTGACACAATAGTGACAAATATACTAATTCTAAGTATTGTGTCAGAAATGCGTAGCAACTTGCTACGCATTTCCGACGGAAACAATATTTATTTGTTGGAATTAGATTTATATGTTAAATTCATTTAAATATTAATTGTTGTGTCAGAAATGCGTAGCAACTTGCTACGCATTTATGACGAATTATTTATTATTATACTTAGATTATATTTTAATGTTTAATCAACATTATTATTAATTATTGCGTAGGAAATGTGTAGCAACTTGTTACGCATTTATGATGGAAAATTTATTGTGTAGGAAATGTGTAGCAACTTGCTACGCATTTGTGATGGAAAATTTATTACCATATTGTGTAGGAAATGTGTAGCAACTTGCTACGCATTTGTGATGGAAAATTTATTGTGTAGGAAATGTGTAGGGTTTAGATGTGCAATGGACCGTTGGATTGAAAATTAGGTGAGCAATGGACCGTAGGATGGTGATCCGTGTGAAGTTTAACTAAAGCTTTTGATTGGCTCAATTAGGTGAGCATGGAATCTATTACTTGTATTATTATTAACTAGTTAATTAATGAAAAAAAATATTATTATTATTAATATGGTGGCACATAAATTATATCCAGTTTTTTATAAACTTGTTATAAATCGTATTAAAAGTGTAATTATATCAATTTTTTTTGAAAATCTCCCTAAGTATAGAGTACAACTACTCAATGCATCAACATGTTGATAATTTATAATGTATAAATA
This sequence comes from Helianthus tuberosus, assembly GCA_030545235.1. NCBI lineage: Eukaryota > Viridiplantae > Streptophyta > Magnoliopsida > Asterales > Asteraceae > Helianthus > Helianthus tuberosus. The sequence goes on along the minus strand of CM060372.1, from coordinate 10,847,240 downwards.
TGTTTCATATTTTATTATTACCATATAAACACGTGATTTACGTCTCTTAATTTCTCGCAAAATAAGCATTAGAACGATAATAAATAGTGTTTAAGGCGAACGTTACCTCTGTTCATGTTCTTTTATAAACTATTCGCCGAACGTTTGGTTCGTATGCAGCCCTAATTATTATATAACTATAATACATTTAATTTTTGTAAGTATGTTTTGGAATTAATAATTAAATCTTATTTGATAGTTGTAAATAAAAAGAATAACGAAACATATTTATACATTATAAATTATCAACAGTAACGCACCGACAATCAACGATGAAACGGAAGCATCGGAGACGCGTATTACCTTTAAAACTATAATTTTACGATATATTTTGCATCGTAATTAAATTCTAATATCCGTAGTCGAAACCAGATCGAAAAACGGTTTAAAACGACGAACTACGCAGTTTACGCGATTTAACGCACCGACAACTTACGCGGTTAATATCGACTACCGACATCCCTTTTACGAAGTTTTGACCCTAAAACAATATTCTACGACAATTTACGATAATTGGCTTTGAAAAACGGGCTTCGGGGATGTGTTGGGCCACTCAAAACATGTTAACGGGCCCTAGGCCCAACCCACTTCATAAAACCTAGGTATAAATATAACCTTAACTCCATTACCTCATTTGAAACCCTAAACTCAAAAAAATACGCACCCCAGATCCATCCTTTGTCTCTCTCGTTTGTTCAACAGGTGACCGGAGCCAAAGTGCCGGCCGGTGCCGACTCCGACGAACCCGCACACCCACCTACCACACATCTTCATCACATCCTCCTCTCTCAGCTCTAGAGATCCTCCGGCGAAGCACAACAACCTGCAACCCCTCGACCTCCGACCACCTCGCTACGGCAGCGCGACGACGAACCGACGCATCAGCGGATGCGAGATGATGACAAAGTGATCACCTTGTGGTCGTATTTCAGGCAACGGCTTGCCGGCGGCGACATATTTTTCTTAAGTTATTTCAAGAAAAGGTTTTCAGCAATGGTTCGGTTACTTATTTTTATTTATTTTTTTCGGTCTCAGTCCGCTCAGGGTCGAACGCAGGTGTTTGTTTCGAGCTCGGGTCCACATTGGGTGAGCACGAGAAACAAGTTCAGTTTAGATGACGGTTCGGGGTCGCGATTGATGACGTTAGTGGAGGTGTTTAAGGTGTGGCTCGAGTTGGGGCAATCTCGGTTCAGGTTCAGTTCAGTCAAAACGAGTTGGGGCAATCTCGGTTCAAGCTTCGGATGAATATGGAATTTTATTTTCTTTATATTTGTAGATTTTATACATTTTTTTTGTTTGTAAATTTGTATAAATTTATGATTAATGCTATTGAATTTTTATAGTTTTTAGTTTTATTTGCTTTTGTATAGAATAAAACTAGAAAAAAAAACATTTTCTTTAAACAAAGCATATTTTTACTGATGGGTTTGTGACACAAAATCCATTGCTGAAAACCTTTTAATTTTTTATTTTATTTATTACAAATTCGTCAGAAATGCGCAGTAAAAAGGTTGTAGGAAATTTGTCATAAACTATGAAAAAATATAAAAATTAAATTTCGTGACAATTGTGTAGCAAAAATAAAAAATTAACTTCTGTTAAATAGGTAGGAAAATGTGTAGCAATTTGTGACAGCCTTTTTCTGTAAGAAATGGGTAGGAAAATGTGTAGAAAATGCTTAAGAAACCAGTTTCCTACGAGTGGTTTTCCTACATATGCATTTTGTCACAAATTCGTAGAAAATCACGAGTTGTGACGCATTTCCTACGGAAAATGGTGTCAGAAATTTTAATTTTTCTAGTAGTGATGTTTAGGCGTGTTGTAAACTTCAAATATATATATATATATAGGGGTAAGATCAAATAAAAAGTCAATTTTCCCTAAGTAGGATGAGAAGAAATCTTAACCATTCATTTTTCAAATCAATGGTTAAGATGAAAGGGTAGGAGAAAGGAGGAGTGCAAGGGTATCTTGGGAAAATCCTATTTATGGACTTTCTCTCTCCACATGCAAGGCACATGCATATTTCATCCCAATTTTTTAAACGTTCATAACTTTTTTATACGACATTATTTTTTCATAAAAATTTCATCGTAAAATCGAGCGTCTTTTTATCTTTAATTTGAGTACCATATTGCTATATAAAATATGAATACTAAAAAAACCCACTTAAATGTGTTGTATAACATTTTTTGTGCTAATTTTTTGTACTATATTTTTGTGTTAAATTTTTTGTGCTGAATTTTTTTGTCTTCAATTTTTTCCTCATTTTTTGTGCTGGATTTTTTTGTACTATATTTTTTTGCTTAAAATTTTCGGTGCTATATTTTTTTGTACTAGATTTTTTGTGCTAGATTTTTTGTACTAGTTTTTTTGTGCTAGATTTTTTTGTACTAGATTTTTTTTGTTGTATTTTAAAAAAAAAAAGGGTGTCATATGTCATTTTCACTCCTATTTATAAGGACCAAAATGCCCTTTATTCCTACTTATTAGGAGTGTCACATGTCATCATCACAATCCTTCTTAGGCTACTTAGGCAAAATCCACTTTTTAGTGGATCCTTCCCCTATATATATATATAGGGAGGGGCTGATGCGAGAACTCCATTTATTGCGAGAACCGCGAGAACCAATGTGAACACCAACCTAAAATCGCTAAAAAAACCTAACCCCCACCCCCCCCCCCCCAAAAAAAAAACCTAACCCCCCCCCCCCCCAAGCTAAAATGCTAAAAACTAAAGCCCCAAAAAACCTAAAAAAATCTAAAAAAAAATCTAAAAAAATCTAAATTTTTTTTTTAATATTTTTTATGCTCAAATCGCTACTCTTAGTGGGCAAAAAAAAAAGTTTTTTTGGCTTCTAAAAGTAGCGATTTTTATATAAAAAATATTAAAAAAAAAATTTTGTGTGATTTTTAGCTATTTTTAGGCATTTTTGGTTGTGTTCACATTGGTTCTCGCGGTTCTCGCAATAAGAGGTGGTTCTCGCATGATCTTCTCCCTATATATATATACCGTAATAGTGGAGAGTTCAAATGAGAAGAATTTTTTTGTAAGAAAAAAAAAGAAGAAGTTTCAACCAATAAGAATGCTTCATTTTACTTTATTTAATATTTACATTTAATTTTAATATAAGGGTATATTGGTAACCTTACATAAATCATTAATTTGTATTCTTCCCCTTTAATAACTAACTAAATTAAATTTGTAACTTCTTTTCAAAATATATATTTTTTTCAAATTAAAAAAACAACTTAATTTAAAGTGTAGAATAAATTACTAGTTGTGCAGGATAAATTATATGTTGTGTAGGATATATTTCGAGGTGTGCAGAATAAATTTAGACTGTGTAGGATAAAATTCTATAATGTGTAGGGTATATGTAGGAAAATTTTGATATGTGTAGGTTTTGTAGATTATATGTAGGATAATTAATGATTAGTTGACTAATTAATTAAAGAGAGAAAAACTAATGATATGAGTTATAAATGAAATAGTATTTTACTAATATGCATTTCTTCTTTTTTTTTCACATTAAATTTCTTCTCAAATGAACCTTCCCCTACTGTAATAATGAATGATTATTATTAAAGTTTGGAATTTAATTATTAAGAATCTATTTTAGGGTGAGTGTTACTTTTAAAAGAAACAAATAGCATATGCCAGGGTACATGCCTAGGACATGTCTCCTGTTACTCTTTTCCTTTTTCTATTCTTGGACCAGCAAAAACTCTTTTGAAGTTTCTGAACCATTGACACAATAGTTTATTGCTTGATATCATTTTTAGAGGGATAAAAGGACCTTTATTAAAAATGGTGTAACATGATACCTTTAGTTCAATATTAACCCCTTTAAAATGAATCACAACATTGCTATCTTTGTACATATTAAGGGATAACAAATCCTCTTGAGACTTGATCTTGTTAGAGTGGTCGGTAGCTTTCAAACAGGATTATATCATAGATGTTTTCCACCACCCTTGAGAGTATCAACAAGATCCAAGATTTAAAGAGAAATAAGATTAGTAGGAACATCACACACCAAAACATACTTGACATTATACTTAAAGCAACCAAGTATTCTACACATACCAAAACATACTTACATTATACTTAAAACAACAATGTGTGAACAAAGCAAGATTATGTGGATGCTTACACACATATATTTCAAAAATCAACAACTAAGACTTCATAGATAGTTCAATTATTGTTAACACCCACCATTGGAAAGCCCATTCATATCAAAGCTGAAATATCCCAATATGTACAACTGATGAATTGCAGGGCAAATCTCCCTTGGTGGTTAGTGTTAAGAAATGGCTTACTAACTGCCAAAGGAGTAGTTACCCGGTAATGCATTCATACACTTAAATAATCTTTAAACACACTTGTTTGATAAAACTTGATGTTGGTTTCAAACAAGTTATAGGCTAAAGAAGTACAACATACATATTCTACATTCTAGCATATACTTCACACATTCCTCTCTCTCTCCTCATTTTCTAGACAGTGAATTGAGAATGTTTACGGATAATACTTTTATGCTAATATACTAATTGAACTTTGACACATAGGGAACACTGGTAATGCAGATCAAAAAAGTATATGTACGATGTTCTATCGGTCAAGAAAAGCTTTGATGTTGATTACTTATTCTTTTCTTAGTAGACCAATGCAGAAAATGCTATGAGCTGGTCCAAAGAATCACTTAAAAAAGTGTTCTTGGTCAAGACTGAAAATATTATTCTTATGTCACTAACACCCCTGATATACATAAGGATTATTTCCTAATAAATTATGTTATTAGAAAATGTTATGCTACGTAGAAGAGCTATGATGATTTAAATAAATGCTTGTCCCATATTGAAAATATATGTAGTTTTTAAATTCGAATTGCTTTTAATCCAATTGTCAATTGGACTTGAATCCAAGACTTCCAACTCTATGTGTTTAAAGGCTTTATTTTTGCCAATGAACCACCTACCCAACAAAGTGTTAGTACGATTTTGATAGTCAAGTGTGTCACTAAAAATGTGGCTACAATTGATTTATTTATTTGCCAAATTGACTGCTAGAATTTTATATTTACTTTTGATATAATAATTAAACCAATACTAGTAACCCAACATCCCTAAAAGAATCAAACTCGTTTTAACCTCACCCTATTTTTCTGCGAATTACATTTTCCTTAACCATGGCTAAGACCGGCCATCCCCTACATCACTAAGAATAATTAAACTAGCACCGAACTGCTACTAGTGGTTGTCGTCTGGTCACATCCGCTGCCCTCCTCCATGACTATCCCCAAATTTGTCGTGCCTTTCCAACTAGGGGTGTAACAAGCAGAGTTGCTTGTGAGCTACTTGAGATAAGTTTGTTAAAAATTTAAACTGAACCGAGTGTATGTTGGCGGTAATTCCCGACTCACCACAAGTCGGTGATGTGAAAGGGTGACAAAGGAGTTCAAGTCACAAGTCGGTGAACTTGAGGGATCAATGACAAGTTGGTCATAATTGGTTAAGTTTCCTAATTACATTATAATTATATTTGGTAATGTCTTGGTCACCAAGTTAAGGTTATTTGGTAATGTCTTGGTCACCAAGTTAGGGTAAGCCTATATAAACCATGTTAGGGTTAGACATTATTAAAAGATAAGAGAGAATAGAGACAAGACTAGAGAGAAACCGAGTTATGGTTTAAGAGTCTGTAATCAGTTTTGAGTTATTTTCTGATTAATAAGATTGAGAGTTATTCGATCTAAATTCTCTTCTTCATCTTTTCTATTCAGTTTGATTATCGACTAGGACTTGAGTGTAAACGTCATCGACTCTAAATATAAGATCATGGTAGTAGAGGAGTTCGAGCCTCAGCTTCAGTTATCTAGTTTGAGTAGGCTTGCAATTCTATTATTTATATAATTATCATTTTGTATGTTAAGTACATATCTACATTATTGTTATTGTTGGTGTTGTTGTTGTTGTTGTTGTTTCGTCAAGTCGATGTCAACAATGCATTTTTGCATGAAGAAGTCTACATGACTCAGTCTTCAGGCTATGCTAATCTAGAAGCATGTGTGTAAGCTTCACAAGTCTCTCTATGGGTTGAAACAAGCATCACGTGCTTGGTATATCGAACTTACAGATATGCTCCATACCTTAGCCTTAGAAAGTCTTTCGCTGATCCTTACTATTAATCTGCATTCAGGATGACATCACTTCTATTTTTTGGTACATGTTGATGACATCGTCTTAACATATAACGATTCAATGTTTGTGAAACATGTTATTCATGCTCTTGCAAACGGTGTCAAACCCGTAGGATGTAAATGGGTATTCAAAACAAAACTAGATCCGAATGGGAACGCTGAACGCTACAAAACGAGATTGGTTGCAAAGGGCTACACTCAGAAAGAGGGAATTGATTATCAAGAGACGTTTTCCCCTATCTCTCATAAAGATTCATTAAGGATCGTTATGGCCCTAGTAACTCATTTTGATTTAGAGTTGCATCAGATGGACGTTAAAACCGCTTTCCTTAACGGGGACTTAGACGAAGATGTTTACATGAAACAACCTGAAGGCTTTAAACTTGAGGGTCAGGAGCATCTAGTCTGTAAGTTGAAGAAATCCATTTAGGGGTTAAAACAAGCATAACGTCAATGGTATCTCAAGTTTGATGAAGTCATGAAGAAACAAGGTTTTAGAAAGAATCAAGTGGATCAACGCAGCTACCTCAAAATGAGTGGGAACAACTTTACTATACTTGTTCTTTACGTAGATGATATTCTATTGGAAAGTATGAAGTAATAGTTTAGACATGTTTCATGAGTTGAAGCAGTTACTCTCGCATAACTTCGACATGAAGGATCTCATAGATGCTTCTTACGTCATTGACATCAAAATTCACCGAGATAGACACAAAGGGATCTTAGGATTGTCTCGAAAGGCTTACATAGATCGTGTCCTTACACGTTACAACATGCAACAGTGCAAACCCTCAGTCACTCTAGTAGTTGAGGGAGATGTTTTCGGTTCATTCCAATGTCCAACAAAAAAGGAGCAAATGAGCCAGATACCTAATGCGTCAGTAGTCTGGAGCCTGATGTATGCTCAAGTCTGTACTTGCCCAAATATCACTTATATTGCTGGAATGCTAGGCCGTTACCAGACTAATCCTGGCCTAGATCACTGGAAATCATCTAAGAAAGTACTTCGATATCTGCAAGGGACAAAAGACTATAAACTGACTTATAGAAGAAGTGATCATCTAGAAGTGGTAGCCAATTCTGATTCTGACTTTGCCAATTCCAAAGATGAAAAGAAATCCACTTTGGGATTTATCTTTATGTTAGCAGGCAGACCTATCTCATGGAAGAGTCATAAACAACAGCTAACCACAACTTCCACAATGACGGCAAAATGTATTGCTGTTTATAACGCAACCTGTCATGGAATGTTGCTTAGAAATCTGATCACTGGACTCAAAATCGTTAATTCCACTTCTAGACCATTGAAGCTTTATAGTGATAATTCAGTTGCAGTTAGTTTCTTGGACAGTAACAGTTCGACTGGAGCTGGTTTATATCTCGATACAAAGTATTTGTTTGTATGTGAACGAGTTGAGGAAAATAATCTTTGTATTGAGTATATTAGTACTAAAAAAAATGTTTGCGGATCCGATGACTAAAGGTCTCCCACCTAAAGTTTTCGAAGAACATGTTTCGAATATGGGATTTACTAAAGACCTTATTTAATAACATATTGTACTAACTTATGTTTTAATTAATGAAATTTCCTCAGTTTTGATTTTGTATGTCTCGAACACATGTTCTGCCGGTATAATGACATATAGACAAATATAAATACAAATCAAACATTAAGGGCTTATGTGCGTATTTTAATCATAACTGTTAGGTTTTAAATTGAGGCTGTAGTATGACTAATAGGGGTCCTGAGTCGAATGATGATTCAACGACTGTATTTCCCTGCTATGGTTCTTGGTTTAAAGCTAAAATGAGTATTAACTCATTATCAGGCTTATCTAATACTCATGATAAATGATTACTCGGCTAAGTAGGAGAATGTAAGATTAAATATAATTATAGTGTTATATTTAATTGTGTAGCCATTATAATCATTTATATTATATAGATCAAAATATATTATACCTATTATATAATTAGTTGGTAATTGTTGATGGACCATATTACCCTTATTAACTAATTAGGGTTCCTCTTGAGTATATAAATAAGGAGATAACTAGAGAAGTTAAATGTTGGACTCTAATCATAACATCATAAAGTCGCCCCCTCTACATACCTCTCTCTCCACCTTGAATTCGGTCTCACCATCACATCTTACACCCTAAGGAGAAACCAGATCAAACTGACAATCATGTTAAACTCAATGACTTCTTCTCTGACTAGATTCTCTACTGGCATGTCTGTTGTTACAGGTATTTCTATTTGTTTTTCATTATATTTATACAGAATTGATCAACAAAAACATCATGTTATAGCATATCCTAAGTACATCCTGTGTCTATCCCTATCCTAATGTAAATTCTCCTGGTATCTATGCCCACGAAAGTGGTTTATTTTGTGTCTTACAAATAAAGCTTTTGTGCTAGTTATTTGACTGGCCCTTTGGATTTCAAAGAGACATGAAAATAAGATGCAAATGATGTTATATGTGAAGGAAACCAAGATGGTGGAAAGGTGTATAAGATACTTGTTCTTGCATTAAGATCCTAAAGGTCTCAAATCACAATTATATGACAAAAAAAAAAAAAAAATCTATTAACATCTAGTTCCTCCCTCTTTATTTATTTTATTCAGAAGAATTTGTTTTTTTTAAAGATTGCACCATAGTTTTTTACATATATGTAATTAGTTATAACACATATATATAATTTTGGCAATTAAACATATGTAAACTACTTTTAACATTTATGTTATCAAAGAAATACATATAATAGATGATAAAAAGATCATAAATAAAAAAACTTATATATAAAATGATTGTTTATTAGGAGTTCTGTAGTTATTTAGAGTTCTGAAATGAACTCAACCATATATATATATATATATATATATATATATATATATATATACACATATATATATATATATACATATATGTATAGGATTAGGTTCAAACGTGAACAAAATCCCAAGAGTGAACTGCGTGAACTGATCTGGGCCCCTGATTTTTATGATCTTGAGATTAAAGTGAGTGGCATGATGGTAATTATTTGGTTAATTTTTTCCATTTAATTAAATACATATGGGTATATCCGTAATTACATAATCAAAATAATTCAATAAAGAAACCTCAATTCTTTCCATTATTTAAAATCCAATCAATTTTCAAATCCAGTAATTTTGGTCTCTCTCTCCATCAATCAGTTTCAAATCCCATTTTTATGGCATCTCCATCTCGATAAAGAACAACAGCCGTTTCATCGCCGTTTCATCGCCGGATCTCGATGAAGAACAAACTGCCGGACGACGAAATCAGGCTTCGATTTTTGGTCCGATTCATCGTCGTTTCATCGCCGGCATTGATTTTCACCGGATCGTTATTCACATCCGAATCGATTCGGCGTCAATGCGCTGCCGCACATCTGCCTCATTCGATCGATCCACTGATTGTGTTCATCAAGCACATCACATTCTGCTTGTAAGTTTTTTTTAACGGATCTGTAAAGTATCAGGTTTCCTGTTGTGCGGTGTTGTTATGTGGTATATGAATCATTAATTAATATTTTTATGACGTTTTTGCTGTAGTAGTAAAAAGTAAAACTCTAAAAGTCTGAATCGATTAATATTAACATGTTTTTGTTTTGTAGTATAATTATTTTAATTACACCATTAGATTAAAATTAACATGTTGTGCTGTGTTGTTATGTGGTATATGAATCATTATTTTAATATTTTTTTTTTGTTTTGTAGTATAATTATTTTATTGGATTATTTACCTAGTTTTTGTTGTGATAGGTTTTTAATTGTTTTTGCTGGTTATTATGCTTGTAGTTTATTTTGTAGATTGTAATTGTGAGTTTTGATTAGCGTATGTACACACGTGTATTTTTTTTATTTTGCTCTGTTTTTTTGTTGATGTACACATGTGTATTCTGATTTTTCTCTGTTTTTAATGCGATGTACACATGTGTATAGCGTTTGTTTTTTGTGATATCTCAGTTTTTTTTTGTGTATTGAATGTGTAAAGTTGTTGATGTATACTTGTGAATTATGCAAAGTATTAGTTGCTGAGTTTTTTTGTTCAATTCTTTGATTTTGCTCTGTTTTTAACGCGATGTACACATGTGTATTCTGATTTTGCTATGTTTTTAATGCGATGTACACATGTGTATTCTGATTTTTGCTTTATTTTAACCCAATGTACACATGTGTATATTGTCTGTTTTTTTGATATCTCATAATTTTTTGTGTATTGAATGTGTAAAGTTGTTGATGTACACTTGTGAATTATGCAAAGTTTTAGTTGCTGAGTTTTTTGTGCTATTATAGGAGATGTAGTTAACGAGAAAAGTGGAGATGGAAGGTCAATAAGGATGATTCACGTATGAGGTCAATAAGGATGATTCAGCATACAACGTGGCGAATAGTTGTAAAAGATTATGTTTTTTGTTTTTTTGATTATGTTGGGTTTATTGTTTTTACGAAACTGGAACTTGTAATTATATGTTTTTTGTTTGGTTTGGAAAACATTATGGAACTTGTAATTTGTTAAATATAAAATAGTTTTACAGGTATTGTTTCTATGTATGTATTATGTAGCTAATTACACATATGTACGATGTTGAGTACACATGTGTACTGTTCTATTTATATCCAAGTACACATGTGTATATCGTTGAAATATGAAGGTTATGTGGATCTTAAAAATAAAAATTTGAATTCTGGTGATGAAATCTGAAATAAAAATTAAAATTGAAATCCGGTGATTTGTTGTTTGTTTTGATAATTATCTTATTAATAAATAAAACATAATGTGGATAATGAATTTAAATTAGGAAAGATGTAACTTAATTCAATTATTAAAATAATGATTTAAATCTAACTTTTTATATAATTAAAATCCTACCCTTAACAACTAAAAAGGAAATCAAGGGTCCAGATTTGTTCACGCAGTTCACTATTGGGAGGTTGATCACGCTGGAACCCTACCCTATATGTATATGTATATATGTATATATATATATATATGTATATATAGCCTAAGTTATCTTAGGTAACTCCTCTTTGGCTCCTTCAGCAATATCAAGCACAACCTGGTTTGGTTTCCTACCTCCGGTGTAAGGAAAAAAGAGACAGTTTGAGGTTGGAGGATTTTTCTTATTAAGAGAAAAATATCTCTAAATAAGTATGAATAAATGAAGCTTATGATAAAACATCAAATGATAGAAAAAGTAGATATGTCAACTGCTTCTTCTAGTGATCATGTTATGGAAACTGCTCTAGACCCTGAAGAAGAGGTAAGGGAATATATATATATATATATATAGGGCAGGGATACTAAGAGAAATCCACCCGAAATCCACCCTATTTGAGAAACTTGAGAAGCAATCTGGACAACACATTTTCTCTAAGCAAAAAATGCAAAAAAAAAAAAAAGGTGAAAAAATGCAATTTTTTTTTTTGAAAAATCGGAGCTTTTTCTTTAAGGTTTTAGTTTTTTATTTTTTTTCAATTTTTTTTTTTTGAGATTTATACACATGTGGTTATTGTTAATCTTTTAACTATACATATATGTATATTATCAATTATATATATATTTATATACATGTTTAAAATTGAAAAATATGTGTTATAAACCCTAAACCTTAAACCCTAAACACTAAAGCTAAACCTTAATGCTAAACCCTAAACCCTAAAGCTAAACCCTAATTCTAAACCCTAAAGCTAAACCCTAATGCTAAACCCTAAAGCTAAACCCTAATTCTAAACCCTAAAGCTAAACGTTAATGCTAAACCCTAAAGCTAAAGCTAAACCCTTAATGCTAAACCCTATGCAAACCCTAAAGCTAAAGTTAGACCCAAAAGTTAAAGCTAAATCCAAATGCTAAACCCAAAAGCTAAACCCTAAATACTATAGCTAAACCCTAATGCTAAACCCTAAAGCTAAACCCTAAACCCTAATGCTAAACCCTAAATACTAATGCTAAACCCTAAATTACACTTATTTTTTTAAGAGTAAACTGCCATTTTGGTCCCTGTGGTTTGGGCACTTTTGCCATTTTAGTCCAAATCTCAAACTTTTTACATATGGGTCCCTGTGGTTTGCATTTTGTTGCCATTCTAGTCCAAAATTCAAAAAACCCCTTTTTTGACTGTTGTAACATGCTTATTTTGTCTTTTTGTTCAGGGGTATTTTGGTCATTTTAATTTTATTATAACATATTAAAGCAATCAACATCTGCAGACCATCTGCAGACCATCATCTTCTTCAAACAAACCCAAACCCTAACCGGATCTGCAGCCCACAACCACCACCTCCACCGTCACATTCAACCACGACAACCCTAACTGGATCTGGGCCCCACTAACTCCTCACCCTCTATCTCATTCCCCATTTCCCCTGCCCATTTCTTCTTCTTCTTCATACAGACATTTATCTAGGTCAAAATCAAACAAAAAACAACTCAATCAAAGCAACACAAATTCACAAACAAATCAAACCACCTGAAGTAATCTCTAAACAAATCAAACCAAAGTAACCACCTGAAGTAATCTCTAAACGATTTAGAGTTGCACAAGCAGTTATGTTTATGGATCTGAATGGTGGCGGCATTGGGTTTCAGAGTGGAGAAAGAAAGAAGAGATCGGAGTTGAGGGTGGAAAGGAGGTATTAGTGGTGGTGGTGGTTTATTGTGGTGTTCTAGTTGACGATCAGAGATGGTGATGGAAACACCTCCACTACCGCCGCCGCTACCGCACCCAACCAAACACCTCCACCGCCGCCGCTACCGTACCCAACCAAACACCTCCACTACTGTAATCATCATCTTCGTAACCCAAACACCTCCAGCGCCGCCATCACTATCATCAATATCATTAACAACAACCACAACACCAGTCATCATCATCTTCGGCTAGGTGTGTGTATTTTAGAGAGGATGCAGGCGGGGTGGGGTGTGTGGGTGTATCGGCGCCGCCAGCTCCGGTGAGCAGAGAGAGAGAGAAGGGAGTGAGTCAGTGAGGGTGTCGGTTGGGTTTATTGTGAAGGCAGAAGGGGAAAAAGAAGAAAAGGGGTGGGGTGGGGGTGGGGTGGGTAGTGGGGGTGGTGTGCAAAATGACCAAAATGCCCTTCAGAAAAGAACAAAAAGCCAGGTTTTTTTTTAAATCTTAGTTGACTTTGCTTTTGGACTAAAATGGCAACAAAATGCAAACCACATGGACCCAGATGTAAAAAGTTTGAGATTTGGACTAAAATGGCAAAAGTGCCCAAACCACAGAGACCAAAATGGCAGTTTACTCTTTTTTTAATTTTAAACATGTATATACATATATGTATATTTGACAATATACACATATGTATAGTTAAAAGATTAACAATATACACATGTGTATAAATCTCAAAAAAAAAAAAAATTTAAACCTTAAAGAAAAACCTCCGATTTTCCAAAAAAAAAAAAAAATTGCATTTTTTTACATTCTTTTTGTATTTTTTTGCTTAGGGAATATGTATGGTCCAGAATGTTTCTCAAGTTTCTCAATTAGCCTACTATTTCTCACATGATCCTTATCCTATATATATATATATATATATATGGGAGTTGGCTACAAAGTCCACTTTTCCTACAAAGTGTAGGAAGTGTTCTAAGAGTGACATGTGGCATCTAGGGTTTTTGTATTAAAGGACATAAATGTAATTCAATAATTAATTCTATTTTTGGAAGATATATCTTTTAGACAATAAAATGTTATTTTTATGGAAACTATATATCTATTAACTATTCAAAATCGGCAGTTACATCCTTCATATCCACGATTGATTCATCCGAAGTTCGAAACGTAAAACACATTAATTATTTCTTGACGTTGTGTTTTATCAGTTGATGGTTTTCTTCGCACTGTGTTATATCAATTTTCACAATTAAACACACCTCTCACACATTTCGAAACATAAAACACATTCATTATTTCTTGACGTTGTGTCTTATTAGTTTTTTGGCTTCTTTACGTTGTGTTATATCAGTTAACACAATTAAACACGCCAATCACACATAAAACACACCAGTATCTAAAATAAACAATATAAAACACACTAGTGTCTGACTCGATATAGACACCAGTGCCTGAAATACACAATATAAAACACACGTGTGTCTGATTCGATGTAGACACAATATAAACCACACCCGTGTCTGATCCCATGATGAACAACTTGAACGAAGAATCATTAATCTTGTTTTTTAAGTATAGAAGATGATAAGTGTGTGTATGTGTAAGAGAGAGAGAGAGAGAGAGAGAGAGAAATGGAGAGAGAAAGAGAGAGAAGTTTCCAAAACTTAAGGAGTGCTTTTATTGAATGATGGTTACTTGCTATTTTTAAATCCCGCCAAATGACTTTTTTGTCCTCCATTAATTAAACCAATCCTTATTTAAAACATAAATATTACTAAAATGCCATCAAGATGATCTCTACCATTAAAAACACCCATCCAATGGTCGAAAACACTTCCTACACTTTGTAGGAAAAACACACTTTGTAGAGGAACCTCACCCTATATATATATATGAGAATGTTTAAATGAGAACGCTAAATATTGTGAGAACCGTGAGAAAAAATAAAAAACCCGCGAGAACTTGGTGAAAAACAATTCAAATTCAAAAAAAAATTTCTACACTTATCATTATTATTCGAATACAATGTTAGAAATTTAATTTACACGTTTAAATTTATGTGAATTCGTAAATAAAGAAAATTTACACGTGTGTAAGTTTGCCATTTACACATGTGTAAATATGTTATATTTACACATGTGTAAAAAATCTAAAAAGAGTGATTTTGAAAGGAGAAATGAATTATTTGATGTTGTAAATTCTTTTTTTTTTTTTTGATGTTGTATCTTAATTACTATGAGCTTTGTATTGAAAAAAATGGTTTTGATTGGTTTTTTCATTCGTTCTCACGGTTCTCGCAATATTTAGTGTTCTCAAGATAACCCTCCCTTATATATATATATATATATATATATCTGCTTTTGGTTAATGGTTGAATGTTGTTTAGGGTTTGTTGATGCATATTTTGTGGACACGACTCGGCTCGGTTCAACTCAGCTCAGTTCGACTTAGTTTCGACTCGAAGACACGAAGATCAAGACGAAGACTTGTGTCTGTACTTTGTCTGTAATGTGTCATGATACAAAACGATGTCTTATGTTAGATTTGTTGCTATGTGCGTTCGTTGTAAGTTTGACCAGGTCAACCATCCTCCGGTTTGACTTGGCCAAACAGTTAGCACATTGGTTGAAACATGCTTGTGTCGAAGGATGTCATCGAAGGATGGTTTGTATCCTTCGATGACCTCGAAAGACAATGTCATTCGATAGATACAGATAGACCTCGAAGGATATCATCCTTCGAGGTATGTATGGATCTTTCGGTAGAATTTCTGGTCGATAGATGATCCTTCGACCAGATTTCCTTATCCTTCGACCATAGGTGTTGTGTCGGGTATAAATACCCAAGTGTTGTGTTCATTTCAAGATAGGGACACAAGAGACAGAAAAATAGATAGACAAAGGGAGAGCATTCTGCTGAGAGCATTCTGTCCAAACACACACACACACTTAGAGAGTTTGCAGAACAGATTTGTAAACATTGAGCTTGTAACTGGACCTTTCATACGCATTAATACAAGTGGTGTTAATCGTTGAATATTGTGTGTCGTGCATTTGCGTGTTCTATCTCGGTTTGCATGCTAGCTTGGTTTCCGCACTCGCTAGTGTGTTTGTACACAAGGATTAGGCGACTAGATCCTCCCCTAGCCGGACCTACAAGTGGTATCAGAGCCTTGGCTCTTCTCCTTGTTAAAACCGAGTGTGTTCTTGGTTTGTTTTTCGGGTATTAAAGTTTACATTTTTCTGGAAAACATCTTAAATCGGATTATATCTTAGTGTTTTGCTTTATGTTTTGTTAAAAACCGTGTTATTTTCATGCTCACATGTTAGTCTTTGGTTTTTATTAAACATTTTGGCAAAATCGCTGTTTCGGCAGTTGTCGGTTTACCAGAAAATTCAAATTTTCTGGGCTTGTTATTGATATCCTCAACATATATTCAAGTGTTCTTCAAAGATTTACATCTTTTGATCTTGTTTGATTATTTTCGAAAGTTGTTGGTGCATTGGGAAGGTACCCAAATCTGTTTTAGCAGAAAGTAAGGTCTGAACATACCATCTGCCGAAAGTTTCTACCAACTTGTCACCTTTTTCACCAACCCGTCACATTTGTCAACTGTGTCAGAGCTCATCGAAAGATATCCTTCGGAGTCGAAAGTTCATCTTTCGATCAAGGAGGTTCGACAGATACCCATCCTTCGAGCATCTTTCGAAGTCAGTGAGTTATCTTTCGAGCCAAGGAATCTTTTCGAAGGATATATTGTTCGAGCTACTGTTACATTATCGAAAGATAAGGATCCTTCGTCTTGGAGAATCTTTCGAAGTCTTTGTTCGAAATTCAACAGTGATCTTTCGAACACTGTTGATCCTTCGAACAAGTGTCTATCTTTCGAACAAGGGTTGATCCTTCGATCTTCGTCTGTTTAGTTTTAACAGTTTGTTTCAAGTGTGTTAATCAGGTTGTTATCATTCATACATCAAATATGAGCTGCACAAGCCCTTGGGATTGGAGTACGAATCCACAACCGGCTCAAAAACAGATGTCGTTGGCCGAATATATGACGAGTACAATACCTAAACAACAACAGTCAATAAGTTCAAGTCAATGGGCAATGGTGGCGAATCAAAATCAGAGCATTCAAAATATTTTGCTTAGTGAGAATGAGACGGGTAGCAACAATCGCCCGCCAAAGCTGAATCACATGAACGACTATCCATCATGGAAGGGTCGTTTCCATAATTACGTTCAAGGGCAAAACACAGAATTATGGACGTGCTTCACCTCTGCATTTAGTGAAGCTCTTGAAGAAGCAGGATCAAATGTGACGACTTTCAACAATATGCAAGAAGCCGATAAAAAGGCATATGATCTGGAGAAGAAGGCGTATGCTATTCTCACTCAAGCACTTCACAGAGACATCTTTCATCAATTCTCATATTGTAAGACCACGAAAGCTTTATGGGATGCATTGGTAGCGAGAGGAGAAGGAAATGCGGCTACTAGAAAGATACGCCATGATTTGTTGAAGAAAGAGTTTGAATCATTTCAGTTCTTGGAGAATGAGACTCTAAATGATATGACTACTCGTTTTTATCATTTACTTAGTGAACTGATTTCTTACAAGGTTGTTGTATCTTCACAGGAAATAGTCGCACGGTTTGCTGATGCTCTACCACCAAAGTGGAGCTCATTCATTGAATTGTTAAAGCATACCGGTGTATTGGATACTGTGAGTATCTATGAGTTTGTTCAAAAGCTGGAGAACAAGGATGCAGAAGAGATCAGAAAAGCTAAACTAATTCCTGTCCCTCAAAATCCAGAGATGTACTTTGGAGGGATTGCTCCTGCTGCTAGTACAAGCCAGCAACCAAAGATACAAACGGCTTATGTGTCAAATGCTTTCGACCCAAGATCCTATTTTGGAGGAGTAGCCACACCTCAACCCCAATTTGATCCAGCTTCCTATTTTTCAAAACCTCAAGTTGCACCACCCCAACCCCAATTTGATCCAGCTTCCTATTTTTCTACATCACAAACCCAACCACAACAAGCCTTCTATGGTAACAAACCTGATACTTCAAATCTTTCCAAAGTGAGTGTAGAAGCTGCACGGGATCACATTGAAATTCTTACCACTATGGTCAATGCCTACAGCGGATTAGTCGCAAGTCAAATTGGCAACATTAATTTGACAAACGAAGACTATCAGCAGATAGACAGGGATGAAATGGAGTTAATGGATATCAAGTGGGCGTTTGCAAGTGCAGTTAGAAGGGCAAAGGATTTCATGACTCGAACTGGAAGAACTTCGTTGGAAGGCAAAAATGATACGAAGTACGGGTTCAATAAAGATGCTGTCACATGCTTTAATTGCGGTGAAAAGGGTCACTTTAAACGTGAATGCACGCGACCGAGCAAACAAGGCAACCAACAAGGCAACCAAAATCCCTTCCAAAATCAAACAAGTACTTCAAATCAAGCTAACAACGAAAGAGGGATAGTAGCTGCTAACAACCAAACCAACCAGTCAGGGCCTTCAAACCCCAACCGGGCATTGATAGTTCAAGCTGATGAAGGATGTGATTGGTCTGTACAATTGGGAGATAATAGTCAAGGAGGTGGAACTGCATGCTATGCAAAAATTATCAATCACATCAAGCATGTTCACAAGGAAGAGTTTTCTGAAAGTGATGATAGCTCGGGTTATAGTGGGAGTTCAGATGAAGAAAGCTCGAATGCAGGAGATTCTAATTCTGAAAATGGATCTTTTTCTTATCAGACTGCCTTTATGGCGAATGTCTCGGCCTCGACAAGTCAGGTAAATTCTGATCCTCCTACTCCTAGCATATGTAGTGATTGTGAAGAATTAAAACTTGAATGTGCTGAATTGAAACGTGAATCTGAAACGGTTCATAGTCACAATCAGAGTTTAGTTGTTGAACTGTCAAAGTGCAAGGAGGCAAACATGGCCTTAGCTCGCAATGAAAAGGAGTTTAAAACAGTTATTGAAACCCAAAAGAAAAGTGTTTCCGAATTAACAAAAACTGTTTGTAACAAACAAATTGGTATTAATAACTACATTAATGTCATTGAGGAAACAAAGAAAGAGCTAGCCGTGGCGAAATGTGAACATGAGGCGATCAAGCTCAAATTGGAGAGTTACTCAAACTCCCGATATGTGCTTGATCACATCATTGACGTTCAGCAACTAAAGGGAAACGTTAAAGGCGTTGGTTATAGGAAGTGTCCACCCCCTTTGAGACACGATTATACCAAGTCGCCCGATGAGGAGGAAATGCCGCGTTTTGAGCCAACTGTACCTCTGGATTATGAGGAAGTTACAACTGGCTTAGGGTTCAAAATGGACAATTCATCGGAGGGCTCATCTGATAGCAAGGAAAAGTCATCATGTGCTTCAAATCAAAGTCCTCCAACCATTGAGGACTATGATTCTTCGGATGATGAATCAGATGTGAGTGATGAGGATAAATCTCTTGATGATAGAAAAGGAGTAGAAGTGCCTGTTGAGAATCACATTCTGTGTGATCCTCCTACTCCTGCTGTGCAATCAACTGGTGCTAAACAAAAGATAGATCCTATCACTGAGAAGGTGTCTACTGTTAAAAGTGATAACGTGTTGTACACTTTAGTCGGTGATGATAAAATTTATTCAAACAAAGATTTTCCAATCAAAAACGTCAATCAATCCTTGATTGATAAAGTGTTTGAAGATAATACAACTAAGTTTTTGGGAAAAGCGATCCCGAGAGTTTCAGTAACTCAGTGTGATCCTATTCCAAAAGCTGAAGTGAGGAAACAATTTGGAAACCAAAAATTACCGACAAAGCAACAACCTGTCGCTTTTAAGGGTAAACAACAGCAACAACGAGCTCCAAAGCCAAAGACTAAGGTTGAATCAAAAGGAGCTCGTTACAAGAAGAAAGCAAAAGATGTCAAGTTTGTAGCATCAAAAGGTACTGATAAAATTGAGACTTTTGAAAATAAATCAAACACCGATTTTATTCAACAAGTCAAGATTTTAAAACGTAACAGCCAAAACAATTACACCCAGCACACAAACGGGTGTGAAGCAAGTACCTCTGGGTCTACAGGTTCAACACGTGAAAGTCGAACCGGTTCTCCTAAGTTTGTTGAAAGGATAATTTGTTTCAAATGTGGGAAGGTTGGGCATATCATTAAAGACTGCAAAAACTCGCCCAAACAAAATTTTGTTGAAAGACCCCCCTCTGAACAAGGTCACTCACAACGTCGTCCTGTTTCTCCAAAACAAGATAAAAGAACTGTTAAAGAACAGGAAATAAAACAACGACGTAAAATTGTGAAGGTGATTGAAAAGGCGTTGAAACCGGAGATTGTCCAAACAAAGTCTGTTAAATTAGAAATTAAAAATGAAAAACAAAAACAGATTTGGAAACCAAAATCGGTAACTGTTTCAGGGGGAGGTGCTGTGTTTAAGAATCATCAGGAAATCGAAGTCACAATCCTCGATGATGAAGGACGACCCAAGTCTGTTAAGGCTTGGGTCCCCCTCTCCAACTAATCTCTGAGTGAGTGTGCAGGATGTTCCAGGAGGAACTATCGATAGTCATTGGATTGTTGATAGTGGAGTGTCCATGCACGAGATCGGCGACAAAGAAGTTGTTGCCTGTGATGGAGAGAAGAAAAAGGAAAGAAAACAGAATTGTCTGTTGTAAGAGATTGAAAGCTTCGACAAAATGGAAAACATTTTAAAAGGTGATTGTTAAAGGCTTTGATCGGGTCCCCAGGGTAGATTCAAATCAAAATGTACGCACCTGCAGCACGTTTGAAGTTCAAAATCAACAAGATGAACGTGCAGTGTACATTCCTTCGCGGTGTGATTGAAGAAAATGTGTTTGTTGAACAAACCAACCGGGTGTGCGGATGCCTTGGCATGGGTTGAACAACCGCACACTACTTCTCGAGAGAAAGATAAAGACCTTTGCTGGTGCAATATGGAAGACCAGCCGGACTCAAAGGTTTATGATCTTGTTGCTGTCAAGAGACTTCTCAGTAGCTTCAAAGAATCGACTTTGAAATCCACACCAGGTGGATATCCAGTTTGGGAGAGCACTCAGATTCCTTGCAATGCACGAAGCAGTTGCAGGATACGGTTTTAAAATTCCAATCTCTCCTTTACTTGTCGTTATTTAAGCTGCTTTATAATTTGTTATCCTCTTGTAGCACTCTTTGGCCAGACAATGTTGTCATGGTCCGCACCGCTTACCGACATGCCAACTGATTTTTCCAAAATTCGATAAATCTTTTCAGATTAAGACTTAATTTTGGTAAATGGCATTGAGGTAAAACATGAGTTAACCGACATCGGAAAATCATTTTTGTAAATACCTTTGTGTTTTTAAATTTGTCTTAGTTTATTGATTTTAGGGGGAGTAAATCCAAA
Organism: Helianthus tuberosus; assembly: GCA_030545235.1. Lineage (NCBI taxonomy): Eukaryota > Viridiplantae > Streptophyta > Magnoliopsida > Asterales > Asteraceae > Helianthus > Helianthus tuberosus. Next base: position 10,825,889 of record CM060372.1, on the reverse strand, counting down.
ATTTGAAAAATCCAAAAACATCAAAAAAATTTCAAAAGCACAAAAACAATAGAAAAACAAAAATGAGTTTCCTGGCGAGCAAAAGAGAAAATGATAGTACATCGGTGGTCTATCCAAACCTCTTTAAACCTTAAAATGAAAAACGATAAGCAGCTCTATATAAGATGTATCGGTAGGCTCACAATCATTTTAAAGTGTGCAGGGTGATATAAACTTAAATTGACTGAAGACTGGGTGGGAACCATTCATTGGCATATGGTCTTAGTACCGAAATTTCGTTTGAGAGATTGCCGAGGTTCTGAGATATTCGGTCTTTATGCTGCTTATCATATGGGTATCATGGTTGTATCTTTTACCGAAAAAAAAATAACGGGGACGCAAGTCTAGATCTTCCATGATACCATACATACGTGTACATTCTGCCTACGACCTCAATAAGTGATCAACAATCACATGTCCAACAAAATAAGTGATAAAATATCACAAATTCTTTGCGGGAGTCAAGTTCGTCTCTCTGCTGCACGAAAGTACTGACCTGCTCACGGACTTGCTCCTGTGCCCTCATGCATCGAAAATCAAGTTCCTCATCAATAAGTGATTCTATCACATAGGGCTTGTTTTCAAATCAAAATAAGTGAGAATCTCACATCATATACGGTCAAACAGATGATAATCGGTATACTCACCGGTAAGATGAACCCTCGTGCATACCTTGATACGGGAATGTGTCGTGATGTGGATGAACACCGGTCGGTAAGTATAAATCATACCTTAACGTATCCCCGTGCCACGATTACAAATGATAAGTTGAGCTTATGTGGACAACAATACCGATAATTGTTATAGGATACTTATTTTAATGTTAACTAAAAGAACAACTAGAGCGTTTTGGCATGACCGTACACTGATATGATTCTCTTACCCTCGAAACTCGCAAAAAGAATGTCTGTAAATATTTATTTAATGCTTTCAGTGTCTGCATCTTTGTATATATTTATTTACTGCTTTCAGTCTTTACATTTCAAATATTAAAACACACCTAAAATCTGTTTTAATATAAACTTTATAAAATCCAAAAAGATTTTGCTTCTAGTTTATTTTTGGTTGACTGATGTTGGAACTCGAGTCTATCCTACCCAAAATCCTGATCGTAAGCCGAAAAACAATTGCATCTTCATAATCTGTCGAAGTTAACAAGTTTTGAAAGTTAAAGGATTTAAATTGAATATTTTTCTAAACTTTCAAACTGTTGTCGGTTGGTGTTTGATCGAGATTTGATCTCATATGTGTCTTTTGTTTAAATGTTAACTATATTCCAAGCGGTGTTCTCATTATGCGTTTAGCTTTCTTGCATGTGCAGATGCTAAAGGCGAGGAGAACATGTTCGATGAAAAGCTTTGGAATGAAGACACGAAGTGGAGGCACTCAAAGGATAAAGTGATCGAGTTGCCGCTGACCCTTCATCAACACCACAAGGATCTGAAGAATTGACAAGTCAAAAGATTCACGAGCATGACTCAATGGAGAGTTCAATCTAAGGGGGAGTTTATTGACACACTACCTAAACAAAAAGGGGAGTTTGTTGATACACTTTCTACTTACGACACGTGAAGACTTTGAAGATCCTCCGATGTGGAAGACATGGAAGTTGAACCTCACGAGTAGCGTCCAAGGGGGAGTTTGTTGATGCATATTTTGTGGACACGACTCGGCTCGGTTCAACTCAGCTCAGTTCGACTTAGTTTCGACTCGAAGACACGAAGATCAAGACGAAGACTTGTGTCTGTACTTTGTCTGTAATGTGTCATGATACAAAACGATGTCTTATGTTAGATTTGTTGCTATGTGCGTTCGTTGTAAGTTTGACCAGGTCAACCATCCTCCGGTTTGACTTGGCCAAACAGTTAGCACATTGGTTGAAACATGCTTGTGTCGAAGGATGTCATCGAAGGATGGTTTGTATCCTTCGATGACCTCGAAAGACAATGTCATTCGATAGATACAGATGGACCTCGAAGGATATCATCCTTCGAGGTATGTATGGATCTTTCGGTAGAATTTCTGGTCGATAGATGATCCTTCGACCAGATTTCCTTATCCTTCGACCATAGGTGCTGTGTCGGGTATAAATACCCAAGTGTTGTGTTCATTTCAAGATAGGGACACAAGAGACAGAAAAATAGATAGACAAAGGGAGAGCATTCTGCTGAGAGCATTCTGTCCAAACACACACACACACTTAGAGAGTTTGCAGAACAGATTTGTAAACATTGAGCTTGTAACTGGACCTTTCATACGCATTAATACAAGTGGTGTTAATCGTTGAATATTGTGTGTCGTGCATTTGCGTGTTCTATCTCGGTTTGCATGCTAGCTTGGTTTCCGCACTCGCTAGTGTGTTTGTACACAAGGATTAGGCGACTAGATCCTCCCCTAGCCGGACCTACAGGGTTTATAATCCACGCTCAGAGTATGATATTGAAGCAACTGGAGATCTTCTTGATGATGTAGTTGCTTCTGAAATGCATTATGAGGTATCTAGATTAAATCTTTATTTCCCGTCTTGTAGCTTGCATTATGTTATGTTTTTATATACTTTTATTTTCTCCAAACCAGTTAGTCTGTTTTGTATGATTTGTTTCGAAGATGTTAACAGGAAGACGTTGAGAAAACATGTATTTTAGGTATTGAAATATGGTTTAATGATTTTATTGTTGAAACGTTAAAATCTATTATACACATGCTTCATATGGCTGATGGATCGAATAATAGCTTTAGTCATTAAAAAATCTGTTACAATCAGAATTTTGACCTTAGTATGTTTTGATATATTATATCTTAAAGTAAACCTTAGTGAGGCCATTCGATCTTCTAGCTCAACTTAAAGTATTTAGAACACTGGTGATTTGGGGTTGCGTTTTGCAGGATGATGTGCAACTCGAAGATGTTGGAATTCAGCTCGAACCCTTCAATCTTGAACAAGAAAGGAATGAAGGTTATTTTGACCAGACAGGAATGAAGGTTATTTTGACCAGACAGGAATGAAGGTTATTTTTACCTTCATTCTTCAAGTATCTTTGTAGGATGCATGGCTTGATAGCATCGATTCTAATCCAAATCTTGCACAAAGACAATCTATGGCCACATACATTAAAGTTGAAGCTGCTGACCTTACAAGTCATTCTATAGGGAAGATTAAGAGACGGATTTCTGATGTGCTTGAACCAGGGGAAACGGTAAGTTTCTTGTGATGGCACAATCACGCTAAATTCATATTATCATTGTGTCAGTAATCTCATCTCAAGGATAATTCTCTTTTTAGGTTCTGCAAGCTTTAAGAAGGCCGAAAGGAGTTCTGGTAGTAGAAAGGAAAAGATGTCAGTTGTAACAAAAGTTGTGTTTGATCAACTAACTGAAGATGCCGCGAAACTGATGGAGGATTCCGATTACAGTTGAGATCGTTTTCTTTCAAGATTTATTTTACGAACTTATTATATGAAGCTGTTAACATTCTGATTAAAGCTAATTTCTTGCTGCAAATATATACGATGAAAAACAGGAGGTCTTCCAGAGGGAAGCAGGTTAGAACTATACTTAGCCTGAATCAAGTGTTCATAAAAATTTTGATTAGCACAATAACACAGTCTTATTGTTGATTTATTTTTTGTCTTAAAAAGAGGGATTTGAGAAGCTAGCACGGGCTAGAGGGGAAGGCTCTTCTTCAAGTTCAGCAAACGTGCAATCCGATTACTCCATGGCCAGTGACTTCAATCTTAATGGAATACAAGCAACAGAAAATACTTCGAACAATATGAGGTCATGAAAGAAGTTACATGTTAAATAATGGTCCTTTAAAGGCAACATTAAACTTATACTATTTGTGTTTTTGATGCTTAGGAGCAACAACAAGATAGTGTGCATAAGGAAGGTGGGCATGAAAGAGTTACTTTAGTGGTTGGGTAAGCAACCTCTGTTCTGATTATTTGTAAATACAATTTTTAACCTCATTCAAGGTTTTTGTTCTCATCTAAAACATTGTATCTCATTTTTCACTAGAATTGTCCTTTTTGCTCATTTTATATGTTAAAGTCTTCAATAATCAAAGTTTGTGGTGGAAAAATGGCCGGTTGATAACGGGTCAAAACGTACTTAGGCATATTTGTTAATGAAATAATGTTAGAAAGACAAACCTATAGTAATATCAATATTTTTGTATTTTCTTCTAGATAGTCTTTTTGAGTATGCATTATTTGAGCAACTTCACTAATTATTTTTTATACATGACTAGATAAAGAATTTACTAAATCAACAATGAATGGAGAACCTTGGAATGTCAGGAAGTTTGTGTTGATACATTATTTGTGGACGCGACTCGCGCCACGAGACTTGGCTATGACTCGACTTTCCTCCGTCGTGTACAAGTTCAAGATGATCGGGCCAAGTCGTAGAGGAATTAAACTTGGTACATGGGATAAGCAAATCAGCTGAAACAGATTAACAAAAGAAGACCTGGGCTTGTAACAGTTTGGCGAATCACCTTGGGCCCAAGCCCAAGTTCGACGAAACACATGGATCTTGGCGAAACAAGCCTGTTTCGCCAAACATGGTTCAATTTCGTCAAATGCTTTCCAGTTTCGCCAAGCTTCTGTTTCTCCAAGCCTGTTTCGCCAAGTCCATTCTGATTCGTAGTGTCTGTGGGTATAAATAGAGTTCATTATTTCTGTTTTAGGGACAGAGAGAACACATTGTAGAGAACACAGGAGACACAAGAATAGAGAACACACACACATGAGAGTTTGAGAGAGTTTGCAAAACACATTTGTAAACATTGAGCTTTGTAACCGAACCTTTCATACGTATTAATACAGTGGTATTAATCGGTGAATATTGTGTGTCGTGTATTTGCGTGTTCTATCTCGGTTTGCTTTCCCGGTTGGATTCCGCACAACCGGGTTGGTTTGTACACAAGGATTAGGCGACTAGATCCGCCCCTAGCCGGACCTACAAGTGGTATCAGAGCCTTGGCTCTTCTCCTTGTTAAAACCGAGGTGTTTTCAGGCTGTTTTTCGGGTTTTAAAAGTTTATATTTTTCTGAAAAACATTGCTATTTTGGTTTAAATCTTGTTACTTTGCTGAAAGTTCTTATAAAAACCATTTCATTCTTCATTTTCACATGTTAAAAGTTGGTTTTTAGTGAAGTTTCTTGCAAGAATTTGTGTTCGGAAATTTGTCGGTTCACCGGAAAACTCATAAGTTTGCCGGAAAATTCAAATTTTCTGGGTTGTTCTTCATATATTGATGTTATCTTCAAAGTGTTCTTAGTGTATTTCAACTTTTTGATGTTGGTCAAGTGTTTGTCAAAGTTGTTTATGCCTGGGAACTTGTTGTTAGATTAAAATATTAAAAGGACATCATTATTTGGTTAGTAAAGTTGGGAAGAGTGAACCGAAAGTAAAGGTTGAAAAGGTCTGTTTGTGTCAGAGGATAAAAGTCAACCGCACAAGATTTGAATCACACAAGATTTGTGTAGTTTGGAACGTACAAACTGATAGTGGGTCTCGTCAACAGTTGGGGCTTAAACAATTCTGATTGGGCTTTAAAGGGTACTGGGCCGTTTCGTCAATAGGAGCCCAAAGACATCAGATCTGTTTCGTCATAAGTCAAACATCATTAACGACCTGTTTCGTCAATTGCATTGTTGGGCCTGTGTTTCGTCAAAATTGAAAGCCCACAATTTAAAAAAAAAATATCTCTGTTTCGTCATCTTAGTTGGCCCAAGTTACATTTTGGTTTCGTCAAGCCTTTTGTTTCGCCAAAAGTGTTTACAAATTCAGTTTCGTCGGTCTAGTATTGGGCTTCTCAAGTGGGCCTGTTTCGTTGTCTGGGAGCCCAACTTTATATATCTGTTTCGCCACAAAACAAAAATTCAGTTTCGTCGTGAAAGTTGTAATTTTTAAACAGAAGGTTTGCACTAGTTGTTTAACTGTTTGTTTCAAGTGTGTTAATCAGGTTGTTATCATTCGAGATATTAACATAGTTTGTGAAAATTAAATTTTTAAAAGGGGAAAACTTGTTTTTCAAATTTCAAATCAATTTTCACTTAATATATTAATTTTTATAAAATGGGAACTAACGGTGAGTGGTGGACTCAATTGACTTCGACTCCACAATCATCAGCTACGCAATCTGAGCCAGATTTCGACAAAACTGCATGGATGCGAGCTATTGCCCCAACTCAAGCTGCAATGATAACTGCAAATCAATGGGCATTGGTCACAAATCAAAGCAGCAGCATTCAATCTATGATGCAGAACGACAGTGAAACTGGTACAAGCACAAAACCGCCAAAGCTAAATCACATCAATGATTGGGGATGGTGGAAAGAAAGGCTGAGAACTTATGTTCAGGGGCAAGGTCAAGATCTATGGATGTGTTTCTTCACTCCATTTGACAATGAGTTGGAAGTTGCAGGATCTAATCCACAAACTTACAGCACTCTGTCTGATGAAGATAAGAAGAAGTTTGAGTTAGAAAAGAAAGCATTCATGATTCTCACACAAGCTCTTAACAGAGACATTTACCACCAGTTTGTTTACTGCACGACTACTAAAAGCTTGTGGGATATGCTCACGTTACGATGTGAAGGAAATGCTCAATCAAGAAAGATCAAGCAAGATTTACTGAAGAAAGAGTTTGAAGGATTCACGTGTATGGAGAATGAGACTTTGGCAGATTTATCTACAAGGTTCCATCACTTGTTGAGCGAGATGTTTGCTTTTAGAGTCACTGCCACTCCACAAGAAATGACGAAGAGATTTGCTGATAGCTTACCAGCAAAGTGGAGCAGTTATCTTGAAATTCTCAAAGAAAATGGTGTTTTAGACACAATCACCGTTTATGATTTAATTCAAAAATTGGAGAACAAAGATATAGAAGAAAAGCTTAAGGCAAAAAGAACACTAACTCCTCAAAGTCCAGAGATGTACTTTGGGATTGCAGGGGGTATCAGTGGAGAAAAACCAGCTTCTCAACACGCGAAGCTTCAAACAGCTTTCATCTCAAACACCGGACCATCAACAATAGATCAGTTTGATCCTTCAGCATACTCGATGTATCCAAGACCAAATTCTTCTTCTCAACAACAGTATGTGTAACCGACAGCTCAGCAATTCACACCACCGCCTTTCTTAGATCCAAGCAGAGCTCAGAAGCAACAACCGCAACAGCAAGGGTTTTATGGAAACTCTTCAAACTTTCAAGCCACTTCCAATCCGAACACAGTCAGATTAGACACTTCCAACTTTTCCAAAGTCAGTGTCGAAATAGCCAAGGAGCATATGGAGATGTTGAATACCTTGGTTAGTGCTTATTGTGGATTGATCGCAGGTCAGATTGGGAATATCAATCTAACCAATGAAGATTATCAGCAAGTGGATAGAGAAGAGTTTGAGATGATGGATATCAAATGGGCTCTTGCTAGTGCAATTCGAAGAGCAAAGGAGTTTATGGAAAGGACGGGGAGAACCAACTTGGAATGCAAGAAAGACACCAAGTATGGGTTCGACAAGCAAGCTGTAAAGTGCTTTAACTGTGGTGAACGGGGTCATTTCAAAAGGGAATGCACAAGACCAGCTCAGCATGGAAACCAAAATCCCTTCAGAAATCAAGGCAACCAGCAGAACCAGAACAGGAACAATGTTCGTACGTTGATACCTGTCAACAACCAAGGCCAAGCAGGGCCATCAAATGCCAACCAGGCACTGGTGGTTCAAAAGGATGAAGGTTGTGATTGGTCGCTTCAGTTGGGAAATGATGCTCCAAATGGTGGAACAGCATGTTATGCGAAAGTGACTGAGAAGGTAGTAGAAACCGTGTCTGCTGGTGAATCTTCAGAAGATGAAGATAGTTCGGGTTATAGTGGGAGCATGGATGGGGAATCACTTGATGCTGGTGATTTATCAAGTGATGCTTTAGATTTGAAGGTTGATGAACTTTTGGCTGAAGCTGAAGTATTATGCAAGAGGAGATCTATTCTCTGCTAGAAATCTGCTGGAACTTCCGAGAAGCTTGCTAAGTTCTTCTCTGAAGATGGATCTTTTTCTTTCCATTCAGCCTTTACGGCTAATGTCGACAGTTCTTCAAGTCAGGTATGTGATACTAATTCTGACTCTAATTCTGTTCCTGTTGAATGTGTTAAGTGCTTAGAATATGCTGAAAAGGAAAGTCAGTTTGAAATCACACACAAACACAATCAAGAATTGATTGTAGATCTTTGTAAAGCAACTGAAGCTAACTTGTTTTTAACCAGAAATGAAAAGGAATTTAAAGCAACAATTGCGTCATTAAAACATGATGTTTCAGAATTACAAAAGGCTGTTTTGCGAAAACAACATGCTAACAATGATCTAATTGACACAATTGAAAAACAAATGGTAGAGTTAGCAACAGCTCGATGTGAATGTGAGACAATTAAGCAGAAATTGGAAAGCTATTCCAATTCCCGCTATGTTTTGGATCACATTATTGATGTTCAAAAGAAAAAGGGGGATAAGAAGTGTATGGGATTCAAATCATGTCCTCCCCCAATGAATCACAATTACTCCAAATTGCCTGATGACGAGGATATGCCCCGTTTTGAACCTTCTGTGCCACTCGGTCTGGATGACTTTGCAGCAGGCCTCGGGTTCACAACTGGTACATCATCCTCGGGTCAATCAGAATCTGAGAATGTGACGGATTCATCGTGTGTTAAGGAACAGAGTCCTCCCATTGTTGAGGATACTGATTCTTCGGATGATGAATCTGATTCATCGGATGATGAATCTGAAAAGATTGTGAATCAACAGTCTAACTCGGTTACAACAGATATTCCAATCGAGAATCACATCTTGTGTGATCCACCAGTGAAACCAAGTAAGACTGAAATGTCAAAAGCAATGGAGTCCCTTGTATCTAGCTGTGAAGGGAATAACTTGTTGTACACGCTCAAAGGAGATGAAAAAATCTACTCTAACAAAGATTTTCCAATTAAAAATGTAAATCAAGATTTAATTGAGCAAATTTTTGAAGGATGTATGGATAAGTTTTTGGGGAACAAAAGTGACAAAGTTACCGTCACTCAATGTGATCCAATTCCATGTGAACAAATTAGAAAACAATACGGAAACCAAAAACAACCAATTGAGCGAAAACAACAAGTGAACTCCGGAAAGGGTAAGGTACAGGGAAGGAAGGCTCAGAACAAGAATGTTCAAGCACCTAAAGTTCAGCAGCAAAAGGTGCAAAACAAAAGAGCTCCTGTTAAGAAACGAGAACCGAAAATGAACTTTGTTGGATCCACAGGTTCAGACAAACTTGAAACATTTCAGGATAAATCTAACATTGATTTTATAAAACAAGTTAGAATTTTAAAACGAAATGATCAGAATAATTACACCCAACACACCAACGGATGTGATTTAGGTCCAAGCTCGTCTAGATCACAAAGTTCATGGTCTGGTTCTCAGTCTGGTCATCAACATGTTTCTCCGAGGTTTGTAGAGCGGAGAATGTGCTTTGAGTGTGGCACAGTTGGGCATATTGTTAGATACTGCCCATACCTGCAAAAGTTGAAGGCAAAAACGAGTGCTCCCCAAGAAACTAATTACCAAAAGCGACCTGTTTCCCCGAAACAAGACCCACGTGTCTTGAAAGAAAGGGAAAAGAAGTTAAAACAAAAGAATCAAAAGGTAATTGAGAAGGCCTTAAAATCAGAGGTCAAAGAAGAAAAACCTGTACAAGCAAAACCTAAAACTGTAAAACCAGTAAATGCTAAAACAATGAATTCAAATACTGGTAAAGGACAAACAGTTTGGAAGCAATAGCAGGTAGTTCAATCAGGGGGAGCACCACAGGTTCTTTTTCCTAATCATCAAGTGATTGAAATCACATTTCTTGATGATCAAGGACGACCCAAGTCCACAAAGGCTTGGGTCCCCCTCTCCAACTAATCTTTGAGTGAGTGTGTAGGATATTCCAGGAGGAACTTTCGATAGTCGTAAGATTGTTGATAGTGGAGCGTCCATGCACAAAATAGGCAACAGAAGAAATTGTTGCCTTTGATGGAGAGAAAAATGAAAAAGAAGACAGAAGTGTCTGTTGAAAGAGTTTGAAAAGCTTCGACAAAAATGAAAATCATTCCAAAGTTTGATTGTTAAAGGCTGTGATCGGGTCCCCGGGATAGATTCCAATCAAAATGTACGCACCTGCAGCACGTTTGAAGTTCAAAATCAACAAGATGAACGTGCAGTGTACATTTCTTCGCGGTGTGATTGAAGAAAATGTGTTTGTTGAACAAACTAACCGGGTGTGCGGATGCCTTGGCATGGATTGAACAACCGCACACTACTTCTCAAGAGAAAGACAAAAACCTTAGCTGGTGCAATGTGGAAGACCAGCCGGACCCAAAGGTTTATGATCTTGTTGCTGTCAAGAGACTTCTCAGTAGCTACAAAGAATCGACTTTGAAATCCACACCGGGTGGATATCCAGTTTGGGAGAGCTCTCAGATTCCTTGCAATGCACGAAGCAGTTGCAGGATACGGTTTTTAAAATTCTAATCTCTCCTTTACTTTTCGATATTTAAGCTACTTTATAAATTGTTATTATCTCGTACAGCACTCTTTGGCCAGACAATGCTGTCATGGTCCGCACCGCTTACCGACATGCCAACTGATCTTTCCAAAATTCGATAAATCTTTTCAGATTAAAAAAATTAATTTTGGTAAACGGCATTGAGGTAAAACATGAGTTAACCAACATCGGGAAATCGTTTTTGTAAATACCTTTGTGTTTTAAACTTTATCTTAGTTTATTGATTTTAGGGGGAGTAAATCCAAATTTGAAAAATCCAAAAACATCGAAAAATTTCAAAAGCACAAAAACAATAGAAAAACAAAAATGAGTTTCCTGGCGAGAAAAAGAGAAAATGATAGTACATCAGTGGTCTGTCTAAACCTCTTTAAACCTAAAATGAAAAATGTTAAGCAGCTCTATATAAGATGTATCGGTAGGCTCACAATCATTTTAAAGTGTGCAGGGTGATATAAATCTTAAATCGACTGAAGACTGGGTGGGAACCATTCATTGGCATATGGTCTTAGTACCGAAATTTCGTTTGAGAGATTGCCGAGGTTCTGAGATATTCGGTCTTTATGCTGCTTATCATCTGGGTATCATGGTTGTATCTTTTACCGAAAAATAACGGGGACGCAAGTCTAGATCTTCCATGATACTATACATACGTGTACATACTGCATTCGACCTCAATAAGTGATAAACAATCACATGTCCCTCAAAATAAGTGATAAAATATCACATTTATCCGGGAGTCAAGTTCGTCTCTCTGCTGTACGAAAGTACTGACCTGTTCACGGACTTGCTCCTGTGCCCTCATGCATATGAAAATCAAGTTCCTCATCAATAAGTGATTCTATCACATAGGGCTTGTTTTCAAATCAAAATAAGTGAGAATCTCACATCATATACGGTCAAACAGATGATAATCGGTATACTCACCGGTAAGATAAACCCTCGTGCATACCTTGATACGGGAATGTGTCGTGATGTGGATGAACACCGGTCGGTAAGTATAAATCATACCTTAACGTATCCCCTCGCCATGATTACAAATGATAAGTTTGAGTTTAAGTGGACAACAATACCGATAATTGTTATAGGATGCTTATCTTAATGTTAATTAATTGAACAAAAAGAGCGTTTTGGCATGACCGTACACTGATATGATTCTCTTACCCTCGAAACTCGCAAAAAGAATGTTTGTAGTTATTTATTTACTGTTTTCAGTTTATACTTCTTGTATATTTTTAGTTATTGTTTTCCGTCTTTACGTTTAAAAAAATGAAAAATTTCAAAAAGATTTTAGGTGTGTTTTAATATAAACTTTATAAAATCCAAAAAGATTTTGCTTCTAGTTTATTTTTGATTGACTGATGTTGGAACTCGAGTCTATCCTACCCAAAATCCTGATCGTAAGCCGGAAAACAATTGCATCTTCATAAACAGTCGAAGTTAACAAGTTTTGAAAGTTAAAGGATTAAAATTGAATATTTTTCTAAACTTTCAAAATATCGTCGGTCGGTGTTTGATTGAGATTTGATCTCATATGTGTCGTTTGTTTAAATGTTAACTATATTCCAAGCGGTTGTTCTCATTATGCGTTTAGCTTTCTTGCATGTGCAGATGCTAAAGGCGAGGAGAACATGGTCGATGACAAGCTTCGGAATGAAGACACGAAGTGGAGGCACTCAAAGGATAAAATGATCGAGTTGCCGCTGACCCTTCATCAACACCACAAGGATCTGTAGAATTGACAAGTCAAAAGATTCGCGAGCATGACTCAATGGAGAGTTCAATCTAAGGGGGAGTTTATTGACACACTACCTAAACAAAAAGGGGAGTTTGTTGATACACTTCCTACTTACGACACGTGAAGACTTTGAAGATCCTCCGACGTGGAAGACATTGAAGTTGAATCTCGCGAGTAGCGTCCAAGGGGGAGTTTGTTGATACATTATTTGTGGACGCGACTCGCGCCACGAGACTTGGCTATGACTCGACTTTCCTCCGTCGTGTACAAGTTCAAGATGATCGGGCCAAGTCGTAGAGGAATTAAACTTGGTACATGGGATAAGCAAATCAGCTGAAACAGATTAACAAAAGAAGACCTGGGCTTGTAACAGTTTGGCGAATCACCTTGGGCCCAAGCCCAAGTTCGACGAAACACATGGATCTTGGCGAAACAAGCCTGTTTCGCCAAACATGGTTCAATTTCGTCAAATGCTTTCCAGTTTCGCCAAGCTTCTGTTTCTCCAAGCCTGTTTCGCCAAGTCCATTCTGATTCGTAGTGTCTGTGGGTATAAATAGAGTTCATTATTTCTGTTTTAGGGACAAAGAGAACACATTGTAGAGAACACAGGAGACACAAGAATAGAGAACACACACACATGAGAGTTTGAGAGAGTTTGCAAAACACATTTGTAAACATTGAGCTTTGTAACCGAACCTTTCATACGTATTAATACAGTGGTATTAATCGGTGAATATTGTGTGTCGTGTATTTGCGTGTTCTATCTCGGTTTGCTTTCCCGGTTGGATTCCGCACAACCGGGTTGGTTTGTACACAAGGATTAGGCGACTAGATCCTCCCCTAGCCGGACCTACAGTTTGTTAATAATCCCTGGCTTTCTCTATGGTCTGAACATCTCGGTCTTCACGCTGAAGAGGTTAGTACCGGTTTACCAACTTATAAACAGTAATGAAAAATAAGATGCCACACCAGCAGTTTTTGAAAGATCAGCAAAAGAGATCTGTTACCGGCATAGTTATTAAAGGCACGAGGCGCACTCAGGGCGATTTGTTGGCCCCGGGGCTTTATTTGCGCCTAGGCGCGCCTGGGCGCTCGCTTAAATAACTATGGTTAGCGGTTGAATACGTTACTCGCTTAGTTTTAAAATGCGCGATGCCCTCCCATATGTTTTAATCCCATAAGCCGATGCACGATGCGCAATGCGTGATGCGCGCCCATCACGTATGCGATGCGTTTGTATTTAAAAAATTATTTATAGATAATATTTTGATTTGTCAACTTTAAACACTATGGGTCTGTTTGGTATGACGTAATGGAATAGACGGGTGAATAGAATGTATAAGGTAATGGAATGAACGATGTAATGGAATGGATCATTACCATTCCATGTCTTGTTTGGTTACCATGTGAGAATGACATGAATCATTACTTTGTGTTGTTTGGTAGGAAAGAATAGACGAAGGAATAAAATCGGTGATGAATGACGGTAGTCAATGGTGGTGGGTGGTGATAGGTGGCAATGGTAGTGATGGTTGGAGGTGGCGGCAGTGGGTGGCGGCGGTGGGTGGTGGAAGGGGCAGAGGTAGGTGGTGGCGATGACAATGGTGGTGGGTGACGGGGACGGTGGTGGGTGACGGCGACGGTGGTGGAGATGGGTGGTGGCTGGCGGCGAAGGCGGGGGTGGGTGGGTGGTGGCAAGTGACGGCGGGGGCAGAGGTGTGGATGGTGGGTGACGGTTGGTAGCGGCGGAGGTGGGTGACGACTGGGGTGGAGGTGGGTGGTGGCGGGAGACAGCTAGGGTGGAGGTGGGTGGTGGTGGTGGTGGCGGCGGAAGTGGGTGACGGTGGTGACGGTAATCACGGCGGCAGCTATGGCAGTAGTGGTGTCGCCCGTGAGTGAGTTATTAAAACCAATAATAATAATAATAATAATAATAATAATAATAATAATAATAATAATAATAATAATAATAATAATAATAATAATAATAATAATAATAATAATAATAATAATAATAATAATAATAAAAAGGATGCCAAATCTGGAAAAATCGGGGAGCATCATGCGAACGCATCATCCTCGCATCATGTAATCGCAGCGCATCGCATCACCTGATGCGATCTCATCAGCGCATCGTGCGCATTATGCGCTCCTGATGCGTGCATTTTAAAACCAAGCCTCTCGTTCTAACTATCAGTATCAAAAAGTAGCTTACTAACTTGGCTGCTAAATTGGTAGTTGGTTTTTATTTATGCCTAGTTTTAAAAAGGTTGCCAAATCTAGAAAAAGCGTAAGGTTCGTTTTTGTTTTGGGTAGTTTTTTACTTTTTTTCTGTAATTGATATATATTAATTATATTCAGATGCTAACTTTATACATAGATTCAACTGGGCTTTATTTATTATCAGGCCAATGCGTTATACGAAGACATGCTTGGTAAGCTCAAAGCCAGCGGTTTAGAGCAACTCGCAAGGCAACAAGTTGTCGGCGTGGTCCATCAGAATGAAGAAGGTGCAGAATATTACGTAGAACCAATCATACCAAAGACATGCAAACACAGGATCCCAGTTCATGACGGCGGTTGTGCAGCCATAGTATTCGAGAACAGTTCCGGTAAATTAGTCAGTGGCGGGCAGGATCACACCATTAAAACATGGGACTCAACAAAGGGCCGGTTAATCCAAACCTACAACGGTTGTTTAGGGTCCGTTCTTGATCTCAGCATCACGCATGATAACAGATCCATAATTGCAGCTAGCAGCTCGAATAATCTATATGTTTGGGATGCAAATTCTGGTCGGGTCCGTCATGCTCTCACGGGCCATAAAGATAAAGTATGCGCCGTTGATGTCAGCAGATTGTCAGCTCGTCATGTTGTCAGTTCGGGGTATGACCGAACGATTAAAGTTTGGGATCTTAATAAAGGGTATTGTGTTAACACGCTTATGTTCCCGAGTAACTGCAATATGTTATTGTTTAGCCAGTTATCGTTTAGCCCCGATGGTCAGACTGTATTTTCGGGCCATGTTGACGGGCATTTACGGTTATGGGACATACAAACGGGAAAGTTACTTAGTGAAGTTGCCGCACATTCTTCTGCTGTGACGTCTATATCGTTATCCCGAAACGGTAATACGATATTGACAAGCGGGAGGGATAATTTGCATAATTTGTTTGATACGTGGACACTTGAAGTTTGGGGGACGTTAAGAGCGAGTGAGAATAGAGTTGCGTCTAATTGGAGCAGATCTTGTATTAGTGCGGATAATAATTATGTTGCTGCTGGATCTGTTGACGGGTCGGTTCATGTATGGTCGATATCTAATGGTAACATAGTCAGCACTCTTAAGGAACATACGGGTTCGGTACTGTGTTGTTCTTGGAGTGGTCTTGGAAAACCTCTTGCCACATCAGACAGGAATGGAGTCATATGTATGTGGACATAAAAGATACGGTATTTCACTATTTCAACCTCGTGTCACGTCAGGTGCAAGTATGTAAATATATGTTCTCAATTTCTTTCATACACGCAAAAAAGTCGATTGTTTTGTTTTTTTGACTCTTGGTTACAACATTAAGGGTCTAAAGTTTAAACTTTAAACACGCATGGTGATCACTTGCACATTTAAGCCAGTTGAATACTATAGCTCCATTCTCATGAATATTTCAGTGTTTTATATTAATTCTTATGCATTTGAATCCAATACCCATTATATGATCACAATCCTCATCATCATATATAGAAGCTTTTGTTATTTGTATAGAAAAATGCATTGTTTCTAAGTTTTGATATCGGTAGTTTACAACCATTATTAGTGCTTTTGTTTTGTTTTTCTTATATATACTCCGTCTTATTATAATGTAAAAAAGTGTTTTTTTTAAGCCGGGGGTCTTAGGCTTTTGGGTGTGGAGGAGGGTAGTCCTCAAAGGATGAAATGATCCGACACGTAAGCGTCCACGTCAGTGCGTGTGGGGGCCTAAAGGGATGGACCTAGGGTGTGGGGATGGGCCTCAGTATATATATATATATGTGTGTGTGTGTGTGTGTGTATGTATGCATATGTGTGTGTGAGAGATAAAAAGAAAGAGCCCCGTCGCAGGCGGCATTCTCCGGACGATGAAGAAGCTCAAGGGGGCGGTTTTGTTGGTCCTAGCCGGAGGTCAACAGGCAGGGTACGAGCCGTACACCGTGTAGTCTTATGGGAGCAACCTATCTTCTTTATGAGTGAGATTATATTATTATCGGGTATGTATGTTTATTTGATTATAGAAAAAAAAAAAAATGCTTTATTTTCAATAAGGTTATCGTATTAATCTTGACAGTAGCAAGTTGAAAGTTGGTGTTAGTTTTTTTGGGATATTGTATATGGAAGCCACACATGTATTAAAACTACTTTCTAGGTGTTACATGTCAAAACAAGTAGAGGGTCTTATGTGTAATTGTTGTATTCTAAGAGGGTTATTATTAGAAAAAAAGAGAGTTACCAATTGGAATCGGATCGTTATAAGCTGTTGTAATCAGTTGTAAAGATCTTATCTCGATAATGAATTGACTCTTGTTCCTCTTATGATTCTTCTCAATTTCTTATTGTAACGTTGGTATCAGAGCTGTTCGATTCTCTGGACGCCCTTGAATTTAAACCCTAATTCATCAAATTCCGCATTCAAATTGATCAATCAGCTTTCGTTGAATTCACTGAAATTGATCACTCTTCCGATCAATTTGAACTCGACTTCATTTCAATTCACCGAAATTGATCACTCTTTCGATCAATTTCACTTCGAACTCATCAATTTTAGACCAGAACTCTGAAGCTGTCAGATTATTGCAGATCAGTATGACAACATTAGTTACTCAAATGGCGGAGATTAACAGCAAATTGGGTAATGATAGGGGTACATGACACCAAGATCAACGGCTGGTTCGTACGGTCGGCTTGATTTCCCAAAATTTAATGGTGAGGAAGTTTAAGGATGGATTATTCGTTACAACCATTTCTTTGCAGTAGACGACCCCTGAAAACGCTATGGTTCATTGTGCTGTTATCAATTTCGAACCGATGTTTTAGTGCTTTTGATTAGAACAGGATACAAGTTGATTGATGTAAAATTTATCTCGAAACGGTGCTCCAAACGGCTTAAATTTTATCAATTGGAAGTTTAAACACCGGAATTGAAGCACCGTTTCCGTCATTTGGAACACCGTTTCAAGGTAAATTTTACATCAATCAACTTGTATCCTTGAAATTCGGAAAAAAACTTAACTCCGTTAATTTTTCTTATAATGGAGATGCAGTGAGAAAAAAAATACTTAAAGGGTGGGACTGCTAGTGGTAATATTCAAAGGTGATAGTTCCAATGGCCAACCACCTCTAGGTGAGATTATTAAAATCCAATTTCCTCTTTTTTTAATTGGTGCTCGTTTGTTTTTGTTTACGCTTATTCGCTTATATTCATGCGTGTTCGTTCGTTTATGCTTGTGAACCGTCTTTTATGTGTATTCTTTATGTTATATAATCTATCAAGAAAATAAATCTCATAATCGAAACATAAAGTAACAAAAAAAATCTCATTAGACATATGTTTTCTCTCTCGGATGATTACATATAAAATGAAGAGTGAACATAATTAAAATTGTATTCTAGAGTTCAACATTTTTAGTTTCGGGAGATTTAAGAGGGAAATTACTATGCCCATACATGTTGCAAATCCCTTGGGGACCCGTACCGCGCAGCATACGAATGTATCCCTTCTCTCCCCATCCTTCGCCCCATGAGTTCTTAACAATCCAGTACTTGGTTCCGTCAGGATCCTGATCGTATCCAACTAGCAACATCGCGTGCATCATCTCCATTCCACATGGTCCACTATATATTCCCTAAACACCATGAAGTATTAAACAACATATCGATAACAAATGAACGATGCGTGATTGAAATGTTACCTCTTTGTAGAACATGAAACCGTCACCGCCAGGATCCATTTGAAAAGTTACAGGCTGATGTGCCACTGCTTTCAATAGCGCTTCTTCATCGTGTTCTGGCAAATACTCGGTTCCATCAACAGTTACCGAGTGATGACCATACTGGTTTCAAAACACAGATTGTTAGAATCAAATACAGTTTTAAAGTAAGTATGTTCAACTAGAAGAATTATCATTACGTTACAGTTTTAAAGTAGCGTTAATATTACTCTAGTTCATCTGTTGTAGAGTAATAAGTATTACACTTCAACAAAATGAACTATAGCATTTATTATTACGCATTTACGCTACTTCAAAAGGGTAGTGTAATAATACTTATAGTGGTTCGAACATAATTGCTATAATTATTTGTACAATTCGTACGTTAAAAGTTGTTTGTACTTTATATAACAAGCATTGTAATCTAGTTATCTACACTATATTCATTAGTTTTGTTTGTACCTTAGATGTATCGCATATTTCCCTTTTACCTACATAAGGGTAGAATTCATCTGTAGCTATACCTCCATGCTCTTTGACGAAAGTGAATACGCCGCAGACCATCCCTCCGTCGCAATGGAAGGTTCTGTCGCTCGAATCACAATCAAGAAGTTGTTGTTCTGATAATGATAAGAGTTGACCTGTTCTGATGGCGTTTATTCCTTCAATTGCACCCACCGCAGCAAATGCGAAACAACTTCCTGTAAACTCGACACCAAAATTATTTGTAACTATGTGTGCTGAATACGGTTACAAAAATATAACATCATTGTTTTGAATATAGATAATTGTTTGTGTTATATATGGTTAAAAAATATATATAACATTATCAATTTGAGTATAGATAATTGTTTATGGTTACAAAAATATAGCATTATTGAATATATAGATAATTTTTTTTTCAAATTAATAACACTTTGAATTATTAGTAATCTATTATAAATATCTATACAAATGATAATAAATTTACATCGAGTTTGTTTGTGTTAAATATGGTTACAAAAATATTTGTTTTGAACTGCGATTTTTTTAATCTCTGTTGTCTGTGGGACTTGAATCCAAGACATTCCCTTTCTAAACACATGTGTTTAAAGGCTTTTTCTTTGTCAATGGACCATCACCCCATTGGTTGATTAGAAGAATATAACGTTAGTGTTTTGAATATATAGATAATTGTTTGTGTTAAATATTGTTACAGGATCATATCATTACAAGGGTAATCTAAAGTTACTATTTTATGTATTAATTTCAATATAATTATGTAATTAACCAACCTTAGTTATAGAGACAAAGGGTGATGTTAAATTTACCCTCTTCTCTCACAAACTTGGGAGAGGGGCCCACCCCAAAAGACTAACTTGTATGTAAATGAGACAAAACGTGTTACCGCACTGTCCTTGATTTTTCACAGGGGTGACAGCATTATGTTCCCTCCAATCCATCCTCGGTGGAATAGCGTTTATATCGATATCATTATAACTGGAACTCAAGTTGGTCTTACGAATCCCGTGAAGAGCAATGAGGTGGCCACCCTTCGAGTCGGCGTGGGTTTTCCTAAACTCATGGTGAGTCATGGTAGCAAACTCGTTTATTTGTAACTTGTATCCCAGGTTCATCTTGTTTTTCTTGTGAATATTTCGTACGTTGTGCTTGAATACATTGAACCGTTGGGGGCTTCTATCGGTCACTTTGTGGTGTTCTCGCCACCTGTCGTACAACCCTTGGAATCCCTCCTCCGATTCGAGTTCTTGCTCTTGGTAATTGAAGCTTTCCACAACTCCTAGTATCAAGACCAAAGAAAGTGAAAAAAATATAAAATTGATGATCTTCATTTGGAGGAAAATGGTGTAAGAAATGAGATTGTTATGATCCAAGTAGTACGCATTTAAAATGCTTATTCTTGCTTGTTTTTAGGATTTATATGTGGAGGTTTTTTTTATGGTGTCAAGGGAATGTATGGATGGATGGTTAAGCTGATTTGAATGTAAAAACTAACTAAATTTAAATAAAGGACACCTAGATACCTTTTGAAAAAGCAAATATTAAAAACTAATGCATTTATTTATAAAAATAAACGGTAAAAGTTGTGTATGCCACCAACTTTGCATAATGTATGTATACATAATTTGTTTACATATGCATTAATAAAAAAAGCAAGTAAAGTGTACACCTATATAGGTTTAATACATTATGATTTTATAATTCCAATTATGTTAGTTATATAAAAGTTGTAACATTATCTTAACAACCTGAAAACAAAGTTAAATGATTAATTATATATTATTATTCATTTTCATTTTAACTATATGTATATTATTCTTCATCTTCATCTTCATCTTAACTATATGCAAATGCAAATTCTCTTGATTTTTTTATTCAACTTTATTTTCGAGGGTTTGGTTTGTATTCATTTAACAACTCAACTTTTTAGGTAATTTTTAGGAATATTTTGTTCTAATTTTTTTTAAGAGAGTGTATGATGCCCTTACAAGAATTCAATAAGTTTACAAACTTTCGTTTAGGTTGGGTGGTGTGGGATAAAACCCTTAGGGTCTTTGTCACGCCACATCCGCACCACATAAATGAGGGGCTTTATCATTAACTTATATGGTTTAAGATAACACTTTTGAACATTCGGTTCTGTTACCAATAACCTAATTAAGGTTTTGCTTTGTTGACCATAACGCAATAATATGCATCCAATATCTTTGTCACCTAGTTTCCTTTTCTTAGATTTGCGATGTCGATGTATTGTTCGACAAACCCATATCCGAAGATAATGTAATGCTGGGTCGTTCCATAATTCATAAGAAATTTTGTCCGGTATGTAGTTTTAGTATAGAATTTTTTTAGGTATATACGTTTTCGACCCCCGGTTTTATATTTTTTTAGGTATATATGTTTTCGACCACACGGTCAAAAATCTCAAGCTTCGCCACTACATATTAAGAATGTGTTTAATCTCATATATTTGGTCCAAAAAGGGATGTGAGTCAGTCTATTTAAAACAAAAACTTTTAGGGACTACAAATTTCTTACTGGTTACGTTTTTTTTTTTTTTTTTTTTTTTTTGCGGCATCTCACCTCGAAATTACTCCATAGGTTCCTTAATCTTTATTGTGTCAATCTTTTGGACCGGATAATGAGTGAAAATTAGAGAACATGGGCCTAAAAGCCTATGTATGTACTCATATAAACTTTTTAGAATTTTTAGATTAGATTATCAAGTTTCACTATTTGGGACGATAGTTCTAATGTCACTTGTTGTAGTTAGATAATTATAATATTGATAAATATGAAAATTCGAATGTTAATTTATTTTGTCATGTTTATAAATCCTTTATCACAAGTTTTACCCCAAGTATTAACATGAAAATACGTTAACAAATTTCACATATCTACATTATTTTCATATATAGACAATTCACATCCAAAAAGACAAATGGGTCACTTCTACTTAAAAATAGATACGAGGCATGATTTAAAAGTGCATAGGTCAAATTTATATGTTTTAATACATCTATGATGACTCACAAGCAAGAATATTCAAGTATTTCATGGAAATAAATGTAACCACTTATTTGAATAGACAATAGCGTTTTAAACATGCCTAAAAGTAGACACCTTTATGATATTTCGTTAACAAAATGATTAAAGTTGAAAACAGTTATGTTGTTTTATATGCACTCATACATAGTTATATAATTTTGTTGTCTGCAAGAATCCCTCATATATTAATGATTACAAATCTTGTTCTATATTCACTAGTTATTATGATCATTGCATAAGACAACATTAGAAGTAAACTTTGTCAGATGGATTAGGTCACATGCATAATGGAAATCATTAAGCCAACCAAGCAAATTAAACTAGGGCTATGAGTCACATAGGAAGACAAAGATCCAATCCAAGACCTAGGTGCGTGTGACCCGAACAAACCAACCCGAATAAGTTTGTTTATGTATTTCCATCAAGGATAATAACTCGAATATGGACACACGTAAATCCATGTAACTATAATACGACATATGTAGCACGTCTATTTAAAGGATCAAACGAGTTGGCAATGAACAACATTGTAATAAAACCTGTCGTACACGTACATGTTGGATTTTAATAATTATAAACTTTTCAGTTTTTAATTCTAATTTTTAAACAAGTTAATATATCTAGTGTTGGCTCACACGAATACGACTCATTTTTGTTCAATAACTCAATCCACTCACGCCATGGTATGTGTTAAATTTGATGTCATACTCCTATCAAATTACTTTATATCATACTTCTACCAAATTACTTGTAGGTATAATAGATAGCTATAAGTAATTGTTATTTGTAGGGGTGTTCAAAACCGGATATCCGAAAATTCAGATATCCAAAATTTTGGATACCTGATTTCACTGTCCACGTCCATATCCAAAATTTTGGATATCCGGTCGAATAGTGAATCAGAAATCTGAATATCCATTTTCTTTATTTAATTCTTATTTTTTATTATTTTTTAATATTCAGAATCAGATATTTCGGATAGTTTCGGATATCCGAATATAAATTTTCGGACATTTTCAGATATCCGATATAAAATAAAAATTAAATTTTCAGCTATTTCGGATATTGGATGGTTCGGATTGGATTTATGGATACAAGTATTTTTTAACACCCCTAAATAGAAATATATTTTGCTGTTTCTCTTAAGAAATCAAAACACAAGAAATATGAGAATAATTGTTATTTTGTATTAAAGAAACTGTTAAACCGAATTAAGATAAATTACTATTATACTTATTTTTCCACATTAAATTGGATAACTTGTGACACAAAAGTTATAATCAACCAATAGAGTGGTCAATTTTTATAAAATGGGTTGCCCTTGGAAAGTCCAACATCCCATTTTCTAAGATAATTGTTTTGTAGGCTTGCATAAGGTACAATGGTCTCATGTCTCCCCATACCGTCTTTACATCACATCATATATTTTGGCTCAAGTATTCTAATTTCTAAGATAATGGTCTTCTCACATGTCATTCAGTGAAACTAACTCACATTATTTGTTAGTCTTTTATATTGTAATTTATTATATAATAAGTTCTTTTAATATATGATACATAAAAAAAATAAGAATATCATATTCGAGCTTCAAGTGGATCGGTGTCATCCGACCATGGCTGCATTGTTATAAAGTCAAAAACTAATTACGTTACAAAACTATAAATAATCAACATGTTTATGCATAAGGTAGTTGTATTGTTAGCCTTGGGATTTTTTCAAAAAAAATAAATAAAATTTTCATTTCTAACCTTAAAATTTCAATCCTTAACAATTTAAGTCTAAATATTCAATCTTTAGTAATTTAACCCCTTTAATTAATTTGATTTTTCACTTCTAATTCAAAAGTTTTCACCTTTTGCAATTTAACCCCTTGGTTATTTTGCTTTTAACCCAAAGTTTTTCGTCTTTTACAATTTAACCCCAACACTTTTTACTTTCAATTTTGATCCCTTATACTTTACGTCTTTCGCAAATTTTCCGTTTAACGTTTCGTTCTAAAATTTTCAAGTTAACACCACAACTTGCATGTGGAGTTCAACGTTTTTTCATCTACTTTTCCCGTTTGACAGGTACATCGCAGCGCGTCTATTTTTCTTTTGATAGGTCTGTCACAACGCGCAGGTCAGGGATCGATTTAGTTATTATTTTCTATATATGTTTTACACAGGCTTGCGGTCCTGTAAAAAACATTTGCATTTCATCTAATCTATATACTTAAAGTAAACCATTGGGGGATACATGTCACCCCATGGTTTCACCTCAGATGAATTTCCCGCCTAAGTGAAAGCAACTAAATGTATCACCGGAATTCTAATGGAGAGTCCACAAATCTCATTAATAACTTTCCTAATATACCTTATTTTACAACATATGCTTCAAAAGAAAACCCTAATTCCCTGTCGAACACGGTGATTAAGATCCCTCCAACACTTTCGATCAACAAACATCGGATTGGAAGACATTAAATCGACGGTAATGTCTAATACGTGCTTCGATTATTCTTCTTTGTTGTTACATTCGCCTAATTTCGTTAATGTTCTGATTTTTTTCGATTGTTCTTATTTTGTTAGCAGTTCATTGTTAGTTGATGATTGATTAATGTATTTGATTCAGTATTCTCTGATTTACTTTTGTTTTGGTACTGATTTTGGATATATATATATATATAGGGAATAGTTTAAATGAGAACGCTAAATATTGTGAGAACCGTAATAACAAATGAAAAAATCATGAGAACTTGGTAAAAAATAATTCAAATTCAAAATTTTTTTCTACACTTATCATTATTATTCGAATACAATGTTAGAAATTTAATTCACACGTTTAAATTTACGTGAATTCGTAAATAAAGAAAATTTACACGTATAAGTTTGCCATTTACACATGTGTAAGAGCATTCACATTCTATCCATCAAAATATGTGAGGGGGAGTTTTTATATTATAAAGGGTATAAAAAGTGGTTGTGAGTGGAGGAGAGAGAAAATGTTACTGTTCATCTGTATATTTGGGGGGACACTGTTCACCCAGTATAATTTTTTTAATATATATTGAAAGTGGTTGTGAGTGAATGAAAGAGAAAAATGTGATGATAATATTATTTAATTGGAAAGGAGAGAGAAAAAATATTTGTTTTTAGTGGAAATATATTGATATAAGAGTTGTTTTTTAGTGGAATGTATGTATAATTTGATGGTTTGGATGTGAATGCTCTAAATCTGTTATATTTACATATGTGTAAAAAATCTTAAAAGAGTGATTTTGAAAAGAGAAATGAATTATTTGATGTTGTAAATTTTGTTTTTTTTGATGTTGTATCTTAATTACAATGAGGTTTGTATTAAAAAAATTGGTTTTGGTTGGTTTTTCGTTCGTTCTCACGGTTCTTGCAATATTTAGCGTTCTCAAGATAACCCTCCTATATATATATGTGTGTGTGTGTGTGTGTGTAGGGCCATGATCATTTCAGAACCATAAATATTTACAGAACTCGCAGAACTCCTAATAAACAATCTTTTTATTTATGTATTTTTATGTTTAGGATAATTTTATCATTTTTATGTGTATTTTTACAATTACATACATGTTAAGAGTAATTTTATCATTTTTTATATGTAATTTTATAATTACACATATGTAAACTATCTATATAGACAGTTCAATCAATTAATTACATCTACTTAGGGGTGTTTATCATCCAATACCATGAAATTACACAATTGTGTTGTGTTAAATATGATTTCTAGAAACAAAGTTTCAGTTAATTTATTCTTATTAAAGAAAACTTTTCCTCTCAACAATGCTCCTGAGTTTGGAGTTCAAAAATTTTCACATTTAAGGGAACCAAAATAAACCCCAAGTGTTCGCGAGACAAAATGGCTACTAAATCCAAGTAGTAATGTTTGAAATTTTCCGTGAAAACAATGAACAAATGAATATGGTACCTTGCCAATACTTAAATGGTCATGGGTTCGTATACAGGTACAAACCACATTTTGAATATTTTCATCTTATGTGTCCTAAGTATTAACACATTCAGTATGTAAGAAAATGTCGAAAATAGTTTTTTCCCCTTAACTCCCCAAGTATGTGTATGAAATGCAAACTCGTAAAAGTAGAAAGAAATATCTATTGTTTTAATTTTCTTAAATGCTCAATATGTTCATTCATGTTCACATCGTACATGACAAAGTATTCAAGCGATGATCCCAAAATCGGGATCATCTTCTTCAGGTGAAAGCAACAGATTTATGATTGTATATCACACTAATTAAATAAATGTTGCAAAATAATATATAGGGAAAGCTTCATTTTAGAAGTTTTTTTTTTTTTTTTTTTTTTTTTTTTGTAAGACCCATTCTAATTTAAGGTTATTATATATCATTAAAGTACACATTTTATATCAAAAATGCGACTCAACAAAAACTTTTACATCAAAATATTCAGACATGTTTAAAACGTTCCAACAACCATGTTATAAGTGTTTACATAGTTCACTTTTGATAACAAGGTTTAAACTCAAATGCGGAAGCTTCATTTATTGTGTGTTCGGTTCTTGTTAGGCGCTTGATCTTCATCCGGATAGCCGATATCATTACCTGTAATCAAAACCAACACAAACGTTAGTTTTAATAATTATATAACATGTTTCTTCAAGTACTTTGAGCCAAATAAGCGAAACAAACAAAATCTGCAAGTTGTACCCCTGCCGCGTGCCGCGACAGGGTTCCCTAATTATGTCGCGTGTCGCGACCGTTGTCGCGTGTCGTGCCCCAACCATCTTAGTCCTTTGCGTGGCGCGAGGGTCACCATTTTCCAGCAGGTTTGTTTCTACAACCTGCATTTTTTTGCCCAGCTATGTGTTTTTCCTATGTTTAACATAAACATGCATAACTTTCAAACTACACATCCGTTTTACGCGATTCTTGTTTCGTATTGACCGTAATGCAGTCTCCTATGTAATCAACACTAAGGTTTGTAACGATGCTGATTTATAAGCTAACAGCTTATAAATCTCTTATACAATTATTCGACCCGTTTCATAATCTATTAAACGAATTGTTTCTAAATCATTTTAAATCATCATAAAACCTTGGACTACTTGTTAACTCAAAAGTCTTTAACTCGTGAACATAACTTTTATGAATTATGCGACCAATACCCAAGCTATGCGCATAATTCATTTTGACCCGTTTAGAAGATTTAAACATTTAAGTTCAAATCTCGCTCTTCTCTTTCCACACATCACATTTCCACATTAAAATGTCTACTTATACTCCGCCAATTTACGCGTACCTGGCTCAGGTCAAAGTATTGACCCATTTTAATACATTGCCTTAATAATTTGCTGATTCATAGCAACGCAAATTCCATAAGCCGTTTTACCCTGTGAGCATCGGACTCGACAAGCACTTGTTAGTCGTTATTCGTCAAATGGTGTTACCATTACCATTTGACCCGTTTAGTCTAAATGACCAAAAATTTTGCACTTATATTTAAATTGTATTTATTTACCATTTCATTATTTAACCCATTTCGCGCCTTTTGCCACTAAACATGGTTTTTTTTATCATTTTATTCGTCCCAACCCGTATCATTTCGTGTCGGAACCCATATTTCGGATATAACCTTGCTCATGTTTATAATCTATAAAGTAAATACGTATCCCAAAAAAGGGTGTAAGCTTTACTTACCTTGAATCCTTGCGAGCTTCATACTTGAACTTGTATCCATTTGACCCGTTCATTTCCAAGCTTCTGCCTAGCTTGTCAGAGTCAAACTACCATATCATATCCACAAGATGATTAGATTAGTCAACATTAACATGACCACCACACCTTATGGATTCACACACTTATTCATCAAAGTATACTATTTATTCAACAACTATACTTTTTTATAACTCTTTCCATTCACTAACTGTTTGACCCGTTAGTCAAGTTACTTATACGAACTAGTTAGTAAGTGATTTTGAACACTTTAAGCATATCACATAAAGTGTTATTTGTTCCTAACAATAAATACTTCATGACCAAATCAAGTATACGCAATCATATGACTTTTTCTGGATTAATAATGACATTATTAATGTGCAGCGATTTTCTATACAGCTGCTGTAATTGACCATTATGACCCGTTCAAAGTCCGAACTAGATTAACATGTTCAAAGATGGATCGTAGAAAACTTCAATACCTTCGCAAGCATATAAGGTACACCTTCTAACGAATTTTCTATGATTTTATATGATTTTTATAAAATCAGCACAACAACTATATTTTCATTTTTCAAACAGCTTTCAAGGTTTCTGAACAGCAGTTTTAATTCACTTTTTTTGCCTAATTAACAACCATATTTGTTTCTTATGATTGAAAACAGTAAAATTTACTCCATAAGCTTTCCGAAAAGGTATAGAACACCGAAATCGGATAAACGGTTGATTTTATATGATTTTTTTAAGATTAGTCAAAATCCATATAAAAAGCTACGGAAATCATGTTTATGGTCCTTTCATATTCGACCCAAACCATCAAATGCAACCCATTTCCATGGCTAAAACCCTTATTAAACTCTTGGTAATGGTTAGAAACCTATAACACAATGATTGTAGGCTAAGAGATGTCAAAAACATCATCTATTTCAAGAAGTCATCATATGAATCCTAATTTTACCATCTTCTCAACTTCATCTTTGTGAATTTAAGAACTAGAACTAAAATTAACATATATTCAAGTCCTATTTGGTGATTCTCATACACCATCATGTTTAATTTCATACAAATCAAAGATTTGTCATAAACCCACTACTCATGAAATCATCAAATCAAGCTCTACATACAAACTAGTAGACAACACGATTTCACTTGGGCATTTTAACGAGCACCTTATGGGAATGATTTTTATACCTCTTCTATTTAGTTCATGGCTAATATTTTTAACTAAGTTTCAATCATTAACTCAAACCCTTATGTCTAGCACTCATGAACAATATCAAATCTTGCATCATAACATCAATTTTTCTCAGATTTACCATAACTTTTCAAGTGTTCATCATAATATCATAAAAACCCACTTAACACATATATGGGTAATCATTCAATCTCTAATTTATGACACTAATTCATCAAGTTCTCACCTAGGGTTTGTTCCTAGACTCATACTCACATCAATTTCACTACAACATTCAACATTCATACCAGAATTTCGTTCTTGAATGTTAATCAAAATTTCACCAAATAACAAAATTCAACATACCTTGTGATCTCCTAGCTTGGGTGATCACAAATTTATTAAAAGCCCCAATTTCCCGACTCGATTTCTCTTTGATTTTGTTGAATTTAATGTGTTTAGGGTTCTTGAAGAGAACCCCTTTCCTCCTTCTGTATACATCGACCAAACACACACATATGTGTGTTTTGGTGTTTTATGTTTTAATTATAAACTTGTTTCTCTTTTTCCCTTTTTAACCCTTCTAGTTTGAAAGTTATTTTTAAAAGGTGCATTTATTCATATTTTCCTTGTTATCTACTAACATTTAGTTAACTAGGTTATTTATTCCTAGTTACGTCGTCCTTGGTTATGACCAACTCATGTGTATATCTATATATATGTTTATACACACACACACACATATATATATATATTATATTTTCGGGATGTTACATTTTTATGCGAGAAAAGGGAAAACAAGATAAACAATTCATAATTTCAACCATAAAACTTTTGAAAATATAAGAATATAGTTGAAATGCAATGTATATAAATAATTCCGTTTATTTATACAACTTAGACATGTACAAGTACTTTGTAGGTTATGTATAGATAATATACCTACACAGAACTTGCACATGCGTAGGAAAAAGTTTAACCGTTAAAAAAACAAATGAACAAAATAATTTATTGGGTTTTTATGCATATAACATACACATATGAAGTAAAAATAAAAATAAAAATATTAATATATCTTAATGGTTAATAAGAAATTTGATGATCAATTTAGATTTGTTCACCACTACCCGCACTAAAGCTCTCTTCTGAAATAAATCTTTGTGTGTATATATAAGTACACATTTATACTAGTTAGATGAGTGTAACATTCATGGAATGATAAAACAAAAACGGTTGGAGAAGGGGAAATCGTAAGTCACTCTAATCCAATCTTGGGAGGACGAGTTCAAGAATGAGTTGTTGGGCGTACCAATCATCACAAATATACTATATATTAATAATACACAAGGTTTTCATTATTCCACATGGTATCAGACACATTGGTTGTTCGTCGACCATCTTCCTCTTCGCTCTCCTTGTGTGATGACTTTCCTTCTCTTATTCTCCCTCTCGTCCCCTCGACGACACATTGGACAAATATATACCATTCTTTGATTACAAAGGGATAAATAAATCCACTTGAGGTTGTATTAGTGGCCCTAAGATTTCGTATATGGTAGATGTGAAGAGAAGTGAGATCCGTATATATCACATGGTATCATGATACAAAGGCAATCAAGTGAATCAACATTGTATCAAAGAAAACATGTCATTGGACATGCATGACTAAGCATCCTACATTATACTTATTAAACTATGACCTTAAGTATATGCAACACTACAAGATCACGCGGATGCACCACCCATCGGAAAATCCATTCATGTCAGAACTAGAATGTCAAATTTGTACAATTGATGAATTGCAGGGCAAATCTCCCTTGGCAGTTAGTGTTAGTTGATGACTTACTAACTGCCGAAGGAGTAATTACCCAGTAATGCATTTATACACTTAAACAATCTTTAAAGACACTTAGTTGATAAAGCTTCATCCCGGTTTCCAAACAATTTATAGGCTAACAAGAAGTATACACAAGAGGTGTCGTCAAGGACCTACCGGTGCCATCGGCCCGGAAAGGTGGGTTTTAAGCACACGCCATCCTTAGCAAACAGTGACAATAGGAGATGGTCTTTCTCCTGAGGTTAAAAACAACCTGAAACAGTTGCTGAGGAGGAACGCTGATATCTTTGCTTTTGAACACTCTGAAATGACTGGGATACCCCAGGATAAGGCAGAGCATAAGTTAGCAACGCTCCCGGGCATTAAGTCAGTTACCTAGGGAAAGCGTAGCATGGCTCCTGACCGAAAAGCAGCAGTAGTGAAAGAAGTACGAAAGCTGGTCGAAGCTCGAATTCTCAGAGAAACTAAGTATCACACATCTGTATCAAAGCCCGTGATGTTTAAGAAACCAGATGGCACATGGCGGATGTGCATTGACTTCAAAGATTTGAACAAGGCTTGCCCTAAAGATGCTTATCCGCTGCCTGAAATGGATTTCAAAGTCGACTCTCTAGTCCCTTACAGGTAAAAGTGTTTCTTAGACGCCTATAAGGGTTACCACCAGATGAAAATGTCAAGGGAATACGAAGAAAAAATGGGGTTTCACACCGACGTGGGCATCTTCTGCTATACCAAAATGCCTTTTGGTCTACGAAATGCCGGAGCCACTTACCAGCGTCTCATGGAGAAGGATTTTTAAAAAACAAATCGACAGAAACTTGGAAGTATATGTCGACGACTTAGTGATCAAGAGCATAGAGGAAAAGCAAATGCTCCAAGACATTGAAGAGACCTTCCAAAAGCTAAGAGAATACAACATCAAGCTTAACCCCAAGAAATGTTCGTTCGGGGTAGAAGAAGGCAAGTTTTTGGGGGTGGTAGTCACCCGGGACGGTTTTAAAGCTAACCCGGAAAAGGTAGCCGCTATAACTCGCATGCCCTCCCCCCAGGACTTTAAAAGTGGCATAAGCATTGAACGGGCGTTTAGTGGCCATAAACTGATTCCTGGCGAGACACGCTGAGAGATCTCTGCCATTCATAAAGACGTTGAAAGATTGCCTCAACAAGAAAAACTTCACGTGGACCAGTGAAGCAGAAGAGGCTTTGCAAGACATGAAGCGGTTCATTGAAAAACTACCCATGTTGACAGCGCCATACCCAGAACAACTCTTAAAAATGTACCTGGCGGCAGTTCACAATACTGTAAGCGCGGTACTCATGGTAGAAAGAGATAGAAAACAAACACCCATATACTACATCAGCTGAGTCCTAGCGGGACCCGAAACGCGGTATCCAACACTTGAAAAATTGGTGCTGGCACTAGTCCATGCTACCCGACGTCTCAGAAGAAATTTTCAAGGGCACCGCGTACAAGTCTTAACAAATTATCCGCTACAGCAAATTTAGCACAAGCCAGAAATCTCAGGAAGATTGGCCAAATGAGCGATTGAGTTGGGAGCCCTAGATATTGAACATTGAACATCGAAAGCGAACAGCAATTAAGGGACAAGTGAATTTAGAATTCACCTGCTACCAGGAACAGCACCAATTGCCAAAGCACCCTACCGTTTGGCACCCGCAGAAATGCAGGAACTGAAGACACAGTTAGACGAATTACTGGAGAAAGGATTCATACAGCCAAGCTTATCGCCATGGGGAGCGCCAATATTATTCGTTAAAAAGAAGGACGGATCAATGCGTATGTGCATTGATTACCGTGAATTGAACAAAGTCACAATTAAGAATCGGTACCCATTACCGAGAATTGATGATCTGTTCGATCAACTGCAAGTAGCTCGATTTTTCTCTAAAATCGATTTAAGGTCAGGATATCATCAATTAGAAGTACAGGAAGAGGACAATCCTAAGACCGCATTCAGAACAAGGTATGGCCATTATGAATTTACTGTCATGCCATTTGGTTTAACCAATGCGACATGATGAACCGAATATGTAAGCCATATTTGGATAAATTCATAATTGTCTTTATAGATGATATTCTCATTTATTCTAAAAGTAAGGAAGATCATGCAAAGCATTTGCACGCACTTCTAAGTCTATTAAGAAAAGAAAAGCTTTATGCTAAATTTTCCAAGTGCGAGTTTTGGTTAGAGCAAGTACAGTTTCTTGGACACTTAGTTAATCACGAAGGAGTTCATGTGGATCCAACAAAAATTGAGTCAATTACTAAATGGAAAACCTCTGAGTCACCAACCGAGGTTAGAAGTTTCTTAGGATTGGCCGGTTATTATAGAAGATTTATTCAAGATTTTTCTAGAATAGCCATTCCCTTAACTAAGTTAACCTGTAAATCCATTAAGTTTGAATGGGGACCAAAACAAGAAGAAGCATTTAGAATTCTTAAGCAAAGATTAACCCATACGCCTATACTAGCATTACCAGAAGGAACTGAAGACTTTGTAGTCTATTGTGACGCTTCTAAATTAGGTTATGGATGTGTATTAATGCAACGTCAAAAGGTCATAGCCTATGCCTCTAGACAACTTAAGAATCATGAAGAAAATTATTCAACCCATGATCTAGAATTAGGAGCTATAATTTTTGCCCTTAAGGTTTGGAGTCATTATCTTTATGGTAGTAAGTTTACCATATTTACCGATCATAAAAGTTTAAGGTATGTTTTCGGGCAAAAGGAGTTGAATATGAGACAAAGACGCTG
Organism: Helianthus tuberosus; assembly: GCA_030545235.1. Taxonomy (NCBI): domain Eukaryota; kingdom Viridiplantae; phylum Streptophyta; class Magnoliopsida; order Asterales; family Asteraceae; genus Helianthus; species Helianthus tuberosus. The sequence continues at coordinate 10,792,513 of CM060372.1, read as the reverse complement.
GATGGAGATACTTAGTGATTATGTTTGTGATATCCAATATCATGAAGGAAAGGCAAATGTAGTGGTCGGTGCTTTAAGTTGAAAATATCATGAAAAGCCAAAAAGGGTACGTTCTCTTAAATTAAATCTACACGTAGATTTAAATGATCAAATTAGAAAAGCACAAGAATCAGTAATCAAGGATGATACTGAAAAACTAAAAGGTATGATTAAGGAATTAGAACAAGGAACAGATGGAATTTGGAAATTCCATAAGAAGAGAATGTGGATACCTAAATTCGGAAATCTACGTCATCGTATATTAGAATAAACCGATAAGTCCAAATATTCGATGCATCCAGTAAATGATAAAATGTGTCAGGATTTAAGAAAGAATTTTTGGTGGATAGGAATGAAAAAGGACATAGCAACCTATGTTTCTAAATGTTTAACTTGTTCACAAGTTAAAGCTGAACACCAGAAACCCTCAGGTTTATTGCAACAACTAGAAATGCCAGTGTGGAAATGGGAGTTAATAACAATGGATTTTGTTACCAAATTACCCAAAACAAGGAAAGGTAATGATACAATCTGGGTGATTGTAGATAGGCTAACTAAGTCAGCTCACTTCCTACCAATGAAAGAAACTTTCAATATGGAACAGCTAGCTATATTATATGTAAATGAAATAGTTTCTTCACATGGAATACCTTTATAATTGTTTTTGATAGGGATAGCCGTTTTACCTCTCATTTTTGGTCAAGTTTCCAAAGGGCAATGGGAACCAAGTTAAATCTAAGCACAACTTATTATCCTCAAACGGACGGACAAAGCGAAAGGACAATTCAGACAATGGAGGACATGCTTAGAGCTTGTATAATTGATTTCGGAGGTAATTGGGATGATCACCTACCTTTAATAGAATTTTCTTATAATAATAGTTATCACACAAGTATCAGTGCTACACCATTCGAAGCACTTTATGGACGAAAGCGCCGAACCCCAGTATGTTGGGCAGAAATTGGGGAGAAGCAACTATCTGGACCTGAGATAGTGCAAGAAACAACCGACAAGATCATTCAAGTCAAGGAACGACTGAAAACAGCACGTGATCGACAGAAGAGCTATGCTGACAACCGACGAAAACCATTGGAATTTCAAGTAGGAGATAAAGTATTGTTGAAGGTCTCTCCTTGGAAAGGAGTAGTAAGATTCATCAAAAGAGGAAAGCTAAGTCCCAGGTATGTTGGACCTTTTGAGATTATTAGAAGAATAGGACCCGTAGCCTATCAGCTACAACTGCCAGAGGAAATGGCAGGAATACATGATGTGTTTCATGTATCTAATCTCAAGAAGTGTTTAGCTGATGAATCACTAGTGGTACCTCTTCAGGATATAGAGGTAAATGAACAACTCAAGGTTGTAGAAAGGCCTCTACAGATTGAAGACCGGAAAGTCAAGAACCTCAAGCATAAGAGATTAGTTCTGGTCAAAGTGAAGTGGGACTCCAAAAGAGGACCTGAGTACACATGGGAGCTGGAATCTGAAATGCAAAGGAAATATCCACAATTGTTCCAGTAGATCTCGAGGACGAGCTCTAAAACAAGGTGGGGAGGATATAACAACCCTCGAATTATTTCCGACACCCTAATATATTTTAAAATATCCCAATATGTCCCTAAATACACCCCATACGCGAAAACGGGCCCCGAGTAACTTAAATATTATTAAATTTAATTAAAAAATATGATTTTTGGATTGAGGCGGGCCGCGTAAAACCCACCCCAACCCTTACGCAGGCCGCAACTTAAAACCTAGCGAAGCCCGGTGCGGCCACGTGGCCCAACACCCGGCAAGTCTAGTCGATGACCCAGCCAAGCTACAACGTTGACCAGGTTTGACTCGGGCCGCGTAGGCCCAAGTCTTGTGTTACGCGGGCCGCGAGAAAACCGAGATGAGGCCCTATATAAGAATGCATCGGGTCTTCAGTCGAGAATCGTTCAAAATCATTTTCTTTCTCTTAAATCTAAATTTTAGGCATAATCTACGGGTATTATACCCCCCCTAAATAGCGAAGTTCTGCTCCGTTGTAAGTATTATAACCCCTGGATACGTATTAGATACGCTGCCCGATTGATCTAGGGTTCCGTAACGGCTGTCGTGGTTCTACCCGACGTAGTCGTTGGAATGTCGTCTCGGGGAGGGTATTACTAATGCTTAAATGGGTTATTATACTAACGCGTGTGCATTTGTGTAAATTATAGATAATTCTCAGGAAACTCTAAAGGATAAACTAAGACAGCATTGTGAGTGATCCGCTTTTTGTAAACTTTTTATTAACTGTTTTTACAAAACCTCATACGATTAAGTATACATTAAACAGTTATTGAGTATTTGTAAGAATACAATTATCATGAGTATATTGGGGTTTTGTATACAAAATTTGTTACCACCTGGTCAAGGAGTAACATTTCCACAAGTCGGGTCTGACAGTACCATGGATGTTAATTGATATAACTTGGAAACAAATGTAATTGCGAGATCGCCCTCAATACTGTACAATGGGTTTTACTTAAACTTGATTAAACTGGGATTCACTCACCAGTATTTCCCACTGACAAATGTTTTTAAAACGCGTTTCAGGTAACAAACTGTGAACGCCAATTAGAAGCCAGCTGGACAGCACTGAAGGCTTGGAAAAGTGGCAATAAAGTTACCTAAAATACAATAGATGTTTTTATTAAATAAAATAGGATTTATTCCTATAAAAATGTGTGTAATGTAAACTTGGGTTTTATCCCATGTGTTTAATATTGAAAAATGTGGTATTTTACTCTGATCCAGTATTTCCTAACTACGGTCCTGATGAAAATTTCCGCTGCCAAATTAGACAATACGCGATACCACCGAAACTGGCTCGCGACCGCCCGTTCCCGGGGATTAGGGATCGGGGGTTGCGACAGAAAGGCCGTGTCTGTCTTTGACGGCAGTACCGGATTCCACTCTGCCCTAATACCGTACTCTTGAACAAGGTTGTTGAAAGATAGATGCCCCCATTTGGCATATAGGGCATCAGAACCTGCTTGGGCAGAGGAAGAAAACTCGCCAGTTTTGGAGGCCATTTTCGAAATCAGGAAGTTGATGAAGAAGGTGGTTGTGAACAAAGATGGAAATGAAATCCCAAACCCTAAATGGGAAACCTATTTATAAGGATTGCAACCTTTTGAATTAAAAAAGGCAAACGGATGGGAACGCGTGTCAATAAAGGGGAGGTACAACTGTCATCCTAGTGATGACTTAACTGTCACATCCTTTTCCATCGCCGCCATTTTTCAAAAAACGTAACGGTACCCCACTCGAGTAACTTACACTCAAAGGGGGAATTTTGACTTTTTCCTTTTTAGTCCGATTTCATGAAATTCATTTCATAACTTCGGACTGGGTGGACATGACGAGGTATGACCCGGATCGGCTAACCCGACCCGGTCATCACCTATTATTTTATTATAAATATTTAATTACACATGTTTATTCTAGAATGTTCTATTCTGCATGGATAAACCACGTAACCAAATCCCCAAACTTTTGGGAAGATCATGCGAATCCCTAACTTATCAGAGCTCATCCTAAGTTAGGGGAAACCCTAATGGTAAACTATAAATAGAGGTAAAGATCAAAAGTACGAATCATCTTGTTCTCGTTTACTGTCTCTCTACTCATACTTTATTTCTCCCAAACCGAGACTTATTCTCACGCCGGAGGGTGGTTACCGGAATAACCTCATTCCTGTAACGAGTCCTAACGGTGTTTTGTTTTTTAGTCAGCTGTTCGGATCGCCAAAGAGTTGAATTCCTAGCCAGAGATTACCCATAAGGTCAGTGTTTCTTCAGGTAGTGATATAGATGACCTTTTTGTGTTGTCTATAAAATATATCATGTTTTAAGTTTTATAGCTGGGCGCATAATAAAATTTTGAGTATTCAATCCAAAAACAGTAATATATCACCGTAGTGCCCCGTACATCTTAATTTCTTTCTTCTCTGGTTCAACTTCACAAATCTAAACAGCTCATGAGAACCCGATCGCTTCCTGGAAACATTAAAATTTCTCTATTTTCTTTCTCCCTTCAAGTTTAGTAAGGCTTAGGGTATCCTAATACTTGTCCAGGCGTATCCCATACATATAATGGTGAAAACGAGAGAAAATTTGTGCTTTGCCAAAAAAGTTGAGGGATATTCAGTGCAACCCCTGGCCACCACATAGATCCGCCACTGCTCTAGTTAGTTAATATGTAGGTTACTCTAACCCCAGTTTAATACCTTGATTATAAATGTAACCTATAAGTAGAGATTCATATAAAATGCTTATAGACAACTTTTGATATTATAAAAAAGTTTTTCCGTTTGGTCCTTATATAAACCTCTGCTAAAACATGTTTAGGCGTGTTGTAAACTTCAAATATATATATATATATATATATATATTGTAATGTAATAATGAATGATTATTATTAAAGTTTGGAATTTAATTATTAAGAATCTATTTTGGGGTGAGTGTTACTTTTAAAAGAAACAAATAGCATATCACATCAGTGGCGGAGCTAGCCCAAATATTTAGGTGTATCCTAATTTTTTTTTGAGGGAACAGGGACATCCTTTGTATAAAAAAATAAATTTTACAGACATAGTTGAAATGTAATTTTACACTACGGAGACGTAGTTAAGGGATTGCCCGGGCTACCCCTCCTTATACAGTGGCTCCGCCCCTGTATGCCATGGTACATGCCTAGGGACATGTCTCCTGTTACTCTTTTGCTTTTTCTATTCTTGGACTAGCAAAAACTCGGGTGAAGTTTCTCAACCATTGGCACAATAGTTTATTGCTTGATATCATTTGTAGAGGGATAAAAGGACCTTTATTAAAAATGGTGTAACATGATACCTTTAGTTCAATATTAACCCCTTTAAAATGAATCACAACATTGCTATCTTTGGATACATATTAAGGGATAACAAATCCTTTTGAGACTTGATCTTGTTTTCCACCACCCTTGAGAGTATCAACAAGATCCAAGATTTATAGAGAAATAAGATTAGTAGGAACATCACATACCAAAACATACTTAGACATTATACTTAAAGCAACCAAGTATTATACACATACCAAAACATACTTACATTATACTTAAAACAACATTGTGTGAACAAAGCAAGATCATGTGGATGCTTACACACATATATTGCAAAAATCAACAACTAAGACTTCATAGATAGTTCAATTATTGTTAACACCCACCATTGGAAAGCCCATTCATATCAAAGCTGGAATATCAAAATATGTACCACTGATGAATTGCAAGGCAAATCTCCCTTGGCGGTTAGTGTTAGGAAATGGCTTACTGTTAAAGCACCGGATCGATGACGAACATCAAACATTGCACTTGATTCAAGACATGAAGAACAAAATATGAAGAACAAGATAGAAATATGTAGAAGATGAATCCCTTATTATGAATCAGTCATCACAGATTACACAAACCAAAGGAGTATACATCATCTACAAGCTGGATTTAGATCACAAAGATCTAAACCCTAGCTTTCTCTCACTAACACATAGTCTCTCTCTCTCTAGAATTCACACCAGGAGGAACAAGTTGTGAGAGGTGCACCAAGCACTCAAGCGTTGCCCTAATCTACACAATACACACATATATATAGGCTAGGGACTAAACCTCGGACAAACCAATTCTACACCAAAAACTCTGACTTTTTCCCTAAACATAAAACTCAGACAAAAGTTCTCCTAAAACTTGGACAAGTTGTCCCTAGGATAAACTTGGGACTAATTTTCAAGACATGTACAATAAAGACCCTAACAATTGGAAGGCATGCACTTTTCACCCAAAGTGCACTAACAAACTCCCCTTGGTCTTCATGTGGTCTTGAATTCTTCATTATCGTTGACTTTAACTTGGACTTCTGTTTTGGTTGACCAGAACTGATAAGCGACAGTTACCTGGCAGGAACTGCACTTACAGTCTCCCCCTTAACTGTTGCATCAGTTCTGTGTGGCATCGATAATCTTCAGTCACCGGATACTGCACTTACAGACTCCCCCTTGACTGATGATATCATGCATGCTTTCAACTTTTAGCTAAGACTTGATCTTTCTGGCAGAGCACAACGATCTTCAACCCTTCTAATTAAAGACTTGCTGATGATCACTTAAGGCCGCTTTGTGAAACCCGAAGAATCCAACATCAAACACTGTAGTTCCTCCCCCTCAAACTACTCCCGAATCAAATTAACGCGAACCGACCTACAACCACATGTAGGAATATCGCTCGATACATTAATCTTCAAACCTAACCGGTAGCAGAAAGAAACATTGGATTTCCAATGCCCAACCTTGAACACTTCAAACTTCACAAAGACATGAAGCTCAGTTCGATAACTTAATAACAAACTGAACTTTGTAAAAGTACATCCACCATCTTGATCAGAGTCTTCAACCCTTCATGTTTGATCTCATCTCGTCATGTATCCTCATGATCAATCTCCTATCTTCACGAATCCACCAATTACCCGATGACTTTCGTCTCTAATCTCCCCCTCAATGTAAGAACCCCTATTTCGAGAATCCGATCAGTCACCAACTTGGAAGAGAGATCAAGAAGACTAATCATCTCTACTCTAACCGGCATACGATAAAGGCTTGACCTTCAACTAGTTGCCAAAAGAACAATTTGCTTCATCACGTCAACACTTGATTAAACCTCAAACAAACTTGACAAAACTCAATCATACACTAGCTCTAGCTTGCTTCATGTTATAAACACTTCGTGTCCGGTAAGATTAACACTAAGTTAATCTCAAGGATAGTAAACATGAACGTGTTTCGATGTAGCACCACGAGCTTTTCGTTTACAAAGAAAACAGGAATTTCAAAATTTTTACTCCCCCTATTTCTTTGTAAACAATACAAAAATCCAAGCAAATCTTATTCTCTTCACCTCCTCACTTGATCCGGACAACATAAGTACCATAAAACTTTTCGATAATCCGAAACCGACTTCAAGTTTCCAAACTACACATAATTCTGACTCTTAGTTAGTTATCCGGTACCCCAGGTAACCCGGAATAACTAGAAAAACTCGGAACATGCACAACTCGAAACTTCCGAACAACACAAACTTCTAAATTTAGCTAAAAGTCCGGTACCCCAGGTAATTCTTAGCAAATTCGGAACCCGTAAAACCCGAAAGCTCTTGAAACCTCGGATCAGATCATCTGAGCAGTATTTAGAGTACAAAGGAATTCGAAACAAGCAAGGAAATAAAGGAAACTCTGAAGAAACCCGGGGACAATAAACTCGGAACCAAATTTTAATACTTAAAACTCGGAACAACTTGGAACAAATCCAACAGTTTCAATCCGACTTTAAAGCTCGCACTCCAAAAGTGGTTAAAACTCGGAACTAAAACTCGGACAGAGAGAGCTCGGACTATAAAAGCTGTGAACATCAGACTATTGTTGTTGAAACTCGGATTCTTTCATCATTTGTAAAAACTCGGAAACTCTAATAGGACCGTAAAGCTCGGAATCACGAATAACAGATGTTCCAGTTTGCAAAATACGGAACAATTAACACAGATGTCAAACATATGACAAAGGTTCGGAACAAGACCAAAGCTTGGACTAACAACGTATGTTGATCCAGACTCGGAATAGTTTCAGAACAGAAACTCCGAACATTTGACAAAAAACAAGAACCAAGAAACTCTGAATGGATTCCTAAACAAAACTCGGACCTATTAAGAAAGATCAAGAAACTCTGAACCTTTGATAACAATAAAACTCGGAATAACGTGTACACTGAAAGTTGAAAACTTATACTCGGACTTGACCAATAACTCGGACAATACCCAATTATAAAGTCGGACAAGAGTTGGTGAAAAAACTCTGAAAAGAGACTCCACTAATTTTGAAAGATAAAACTCTGAAAAACTCTGACCTTTAATCGGAACTCGGACATATGAAACTCGGATATGGGAGAGTTTCTGTTTATATGAAACTCGGACATACTTTGAGAACATGGAATTCGGACATATGAAACTCGGACATATTCAAAACTCGGACCAACTGTCAAAACAACTTCGGAACAATCAGTTAAAAGTCAGATCGCAAACCATATGACTGTAAAACTCGGACAATATACAAACTTCAAAACTCGGACCAGTTGTTGACTGTTTAAACTCAAAAACTCGCACAACCAATCTTCAAAACTCGGACCAGTTGTTAAACTTAGAATACCGTAAAGAAACTCGGACATAACATGATGAACTGTATGTTTAAAACTCGGAGACATGTACAAAACACCAAGACTCGGAGCCTATTTGATTAACACAAATATCAAAACAAAACTCGGACCAACATTTGATTATTTAAGAACTCGAAGGTAACGGTTAGACAGAACTTCGGACCTAGGAATTTTGATTTAAACAACCCGGATCTTTTGACAATACGATCTAAAATTCGAACAAGGTGATGAATAGAAACTCGGAAAACTCGGCCCTTTGAAAAACTCAAAAAGCTCGGACCTTTGAAAATACTCGGACATGATGAAGCTCAGAAACAAGTCTCCGGACTTTCTCCCTAGTGTGACTTCACACTAGTTCACCAAAAACCCCGGAAACACAAACACAGAGTTTTAAACTCAGACGGGTTTAACACTAAGAAAAACTCGGACAGAGCAATTTTTGGATCAAACCTCAGATCTGCAACAACTTGGAGAACAAAACAACCACGAACAGCTTCATTTTCTTCAACTTTTCTGCAAAATCTTCAAGTCTTCAAGATGTTTGGCGGAAACAAACATCAAATCAAGAGCAATGGTGATTCGGAAGGCGGTTAGACCATTCCAAATCGGTAACCATGCTCTGATACCACTGTTAAAGCACCGGATCGATGACGAACATCAAACATTGCACTTGATTCAAGACATGAAGAACAAAATATGAAGAACAAGATAAAAATATGTAGAAGATGAATCCTTTATTATGAATCAGTCATCACAGATTACACAAACCAAAGGAGTATACATCATCTACAAGCTGGATTTAGATCACAAAGATCTAAACCCTAGCTTTCTCTCACTAACACATAGTCTCTCTCTCTAGAATTCACACCAGGAGGAACAAGTTGTGAGAGGTGCACCAAGCACTCAAGCGTTGCCCTAATCTACACAATACACACATATATATAGGCTAGGGACTAAACCTCGGACAAACCAATTCTACACCAAAAACTCTGACTTTTTCCCTAAACATAAAACTCAGACAAAAGTTCTCCTAAAACTTGGACAAGTTGTCCCTAGGATAAACTTGGGACTAATTTTCAAGACATGTACAATAAAGACCCTAACAATTGGAAGGCATGCACTTTTCACCCAAAGTGCACTAACAAACTCCCCTTGGTCTTCATGTGGTCTTGAATTCGTCATTATCGTTGACTTTAACTTGGACTTCTGTTTTGGTTGACCAGAACTGATAAGCGACAGTTACCTGGCAGGAACTGCACTTACACTTACTAACTGCAAAGGAGTAGTTACCCGGTAATGCATTCATACACTTAAATAATCTTTAAACACACTTGTTTGATAAAACTTGATGTTGGTTTCAAACAATTTATAGGCTAAAGTACAACATACATATTCTACATTCTAGCATATACTTCACACATTCCTCTCTCTCCTCATTTTCTAGACAGTGAATTGAGAATGTTTACGGATAATACTTTTATGCTAATATACTAATTGAAATTTTACAATTGACACATAGGGAACACTGATAATGCAGATCAAAAAAGTATATGTACGATGTTCTATCGGTCAAGAAAAGCTTTGATGTTGATTACTTATTCTTTTCTTAGTAGGTCAATGCAGAAAATGCTACGAGGTCCATAGAATCACTTAAAAAAGTGTTCTTGGTTAAGACTGAAAATACTATTCTTATGTCACTAACACCCCTTTTTTTTTGGAAGGTGACTTTCTCTGTACAGGACCGAATTGGTACCCCTGATATACGTAAGGATTATTTCCTAATAAATTATATTATTAGAAAATGTTATGCTACGTAGAAGAGCTATAATGATTTAAATAAATGCTTTTCCCATATTGAAATATATGTAGTTTTTAAAGTCGAATTGCTTTTAATCCAATTGTCATTTGGACTTGAATCCAAGACTTACAACTGTATGTGTTTAAAGGCTTTATTTTTGCCAATGAACCACCTACCCAATAAAGTGTTAGTACGATTTTGATAGTCAAGTGTGTCACTAAAAATGTGGCTACAATTGATTTATTTATTTGCCAAATTGATTGCTAGAATTTTATATTTTACTTTTGATATAATAATTAAACCAATACCAGTAAACCAACATCCCTAAAAGAATCAAACTCGTTTTAAGCTCACCCTATTTTTCAGCGAATTACATATTCCTTAACCATGGCTAAGACCGGCCATCCCCTACATCACTAAGAATAATTAAACTAGCACCGAACTGCTACTATTGTCGTCTGGTCACATCCGCTGCCCTCCTCCGTGACTATCCCCAAATTTGCCGTGCCTTTCCAACTAGGGGTGTAACATGCAGAGTTGTTTGTGAGCTACTTGAGATCAGTTTGGTAAAAACTTAAATTGAACTGAGTGTAAACGTCATCGACTCTAAATATAAGATCATGGTAGTAGAGGAGTTCGAGCCTCAGCTTCAGTTATCTAGTTTGAGTAGGCTTGTAATTCTATTATTTATATAATTATCATTTTGTATGTTAAGTACATATCTACATTATTATTATTATTGTTATTGTTATTGTTGTTGTTGTTGTTATTGTTATTGTTGTTGTTATTGTTATTGTTATTGTTATTGTTATTGTTATTGTTTCGTCAAGTCGATGTCAACAATGCATTTTTTGCATGAAGAAGTCTACATGACTCAGTCTTCAGGCTATGCTAATCTGGAATCATGTTTGTAAACTTCGCAAGTCTCTCTATGGGTTGAAACAAGCATCACGTGCTTGGTATATCGAACTTACAGATATGCTCCATACCTTAGCCTTAGAAAGTCTTTCGTTGATCCTTACTATTAATCTGCATTCGGGATGATATCACTTCTATTTTTTGGTACATGTCGATGAAATCGTCTTAACATATAATGATTCAACGTTTGTGAAACATGTTATTCATGCTCTTGCAAACGGTGTCAAACCCGTAGGATGTAAATGGGTGTTCAAAACAAAGCTGGATCCGAATGGGAACATTGAACGCTACAAAGCGAGATTGGTTGCAAAGGGCTACACTCAGAAAGAAGGAATTAATTATCAAGAGAAGTTTTCCCCTATCTCTCATAAAGGTTCATTAAGTATCATTATGGCCCTAGTAACTCATTTTGATTTAGAGTTGCATCAGATGGACGTTAAAACCGCTTTCCTTAACGGGGAGTTAGACAAAGATGTTTACATGAAGCAACCTAAAGGCTTTAAACTTGAAGGTCAAGAGCATCTAGTCTGTAAGTTGAAGAAATCCATTTACGGGTTAAAAACAAGCATAACGTCAATGGTATCTCAAGTTTGATGAAGTTATGAAGAAACAAGGTTTTGCAAAGAATCAAGTGGATCAATGCAGCTACCTCAAGATGAGTGGGAGCAACTTTACTATACTTGTTCTTTACGTAGATGATATTCTATTGGCAAGTATGAAGTAATAGTTTAGACATGTTTCATGAGTCGAAGCGGTTACTCTCGCATAACTTCGACATGAAGGATCTCGGAGATGCTTCTTACGTCATTGGCATCGAAATTCACCGAGATAGACACAAAGGGATCTTAGGATTGTCTCGAAAGGCTTACATAGATCGTGTCCTTAGACATTACAACATGTAACAGTGCAAACCCTCGGTCGCTCTAGTAGTTAAGGGAGATGTTTTCGGTTCATTCCAATGTCCAACAACAAAGATTGAAAAGGAGCAAATGAGCCAGATACCTAACGCGTCAGTAGTCTGGAGCCTGATGCATGCTCAATTATGTACTTGCCCAGATATCACTTATATTGCTGGAATGCTAGGCCGTTACTAGACTAATCTTGGCCTAGATCACTGGAAAGATGCTAAGAAAGTACTTCGATATCTGCAAGGGACGAAAGACTATAAACTGACTTATAGAAGAAGTGATCATCTAGATGTGGTAGCCAATTCTGATTCTGACTTTTCCAAATGCAAAGATGACAAGAAATCCACTTCGGGATATATCTTTATGTTAGCAGGCGGACCTAAATCATGGAAGAGACATAAACAACAGTTAACCACAACTTCCACAATGATGGCAAAAATGCATTGCTGTTTATAACGCAACCTGTCATGAAATGTTGCTTAGAAATCTGATCACTGGACTCAAAATCGTTAATTCCACTTCTAGACCATTGAAGCTTTATTGTGATAATTCAGTTGCAGTTAGTTGCTCGGACAGTAACAATTTGACTGGAGCTAGTTTATATCTCGATACAAAGTATTTGTTTGTATGTGAATGAGTTGAGGAATATAATATTTGTATTGAGTATATTAATACTAAAAATATGCTTGAGGATCTGATGATTAAGGTCTCCCACCTAAAGTTTTCGAAGAACATGTTTCGAATATGGGATTTACTAAAGACCTTATTTAATAACATAATGTATTAACTTATGTTTTAATTAATGAAATTTCCTCAGTTTTGATTTTGTATGTCTCTAACATATGTTCTGCCGGTATAATGACATATAGACAAATATAAATATAAATCAAACATTAAGGGCTTATGTGCGTATTTTGATCATAATTGTTAGGTTTTAAATTGAGGTTGTAGTATGACTAATGGGGGTTCTGAGTCGAATGATGATTCAACGGCTGTATTTCCCTGCTATGGTTCTTGGTTTAAAGCTAAAATGAGTATTAGCTCATTATTAGACTTATCTAATACTCATGATAAATGATTACTCGGCTAAGTAGGAGAATGTAAGATTAAATATAATTATAGTGTTATATTTAATTGTGTAGCCATTATAATCATTTATATTATATAGATCAAAATATATTATACCTATTATATAATTAGTTGGTAATTGTTGATGGACCATATTACCCTTATTAACTAATTAGGGTTCCTCTTGAGTGTATAGGAGATAACTAGAGAAGTTAAATGTTGGACTCTAATCATAACATCATAAAGTCGCCCCCTCTACATACCTCTCTCTCCATCCGAATTCTACCCTTGAATTCGGTCTCACCATCACATCTTACATCCTAAGGAGGAACCAGATCAAATTGACAATCATGTCAAACTCAATGACTGCTTCTCTAACTGGATTCTCTACTGGCCTGTCTATTGTTACAGGTATTTCTATATGTTTTCTAGTATGTTTATACAGAACCGATCAACAAAAAACATCATGTTATAGCATATCCTAAGTACATCCTGTGTCTATCCCTATCCTAATGTAAATTCTCCTGGTATCTATGCCCACGAAAGTTGTTCATTTTCTGTCTTACAAATAAAGCTTTTGTGCTAGTTATTTGACTGGCCCTTTGGATTTCAAAGAGACATGAAAATAAGATGCAAAGGATGCTATATGTGAAGGAAACCAAGATGGTGGAAAGGTGTATAAGATACTTGTTCTTGCACTAAGATCCTAAAGGTCACAAATCACAATTATATGACCAAAAAAATCTAATTACATCTAGTTCTTCCCTCTTTATTTATTGTATCTAGAATAACTTGTTTTTTTAAAGATTGCACCATATTTATATCTATATAGATAGTTCAATCAATTAAGTGCATCTACTTAGGGGTGTTTATATCATCCAATTTGTGACATGTTTTAAACAAAATGATTAGTAATGGTCATTGATGATCTTAAACCAAAACCAAAGCAGTAAGTATTAATTCAAACCAACTCAAACTGTTCAACTCTGGTTCGTTTTCACGGTCTGGGTTTCAGGTACGGAGCAATGATTGTGGATTAGTCAATGAGAGAGTTGATACCCATGGCAATTCTTTGATATGGCTACAATTTTAGTGCCTAATTACAAACAAGATTGTTAATGCTTGAAAACTTGCTCTACTATCAACCACTGGTTCATGATTTGGATCGACGGTAGAAACAATTTTACTTCAAAAAATATTATATTTTTTGTTTATATATCTCCAATAATTATTAATTTGTTGTGCTGGGTTATAGTTTGAAGCTACAAATGGAGGATGCTTTTTGCTGTCAAGGTACTATGTTTATGATCTATATACCATACTAGGTTTCAAATATTGCCCAATATGACATCTAAGAAGTATGAAATTTAGCCTTGGTATGAGTTATATAGAAAGTTTGAAATATGGCTAATATATTTTTGAGTTAACTGCCATTTCCGTCCCTGAGTTTTGGTGGAAAATGCCACTTCAGTCAAAAAAAATTTGCGCCAGTTCCGTACTCAACATTTTTGAAACGTGTCACTTCAGTCCAAAAAGATAATGCCCGTTAAAAAGGTTGAGGACGGAACTGACGCAAGGCGTTATCTTTTTGGACTGAAGTGACACGTTTCAAAAATGTTGAGCACGGAACTTGTGCAAATTTTTTTTTTTTGAATGTAGTGACATTTTCCACCAAACTACAGTGACGAAAATGACAGTTAACTCTATATTTTTGCACTCTGTTTCGATTTTATACTACGAGCTCCGGGTACTTTAAGCTTTAAAATTTTTAAAGCTAACCAAAAACTTTACAGAAATGGACCATGACACCAAACTAATGATGGGTTTGGACAATATTATGGTTTTAAACTCAACCATGAACACCCCTATTTACAAGCACCCTTCTCATCCAATACGATGAAATTACACAATTGTGTGTTGTGTTAAATATGATTTCTAGAAACAAAGTTTCAGTTAATTTATTCATATTAAAGAAAACTTTTTCCTCTCAACAATATATGCTCCTGAGTTTGGAGTTAAAAAATTTTCACACTTAAGGGAACCAAAATAAACCCCAAGTGTTGGCGAGAGAAAATGGCTACTAAATCCAAGTAGTAATGTTTGAAATTTTCCGTGAAAACAATGAACAAATGAATATGGTACCTTGCCAATACTTAAATGGTTATGGGTTCTTATCATGGTCGCAAAAGTCGCTAGGCGCTTCTGAGTAGGAGTCGGGAGTACGCGGGAAGTACTCGGCATAGGCGGAGAGTACTCGGGGAGTAATTTGCCTAAACGGAGAGTACTCGGGGAGTAATTTGCCTAAACGAAGAGTACTCATAGCCTACAAATTGCGATTAAAAAATAATATATTTTGAATACAATTTCGTCTTCAACAAAATTTAGGCCAGAGTGTCTAGAAAAATAATTAAACAAAATTATGTACTTCAGCCACTTGTCCCAATTGAAATTTTAGGTAGTTTAGAAGTTTACAGAAGTATTAGGCTGGAGGGTGTGGTTGGAGTCCCCTAGGGGCTTTATCAGGCCACGTCAACGCCACCTAGGATCCACCTCAGCCATTGAGTCCCCTTTAATTTGCATGGTGTGGATGGAGCCCCATATTAAACAAAAAAAAAAGATTTCATTGGTGCAAACACAAGTGGGCCCCACCTGAACCTTTCAACCTTGGCGTTACCATGATAAAGTGCTGATACATATTTTGTGGATACGGCTCGGCTCGGTTCGACTCGGCTACGAAGTGAAGGCCGTAGTCAAGACAACCTCCTGTCTTGACTCGATATGCGATTTACTTTGTAAAGTTTGTGTAGATGCAACTGCGTGTGTGCAGTTTGCATTTAGTATAGCTTATTATGTTGTCTTGTTTGTATATCCTATGGTCCAAGCCCAACATATTGAAGAAGCCCAACATCATGAGATGAAAGTACAAGCCCAAGACACTGGCCCAACTGATGGACGAAATCCCCTGATGAAATCACTTAGGACGAAATCACCTTTGGTGAAAACCCCTTTTGGTGAAAACCAAATGGGACGAAATCAACAGATCCTTGATTTCGTCATGTGTTTTAGTGGGCCACTTGATTTCGTCAACATGTTGGTATATATACACAGACAACAGTCATAACACTTAGGATTCTGAATAGATTTCGGAGAGAACACACACACACAACTGAGAGTTTATAGGTTTATCTTGTAAACATTGCTTTGTAACGGTTTCATACGAGTTAATACAATGGAGTGTTAATCGTTGAATCTTTGTGTTTGTGTTCGTCACTTGGTTTAACTTACCCGTTTGGATTCCGCACTTTCGGGTTTGTCGAAAAACAGGGAATAGAGGTTACTCGATCCTCCGGGTGGACCTACAATTGGTATCAGAGCATTGGCTCGATTCCTTGTTAAAACCAAGTGTGTTTATTGAGTTTTGAAAGTTTTTAAAGTGTTTTTCTTGGTTTGTGATTTTAAAGTTCATATCTTACTGAAAAACAGTTTTTAAAATCTTTGAAATTCATGTTGTTTTGCTTTTAGTTCATATAAAACCTCGTTAAAACTCTTATATACATTTTAGTGTTGGGCTTTTATTGAACTTTATTGCAAATTTATTGTTCGGAAATTTATTAGTCACCAAGAAAACTCATCCAGTTCATTTGATATTCATAGCGTTATTGGTTTATTCAAACTGTTCTTGAATTATATATGTTTTTTATCTGAATTGTTGTTTGAATCAAAGTGTTTGTTGATTATAAAAATAGTTGTTTGACATTTGTGTACACTTGAATGATGAGTAGTTGAAAAAGATGTCTGATAAGGGTAAGGTAAGTTTCACAAAAGTCTTTGTGTCAGGATAAGAATTATTGGTTTTGATAAATATCTCAGTCAACAAAATCACTTTTGTCCGGTCAACATAATAAGATCTGGACGAAAACACCCAACAACTTTCACCTTCTGGACGAAATCCTCTCATCCAGCCGAAATCCAATTTTGTCACACTTTCAAGTCAACGAAATCTATTTGGTCAAAATAATCAAGCTAGACCAAAACATATATCTGGGCGAAATCAACATCAGCAAACGAAAACACTTTTAATCCCACATCACATTCAACGAAATCACCTATCTCATCTAGAAGAAATCTGGCCGAAAACACCCTCTTACGAAATCCCTTAGCATGTGCATTTTCAACGAAATCTGATTTGTTCAATTCCACATTCAACGAAAACACCTTGTCCCTTGATTTCGTCCACATTACCCTTCACGAAATCACTTGTCTGTTTGTCTTGTTCTGAACCAAATCACTTGTCAACGAAATCACTTGTGTTTGTCACCATCCTGGACGAAAACCCTTTGAATAAAATCAACTGTTTTCGTCACATATAACATTGACGAAATCATCTTTGGATTTCGTCAAACATTCTTATACCTGTGATTTTAAACAGAGGACTTGCAAAAGGTATCTAACTTTGTGTTTTCAAGTATTTGATCAGGTTTTCACTTACATATACCAATCATGAGTTGTACGAGCCCTTGGGATTGGAGTACGGACTCACAACCAGTTCAAAAACCGACTTCGATGGCCGAATATATGAGGAGTACCATACCTCAACCCCTCCACATCAGACTTCGATGGCCAAATATTTAGCGAGTACCATACCTCAACCCCCTCCACATCAGACTTCGATGGCCGTGTATTTAATGAATTCCATTCCTAAATCCCAACCTCCACCTCAAGTTACCACTACTCAACCACAGTTCAATCAAAGTGCTTACCTTTGGCCCCCTAAACCCCAACCTCAACCTCAATTTCTACAACACAACCTCAATTCGATCCAAGTGTCAATTGTGGTCCGGCCATACAGTTGGGAAACGGTGATCAAACAAGAACTGCGTTTTATGCTGAAATTGTCAAGAATGTCAATGATGGTGAATCTTCAGGAAAAGATGACAGTTCAGGATGTAGTGGCACTGATGAAGATAGCTCAGGTGTGAGTGATTACAGTTCAGAATCGGACGTGAAGGAGGGAGTTGATTCTGAAGCTGATAATTTGCCGAATGATGCTAACAAGAAATCTGACTTGATCAAGAAAGCTGATGCTACTTCAAAAGAAATGGAGAAGATTCTCACTGAAGATGGATCTTTCTCTGCTCAGACTGCCTTTATGGCTAATGTCACAGCTTCTACAAGTCAGGTACAATCTGAAACTCCTAGCATATGTAGTGATTGTGCTGATATGAAACATGAATGTGCTGAATTGAAACGTGAATCTGAAACGGTTCATAGTCACAATCAGAGTTTGGTTATTGAACTGTCAAAGTGCAAAGAGGCAAATATGGATTTAGTTAGAAACGAAAAGGATTTTAAATCTGTAATTGAAACCTTAAAGAAAAGTGTTTCCGAAGTGACCAAAACTGTTTATCATAAACAAGTTAGCATTAACGATTATATTAACATTGTTGAGGAAACCAAAAAGGAACTAGCCATTGCCAAATGCGAGCATGATGCAATCAAGCTCAAGTTGGAGAGTTATTCTAACTCCCGGTTTGTGCTCGATCACATTATTGATGTTCAACAACTGAAGGGAAATGTGAGTGGTGTTGGGTATAAGAAATGTCCGCCTCCTTTGAGACAAAATTATACTCGAATGCCCGATGAGGAAGAAATGCCACGTTTTGAGCCAACTGTACCTCTTGATTATGGGGAAGTTACAACTGGCTTAGGGTTCAAAACGGACAATTCATCGGAGGGCTCATCCGATAGCAAGGAAAAGTCATCATGTGCTTCAAATCAAAGTCCTCCAACCGTTGAGGACTATGATTCTTCGGATGATGAATCAGATGTGAGTGATGAGGATAAATCTCTTGACGATAGAAAAGGAGTAGAAGTGCCTTTTGAGAATCACATTCTGTGTGATCCTCCTACTCCTGCTGTGCAATCAACTAATGCTAAACAAGAGATCGATCCTATCGCTTAGACAGTGTCTACTGTTAAAAGTGATAATGTGTTGTACACTCTAGTCGGTGATGACAAAATTTATTTAAACACAGCTTTTCCAATTAAAAACGTCAATCAATCTTTGATTGATAAAGTGTTTGAAGACACTACCAGTAAGTTTTTGGAAAAGGGGATCCCGAGAGTTTCAGTAACTCAGTGTGATCTGATTCCAAAAGCTGAAGTTAGAAGAAAATTTGGAAATCAAAAATCACCAACGAAGCAACAACCTATCGCTTTTAAGGGTAAACAACAACAACGAGCTCCAAAGCCTAAGGCTAAGGTTGAATCAAAAGGAGCTCGTTACAAGAAGAAAAACAAAGACATTAAATTTGTGGCCTCCAAGGGTACTGATAAAGTGGAGACTTTTGAAAATAAATCCAATACTGAGTTTATTCAAAAAGTTAACATTTTGAAACGTAATAGTGATAACAATTACACCCAACACACAAATGGGTGTGAAGCTAGTACCTCAGGGTTTACAAATTCAACGTCAGGTCATCGAACATAATCTCCTAATTTTGTTGAAAGGAGATCATGCTTTAAATGCGGGGAGTTTGGCCACATTATCAGAAATTGCACAAACTCTCCAAAACAAAATTTTGTAGAAAGAGCCCCTTCTGAACAAGGTCACTCACAAAGTCGTCCTGTTTCTCCAAAACATGATAAACGCACTATTAAAGAACAGGAAACAAAACAACGACATAAGAATGTGAACGTGATCGAAAAGGCTTTAAAACCGGAAAATGTTAAAAGGAAACCAAGTTCACAACCGTTAAAACCAGAAATTGTAATTAATACACAATCTGGTAAATGGAAACAAGCTTGGAAACCGAAAACAGGTGAAGGTTCAGGGGGAGGCGTGAAATTTCCAAATCATCAAGAGATTGAAATTACATTTCTTGATTCTCAGGGGCAACCCAAGTCTATGAAGGCTTGGGTCCCCCTCTCCAACTAATCTCTGAGTGAGTGTGCAGGATGTTCCAGGAGGAACTATCGATAGTCATCTGATTGTTGATAGTGGAATATTCATGCAAAAGAACGGCGACAAAAGAAATTGTTGCCTTTGATGGAGAGAAAAGGAAAAGAAGACAGAATTGTCTGTCGAAAGAAATTGAAAAGCTTCGACAAATTGAAAATCATTCCAAAGTTTGATTGTTCAAGGCTTTAATCGGGTCCCCGGGATAGATTCGAAATTAAGATGTACGCACCTGCAGCACGTCTGATGTTCAAACTCAACAAGATGAACGTGCAGTGTACATTTCTTCGCGGTGTGATTGAAGAAAATGTGTTTGTTGAACAAACCAACCGGGTGTGCGGATGCCTTGGCGTGGATTGAACAACCGCACACTACTTCTCAAAGAGCAAGTCAGACCTTCGCTGGTGTAATGTGAAAGACCAGCCGGACCCAGAGGTTTAAGATCTTGTTGCTGTGAAGAGATTTTTCATAAAATTGGAGTAGCTACAAAATCGACTTTGAAATCCACACCGGGTGGATGTCCAGTTTGGGAGAGCACTCAGATTCCTTGCAATGTACGAATCAGTTGCAGGATACGGTTTTAAATTTCTAATCTCTCCTATACTTGTCGATATTTAAGCTGCTTTATAAATTGTTATCCTCTCGTACACCACTCTTTGGCCAGACACGTTGATCTCGAATATCACCTCGCACGTGATTGTTTCACTATGAAACTCGTCAATGTTGTCATGGTCTGCACCGCTTACCGACGTGCCAACTGTTTTTTCCAAAATTCGAGAAATCATTTCTGATTAAAATTAATTTTGGTAAACGGCATTGAGGTAAAACATGAGTTAACCGACATCGGAAAATCGTTTTTGTAAATATCTTTGTGTCTTTTAAATTTATCATAGTTTGTTGATTTTAGGGGGAGTAAATCCATATTTGAAAATTCAAAAACATCGAAAAATTTCAAAACCCAAAAACAATAGAAAAACAAAAATGAGTTTCCTGGCGAGAAAAAGAGAATATGATAGTACATCAGTGGTCTGTCTAAACCTTTTTAAACTGAAATGCAAAATGAAAAATGTTAAGCAGCTCTATATAAGATGTATCGGTAGGCTCACAATCATTTTAAAGTGTGCAGCGTGATATATACCTTAATCGACTGAAGACCAGGTGGGAACCGCTCATTGGCATATGGTCTTAGTACCGAAATTTCGTTTGAGAGATTGCCGAGGTTCTGAGATATTCGGTCTTTATGCTGTTTATCATCTGGGTATCATGGTTGTATCTTTTACCGAAAAATAATGGAGACGAAGTCTAGATCTTCCGTGATACTATACATACGTGTACGTATTGCATTCGACCTCAATAAGTGATCAACAATCACATGTCCACAAAATAAGTGATAATATATAACAGATTCTTTGCGGGAGTCAAGTTCTTCTCTTTGCTGTACGAAAGTACTGACCTGTTCACGGACTTGCTCCTGTGCCCTCATGCATCTGAAAATCAAGTTCCTCATCAATAAGTGATTCTATCACATAGGGCTTGTTTTCAAATCAAAATAAGTGAGTTTCTCACATCTTTTATACGGTCAAACAGATGATAAACAGTATACTCACCGGTAAGATGAACTCTCGTGCATACCTTGATACGGGAATGTGTCGTGTGTGGATGAACACCGGTCTGTAAGTATAATTCATACCCTAACGTATTCCCTTGTCATGATTACATCTAATAAGTTGAGCTTATGTGGACAACAATACCGATAATTGTTATAGGATGCTTATCTTAATGTTAACTAATTGAACAAAAAGATCGTTTTGGCGTGACCGTACACTGATATGATTCTCTTACCCTCGAAACTCGCAAAAAGAATGTTTGTAAATATTTGTTTACTGCTTTCTGTTTCTGCATCTTTGTATATATTTATTTATTGCTTTCCGTCATATATATATATAGGGCAGGGATACTAAGAGAAATCCACCCTATTTGAGAAACTTGAGAAGCAATCTGGACAACACATTTTCCCTAAGCAAAAAATTGCAAAAAAAAAAAAAAAAAAAAAAGGTGAAAAATGCAATTTTTTTTTTTTTGAAAAATCAGAGCTTTTTCTTTAAGGTTTTAGTTTTTTATTTTTTTTTTCAAATTTTTTTTTTAGATTTATACACATGTGTATATTGTTAATCTTTTAACTATACATATATGTATATTATCAATTATACATATATTTATATACATGTTTAAAATTGAAAAATATGTGTTATAAACCCTAAACCTTAAATCCTAAACACTAAAGCTAAACGTTAATGCTAAACCCTAAACCCTAAAGCTAAACCCTAATTCTAAACCCTAAAGCTAAACCCTAATGCTAAACCCTAAAGCTAAACCCTAATTCTAAACCCTAAAGCTAAACGCTAATGTTAAACCCTAAAGCTAAAGCTAAACCCTTAATGCTAAACCCTATGCAAACCCTAAAGCTAAAGTTAGACCCAAAAGTTAAAGCTAAATCCTAATGCTAAACCCAAAAGCTAAACCCTAAATACTATAGTTAAACCCTAATGCTAAACCCTAAAGCTAAACCCTAAACCCTAATGCTAAACCCTAAATACTAATACTAAAACCTAAATAACACTTATTTTTTTAATTTTGAACATGTATATACATATATGTATATTTGACAATATACACATATGTATAGTTAAAAGATTAACAATATACACATGTGTATAAATCTAAAAAAAAAAATTAAAACCTTAAAGAAAAACCTCCGATTTTCCCCAAAAAAAAAAAAAATTGCATTTTTTTACATTCTTTTTGTATTTTTTTGCTTAGGGAAAATGTATCGTCCAGAATATTTCTCAAGTTTATCAACTAGCCTACTACTTCTCACATGATCCTTATCCTATATATATATATATATATATATAGGGAGGAGCTCATGCGAGAACCACCTTTATTGTGAGAACCGCGAGAACCAATGTGAACACAACCTAAAATAGCTAAAAAAACCTAAAAAAACCTAACCCCCCCCCCCCCCCAAGGTAAAAAAAACCTAAAAAAACCAAAAAAAAACCTAACCCCCTCCCCCACCCCCCAAAAACCTAACCCCCCCCCCCCCCAAGCTAAAATGCTAAAAAACTAAACCCCCAAAAAACCTAAAAAAATCTAAAAAAAATAAATAAAAATCTAAAATTTTTTTTTTAAATTTTTTAATATTTTTTATGTTAAAATCGCTACTTTTCGAAGCAAAAATTTTTTTTTTTTTTTTTAAATAAATTTAAATATTTTTTTTTTGTTTCGAAAAGTAGCGATTTTTTTATAAAAAATATTAAAAAATTCAAAAAAAAAATTTTGTGTGATTTTTAGCTATTTTTAGGCACTTTTGGTTGTGTTCACATTGGTTCTCGCGGTTCTCGCAATAAGAGTTGGTTCTCGCATGATCTTCTCCCTATATATATATATATATATGGGAGTTGGCTAAAAAGTCCACTTTTCCTACAAAGTGTAGGAAGTGTTCTAAGAGTGACATGTGGCATCTAGGGTTTTTCTATTAAAGGACATAAATGTAATTCAATAATTAATTCTATTTTTGGAAGATATATCTTTAGACAGTAAAATGCTATTTTTATGGAAACTATATATCTATTAACTATTCAAAATTGGCAGTTACTTCCTTCATATCCACGATTGATTCATCCGAAGTTCGAAACGTAAAACACATTAATTATTTCTTGACGTTGTGTTTTATCAGTTGATGGTTTTCTTCGCACTGTGTTATATCAATTTTCACAATTAAACACACCTCTCACACATTTCGAAACATAAAACACATTCATTATTTCTTAACGTTGTGTCTTATTAGTTTTTTGGCTTCTTTACATTGTGTTATATCAGTTAACACAATTAAACATGCCACTCACACATAAAACACACCGGTATCAAAAATAAACAATATAAAACACACTAGTGTCTGACTCGATATAGACACCAGTGCCTGAAATACACAATATAAAACACACGTGTGTCTGATTCGATGTAGACACAATATAAAACACACCCGTGTCTGATCCCATGATGAACAACTTGAATGAAGAATCATTAGTCTTGTTTTTTTAAGTATAGAAGATGATAAGTGTGTGTATGTGTAGGAGAGAGAGAGAGAGAGAGAAAGAAATGGAGAGAGAAAGAGAGAGAAGTTTCCAAAACTTAAGGAGTGCTTTTATTGAATGATGGTTACTTGCTATTTTTAAAACCCGCCAAATGACTATTTTGTCCTCCATTAATTAAACCAATCCTTATTTAAAACATAAATATTACTAAAATGCCATCAAGATGATCTCTACCATTAAAAACACCCATCCAATGGTCCAAAACACTTCCTACACTTTGTAGGAAAAACACACTTTGTAGAGGAACCTCACCCATATATATATATATATGTGAATGTTTAAATGAGAACGCTAAATATTGTGAGAACCGTGAGAAAAAATAAAAAAACCGCGAGAACTTGGTGAAAAACAATTCAAATTCAAAAAAAAAAATTTCTACACTTATCATTATTATTCGAATACAATGTTAGAAATTTAATTTACACGTTTAAATTTACGTGAATTTGTAAATAAAGAAAATTTACACATGTGTAAGTTTGCCATTTACACATATGTAAATATGTTATATTTACACATGTGTAAAAAATCTAAAAAGAGTGATTTTGAAAGGAGAAATGAATTATTTGATGTTGAAATTTTTTTTTTTTGATGTTGTATCTTAATTACAATGAGCTTTGTATTGAAAAAATTGGTTTTGATTGGTTTTTTCATTCGTTCTCACGATTCTCGCAATATTTAGTGTTCTCAAGATAACCCTCCCCTATATATATATATATCTGCGTTTGGTTAATGGTTGAATGTTGTTTAGGGTTTATAATCCACGCTCAGAGTATGATATTGAAGCAACTGGAGATCTTCTTGATGACGTAGTTGCTTCTGAAATGCATTATGAGGTATCTAGATTAAATCTTTATTTCCCGTCTTGTAGCTTGCATTATGTTATGTTTTTATATACTTTTATTTTCTCCAAACCAGTTAGTCTGTTTTGTATGATTTGTTCTCGAAGATGTTAACAGGAAGACGTTGAGAAAACATGTATTTTAGGTATTGAAATATGGTTTAATGATTTTATTGTTGAAACGTTAAAATCTATTATACACATGCTTCATATGGCTGATGGATCGAATAATAGCTTTAGTCATTAAAAAATCTGTTACAATCAGAATTTTGACCTTAGTATGTTTTGATATATTATATCTTAAAGTAAACCTTAGTGAGGCCATTCGATCTTCTAGCTCTACTTAAAGTATTTAGAACACTGGTGATTTGGGGTTGCGTTTTGCAGGATGATGTGCAACTCGAAGATGTTGGAATTCAGCTCGAACCGTTCAATCTTGAACAAGAAAGGAATGAAGATTATTTTGACCAGACAGGAATGAAGGTTATTTTTACCTTCATTCTTCAAGTATCTTTGTAGGATGCATGGCTTGATAGCATCGATTCTAATCCAAATCTTGCACAAAGACAATCTATGGCCACATACATTAAAGTTGAAGCTGCTGACCTTACAAGTCATTCTATAGGGAAGATTAAGAGACGGATTTCTGATGTGCTTGAACCAGGGGAAACGGTAAGTTTCTTGTGATGACACAATCACGTTAAATTCATATTATCATTGTGTCAGTAATCTCATCTCAAGGATAATTCTCTTTTTAGGTTCTGCAAGCTTTAAGAAGGCTGAAAGGAGTTCTGGTAGTAGAAAGGAAAAGATGTCAGTTGTAACAAAAGTTGTGTTTGATCAACACCGTGAAACTGATGGAGGATTCCGATTACAGTTGAGATCGTTTTCTTTCAAGATTTATTTTACGAACTTATTATATGAAGCTGTTAACATTCTGATTAATGCTAATTTCTTGCTGCAAATATATACGATGAAAAACAGGAGGTCTTCCAGAGGGAAGCAGGTTAGAACTATACTTAGCCTGAATCAAGTGTTCATAAAAAATTTGATTAGCACAATAACACAGTCTTATTGTTGATTTATTTTGTCTTAAAAAGAGGGATTTGAGAAGCTAGCACGGGCTAGAGGGGAAGGCTCTTCTTCAAGTTTAGCAAACGTGCAATCCGATTACTCCATGGCCAGTGACTTCAATCTTAATGGAATACAAGCAACAGAAAATACTTCGAACAATATGAGGTGTAGGTCCCTCGGAGGATGAGGTTAAACCTAATCCTTGTTATGTTTAACACACTAGCAAGTGCGGAATCCAAGCTAGAATGCAAACCGGTAGTTTATATGAGAACACAAGCTACAAAGAGAAAGGTAAACACACGAGATATCAAAGTTTTCTCTTGTATTTCAGTGGACACGGTTACAGCCCTTGACCAAACTGAAAATACGCTCTCTACAAGACTAAGTTCACTCACATCTCACACACTTGAAGTGAACACATTACATGAGTATATATACCCATCACAGCTCGTCTGGTCGAAGGATCAGATAGCCTGATCGAAGGATCATCTATCGATCTGAAACCTATCGAAGGATCCACATATACCTCGAAGGATGATATCCTTCGAGGTCAATCTATATCCATCGTAGGATTATCCTTCGAGCTCATCGAAGGATATAAACAATCCTTCGATGACTCATCCTTCGACACAAACATCTTACAAACAATGTGCTAACTGTTTGGCCAAGTCAAACCAGGAGGATGGCTGACTTGGTCAAACTTACATCGAACACACATATTAACAAACCTAAGACGTAAACCAGACTAACACAAGACATCGTTTTGTATCATGACAAAATACAGACAAAGTACAGACACAAGTGCACCAACAAACTCCCCCTTGGCTGTAGCTTTGTCTCGATCCTCGTGTCTTCAAGTCTTTGACGTCCTTTCAAGTCTTCAATGTCGGAGGATCTTTAAAGTCTTCACGTCTTGAAAGCAGAAAGTGTACCAACAAACTCCCCGTTTCATGTAGGAAGTGTGTTGACAAACTCCCCCTTAACACAAGCTCCCCCTTGATTTGTACTTGTGAAATACTTGTTCTTTATGAATTGAGATCCTTGTGGTGTTGATGATGGTCAGCGGCAACTCGATCAACAATGAATCGAGAACCTTGGAGTGTCAGGAAGTTTGTTAATAATCCCTGGCTTTCTCTATGGTCTGAACATCTCGGTCTTCACGCTGAAGAGGTTAGTACCGGTTTACCAACTTATAAACAGTAATGAAAAACAAGATGCCACCCCAGCAGTTTTTGAAAGATCAGCAAAAGAGATCTGTTACCGGCATAGTTATTAAAGGCACGAGGCGCACTCAGGGCGATTTGTTGGGCCCGGGGCTTTATTTGCGCCTAGGCGCGCCTGGGCGCTCGCTTAAATAACTATGGTTAGCGGTTGAATACGTCACTCGCTTAGTTTTAAAATGCGCGATGTCCTCCCATTTGTTTTGATCCCATAAGCCGATGCGCGATGCGTGATGCGCGCCCATCACGTATGCGATGCGTTTGTATTTAAAAAATTATTTATAGATAATATTTTGATTTGTCAACTTTAAACACTATACAATTAGAGATTAAAGTAAATAAATACAAAAAATAGCTCTCGTACCATTAAAGAAGTTTAATATAACCAAATTAAGCCTTGAACTTTTATGTGTACAAGTAGTCTATGCAAAAAGTACAAGTAATCTATGTAGGAACTCAATTAACAACTTCATCAGCTCAATGTACAAGCCTATTAAGTACACTGTACAGTTTTTCTCTATAGTGGTCTATTTCAGAAAAATGTGCGCATCGGTGAGCATCATGCGAACGCATCATGTAATCGCAGCGCATCGCATCACCTGATGCGATCTCATTAGCATATCGTGCGCATTATGCGCTCCTGATGCGTGCATTTTAAAACCAAGCCTCTCGTTCTAACTATCAGTATCAAAAAGTAGCTTACTAACTTGGCTGCTAAATTGGTAGTTGGTTTTTATTTATGCCTAGTTTTAAAAAGGTTGCCAAATCTGGAAAAAGCGTAAGGTTCGTTTTTGTTTTGGGTAGTTTTTTACTTTTTTTCTGTAATTGATATATATTAATTATATTCAGATGCTAACTTTATACATTGACTCAACTGGGCTTTATTTATTTATCAGGCCAATGCGTTCTACGAAGACATGCTTGGTAAGCTCAAAGCCAGCGGTTTAGAGCAACTCGCAAGGCAACAAGTTGATGGCGTGGTCCATCAGAACGAATGTTGGTACACTTTATGTGGACGTGACTCGGCTCGGTACGACTTGGTTTCGACACGGTTAGGTCCGGCTCAAGCCCGACGTCACGACATTCCTCCGTCGTGCGCCCCAGAGTTCGACACGCGAAGCACGAAGCACCGCGGCCTTTCCCGCCAACACATCACCATGACATCACCTTAGTGATGTCATGATGATGTCACTAGTTTTGTCATGTAGTCAATTTGTTGACTTTGTGAATCTTGTGAAAACAAATGACGAAACAATTGTGTTTCGTCAACTTTGTAGTGGGATTGTCCCTGTTTCGTTGCCTGTTGGGCTTCTTCAGGCCCAATGTCTGGCCCAAAGGTGTTTCGTCGAATGCTTTTCTGTTTCGTCAAGGTCTGTGTCTGTTTAGTATAAATACCCTCATTTGTTTCTGTGTGAAATAGATGAGCACAGAGAGACTTAGTGAGAGTCTGTTAAAACATTGTTTGTATATGTTTGTGGTTGTACTCATCCCTAATCAATAGATATTGAATCTTTGGTTACGCGTGTGTTTTACACTTTGTTTGGTTTGCACCGTCACGGGGATTCCGCACCCGTTACCGTGTTCGTGATAAACAAGGATAGGTGTTCGTTATCGATCCTCACCGGAAAAACGGGACCTACAAGTGGTATCAGAGCTTTGGCTCTAATCCTTGTTTAAAACTAAACAAGTTTCGGTTTTTATCGAGTTGTTCTTGAAAAACCCATATATTTTCTGAAAAAGTAGCTAAAATCAGTGAAAACCTTGTTGTTTTGCCAAAAGTTTTATCAAAAACCTTGTTAAATTGATTGTTCTTGTGATACACCGGGTTTTTAGTAAAAGTTTTGTGCATTTTCAGGTTTTCGGAAAATTGTTCGGTCACTGGAAAGTTCAAATCTTCATCGGGTTCTTCAGTTATATTCAAAGGGTTCTTCATATTTCACTTTTTGATCTTTAAAAGTAATTTGTGAAAGTTGTTTGTTGTTGAGAACTGTGAAAAAGGATTAAAATATTGATAAACTTTATTGGTTGGTGAGTTTGGGAATGGTGTAGCCGAAAGTTGTCTGTTGTGTCAGAAGGATAAGGTCAATTGTCAAACAGTTTACCAACCCCCTGTGACCTTTTTGGCGAAACAGATCTTCATCGAAACAAAATCCTTGACGAAACAAGATAATTGACGAAACAAAATTGTGTTTCTTCGAAATCAAAACTTGGCGAAAGTCATTCTATTTCGTCGATTTGTTTTGGACTTCAGTTCTTGTTTTCGCCAAGTTAAAGCCCAAAGGAGAAGCCCAACAAAAATTCTATTTCGTCAAAACATAATAAAATAAAATCCGCTTGTCAGTTTCGTCAAAGGCTCAAGAAATCTATAATATTTCCTTGTTTGGTCGAGAACTAAAGGACAAAAGGATTTTGGCTTCTGTTTCGTTGACAAGAAGTGGGGCTTCTCATAAGTCCTTGGCCCATTTCGTCATTTAGTAGCCCAAAACCATATTGGATTTTGTCAAGCTTTGTTTTATCAACTACTGTTGGGCTTTATACAATTAACTTGTTTCATCAATATTAAGTCAAAATCAATTCAAGCTGTGTTTCGCCAATCAAGAAGTCCAAAAGACTTATTTCGTCAACTATCATTTTCGTCAAAAGCCATCTTCTTAAAATCTGTTTCGTCGACCTCTTATTTTTTTTAAAACAGAAGGTTTGCAAAAGTGGGTTAACACTGTGTGTTCAAGTATTTGATCAGGTTTTCACATACATACATCAAACATGAGTTGTACGAGTCTGGACTCACAACTATTTCAAAATCTGATTTCGATGGCAGAATATCTTTCACAATCAATATCCAAATACAAATCTCAAGATCAACCTCCACCTCAAACTACCACTACTCAACAACAGTTCAATCAAAGTGCCTATCTTTTTCAACCCACACCTCAAGCTCAACCTCAACAAGGCAACCAAAATCCTTTCATAAATCAAACAAGTACATCCACGTCCAACTCAGATAAAACTGATGAAAGGTGTGACTGGTCTGTAAAATTTGGAGGTGGAGATCAAGGAGGAACTGCATTTCATGCTGAAATTGTCAAGAATGTCAATGATGGTGAATCTTCAGGAAAAGATGATAGTTCGGGATACAGTGGCTGTTCGGATGAAGAATCGAATTTGAATGAAAGAACTGATTCTGAAGGTGATAGTTTGTCGAATGATGCTAAGGAGAAATCTGACTTGATCAAGAAAGCTGCTGCTTCAAAAGAAATGGAGAAGATTCTCACTGAAGATGGATCTTTCTCTTCTGAGACTGCCTTCATGGCTTATGTCACAGCCTCTTCGAGTCAGGTAAAATTCGAAACTCCTAGCATATGTAGTTATTGTGCTGATTTGAAACATGAATGTGCTAATGCTAAACATGCTTTTGAAGAATTAAAACATGAATGTGCTGAATTGAAACGTGAATCTGAAACGGTTCATAGTCACAATCAGAGTTTGGTTATTGAACTGTCAAAGTGCAAAGAGGCAAACATGGCTTTAGTTCGAAACGAAAAGGAATTTAAATCTGTAATTGAAACCTTAAAGAAAAGCGTTTCCGAAGTTAACAAAGTTGTTTATCATAAACAAATTAGTATTAACGAATACATTAACATTGTTGAGGAAACCAAAAGGGAACTAGCCATTGCCAGATGCGAGCATGATGCTATCAAGCAAAAATTGGAGAGTTATTCTAACTCCCGATTTGTGCTCGATCACATCATAGACGTTCAAAAACTGAAAGGAAATGTGAAAGGCGTTGGGTATAAGTCGTGTCCGCTTCCTTTGAGACACAACTATACCAAAATGCCCGATGAAGAGGATATGCCTCGTTTTGAACCATCTGTACCTCTCGATTATGAGGATGTTACAACTGGCTTAGGGTTCAAAACGGACAATTCATCGGAGGGCTCATCTGATCGGAAAGAAAAGTCATCATGTGCTTCAAATCAAAGTCCTCCCACAGTTGAGGACTATGATTCGTCCGATGATGAACCAGATGTGAGTGATGAGGATAAATCTCTTGAGAAGAACAAAGGAGTAGAAGTGCCTTTTGAGAATCACATTCTGTGTGATCCTCCTACTCCTGCTGTGCAATCAAGTGGTGCTAAACAAGAGATAGATCCTATCACTGAGACAGTGTCTACTGTTAAAAGTGATAACGTGTTGTACACTTTAGTCGGTGATGACAAAATTTATTCAAACACAGCTTTTCCAATTAAAAATGTTAATCAATCTTTGATTGATAAAGTGTTTGAAGATACTACCAGTAAGTTTTTGGAAAAGGGGATCCCGAGAGTTTCAGTAACTCAGTGTGATCCGATTCCAAAAGCTGAAGTTAGAAGAAAATTTGGAAATCAAAAATCACCAACGAAGCAACAACCTATCACTTTTAAGGGTAAACAACAACGAGCTCAAAAGCCTAAGGTTACACAACCAAAGGCTGAAACAAAAGGAGCTCGTTTCAAGAAGAAAATCAATGATGTTAAATTTGTAGCATCCAAAGGTACTGACAAGGTGGAGACTTTTGAAAATAAATCAAACACCGATTTTGTTCAAAAAGTCAGAATTTTAAAGCGTAACGCTCAAAACAATTACACCCAACACACGAACGGGTGTGATGAAGGAACAAGTACCTCTGGGTCTACATGTTCAACACGTGAAAGTCGAACCGGTTCTCCTAAGTTTGTTGAAAGGAGAACTTGTTTCAAATGTGGGAAGTTTGGGCACATCATTAAAGACTGCACAAACTCGCCCAAACCAAATTTTGTAGAAAGAGCCCCTTCTGAACACGGTCACTCACAAAGTCGTCCTGTTTCTCCAAAACATGATAAACGCACTATTAAAGAACAGGAAACAAAACAACGACATAAGAATGTGAAGGTGATCGAAAAGGCTTTAAAATCGGAAAATGTTAAAAGGAAACCAAGTTCACAACAACCGTTAAAACCAGAAATTGTAATTAATACACAATCTGGTAAATGGAAACAAGCTTGGAAACCGAAAACAGGTGAAGGTTCAGGGGGAGGCGTGAAATTTCCAAATCATCAGGAAATTGAAATTACATTTCTTGATTCTCAGGGGCAACCTAAGTCTATGAAGGCTTGGGTCCCCCTCTCCAACTAATCTCTGAGTGAGTGTGCAGGATGTTCCAGGAGGAACTATCGATACTCATAGGATTATTGATAGTGGAATGTTCTTGCACAAGATAGGCGACAGAAGAAATTGTTGCCTTTGATGGAGAGAAAAAGAAAGGGGAAACAGAATTGTCTGTTGAAAGAAATTGGCAACTTCGACAAAATGCAAATCATTTCAAAGTGTGATTGTTAAAGGCTTTGATCGGGTCCCCAGGATAGATTCAATCAAAATGTACGCACCTGCAGCACGTCTGAAGTTCAAAATCAACAAGATGAACGTGCAGTGTACATTTCTTCGCGGTGTAATTGAAGAAAATGTGTTTGTTGAACAAACCAACCGGGTGTGCGGATGCCTTGGCATGGATTGAACAACCGCACACTACTTCTCAAGGAGAAAGACAAAGACCTTCGCTGGTGCAATGTGGAAGACCAGCCGGAACCAAAGGTTTCTGATCTTGTTGCTGTGAAGAGATTTCTCGGTAAATTGAAGTAGCTACAAGGAATCGATCTTGAAATCCACACCGGGTGGATATCCAGTTTGGGAGAGCACTCAAATTCCTGGCAATGCACGAAGCAGTTGCAGAATACGGTTTTAAATTTCTAATCTCTCCTATACTTTGTCGATATTTAAGCTGCTTTATGAATTATTATCTCGTACAGCACTCTTTGGCCTGACACGTTGAACTCAAATATCACCTCACACGTGATTGTTTCACTATGAAACTCATCAATGTTGTCATGGTCCACACCGATTACCGACATGCCAACTGATTTTTCCAAAATTCGATAAAATCATTTCTGACTAAAATTAATTTTGGTAAACGGCATTGAGGTAAAACATGAGTTAACCGACATCGGGAAATCGTTTTTGTAAATATCTTTGTGTCTTTTAAATTTTATCTTAGTTTGTTGATTTTAGGGGGAGTAAATCCAAAATTTGAAAAATCCAAAAACATCGAAAATTTTAAAAACACAAAAACAATAGAAAAACAAAAATGAGTTTCCTGGCGAGAAAAAGAGAATATGATAGTACATCAGTGGTCTGTCTAAACCTCTTCAAACCTTAAATGAAAAACGATAAGCAGCTCTATATAAGATGTATCGGTAGGCTCACAATCATTTTAAAGTGTGCAGGGTGATATAAACCTTAATCGACTTAAGACCAGGTGGGAACCGCACATTGGCATATGGTCTTGGTACCGAAATTTCGTTTGAGAGATTGCCGAGGTTCTGAGATATTCGGTCTTTATGCTGCTTATCATCTGGGTATCATGGTTGTATCTTTTACCGAAAAATAACGGGGACGTAAGTCTAGATCTTCCATGATACCATACATACATGTACATACTGCATACGACCTCAATAAGTGATCAACAATCACATGTCCAAACAAAATAAGTGATAATATATCACAGATTCTTTGCGGGAGTCAAGTTCGTCTCTCTGCTGTACGAAAGTACTGACCTGTTCACGGACTTGCTCCTGTGCCCTCATGCATCTGAAAATCAAGTTCCTCATCAATAAGTGATTCTATCACATAGGGCTTGTTTTCAATCAAAATAAGTGAGTTTCTCACATCTTTTATACGGTCAAACAGATGATAATCAGTATACTCACCGGTAAGATGAACTCTCGTGCATACCTTGATACGGGAATGTGTCGTGTGTGGATGAACACCGGTCGGTAAGTATAAATCATACCATTAACGTATCCCCTAAACATGATTACATCTGATAAGTTGAGCTTATGTGGACAACAATACCGATAATCGTTATAGGATGCTTATCAAATTGTTAACTAATTGAACAAAAAGAGCGTTTTGACGTGACCGTACACTGATATGATTCTCTTACCCTCGAAACTCGCAAAAAGAATGTCTGTAAATATTTGTTTACTGCTTTCGTTTCTGCATCTTTGTATATATTTATTTATTGCTTTCCGTCTTTACATTTGAAAAATTCAAAATTCCAAAAAGATTTTAGGTGTGTTTTAATATAAACTTTATAAAATCCAAAAAGATTTTGCTTCTAGTTTATTTTTGATTGACTGATGTTGGAACTCGAGTCTATCCTACCCAAAATCCTGATTGTAAGCCGGAAAACAATTGCATCTTCATAAACAGTCGAAGTTAACAAGTTTTGAAAGTTAAAGGATTAAAATTGATCATTTTCTAAACTTTCAAACAGTTGTCGGTCGGTGTTGATTGAGATTTGATCTCATATGTGTCATTTGTTTAAATGTTAACTATATTCCAAGCAGTTGTTCTCATTACGCGTTTAGCTTTCTTGCATGTGCAGATGCTAAAGGCGAGGAGAACATGTTCGATGACAAGCTTTGGAATGAAGACACGAAGTGGAGGCACTCAAAGGATAAAATGATCGAGCTGCCGCTGACCCTTCATCAACACCACAAGGATCTAAATAATTGACAGTTCAAAAGATTCATAAGCATGACTCAATGGAGAGTTCATTCTAAGGGGGAGTTTGTTAACACACTTCCTAAATTAAATGGGGAGTTTGTTGATACAGTTTCTGCTTACGACGCGTGAAGACTTTGAAGATCCTCCGACATGAAAGACACAGAAGACGAACCATCACAGAAGACGAACCTCACGAGTAGCGTCCAAGGGGGAGTTTGTTGGTACACTTTATGTGGACGTGACTCGGCTCGGTTCGACTCGGCTCGGTACGACTTGGTTTCGACACGGTTAGGTCCGGCTCAAGCCCGACGTCACGACATTCCTCCATCGTGCGCCCCAGAGTTCGACACGCGAAGCACGAAGCACCGCGGCCTTTCCCGCCAACACATCACCATGACATCACTATGTCACTAGTTTTGTCATGTAGTCAATTTGTTGACTTTGTGAATCTTGTGAAAACAAATGACGAAACAATTGTGTTTCGTCAACTTTGTAGTGGGATTGTCCCTGTTTCGTTGCCTGTTGGGCTTCTTCAGGCCCAATGTCTGGCCCAAAGGTGTTTCGTCGAATGCTTTTCTGTTTCGTCAAG
This sequence comes from Helianthus tuberosus, assembly GCA_030545235.1. Classification (NCBI taxonomy): domain Eukaryota; kingdom Viridiplantae; phylum Streptophyta; class Magnoliopsida; order Asterales; family Asteraceae; genus Helianthus; species Helianthus tuberosus. The sequence goes on along the minus strand of CM060372.1, from coordinate 10,757,107 downwards.
GTCTGTGTCTGTTTAGTATAAATACCCTCATTTGTTTCTGTGTGAAATAGATGAGCACAGAGAGACTTAGTGAGAGTCTGTTAAAACATTGTTTGTATATGTTTGTGGTTGTACTCATCCCTAATCAATAGATATTGAATCTTTGGTTACGCGTGTGTTTTACACTTTGTTTGGTTTGCACCGTCACGGGGATTCCGCACCCGTTACCGTGTTCGTGATAAACAAGGATAGGTGCAGAATATTACGTAGAACCAATCATACCAAAGACATGCAAACAAAGGATCCCAGTTCATGACGGCGGTTGTGCAGCCATAGTATTCGAGAACAGTTCCGGTAAATTAGTCAGTGGCGGGCAGGATCACACCGTTAAAACATGGGACTCAACTAAGGGCCGGTTAATCCAAACCTACAACGGTTGTTTAGGGTCCGTTCTTGATCTCAGCATCACGCATGATAACAGATCCATAATTGCAGCTAGCAGCTCGAATAATCTATACGTTTGGGATGCAAATTCTGGTCGGGTCTGTCATGCTCTCACGGGCCATAAAGATAAAGTATGCGCCGTTGATGTCAGGAGATTGTCAGCTCGTCATGTTGTCAGTTCGGGGTATGACCGAACGATTAAAGTTTGGGATCTTAATAAAGGGTATTGTGTTAACACGCTTATGTTCCCGAGTGACTGCAATACGTTATCGTTTAGCCCCGATGGTCAGACTATATTTTCGGGCCATGTTGACGGGCATTTACGGTTATGGGACATACAAACGGGAAAGTTACTTAGTGAAGTTGCCGCACATTCTTCTGCTGTGACGTCTATATTGTTGGTATCATTGTCATCGGAAACCCAGGACCAGTCGGAACGGATTGAGTTGTGACCACATATACAATCACTTTCGAACAAACCACAACCATTGCAGTACTTCATCATGAATCAAACTAACCGAAAATTTGCTGAATGATAATAAACTAACCGTAACAAAATCTGATCGAACTGAACTTTAATAAACACAAACTTGTATTACAGATTACGTTTCATACTGATTGCTTTGAACCGTATATATAGCAGCGAAGGGGTGCGAGTATCGGTTGTGTCGTTTCAATGAAGAGATACGTCTCTTCCTTCATAACCGCTGCAGTGGTTACGTGCTCACACCGGTTCGCTTAATACGGCCCAAAACAAAGCTACATGATATTACCCTACTGGACTTCTAATTGTTCGACCCACTGGACATTACATGGCCTCCGGCCCAAGTTCTAGACATAAACAAATAAAACAGTAAATTGTTTGACCCATTAACAAACTAAATAAATAAACTACCGGCCCGAGACCCATTCACCATTCGGATGGACTTGATTATTTGATCTTCATTCACCGCCCTAAGCAAGAACATCCGAATCTTCAGCCTTGATTACTCCTTGCGGTTGTTGGTGACCTCTATCTTGACCAACACTTCATCATCACTTGATTCTTCGAGCCAACCGTTGTTAGAATTTCCAGCCATGATGTTTGCCTTTTTCCCACGCTCTTTCCTCATAAAGTCGAAATACCATTCGACTAGTTCCAAGTAGTAAATGTAGGCAACCTTGACTTCGTATGCATCATCCGGTTCATAACCATATTTGGCCGCAATCACATCCCATAAATTCTTTTCCATTACTTCCTTGAATCCCCCGTTAAGCTTTACAATTCGATGTAACAAGATTAGATTAAGTTCTCGGCCATCAATCAATTCGGGTGGCATTGCCTTTTTACATACGATTCCAAGAAAATCTAAAATGAACCAAATTAAGATCTCTTCGAATGGAGCATCGAAGAACCTTTGATGATTCTTTAATTCTTCGTGCAAGGTTATGAGATCTCCCGGTTCTACACAACTTTCAATGATCATGTTCTTTTCGACAACGTCTTCCTCGAGTTGTGAAAGAATTAACGCTCGTTCCCGGAGCGTTTCTTTTGACTCACGCGGATTATCTTTTTCACCTTCGATGTATATTAAAAGTGTAGGTCCCTCGGAGGATGAGATTCAACCTTAACCTTGTTATACTAACACACTAGCGAGTGCGGAATCCAAGCTAGAGTGCAAACCGAGTTGAAACAAGCACAAACACAACACACAAAGTTCACCGATTAACACCACTTGTATTAATGCGACTGAAAGGTTCCGGTTACAAGCTCAATGTTTACAAATCAGTTTTGCAAACTCTCTAAGTGTGTGTGTTCTTGACAGAATGCTCTCCTATCTCTCGAGTGTGTGTTTCTGTCTATGTGCGTCTATCTGTCTCTCTTTGAAATGAACACATTGCATGGGTATTTATACCCAAAACAACACGTCTGGTCGAAGGATCAAATAGATTGATCGAAGGATCATCTATCGACCAGAAACCTGTCGAAGGATCAACATGTACCTCGAAGGATGACATCTTTCGAGGTCCAACCATCGAAGGTTATCTTTCGAGCTCATCGAAGGATATAAACAATCCTTCGATGACTCATCCTTCGACCCTAACATCTTTCAACCAATTGTCCAAACTGTTTGGCCAATTCAAACCAGGAGGATGGTTGACTTGGTCAAACTTACAAGACTAACAAAGACATCGTTTTGTATCATGACAAAATACAGACAAAGTACAGACAAAAGTCGAACTGAGTTGAGTTGAACCGAGCCGAGTCGTGTCCACAAAATATGTATCAACAAACTCCCCCTTGGACGCTACTCGTGAGGTTCAACTTCGATGTCTTCCATGTCGGAGGATCTTCAAAGTCTTCACGCGTCGTAAGTAGAAAGTGTATCAACAAACTCCCCTTTTTATTTAGGTAGTGTGTCAATAAACTCCCCCTTGGATTGAACTCTCCATTGAGTCATGCTCGTGAATCTTTTGACTTGTCAATTCTTCAGATCCTTGTGGTGTTGATGAAGGGTCAGCGGCAACTCGATCATTTTATCCTTTGAGTGCCTCCACTTCGTGTCTTCATTCCAAAGCTTGTCATTGAACATGTTCTCCTCGCCTTTAGCATCTACACATGCAAGAAAGCTAAACGCATAATGAGAACAACCGCTTGGAATATAGTTAACATTTAAACAGATGACACATATGAGATTAAATTTCAATCAAACACCAACCGACAATATTTTGAAAGTTTAGAAAAATATTCAATTTTAATCCTTTAACTTTCAAAACTCGTTAACTTCGACAGTTTATGAAGATGCAATTGTTTTCCGGCTTACGATCAGGATTTTGGGTAGGATAGACTCGAGTTCCAACATCAGTCAATCAAAAATAAACTAGAAGCAAAATCTTTTTGGCTTTTATAAAGTTTATATTAAAACACACCTAAAATCTTTTTGGAATTTTTCATTTTTCAAACGTAAAGACGGAAAACAATAAATAAATATATACAGAGATACATAAACTGAAAACAGTAAATAAATATTTACAGACATTCTTTTTGCGAGTTTCGAGGGTAAGAGAATCATATCAGTGTACGGTCATGCCAAAACGCTCTTGTTGTTCAATTAGTTAACATTTAGATAAGCATCATATAACAATTATCGGTATTGTTGTCCACTTAAGCTCAACTTATCAGATGTAATCATGGCGAGGGGATACGTTAAGGTATGATTTATACTTACCGACCGGTGTTCATCCACATCACGACACATTCCCGTATCAAGGTATGCACGAGAGTTCATCTTACCGGTGAGTATACCGATTATCATCTGTTTGACCGTATATGATGTGAGATTCTCACTTATTTTGATTGAAAACAAGCCCTATGTGATAGAATCACTTATTGATGAGGAACTTGATTTTCAGATGCATGAGGGCACAGGAGCAAGTCCGTGAACAGGTCAGTACTTTCGTACAGCAGAGAGACGAACTTGACTCCCGGATAAATGTGATATTTTATCACTTATTTTGTGGGACATGTGATTGTTGATCACTTATTGAGGTCGTATGCAATATGTACACGTATGTATAGTATCATGGAAGATCTAGACTTGCGTCCCCGTTATTTTTCGGTAAAAGAAACAACCATGATACTCAGATGATAAGACCATATGCCAATGAATGGTTCCCACCTGATCTTCAGTCGATTTAAGATTTATATCACCCTGCACACTTTAAAATGATTGTGAGCCTACCGATACATCTTATATAGAGCTGCTTAACATTTTTCATTTTGCATTTCAGTTCGAAGAGATTTAGACAGACCACTGATCTACTATCATTTTCTCTTTTGCTCGCCAGGAAACTCATTTTTGTTTTTCCAATGTTTTTGGGCTTTTGAAATTTTTCGATGTTTTTGAATTTTCAAATTTGGATTTACTCCCCCTAAAATCAACAAACTAAGATAAATTTTAAATCACAAAGGTATTTACAAAAACGATTTCCCGATGTTGGTTTTACTCTTGCTTGACCTTAATGCCGTTTACCAAAATTAATTTTGAATCAGAAATGATTTATCGAATTTTGGAAAAAATGAGTTGGCACATCGGTAAGCGGTGTGGACCATGACAATATTGACGAGTTTCATAGTGAAACAATCACGTGTGAGGTGATATTCGAGTTCAACGTGTCTGATCAAAGAGTGCTGTACGAGATAATAATTCACAAAGCAGCTTAAATATCGACAAGTATAGGATATATTAGAAATTTAAAACCGTATCCTGCAACTGCTTCGTGCATTGCAAGAAATCTGAGTGCTCTCCCAAACTGGATATCCACCCGGTGTGGATTTCAAAGTCGATTTTGTAGCTACTTAGAAATCTCTTCACAGCAACAAGATCAGAAACCTTTGGGTCCGGCTGGTCTTCCACATTTCACCAGCGAAGGTCTTTGTCTTTCTCTTTCTCTTTCAGAAGTAGTGTGCGGTTGTTCAATCCATGCAAAGGCATCCGCACACCCGGTTGGTTTGTTCAACAAACACATTTTCTTCAATCACACCGCGAAGGAATGTACACTGCACGTTCATCTTGTTGATTTTGAACTTCAAACGTGCTGCAGGTGCGTACATTTTGATTTGAATCTACCCTGGGGACCCGATCAAAGCCTTGAACAATCAAACTTTGGAATGATTTTCAATTTGTCGAAGCTTTCAATCTCTTACAACAGACAATTCTGTTTTCTTTCCTTTTTCTTCTCTCCATCACAGGCAACAACATCTTTGTCGCCGATCTTGTGCATGGACACTCCATTATCAACAATCCGATGACTATCGATAGTTCCTCCTGGAACATCCTGCACACTCACTCAGAGATTAGTTGGAGAGGGGGACCCAAGCCTTAACAGACTTGGGTCGTCCTTCATCATCGACAAAGGTTATTTCAACCTCGCGATGACCTGGAACTGGTGAGACTCCCCCTGAAACTCTATCCATTTTAGGTCTCCAAGCTTGTTTTTGTTTACCGGATTGTGTATTATATACAGATTTAGAAATCTCCGGTTTTAACGGTTGTGACAAAATTTGTTTCCTTTTAACAGTTTCTGGTTTTAAAGCCTTTTCGATCACCTTCACATTTTGACGTCGTTGTTTTGTTTCCTGTTCTTTAACAGTGCGTTTGTCAGTTTTTGGTGACACAGGACGACGTTGTTGGTGACCTTGTTCAGAAGGGGCTCTTTCTACAAAATTTGGTTTCGGAGGGTTTGTGCAATTTCTGATAATGTGGCCAAACTCCCCGCATTTAAAGCATGATCTCCTTTCAACAAAATTAGGAGATTTTGTTCGAGGACCTGACGTTGACTTTGTAGACCCCGAGGTACTAACTTCACACCCATTTGTGTGTTGGGTGTAATTGTTATCACTATTACGTTTCAAAATGTTGACTTTTTGAACAAAATCGATATTTGACTTATTTTCAAAAGTCTCCACTTTATCAGTACCTTTGGAGGCCACAAACTTAATGTCTTTGCATTTCTTCTTGTAACGAGCTCCTTTTGATTCAACCTTAGCCTTAGGCTTTGGAGCTCGTTGTTGTTGTTGTTTACCCTTAAAAGCGACAGGTTGTTGTTTAGTCGGTAATTTTTGGTTTCCAAATTGTTTCCTCACTTCAGCTTTTGGAATAGGATCACACTGAGTTACTGAAACTCTCGGGATCGCTTTTCCCAAAAACTTAGTTGTATTATCTTCAAACACTTTATCAATCAAGGATTGATTGACGTTTTTTATTGGAAAATCTTTGTTTGAATAAATTTTATCATCACCGACTAAAGTGTACAACACGTTATCACTTTTAACAGTAGACACACATTCATTGTCATTCTTGACAGGATCTATCACTTGCTTGGCAACAGGTTGCACAACAGGAATAGGAGGATCACAAAGAATATGATTCTCAATTGGAATTTCTATTCCCTTCTTCTTATCAAGTGATTCATCCTGGTCATTCACATCTGATTCTGATTCATCATCAGACGACTCATAGTCCTCAATGATTGGAGGACTTTGTTTCGTAGATGTTGAAGTACATGATGACTTTTCCTTTCTATCAGATGAGCCCTCCGATGAATTGTCCGTTTTGAACCCTAGGCCAGTAGTAACTTCCTCATAATCAAGAGGTACAGTTGGCTCAAAACGCGGCATTTCCTCCTCATCGGGCGACTTGGTATAGTCGTGTCTCAAAGGGGGTGGACACTTCCTATAACCAACGCCTTTAACGTTTCCCTTTAGTTGCTGAACGTCAATGATGTGATCAAGTACATATCGGGAGTTTGAGTAACTCTCCAATTTGAGCTTGATCGCCTCATGTTCACATTTCGCCACGGCTAGCTCTTTCTTTGTTTCCTCGATGATATTAATGTAGTTATTAATACCAATTTGTTTGTTACAAACAGTTTTTGTTAATTCGGAAACACTTTTCTTTTGGGTTTCAATAACTGTTTTAAATTCCTTTTCATTGCGAGCTAAGGCCATGTTTGCCTCCTTGCACTTTGACAGTTCAACAACTAAACTTTGATTGTGACTATGAACCGTTTCAGATTCACGTTTCAATTCAGCACATTCATGTTTTAATTCTTCAAAAGCATGTTTAACATTAGCACATTCATTTTTTAGTTCTTCAAAAGCATGTTTAGCATTATCACATTCATGTTTCAAATCAGCACAATAACTACATATGCTAGGAGTTTCAGAATTTACCTGACTTGTAGAAGCTGTGACATTAGCCATAAAGGCAGTCTGAGAAGAGAAAGATCCATCTTCAGTGAGAATCTTCTCCATTTCTTCTGATGTAGCATCAGCTTTCTTGACCAAGTCAGATTTCTCGTTAGCATCATTCGACAAATTACCAGCTTCAGAATCCACTCCCTCCTTTATGTCTGATTCTGAACTGTAATCACTCACACCTGAGCTATCTTCATCAGTGCCACTACATCCTGAACTGTCATCTTTTCCTGAAGATTCACCATCGCTGACATTCTTGATGATTTCGGCATAAAACGCAGTTCTTGTTTGATCACCGTTTCCAAACTGTATGGTCGGACCACAATCGAGAGTAGGTTTAGGAAAATAGGCACTTGGATCGAAGACCGGAGGAGGAGCTGATTGTGGAAACGGAAAAGAGTTTGTATTTGATACAAACGCCGTTTGTAACTTTGGTTGCTGAGCTGAACTGGAACTAGCTAACGGGTTAAAACCTCCTCCAAGATACATTTCGATATTTTGAGGAGCAGGAATTCGTTTAGCTTTCCGAATTTCCTCTTCATTCTTGTGCTCCAACTTCTGAATGAATTCATAGATATTAACATTGACAGCATCTAGAACGCCCGTATGCTTTAAAAGCTCAATGAATGGGCTCCACTTTGGAGGTAGAGCATCAGCAAACCGTGCTACAATTTCCTGTTGAGATACAAGAGCACCAACATAATACATTTCACTCATCAAATTATAATAACGAGTAATTATATCATTTAGTGTTTCATTCTCTAAGAAATGAAATGATTCGAATTTCTTCTTCAACAGATCATGACGTATCTTTCTAGTAGCTGCATATTCTTCTCCTCTCTCTACCAAAAGATTATGTATGTTTTGATTTTGATTCGACACCTTTGCCCATTGACTTGCACTTATTGACTGTTGTTGTTGAGGTATGGTACGCGTCATATATTCAGCCATCGACATTTGTTTTAGATCTGGTAGTGGATCCGTACTCCAATCCCAAGGGCTTGTGCAGCTCATAGTTGATGTATGAATGATAACAACCTGATAAAATTACACAGATCAAGAAAACTTGTTACACTAGTTCTCTCGGGTTCTCCTTGTTAACAACCAACCAGCCGAAGGATCCAAGCTCGAAAGACAAGACAAACAGAAACTTGTTATATTTAAGAAAACCACAATCGAAGGATCAAAAATTGTTCGAAGGATCAACAGTGTTCGAAAGATCACTGTTGAATCTCGAACAATGATTTCGAAAGATTCACAAATTCGAAAGATTCACAATTTGAAAGATCCTTATCTTTCGAATATATATCCTTATCTTTCGAATATATATCCTTCGAATAGATTCCCTGGATCGAAGGATATATCTCAGACTTCGAAACACTGTACGAAAGATGCTTATCTATCGAACTGTCTTTGATCGAAAGATGGTCTTTCGATGTCGAAGGATATCCTTCGAACACTACTGACACAACTGACACTGAGATGAAAGGTTGGTGAAAAGGTGATGGGTTGGTAGAGTCAACTTTCGGCAAAAGAGTATGATCAGACTGTACTTTCTCCACTAACTCAGATTTTCAAATAAAATATGCCCAAAATGGCAAATCTTATCCAGAAAGTCCGGTCACCGGAACACACCGGAATTTGGCCGGAAATCACTAGATTTCTTAAAAACAAGTTTTAAGTTACCCAACCCGCTCTTGAACACACCCGGTTAGTTTAGAACACGTTTTTATGTTTAAAGAAGCAAGAAAACCATCAAAAACGAGTACTAAACCAAGTGTCCAAACGCACCAAGAACTTGAACAAACCCGGTTTTTAACAAGGTAAAGAGCCTTAGCTCTGATACCACTTGTAGGTCCCTCGGAGGATGAGATTCAACCTTAACCTTGTTATACTAACACACTAGCGAGTGCGGAATCCAAGCTAGAGTGCAAACCGAGTTGAAACAAGCACAAACACAACACACAAAGTTCACCGATTAACACCACTTGTATTAATGCGACTAAAAGGTTCCGGTTACAAGCTCAATGTTTACAAATCAGTTTTGCAAACTCTCTAAGTGTGTGTGTTCTTGACAGAATGCTCTCCTATCTCTCGAGTGTGTGTTTCTGTCTATGTGCGTCTATCTGTCTCTCTTTGAAATGAACACATTGCATGGGTATTTATACCCAAAACAGCACGTCTGGTCGAAGGATCAAATAGATTGATCGAAGGATCAACTATCGACCAGAAACCTGTCGAAGGATCAACATGTACCTCGAAGGATGACATCTTTCGAGGTCCATCCATCGAAGGTTATCTTTCGAGCTCATCGAAGGATATAAACAATCCTTCGATGACTCATCCTTCGACCCTAACATCTTTCAACCAATTGTCCAAACTGTTTGGCCAATTCAAACCAGGAGGATGGTTGACTTGGTCAAACTTACAAGACTAACAAAGACATCGTTTTGTATCATGACAAAATACAGACAAAGTACAGACAAAAGTCGAACTGAGTTGAGTTGAACCGAGCCGAGTCGTGTCCACAAAATATGTATCAACAAAAAGCGCCTTCTTTGCTTTCTTGGAGTAAACGATTTCTTTCTTTCTTGCCCTCGAACTTTCACCGTACGCCTTTTTCTTGTTCCTTTCCTTTTCGAATTCCCTCTCATAGTAGTCTTCCAAACACTCTTTAAATTCCTTCTTTTCTTTCTTGTAACCGTTATCAACACCAAGATTATCATAAAATGTGTTGAGATAATCTTGTTCTAAGTTAACCTCCGACTTATCTTCATAAATATCAAACCCCTTTGAACGACTTCCAAACATCTTCTTTAGTAAACATGTATCTCCCTTGTAATTGTTTCTATTCCTTGAAACAAAAGTTGTTCTAGACTTAACACGTTCTTGTCTAGACTAGGAGCGTAACTTACACAAGGGATTGTTTTGTCTTTACCGTCCACCGGGACTCTAACTTCTCCAATACCATGCACAAACGAGAAATCCTTCCTATTCTCGTTTGTCACTAACCCAAAGTGCCTCTTGAAACATTTGAACATTGTTGGTGCATTCATCTGTCGTCTTCGTCTTTTGTCGAGTCTCGGGTTCGTTGCGAAGTTGTTCAAGCATGATGTCATGATGACATCATCAAAGTGACATCATTACACAAGAGACAAAAGAATTTATGATGAGAAGTGGCTGATTTCGTTCATATGAAGATAGTTTTGATTTCGTTTATATCTCATTAAATGTAATTTCGCTCATATGGTCAAACATGTGATTTCGCTTATATGGTCAATTGGGATTTCGCTTATGTGAACATGTGACACAAAAGCGAAATCACCAACTCTATATAAAGGTCACTTGAGCGAAATCATTACAAGAGTTCCTTGTATTCCATGCCGAAGCTCTGCCGGTGTGAAGATCGATTGTAAACAACGTCAAATCAATACAATCAGTGAATTAAGTGAATATCGAGCTGTTACTAAGTCTATTTCTTGTTTTCCGCACCTGAAATAGATCAAAACTTCTCTAATCGACTCATTCGGATCAGTCGAACGATCCTACAATTGGTATCAGAGCCAGTTGAGAAGTTTTGCAGATTACAGCTTTATTTCATCGAGATTTCTATCTTCTACACCTTCTCTCATCAGTTCCCAGGAAGATTTAACGGTCAAAAACGGTTCAAATTTTCACAAATTGTATAAAAGTGACTATTAACAAACCCTTGAAAGTTTCGGACAAAATTACGGACTAAAAATGGACCAAATTAGCTTCCGAGTTGATTCCGCTTATTTGGACATTCTCTGATTTCGCTTATATGACCATCTAATTTCGCTTTTGTGGACATCAGAGACTCCTGATTTCATTTATTGGGACATCAAGTGATTTCGCTTTTGTGAACATCATCGATGACTTGAAACTGACATCATTTGAAAGTATATTGAGTTGTGTGAACCGCTTGAACTGTCTTTCACGTGATAAATACATCGAGTTGTGTATTTCATTAAACGAGGGTGACAGTACATCGGGAATAGAATATCACATGTGTTGTTGCCAGCTTGAATGTGTTATGTGGTCATGTGAATGCTTTATTCAAGAAATTGCATGTGATATACGTGTTTTGATTTGATATTAATTGTTATCGGCAAATTTTAAAAAGAAAAAAAGATAAATTGTCGTTCAAATATTTGAAAGTAATTGTGTCAGCTCACTATTCTATATCTGCGGCCCAATTAGTGATCCATAGCCCATGTGAAGAAATATATCATTTCATGTGATCATTTATTGAAGATTGTCGGTTTAGTGGACTTTGAGGTCAAATTGATTTGTTTCGAGTATTAAACTTTGTTGGCCCAAGGTTTGAGAAATACTGAAAAGTCACGGCCCAATCACAAAATTTAAGTTGGTTAAAAAAAATAAATGAAAATAGCAGCCCATGTGACTAGATGTGTGGAATTGTCAGATATTGATAAAATTTAAGTGCAGTCCACGTGAACTGTTGTAGTCAAAGTTGTTTTCGGCTCAATTGAATATATTTTTATTGGCTTATTCACTCAGTTTGGACAATTTGGAGTTTAGTCAGTCCGCAAATCTTCGACACGAGTCCTAGATTGGTTCAACCGTCACTCACATTTTTACGTATTCAATTTGTTTAAACTGATTGTTTGTTTGTTTGTTTCAGGTATTCCGCTTGAAAGACAGGTTGCTATTCCGCTTGAACTACAAGAATCATGGATATCAATTTCTTTAAAATGACAAGAGAAACACTTGATAGAATAAATGTATTAAATAAAGAATTTAATTCATTTTCAAGTTGTCCAGGAGAAAGTACAAAGAGTATCATTGAGAGGTATAGCCATCTTGTTCGCTCAATGTCTGAGAAGGGTATTAAAAAAGAATCAGAAGAATGGGTTGAAAAATTTGTCAGTGCTTTACCTCAAGAAGAATGGGAAAATTATATCTTAAACTTGAAGATTTCTGGAGAATTTTCCCAACTAACAATTTGTCCACTTATTAAAAAAATTGAAGAACAGATGGTGATCAATGCTGAGAATAAGAAAAGTCAAAGTGGAAAATCAATATTAAAGAAGAGTAAGAGTAAAGGTGTCCAAGTGGGAGAGGAACAAACTGAAGAGATTTCAGTGATGAAGAATGAAAAGAAATTTGCTGATAAACAGATTCTTGAAATGAAGGAAAATTATGAGAGGTTGAAATCAGAAAATGACAAACTGTTAAGTAATTTGAAAAGTTTGACATTAGAAAACGAGATTTTGAAAGAAAAGGAAAAAGAATTTGAAAATGAAAAATTGAAATTTGAAAAAGATTTTCAAAGTCAAATGAAGATTTTAGAAGATGAGAAATCTGCTATTTTTAAAAATAATCTTGAAAAACAGATTGAAATAAACTCTCATCTTCAGAAAATCATTGGGCTTGAAAATGAAGCTGAAATTGCTCGGAATAAATTTGACGAGCTTGAGAAGAAATTGAAAGGTTTTGTGACTTTGTCATCAACACCAGATTATCTGTGTCCAAAACTGATCAATTCCGTTCCAATAAGTGACAATGTCACAAACTTTGACAATGTCAAAGTTGAAGATTGTGATGAGAAAACTGATGATGATGAGAAAAAGAAAACATTTTTGAAATTAAAAGAAATGTTTAAAGAAACTGTTTTACATTCGACTGAGAAAGGTGAATGCTCAAAGCAAAAACCTGTAAAGAAGAATGTGGAACAAAAACAAAAAGATAAAAAGCCGAAAAATCTTCAAAAAGAAATTAAAGCTCATCAGTTCAATCATCCAATCGTGATAAAAAATTACAAAAAGTAAAAAATGAAAATTCAAAAATTGATGGTAATAAGTGGTGCAGGTTTGACCACAGTGCTCAAAAGCCAAATCCAGCAAACATGAGGAAGGAATATCACCAAGCCAAACAATGCTATGATTTGAGCATTTGGGCTGAAAATGGTGATTGGTACGATAACAGAGTGTGTTACCGATGTGGTTATCAAGGACACATTGCTGTTAACTGCCAAAGTTGGAATTATGAGACGAGAAGATGCATTAACTGCAACATCAGAGGTCACATTGCTAGAGATTGCTCAATGAGATCAATGAGAAGATCGAGGGCTGAATCTCAGAAGCAGGTGAAGAAATCAGTCAATGCCAAGCCCAAGGAACAGAAAGTTCAAGAACCTAAAGTTCAAGAACAGAAAGTTCTAAAACCGAAAGTGAAGCTTTCGCAGGGGCAAAAAGACAGACTGAGGAAAAAGAGGAAGAAAGCGAGAGAGTATCTCGAAAGGATTTTGTCCTCGGATACAACTGGTAAAGCAGATAAAAGTTCTGATAAATCGTCTTGCTCGCCAAAGACTGACAAATCAAGCAAAACGAATTCTTCAGATACAAATCTGAGGACAGAGGAGAGAGTAAAAAAAGAGGGAAAGAAGAAAAAGAAAGTGGAGATTTCACTTCCTGGCGATGAATCTGTTTCTTTGGAAACAAAGGAGCCACATGTCAGCGATGAATCTGGCTCCTCAAAGTCAGACAAGCCACATTCAGGCAATGAATCTGGTATGGTAAAACCAGAAGAGCCATGTGTTGAGGTAAAAGTTGAGAATTCTGGTCTAACAATGGATGATGCAAAATTTCCACCATTGTTGAACAAGAATTCAAAATCACCCAAGGACCGTCAGGCTTGGGTGAATCTGTTTAAATGAAAAACCTGACTTGCCGGAGTTCCCAGGTTGGTAAGCGTGGAACATGAATCGGCACATTTCTTGAGAAATTCACGAAAGTGATATTTCGACTTACAAGTGGTAAATCAGGGACATTAAGTTGTACTTGATTTTCTACAAGTGATTGTGTTAAAAAAAATCGATAAATGTTAAATCATACAAGTGGTTAAAGAGAACAAGGTGATGAGAGATCCTCGAATTTGTGAAAAATCACACAAAACTTATTTTCCGGAAAAACCATTTGATTAAAACAAACTTAAGTGTTTTGAGATCATAATGGGAAAATAGTTTGTTGTCAGGGGGAGTTCTGATTGTTCAAGCCAAGTGAATGGATAATTGAAGTGATTCTCATCAAGTTGTCAAGTTTGTATAGTTTGTTTTCAAATTTTCCCAGAAAATCAAAATTGAGACATATTTTGATTTTAGGGGGAGAAAATTTTTTAAAAAATTAGAAAATTTGAAAATGTCAAAAACATTGAAAAATTAAAATTGAGTTTTGCTGAAACAAGAGGAAATGATAGAAAATCAGTGGACTATCACAGCATGCTAAAGAAATGAAAAGTCTAAATGTGATAAACGGTCTCACTAAAGATGTGACGATAGGCTCAGCTAGACTAGTAGATTTGCGATAACGATACAAACTTAAATGAAAAAGCCTAGTTCTAGTGGGAAACATGGTCAAAAGCATAGTATTTAGTTTTGTCCTTCTTGACTGTGTGCCTACTCAGTAATCGCTGATTGTCGAAAGACATAAAACTGGTTAAGTTTGTGAACTTTCACAACTTTGCTAAAAAGTCGCTGTGATTGTGCATTTTATTTTGCAAAGACTTAAACTTGTTTTATTTCTTTATTTTGTTTAAGCATCGGACATCCTCTGCGTATACGTGAGTATCGACCTGGATGTTGTTGCCTAAACGTTCTGCTTTATTTTCTTTGGTGTTTCGTTTAAGCTTTGGATCACCTCTGCGTATACGGGAGTATCGACCTGGTGGTTAAAGCCTAAACAACTTCAACTTGTTTTTATTTTCTTATTTTGTTTAAACATTGGACTTTCTCTGCGTATACGGAAGTATCGACCTAATTGTTAATGTTTAAACATTCTGCTTTATTTTTGCACAATTCACAGTCGATAAAAGTTTAAAGGCATTACTTGAGTTAGTGTATTGCATGATGAGGGGATATGCTAAGATCGTGGGGTCCATAAGAATTTAGTGCTATCTAAATATATCTTAACGTATCGATAAGCAGATTGAAAGTTTTTAGATTGAGTTTATGTGGACAACAATATCGTCAATCAACGTGAATCGTTTAGAGCTTAAAATGTTTAAAGCTTAACGGTGCTAGTGATTGGTCTCATAAACTGATATGATCCTCTTTCGCAAACTTACAAAAATATATTTGTACTTATTTCTTTACTGCATTACATTTCTTTACATTCAAAAATACAAAAAGATTTTCGGTGTGTTTTAGCATAAATTAAAAAAAAAAACTCAAAAAGATTTTTGACAACTGATGTTGAAGAGCTGATTTTCAAAATTCCAAGTGCTAAACAAGATGAACTGGTTTGGGAGTGTGTGTACTGAATTGAAAATTTTTTATTTAAGAAAGAAATTAAGTTTAGTTAATCAGGGTCATTAATTTGAACTTGATGTAACTATTTTCAGTAAGTTTTTCTTATTGATTTAAGTAAAAACTTATGTGTTTGAGAGAATTTTGTGTAGGAAATGAGCTTAAACAGAGATAAAGCCAGGGATTGATCTCAAGGTGATAGCTAATTCCAGATGGCGATCCCATCATGATGAGAGGGGGAGTCTGACGAGGTTAGAGCCAAAGAGAAGATCCTGGTATATGCCAAGAAAGAAAAGAGACTGATAAAGACTGAAGATGCGAAGACTCGACACTTAAGACTCGTCAACATCTGAGGGGGAGTCTGTTGGTGCATTCATCTGTCGTCTTCGTCTTATGTCGAGTCTCGGGTTCGTTGCGAAGTTGTTCAAGCATGATGTCATGATGACATCATCAAAGTGACATCATTATGACATCATTACACAAGAGACAAAAGAATTTACGATGAGAAGTGGCTGATTTCGTTCATATGAAGATAGTTTTGATTTCGTTTATATGTCATTAAATGTAATTTCGCTCATATGGTCAAACATGTGATTTCGCTTATATGGTCAATTGGGATTTCGCTTATGTGAACATGTGACACAAAAGCGAAATCACCAACTCTATATAAAGGTCACTTGAGCGAAATCATTAGAAGAGTTCCTTGTATTCCATGCCGAAGCTCTGCCGGTGTGAAGATCGATTGTAAACAACGTCAAATCAATACAATCAGTGAATTAAGTGAATATCAAGCTGTTACTAAGTCAATTTCTTGTTTTCCGCACCTGAAATAGATCAAAACTTCTCTAATCGACTCATTCGGATCAGTCGAACGATCCTACAAACATATTCCGGTTTCCCGTCATGTGTGTTTTGTATGTAGGATCAACAACCCATATCGAATCCCAATTACCGCCACATGTATCTTTAACCATATAATCACTTTCAACCGGTAATGGCGATAAATTAACATACTTACTTGGGCAAATCGAGGCGATATGACCAAATTGCTTGCACTTGAAGCAACGAATTCCCGGTTTCCTTGGCCTTCCCACCGGTGCATTTGCCTTCTTTCCGGAATTCTTCACAAACCCCTTTGGAACCATTTTCTTTGGAAACTTCTTTAACGGTGACTTCCCGGTTCGTATGGTTGGCTTCCCCTACGCGTACTCATTCATCTCTTCCGCCGCCCGACCGCACTTTCCACTACGAACAACATCTTCACCGTAATCGATCTCAACCGATTTTCCCTTGTCTCCTCGTAAACGGTTCCCATCATTGTCACAACCCTTTCCTGTTCCTGTTAAACCTTTGGCTCTGATACCAATGTTGGTATCATCGTCATCGGAAACCCAGGACCAGTCGGAACGGATTGAGTTGTGACCACATATACAATCACTTTCGAACAAACCACAACCATTGCAGTACTTCATCATGAATCAAACTAACCGAAAATTTGCTGAATGATAATAAACTAACCTTAACAAAATCTGATCGAACTGAACTTTAATAAACACAAACTTGTATTACAGATTACGTTTCATACTGATTGCTTTGAACCGTATATATAGCAGCGAAGGGGTGCGAGTATCGGTTGTGTCGTTTCAATGAAGAGATACGTATCTTCCTTCATAACCGCTGCAGTGGTTACGTGCTCACACCGGTTCGCTTAATACGGCCCAAAACAAAACTACATGATATTACCCTACTGGACTTCTAATTGTTCGACCCACTGGACATTACATGGCCTCCGGCCCAAGTTCTAGACATAAACAAATAAAACAGTAAATTGTTTGACCCATTAACAAACTAAATAAATAAACTACCGGCCCGAGACCCATTCACCATTCGGATGGACTTGATTATTTGATCTTCATATATCGTTATCCCGAAACGGTAATACGATATTGACAAGCGGGAGGGATAATTTGCATAATTTGTTTGATACGTGGACACTTGAAGTTTGGGGGACGTTAAGAGCGAGTGAGAATAGAGTTGCGTCTAATTGGAGCAGATCTTGTATTAGTGCGGATAATAATTATGTTGCTGCTGGATCTGTTGACGGGTCGGTTCATGTATGGTCGATATCTAATGGTAACATAGTCAGCACTCTTAAGGAACATACGGGTTCGGTACTGTGTTGTTCTTGGAGTGGTCTTGGAAAACCTCTTGCCACATCAGACAGGAATGGAGTCATATGTATGTGGACATAAAAGATACGGTATTTCACTATTTCAACCTCGTGTCACGTCAGGTGCAAGTATGTAAATATATGTTCTCAATTTCTTTCATACACGCAAAAAAGTCGATTGTTTTGTTTTTTTGACTCTTGGTTACAACATTAAGGATCTAAAGTTTAAACTTTAAACACGCATGGTGATCACTTGCACATTTAAGCCAGTTAAATACTATAGCTCCATTCTCATGAATATTTCAGTGTTTTATATTAATTCTTATGCATTTGAATCCAATACCCATTATATGATCACAATCCTCACCATCATATATAGAAGCTTTTGTTATTTGTATAGAAAAATGCATTGTTTCTAAGTTTTGATATCGGTAGTTTACAACCATTATTAGTGCTTTTGTTTTGTTTTTCTTATATATACTCCGTCATATTATAATGTAAAAAAGTGTTTTTTTTAAGCCGGGGGTCTTAGGCTTTTGGATGTGGAGGAGGGTAGTCCTCAAAGGATGAAATCATCCGACACGTAAGCGTCCACGTCAGTGCGTGTGGGGGATGAGCCTAAAGGGATGGACCTAGGGTGTGGGGATGGGCCTCAGTGTATATATATATAGGGGACCGCTAGAATGAGAACCACCTTGAGTTATGAGAACCGCGAGAACTACTTGATCCGGGGCGAGGTGGACCAAATTTTTTTTTCAAAAACGTAGATGCATGTATTACAAACACATTGGTAAAAAAAATTTTAAAAAAAATGCCGTGTGTGTAGTTTTTTACACCACAAAGTTGTGGTTTACGAGTTTCGTAAATTTACATGTTATGTAAATGTTATAATGCACATGTGCACTACTATAATAATAGTATTGAAAACAAGACAACACCATAAATCTTTTTTTATGTCATAAAAAATATGTTCGAATATACTTGAATGAAAGATACAAAAATTTGTGATCTTATGGTGCAATTATTGTTTTAAAATGATAACGTATGGAGAAATGGGAAATGTTTGAAAAGTTATATATTTTGTTTTCTAATTTTACCCCTCCTTCATTAAAAGTCCCCCCTCCTTCATTAAAAGTCTCCCCCCTCCTTTTTAGTGGTTTTTAGTTAGTTTTCTAGTTTTCTCATTTATATCTAGTTTTCTCATGATCCTCTCCTTATATATATATATAGGGAACCGCTAAAATGAGAACCACATCTAGTTGTAAGAACCGCGAGAAGCACTTTCTAGCCATTAGATCAAGTAGATGGATGGATGAGATTGAAAGTATTTAAAAATAATATTAAGTATTTTTTGCCTTATTATGTCTTTAATATTTTAATCCAAAAGAGTATTTAGGTAAACCACTCTATTTTGTCTTTTTTAGTTTATTGTTTTTTATTACTTTATTGTATTATTATATTACTTTTTATTTTTTAAACATAATTTTTTTTATTAAAAACATTTTTAAATTCAGATTTTTTTAAAATATTTTTTATACTTTTTACAATTTAAGTTTTACGTTAAACTTTTTACATTTTACGTATTTTTGACACACCGTTTTTACGCCGGGTTTTTTCAAGCGTCGTTTTTTTAACACGTCGTTTTTAACGACGTATTTTTTAACGCCTTTTTTTACGTTTTACGCGCCGGTTTTTTTTCGTTAACGTTTTTTTACGATTTACGCGCCGGTTTTTTACGTTAATGTTTTTTTTTACGTTTTACGTGCCGGTTTCTTACGTTAACAATTTTTACGTTTTACGCGCCAGTTTTTTACGTTTTACCTAAAACTTTTTACGTTTTACTAAAAAAAATTTAACGATTTACGTTTTACCTAAAACCTTTTACGTTTACGTTTTACGTAAAACCTTTTACGTTTTACGTAAAAGTTTTACGTTTTTATGTTTTTACGTTTTTACGTTTTTAAGTTTTTACGTAAAAAAAGTTTACATTTTACGTTTTACGTTTTTAAAACTTTTTAAAAAGTTTTACAAAAACATTTTTACGCAAAACCGAACGCACCCAGAAAATCGCACACTCGGGGGGTGTCTCAGATAGTTTGCTATGATCATCGACGCCTCAAAGTTTATGGTTTAACATTTTTTTTTTACAAAAACTTTTTGACGCAACACGAACGCACCCAGAAAACGCAAACTCAGTAGGTGTCTCAGATAGATTGTTATCATCGTCGACTAGGATAAAAAAAAAAAGAAAACCCACAACATCAAAACAAAGTGTATCTCGGAAAAAAAACGGGGTTTGGCTCAGATTATCCGATAATCAAAAGGCTGCAAAAGTGGGGTTGCAAGTTCAAAAAACCTACCCTCCGCCGTCCTGGCCGCGCCATCGTCATCAAAATCTAGGTTTTTTTTTTTTTTTTTTTTGCATCATCGCCACCCAATCCAACGGATCAAAAACCCACATACTTCACTGATCAAAAAATCACTAGAAAATCAACGTAAAACATTTAACATACCAAAAATACCATCATCAGATTCAAGAACACCCAAACAAACCCCCAACATACCACCATCAGATTCAAGAACAGTAGAACATACAAATCAACAGATTAAACCAACAAAATCAACACACAAATCAACAGTCAAAAAACAAACCTGAACCAACAGATCAAACCAACAAATCAACAACCGAAAACAAACCTGAACCCGTTTAAACCCACCACCACCAGATGCAAATCTTCTCCCTCATCTCCGCCCCACCACAACTCAACGACATAACACCACAACTTTGCAAATCATCTCCCTCATCTCCGCCCCCACCATAACTCAAGAACAGTAGAACATACAAATCAACGACATAACACCACAACTCTGCACAACTCCCACCAAACCACCGCCCCCACCACCGCCTTCCGCCCCTGCTCTTTCTTCTTCATTCTTTCTTAGAAAAACCCTAAACACCCACTGATCCTACATCTGCACACTCCTTCCGTCCCGATTTCCCCTACAAACACAGAAAATGGAGAAAGTGGGAAAGAGTGTCGCAGAAGAGAGAGAGAGATTCGTAGTGGGGGTGTGGCGGCGGATGAGGGGCTTCAACATCAACTGTAGCCGCCGGAGTGGGGGTTTGGGTTCACCGGGGTGTATGTTTGTTTGCAGAGATGGGTTTCAGGAACAAATGGATTACAAATACCAAAATGGGAAATGGATTAAAAAGGGGAGAGAGACAGGTCTGGCACATAATAAATGAGGAGAGAGAGATGGAAATGACATTTAATGGTAAATGACCAAATTACCCATTTGAATGGCAGCATCTAATTGGTTGATAGTGGTTCTCGCGGTTCTTACAACTGGGGGTGGTTCTTATTTTAGCGGCCCCCTATATATATATATGTGTGTGTGTGTGTGCATATGTGTGTGTGAGAGGTAAAAACAAAGAGCCCCGTCGCAGGCGGCATTCTCCGGACGATGATGGGCCCAAGGGGGCGGTTTTGTTGGTCCTAGCCGGAGGTCAACAGGCAGGGTACGAGCCGTACACCGTGTAGTCTTATGGGAGCAACCTATCTGCTTTATGAGTGAGATTATATTATTATCGGGTATGTATGTTTATTTGTTTATAGAAAAAAAAATGCATGCTTTATTTTCAATAAGGTTATCGTATTAATCTTGACAGCAGCAAGTTGAAAGTTGGTGTTAGTTTTTTTGGGATATTGTATATGGAAGCCACACATGTATTAAAACTACTTTCTAGGTGTTACATGTCAAAACAAGTAGAGGGTCTTATGTGTAATTGTTGTATTCTAAGAGGGTTATTATTAGAAAAAAAAGAGAGTAACGAATTCGAATCGGATCGTTATATGCTGTTGTAATCAGTTGTAAAGATCTTATCTCGATAATGAATTGACTCTTGTTCCTCTTATGATTCTTCTCAATTTCTTATTGTAACGTTGCTGTTCGATTCTCTGGACGCCCTTGAATTTAAACCCTAATTCATCAAATTCCGCATTCAAATTGATCAATTAGCTTTCGTTCAATTCACTGAAATTGATCACTCTTCCGATCAATTTCAACTCGACTTCATTTCAATTCACCGAAATTGATCACTCTTTCGATCAATTTCACTTCGAACTCATCAATTTTGTTCTTCGTTTTCGTTTCAATTGAGGGTTACGGCAATCTACAATTGCGTGTTTTTTCTATAATCAAATTGGGAAAATTAGGGCTACGATCGTTGTTTATGCCGATGAGACACCAAGAAATGGAGAAATTGGAAAAGTTAACTCAAGACAGCGCAAAAGTAATTGAAGGGCAACAAGCAATTTTAGACCAGAACTCTGAAGCTATCAGATTATTGCAGACCAGTATGACAACATTAGTTACTCAAATGGCGGAGATTAACAGCAAATTAGGTAATGATAGGGGTACATGACACCAAGATCAACGGCTGGTTCGTACGGTCGGCTTGATTTCCCAAAATTTAATGGTGAGGAAGTTTAAGGATGGATTATTCGTTACAACCATTTCTTTGCAGTAGACGACCCCTGAAAACTCTAAGGTTCATTGTGCTGTTATCAATTTCGAACCGATGTTTTAGGGCTTTTGATTAGAACAGGATACAAGTTGATTGATGTAAAACTTATCTCGAAACGGTGCTCCAAACGGCTTAAATTTTATCCATTGGAAGTTTAAACACCCGAATTGAAGCACCGTTTCCGTCATTTGGAACACCATTTCAAGGTAAGTTTTACATCAATCAACTTGTATCCTTGAAATTCGGAAAAAATACGTAACCCCGTTAATTTTTCTTATAATGGAGATGCAGTGAGAAAAAAATACTTAAAGGGTGGGACTGCTAGTGGTAATATTCAAAGATGATAGTTCCAATGGCCAACCACCTCTAGGTGAGATTATTAAAATCCAATTTCCTCTTTTTTTAATTGGTGCTCGTTTGTTTTTGTTTACGCTTGCTTATTCGCTTATATTCATGTGTGTTCGTTCGTTTATGCTTGTGAACCGTCTTTTATGTGTATTCTTTATGTTATATAATCTATCAAGAAAATAAATCTCATAATCGAAACATAAAGTAACAAAAAAAATATTATTAGACATATGTTTTCTCTCTCGGATGCTTACATATAAAATGAAGAGTGAACATAATTAAAATTGTATTCTAGAGTTCAACATTTTTAGTTTCGGGAGATTTAAGAGGGAAATTACTATGCCCATACATGTTGCAAATCCATTGGGGACCCGTACCGCGCAGCATACGAATGTATCCCTTCTCTCCCCATCCTTCGCCCCATGAGTTCTTAACAATCCAGTACTTGGTTCCGTCAGGATCCTGATCGTATCCAACTAGCAACATCGCGTGCATCATCTCCATTCCACATGGTCCACTATATATTCCCTAAACACCATGAACTATTAAACAACATATCGATAACAAATGAATGATGCGTGATTGAAATGTTACCTCTTTGTAGAACATGAAACCGTCACCGCCAGGTTCCATTTGAAAAGTTACAGGCTGATGTGCCACTGCTTTCAATAGCGCTTCTTCATCGTGTTCTGGCAAATACTCGGTTCCATCAACAGTTACCGAGTGATGACCAAACTGGTTTTAAAACACAGATTGTTAGAATCAAATACAAATAGCTTTTAACGTGCAAATGATACAAAAAACTAAAGTAAGTATGTTCAACTAGAAGAATTATCATTACGTTACAGTTTTAAAGTAGCGTTAATATTACTCTAGTTCATCTGTTGTAGAGTAATAAGTATTACACTTCAACAAAATGAACTATAGCATTTATTATTACGCATTTACGCTACTTCAAAAGGGTAGTGTAATAATACTTATAGTGGTTCGAACATAATTGCTATAATTATTTGTACAATTCGTACGTTAAAAGCTGTTTGTACTTGTAGGTCCGGCTAGGGGAGGATCTAGTCGCCTAATCCTTGTGTACAAACCAACCCGGTTGTGCGGAATCCAACCGGGAAAACAAACCGAGATAGAACACGCAAATACACGACACACAATATTCACCGATTAACACCTCTGTATTAATACTATGAAAAGTCTGTTACAAATCAACGTTTACAGATGTATTCTATAAACTCTCAAAGTTCTCTCGTATGTGTGTGTGCTCTCTGTGTTCCACGCTTAAAACAGAAATAATGAACTCTATTTATACCCACAGACACTACGAAACAAATAGAACTCGGCGAATCAGACCACACTCGACGAATCACATGTGAAAGTCTTCAAAGTCGACGAAACAAACTTGTTTCGTCGACATGGATGTAATCCAGTGGGGGTTCGGCCCAGATGCAAAGTTTCAGCCCATGATGAGAAGCTTCGGCCCAATGAAACATGTTATACGTAAATCCATTCAATCAACATGCAGATTTCATAGATTAGTCAAAGTCTTGACATCATCATGACATCATCATGATGATGTCATGATGATGTGTCAAGCGGGAAACGTTCTCGGCTCTCCATGCTTCGCGTGACGAACTCTGGGGCGCACGACGGAGGAATGTCGTGACGTCGGGCTTGAGCCGAACCAAACCGGGTCGAACCGGACCAAGTCGAACCGAACCGAGTCACGTCCACATAATATGTATCAACAAACTCCCCCTAGGACGCTACTCGTGAGGTTCATCTTCCATGTCTTCTAAGTCGGCGGATCTTCAAAGTCTTCACGTCTTCAAAGCAGAAAGTGTATCAACAAACTCCCCGTTTCATGTAGGAAGTGTGTTGACAAACTCCCCCTTAACATAAGCTCCCCCTTGAGTTATGCTCGTGAACGACTTGATCTTCAGTACTTGAGATCCTTGTGGTGTTGATGATGGTCAGCGGCAACTCGATCATCTTCATCATTTGAGTGCCTTCACGTCGTGTCTTCATTCCGAAGCTTGTCATCGACCATGTTCTCCTTGCCTTTAGCATCTGCACATGCAAGAAAGCTAAACGCGTAATGAGAACAACTGCTTGGAATATAGTTAGTATAAACAAATGACACACGTATGACCATATTTAATCAAACACCGTCAGACAGTTTGAAAGTTTAATAAATTTGTCAATTTTAGTCTTTAACTTTCAAAACTTGCAAATTTCGACCGTTTATGAAGATTTAGTCAATTTGGTTTTCATTCAGGTTTCAGGTAATGAAGACTTGAGATCCAACATCGTACAATCGAAAATAAGATAGAAGTAAAATCTTTTTGGCTTTTATAAAGTTTATATTAAAACACACCTAAAATCTTTTTGGTATTTTGAATATTTGAAATGTAAAGACAGAAAGCAGTAAATAAATATATACAAAGATGCAGAAACTGAAAGCATTAAATAAATATTTACAGACATTCTTTTTGTGAGTTTCGAGGGTAAGAGAATCATATCAGTGTACGGTCATGTCAAAACACTCTCTTTGTTCAATTAGTTAACATTAAGATAAGCATCCTATAACAATTATCGGTATTGTTGTCCACTTAAGCTCAACTTATCAGATGTAATCATGGCGAGGGGATACGTTAAGGTGTGATTTATACTTACCGACCGGTGTTCATCCACATCACGACACATTCCCGTATCAAGGTATGCACGAGGGTTCATCTTACCGGTGAGTATACCATTTATCATCTGTTTGACCGTATATGATGTGAGAAACTCACTTATTTGATTTGAAAACAAGCCCTATGTGATAGAATCACTTATTGATGAGGAACTTGATTTTCGATGCATGAGGGCACAAGAGCAAGTCCGTGAACAGGTCAGTACTTTCGTACAGCAGAGAGACGAACTTGACTCCCGGATAAATGTCATATTTTATCACTTATTTTGTGGACATGTGATTGTTGATCACTTATTGAGGTCGTATGCAGTATGTACACATATGTATGGTATCATGGAAGATCTAGACTTGCGTCCCCGTTATTTTTCGGTAAAAGATACAACCATGATACCCAGATGATAAGCAGCATAAAGACCGAATATCTCAGAACCTCGGCAATCTTTCAAACGAAATTTCGGTACTAAGACCATATGCCAATGAGTGGTTCCCACCTGGTCTTCAGTCGATTTAAGATTTATATCACCCTGCACACTTTAAAATGATTGTGAGCCTACCGATACATCTTATATAGAACTGCTTATCGTTTTTCATTTAAGGTTTAAAGAGGTTTAGACAGACCACTGATGTACTATCACTTTCTCTTTTGCTCGCCAGGAAACTCATTTTTGTTTTTCTATTGTTTTTGTGTTTTTGAAATTTTTCGATGTTTTTGGATTTTCAAATTTTGGATTTACTCCCCCTAAAATCAATAAACTAAGATAAATTTAAAACACAAAGGTATTTACAAAAATGATTTTCCGATGTTGGTTTTACTCTTGCTTGACCTTAATGCCGTTTACCAATAATAAAAAGTCAAATCTTGATTTGTCAAATGCTTTGGTAAAAAGGTCGGCACGTTGGTCATCAGTGTGGACCATGACAACATTGATGAGTTTCATAATGAAACAATCACGTGTGAGGTGATATTCGAGATCAATGTGTCAGGTCAAAGAGTGCTACGAGAGGATAACAATTTATAAAGCAGCTTAAATATCGACAAGTATAGGAGAGATTAGAAATTTAAAACCATATCCTGCAACTGTTTCATGCATTGCAAGAAATCTGAGCGCTCTCCCAAACTGGATATCCACCCGGTGTGGATTTCAAAGTCGATTTTTGTAGCTACTGAGAAATCTCTTCACAGCAACAAGATCATAAACCTCCGGGTCCGGCTGGTCTTACACATTGCACCAGCGAAGGCCTTTGTCTTTCTCTTTGAGAAGTAGTGTGCGGTTGTTCAATCCACGCCAAGGCATCCGCACACCCGGTTGGTTTGTTCAACAAACACATTTTCTTCAAACACACCGTGGAGAACTGTACACTGCACGATCATTTTGTGGACTTTGAACTTCTTGTGGAAGAAAAATCCATGAATCTTCGAAAAGCTTCAGACGTGCTACAGGCGCGTACTTTTCATTGGAATCTTTCCTGAGGACCCGATCAAAAACCATTACAACCAATTTTGGCACATATCTCATCATGTCGAATTTTTCAACTTCATTCAACAACATTCTTTCATCAGACATTTTTTGTCTTCTTTTCTCCTCTCTTTTCACATTTCTCTCCATCAAAGGCAACAACTCCTAGATATAATGATGTTTCGGAGTCTGGTGTCGCCGATCTTGTGCATGGACGCTCCACTATCAACAATCCTAAGATTATCAATAGTTCCTCCTGGAACATCCTGCACACTCGTTCAAAGATTAGTTGGAGAGGGGGACCCAAGCCTTCACGGACTTGGGTCGTCCGTCATCATCGAGAATTGTGACATCCATTTCCCGATGATTCGGAATTGATGTAGCTCCCCCTGAAACAATTTCTGATTTTGGTTTCCAAATCTGTTGAGTTTTACCAGCTTGATTGTTTGAAAATTTAACTTCGTGATTGTTTGAAGTTTTTGAAAATTTTGAGTTTTCTGGCTTAACTGAAACAGATTGTTTTTGAACCACATCTGTTTTAAGTGCCTTCTCAATCACCTTGACCTGTTGGCGTTTTTGTTTCTTTTCCCTTTCTTTTACAAGGCGGGGATCTTGTTTTACAGAAACAGATCGCTTGCGGTCAGGTTGGTCACGGGTATCATCAACTTTGCCCTTTTGTTTATGAAGATATGGACAATTTCGAATTATGTGTCCAATTGTACCACATTCAAAACATGATCTTCGTTCAACAAACCCCGAAGTATCATGTGATCGTCTTGCCGATGATGATGAACTTTGTGATCTCGAGGTACTAGGTTTCGAACAGTTTGGTTCATTTCTTTTCAACACTGTTGCTTGTTTAACAAAATCTAAGTTAGATTTATTTTCAAACGTTTCAATTTTGTCCGTTCCCTTTGATTTCACAAAGTTTACCTTCTTGTCCTTTTTCTTGTTTTGGCTCTGTTTGCCTTTTCCATTTCCTTGGGCAGCGTGATTTTGCTTTCGTTGATTGTTTTGTTTTTGCAATTTTTGATTCCCATATTTCTTTCTAACTTCGGATTTTGGGATAGGAGCACACTGAGTTACTACAACTCCTGGGCTCGACTTTCCCAAAAACTTACTGGTAGAATCTTCGAAAACTTTATCAATCAAAGATTGATTGACATTTTTGATAGGGAAATCCTTGTCTGAATATATTTTATCATCACCAACAAGAGTGTACAGCAAATCCACACTCTCAGACTCTTTTGCAGACGAGGACTCGGTTGCAGCAGTCTTAGCGGGCTTTGCAGGAGGATCACATAGAATATGATTCTCAAGAGGTATGTCCTCTTCTTTTATCACCGCATCAGACTTTGCTGAATCAGTATCATCAGATTCATCATCAGAAGAATCAGCATCCTCAATCACAACTGGAGGATCCTGATTCGGTTCAGCAGAAGACACACTTGTATCTGCTGACACATCCGATTCTGATGATACTTCCTTCTTGTATCCGAGCCCTGTTGCAAATTCCTCAACGTCCAAAGGAACAGATGGTTCAAAGTGAGTTCTATATTCCTCATCAGGCATGGCATCATAATTGTGTCTCATAGGTGGTGGACATTTCTTGTAACCTATGCATGTGACATCTCGTTTCTCTTTCTGTACGTCAATGATGTGATCCAACACATAGCTAGAGCTCAAATAACTGTCTAGCTTAAGTTGGATCGCCTCACTTTCAGTTTTGACACAAGCCATCTCCTTTTGCATTATCTCAAGACGTGTGATATACAAATTTATGTCAGTTTGTTTTCTGGAAACCATTTTTGTCAGCTCTGTTTTATCTTTCTTTAATGTTTCAATCATCGATTTAAATTCCTTTTCATGGTTTTCATAAAACATGTTGGCTTCTGTGCACTTAGAAAGATCCACGGTCAACTTCTGGTTGTGAATGAATGTCACATCATACTTGTCTTGCAAAGCCTCGTGTTTGCTTTGCAACTCACACCACTTATCATTCAATGAAATATGTTTGTCTTGCAAGTCAAACAAACTAGCTTGTAAAGCATCATGTTTGGCTTGCAACTCAGACATGTTTGCTTCTAAATCAGCACATTTAACATGCAATCTATCACAATTATTACAAATAACAGCAGTGGGTTCATCGACACATACCTGACTTGATGAACTGTCGACATTAGCCATAACGGCTGAATGGAGAGAAGAAGAAGAATAAGCAGCTTGATCCACCAATATAGATCTTCTATGATTTTCTGCTGCAGCTTCTCCCAATAGCCCATCAACATCTGCATCAACTGACACACTTGACGTGTCATCCAAATGATCATTGCCTGAAGTTGAGGATTCTTCATCTGAGCTTCCACTGTAACCAGAACTGTCTTCGTCTTCAGAAGACTCATCACCATTGGTGGAAGATTCTCCACCACTGGCGTGCTTAAGATCCTTGACAACCTCAGCAAAACAAGCTGTTACAGTAGATGGCCGATAGACTTGCTGTTGTGGAGCTGGTTGTAGAGGATTTCCATACAAGTCCGTTGTTGGAGCTGGCTTTACTGGAGCTTGTATTGAATTGCCATATAGATCAGTTGTCACAGGAGGCCTTTGGGTTTGTTGTTGAGGCACTGGTTGAGGAACTGGTTGAAGCAGATTTCCGTACAGATCTGTTGGTCTGGTAGATCGAACAGGTAATGGATTTCCGAACATATCAGTTGCTTTGATAGGTCGTTGGCTTTGAATATTTGGAGTTTCGGCCCATGAAGGAGACAAACTCGTGTTTCTATACTTTCCGCTATCCGGAGACGGAGTACCATAATACATATCTGTATTTACCGGAGTACCCCAAATCGAATTCATTTTTGATCAAGAAAAATGAAT
The DNA here is from genome assembly GCA_030545235.1 of Helianthus tuberosus. Lineage (NCBI taxonomy): Eukaryota > Viridiplantae > Streptophyta > Magnoliopsida > Asterales > Asteraceae > Helianthus > Helianthus tuberosus. The sequence continues at coordinate 10,727,577 of CM060372.1, read as the reverse complement.
ACCTGAAAATCACACCTCAAACAAACAGTTAAATCACAAATGCAAACCTTCTGTTTAAAATTACAAGTGTCTCGACGAAACAAAATTCAATTTATCTCGGCGAAACAAATTTTATGACGAAACAGGATATGATAAGCTTGTTTGGCGAAACAAAAGAAATCCTTTTTGGGCTTGATGTTGACGAAACTGAAAGTCTTTTGGGCCTGACGAAACGGCTTGCTTCTGAGCCTTTTAATTGATGAAACAAATAAGAATGGCCCAATTTGACGAAAAGGCCCAAGACTCCCTTAACAATATGACGAAACAGAAACAAGTTATGGGCTTTCAAATTTGACGAAACAGAATTTTATCTCCTTGGGCTTTCACTTCGGCGAAACAGGTAAGCCCAATTCCAGTCCTTAAAAGCTAATGTGTTTGACGAAAGGGATTTGTTTCGTCTGATGTCTGTTTCGTCAAAAAGGTAACCAGGGTTGGTAAAAAGTTGGTGTGACTTTTGGTTCAGTCTTATCCACTGACACAACAGGCCACACTTTCGGCTAAGACATGCTTCTTTCACCAAATGGGTATGGTTTGAATATTATAATCAAATTACTCTTTCCAACACACAAACACTTGGTAATTAAAATTTTTTTTTTAGATCAAAAAGTGTATTTTTATGAAGAACACTTGAATATGTCAAGAACACAGCCCAGATATATGAGTTTTCCGGTAAACCCACAAACTTCCGAAACGCGGTTTTGCTCGAAACTTCACTAAAAACCAACTTTTAACATGTGATAATGAAAAATAACAAGGTTTTTATAAGAACATCCAGCAAAACAACAAGATTAAACCCGATTTTAACAAGTTTTTCCAGAAAATATGAACTTTTCAAAACCCGAAAAACAAACAAGAACACCTCGGTTTTAACAAGGAGAAGAGGAGCCAAGGCTCTGATACCACTTGTAGGTCCGGCTAGGGGAGGATCTAGTCGCCTAATCCTTGGGTACAAACCAACCCGGTTGTGCGGAATCCAACCGGGAAAGCAAACCGAGATAGAACACGCAAATACACGACACACAATATTCACCGATTAACACCTCTGTATTAATACTATGAAAAGTCTGTTACAAATCAACGTTTACAGATGTATTCTATAAACTCTCAAAGTTCTCTCGTATGTGTGTGTGCTCTCTGTGTTCCACGCTTAAAACAGAAATAATGAACTCTATTTATACCCACAGACACTACGAAACAAATAGAACTCGGCGAATCAGACCACACTCGACGAATCACATGTGAAAGTCTTCAAAGTCGACGAAACAAACTTGTTTCGTCGACATGGATGTAATCCAGTGGGGGTTCGGCCCAGATGCAAAGTTTCAGCCCATGATGAGAAGCTTCGGCCCAATGAAACATGTTATACGTAAATCCATTCAATCAACATGCAGATTTCATAGATTAGTCAAAGTCTTGACATCATCATGACATCATCATGATGATGTCATGATGATGTGTCAAGCGGGAAACGTTCTCGGCTCTCCATGCTTCGCGTGACGAACTCTGGGGCGCACGACGGAGGAATGTCGTGACGTCGGGCTTGAGCCGAACCAAACCGGGTCGAACCGGACCAAGTCGAACCGAACCGAGTCACGTCCACATAATATGTATCAACAGTACTTGATATAACAAGCATTGTAATCTAGTTATCTACACTATATTCATTAGTTTTGTTTGTACCTTAGATGTATCGCATATTTCCCTTTTACCTACATAAGGGTAGAATTCATCTGTAGCTATACCTCCATGCTCTTTCACGAAAGTGAATACGCCGCAGACCATCCCTCCGTCGCAATGGAAGGTTCTGTCGCTCGAATCACAATCAAGAAGTTGTTGTTCTGATAATGATAAGAGTTGACCCGTTCTGATGGCGTTTTTCCTTCAATTGCACCCACCGCAGCAAATGCGAAACAACTTCCTGTAAACTCGACACCAAAATTATTTGTAACTATGTGTGCTAAATACGGTTACAAAAATATAACATCATTGTTTTGAATATAGATAATTGTTTGTGTTATATATGGTTAAAAAATATATATAACATTATCAATTTGAGTATAGATAATTGTTTATGGTAACAAAAATATAACATTATTGAATATATAGATAATTTTTTTTTTCAAATTAATAACACTTTGAATTATTAGTAATCTATTATAAACATCTATACAAATGATACTAAATTTACATCGAGATTGTTTGTGCTAAATATGCTTACAAAAATATTTGTTTTTGAACTGCGATTTTTTTAATCTCTGTTGTCTGTGGGACTTGAATCCAAGACATTCCCTTTCTAAACAAATGTGTTTAAAGGCTTTGTCTTTGTCAATGGACCATCACCCCATTGGTTGATTAGAAGAATATAACGTTAGTGTTTTGAATATATAGATAATTGTTTGTGTTAAATATGGTTACAGGATCATATCATTACAAGGGTAATCTAAAGTTACTATTTTATGTATTAATTTCAATATAATTATGTAATTAACCAACCTTAGTTATAGAGACAAAGAGTGATGTTAAATTTACCCTCTTCTCTCACAAACTTGGGAGAGGGGCCCACCCCAAAAGACTAACTTGTATGTAAATGAGACAAAATGTGTTACCGCACTGTCCTTGATTTTTCACAGGGGTGACAGCGTTATGTTCCCTCCAATCCATCCTCGCTGGAATAGCGTTTATATCGATATCATTATAACTGGAACTCAAGTTGGTCTTACGAATCCCGTAAAGAGCAATGAGGTGGCCACCCTTCGAGTCGGCGTGGGTTTTCCTAAACTCATGGTGAGTCATGGTAGCAAACTCGTTTATTTGTAACTTGTATCCCAGGTTCATCTTGTTTTTCTTGTGAATATTTCGTACGTTGTGCTTGAATACATTGAACCGTTGGGGGCTTCTATCGGTCACTTTGTGGTGTTCTCGCCACCTGTCGTACAACCCTTGGAATCCCTCCTCCGATTCTAGTTCTTGCTCATGGTAATTGAAGCTTTCCACAACTCCTAGTATCAAGACCAAAGAAAGTGAAAAAAATATAAAATTGATGATCTTCATTTGGAGGAAAATGGTGTAAGAAATGAGATTGTTATGATCCAAGTAGTACGCATTTAAAAGTGCTTATTCTTGCTTGTTTTTAGGATTTATATGTGGAGGTTTTTTTATGGTGTCAAGGGAATGTATGGATGGATGGTTAAGCTGATTTGAATGTAAAAACTAACTAAATTTAAATAAAGGACACCTAGATACCTTTTGAAAAAGCAAATATTAAAAACTAATGCATTTATTTATAAAAATAAACAGTAAAAGTTGTGTATGCCACCAACTTTGCATAATGTATGTATACATAATTTGTTTACATATGCATTAATAAAAAAAGCAAGTAAAGTGTACACCTATATAGATTTAATACATTATGATTTTACAATTCCAATTATGTTAGTTATATAAAAGTTGTAACATTATCTTAACAACCTGAAAACAAAGTTAAATGATTAATTATATATTATTATTCATTTTCATCTTAACTATATGTATATTATTCTTCATCTTCATCTTCATCTTAACTATATGCAAATGCAAATTCTCTTGATTTTTTTATTCAACTTTATTTTCGAGGGTTTGGTTTGTATTCATGTAACAACTCAACTTTTTAGGTAATTTTTAGGAATATTTTGTTCTAATTTTTTTAAGAGAGTGTATGATGCCCTAACAAGGATTCAATAAGTTTACAAACTTTCGTTTAGGTTGGGTGGTGTGGGATAAAACCCTTAGGGTCTTTGTCACGCCACATCCGCACCACATAAACGAGGGGCTTTATCATTAATTTGTATGGTTTAAGATAACACTTTTGAACCTTTGTTCGTCAAACCAAGCGTCTCTAGATACGATTATAGTGTTAACCGATATGAGTACATTCGGTTCTGTTACCAAGAACCTAATTAAGGTTTTGCTCTGTTGACCATAACGCAATAATGTTAGTGCACTACATCTGTCGACTTCGTCTTGTATCGAGTCTTAGTTTTAGATTGTTAGATCAGGGCACGTTTTACGAGAAAATAGGATGACATATAGGTTTAAACTGGTAGGTCCGCTTATATGGACATAGGAGGTCCGCTTATGTGTCAGGTCCGCTTATTCGTCAGGTTCGCTTATTCGGACATGTCCCTCACCTATAAATAGGTGCACATAAGCGAACCTCATAAGATTTTGGTGAGATTCCATACCGAGGTGCTGCCGGTGTGAGATTTGGATGTAAACCGTTATAAATCAATACAGAAAGGTGTTTAAGGTGATTTGAAAGCTGTTTCTACGTTGATTACTTGTTTTCCGCACCTGTAATTGACGAAAACTCCTCTGAACGACTCATTCGGGTCGAAACACGATCCTACAATTGGTATCAGAGCTTGGGAGGAGGTTTTCTACAGAGAATAGCTGGAATTCATCATCATTTCTTACTTCTACACCTTCTTTCTTCATCAGAACGAGATTTAACGGTCGGAATCCGCTCAAAATTTCACAGGTTGTAGGTAATTGATCATAGTTAAACCCTTGAAAATTTGACATTGAAATTCAAAGAAAAAATGGGTCAAATTAGTCTCCGAATATGGTCCGCTTTTTCGAACAAGTAGTAGGTCCGCTCCAAATTGCATATAGATCCGCTCAAAAGTTCATTCAAGTCCGCTTCAGTGTCATTTAATTTGATAGGTCCACTCCAAAGTGCATCAGGTCCGCTCCAAATTGCATGTAGGTCCGCTTCAAAGAACAATCTGGTTCGCTTATTTGACAAATCATCAAGTCCGCTTATAAGAACATTCAGATCCGCTTCAGTGTCACTTAATTTGATAGATCCGCTTTTAGTGACAAATTTCAATAGATCCGCTTTTAATCTGGTTCGTTTTTAAGGTTCCGCTTTTGTGTCAAATAGGGTCTCGTTCTTGTGACATTTAGTCATCGAACAGGATAATCACGTGAAGTTGTCAGTAGTTGGGAACAGGAAAAGGAAACCACATGTTTGTGTCAGTTTGCATGAGGTGATAAGAATCATTTGTGATCACATGTGACTTTATAAGTTTCGATAATATTGAAGTCTGATCAATTCATACATACTTTAAAGTGTTGTTTTAATGGATTTTGAGGTCCAATAGAGTTCAATTGAAATCTGTTGACGACATGTGATAAAAGTGAGCGACCCATTCACAACATTTGATCAACAGTTGTTGTCAGTCCATTTGTCGGCCACATTTAAAGAAGAAGGTTCAATTATATCGAATATTGATACAAGTGTTAAGTAATGTGATTGGGTCATAATCTCGGCCCAATAAGATTTGTTTCATCATTTGTGAAGTGTTAACTGTTGCCGACCCATGTGACTTCAATTAAAATGATTTGTTAATTCAAAGTTTGTTTAAGCTCATCATAGCTTGTATCAGCCAAATCAAATTATGTAAAGATTTTTGATATAAATCAGTTGTTACAAGATTGTTTCAGTTGGCTAGTAGTGTGTTAAAAGCATAAGATCGAATGAGATCATGTGAGGTCATGTCAATACACATGGTTTGAGTTGTATCAGATTGTTTAGTGTGGTCAGATCGCGTGAAAAGGTTCAATTCGTTTGAAAGCCCATCAGTTCGCAAGTAGTGAGTCAGGTCGTTTGAAATTGATCCACGTCATAGCAGTCCGCACAGTTTGTCAACCTTCAGTTCGCACAGTGCGTCAACCTTCAGTCCGCACAGTTTGTCAATCTTCAGTCCGCACAAAATATTCATCAGTTCGAGTATTAGTTTGTTTCAGTTAATTGATAAGTCCGTTTAAACTGATCGTTTGTTTGTTCGTTCAGGTTTTTCCCAAAGTATCTTCTGATTACTGAAGCATGGAAAAGGAATTCTACAACGCATTTGCCACACCAGTCGCTCCCGTTACTGCTGCAGAAAATGTATACAGTGAAAATGAAACGGGAACACATCAGAAACCGCCAAAGCTGATGTACATTGAAGATTTTCAGGGATGGAAAAATCGTTTTGAAAATTGGGTTCAAGCTTACAGATTCGATGCTTGGTGTTCTTTACTGAAAGATTACGAGAAACCAAAGAATGAACGTGGTTTGGAAAAGGGTTTCAATGATTTTACTGAAGCTGATAAGTTGAAGTACACTAGTGAGAAGATGATGATCAGCATTTTACAACAAGCAGTTAAAGAAGACATCTTTGTCTTACTTCAACATAATGGAACTGCTAGATCAATCTGGGAAGCTTTACTTCAGAAATTCCGAGGGAGTGCTGATATGATCAAAAACAAAAAGGCCTTATTGAAGAAGTCGTTTGACATATTTACTGCATTTGATCATGAAACCACAAAGGAAACGATAGATAGATACTGTCATCTGGTTCTAGAAATGAAAAGATTGGATATTCAGAAAGATGATGATGAGTGGGTTGATAAATTAGCAGAGGCATTACCCCAACAGAAGTGGGGAACTTATTTGATGATTGTGAAACTCATGAGGAAGACTGAGAGTATGAACTTGGCACAGTTTATCCAGAAGATTGAGGAACAAGAGCTGGATATTCAAAAGACTGCTATAATGACGAATCCAAATGCAAAACAAGATGTCAGTTTGTATTACAGAAGTAACAAGTTTGAGGCCACTCCAAGCCATAGTCCAAAGATTCAAACTGGTTTTAGTGCTGACAGCTCATCAGGAACAAAGATTAGTAATGCGACTCAAAGTGGTGGATTTTCTTCGTCATTTTCAAGTTTTGATCCAAATAGCGCAACATCAACTTCTCAACGACAAAATTCAACACATCTTCAGTGCAATGTTACATTAAACATTCAAAATGGTCAGAATTTGTCTCCAGAAGTTGCCAAGCAACACATGGCATCACTGGTTACTATGTTAGAATCTTACGAGAGTTTGATCGATGGGAAGATTGGTAATCCGATGCTTACCAAAGAAGATTATGACCAAATTGATGCTGAAGAACTTGAAGTGATGGATATCAAATGGTGCTTAGCAAGTGCTTGGAGAAGAGCTGAAAAGTTTCAAGAGATTACTGGTAGGGATGAATTTCGAGGAATGGCTACCTCTCCATTGGGATTTGATAAATCAAAGGTTACATGTTTCCGTTGTAAAGGAAAAGGTCATTTTAAACGAGAGTGCAAAAGTAAAGAAGCTACCGGGAATCAAGATAGAAACAATTATTATCAGAAATCAATTTTCCATCAGACTACTCAACAACCTCAAATTACACATGCTCATGCTACTAATGATGGAAAGAAGAAAGCTTTACTGATTCATCAAGATGATGAAAAAGTTGCAGAGGGATTTAGTTGGGATAAATACATTCCATCTGATTCAGGCTTTGTTGCTAGAATACTAGATGAAGAGGCTAGTGAGAAAAGAATCCCGATATTTCCTGATCTTGGAAGCGATATGGATACCGATGATGAGGAAGAACATCTCAACAAAGCTAGAAAAGGCATTGATCTAACTAGTTTTAATTTGTTTTTTGCAGATAAAATGGAGATGTTGTACCAGAAGAAGATGGCAAGATTGAGGAAAGAGCTGGAAGCAGCAAAAATGCAAGCTGCTGAAAAGACAGAAGCAGGAGAAGAAATTGTTGAAGTAGAGAAAGTTGTTGATAAGATTGTCGAGATCGAGAAAATTGTTGAAGTTGAAAAAATAGTTGAAGTTGAAAAATTAGTCGAAGTTGAGAAACTTGTCGAAATAGAGAAAATCGTCGAAGTAGAAAAGATCGTTGAGATTGAAAAGATAGTTGAAAAAATGGTTGAAGTTGAAAAACCGTGTTCAAAGTGTTCAGAATCTTGTAAAGCTTGTGAAGAAAAAGACAAGAAGATTGTTGATTTAGTGAAGATGAAAGAAGATTTACTGTCTGATGTGAAGTATGTGAAGGAGTCGTACGATGTGCTAAATAGGACAGTTGATAGTCTGAAAAGGACAAATGCAGAAATCGAAAAAGCAAATGACAAAATGAGTGCAACTTTAATGACAAAGCAAAGTGTCATCAATGATTATATTGAAGACTGTGCTAATTTGAAGGAGTTAGAACTTGAGAAGATTGAAAGTGAAAGGATTAAACGATTACTGTTGAGTTATACTACATGTGATTATCTGATTGATCGTGTTTATCCTACTGTTGCAGGTCTGGAAGCGTTCATGGACAAAAAGACTGAAGATACTGATACTGGTAAGAAACCAAGTGTCAAGTATAACAGATGTCCGCCCCCGATCCATGAAACTTATTCTCCAAGGAATCCTAACGAGGAGCGTCTAAAAAAGGCAGTCAACATCAAGTTAAAGTCTGAAATCATTGATGAATTACCAGACAATATTGATGTTACATTCACAGCGTCTGACACTGATCATGAGTCTGAGTTAGTAAAGAAAGTTGTCAATCAGGTGTTAGATACGGATGAAGAGTCAAAGTCGGAGTCTAAGTCTGAAAGTCAGAGTTCGTCTGAGAGGAGTTCGAGTTCACCGGTTAACAGGGTTTACAATAGAGAATTCCTATTATCAAAATCTAATTTGAATGACGGGTCAATCAAAGTGGCTTATACTTTGTATGCTTCAGACAAATTATATTCTGATGAGGAATTTCCAATAAGAAGTGTCAAAACTGAAATGATCAAACAGGTTTTCAAATTAACAGAAATTAATATTTCTGAAATAAATGATTTAAATCTTCATGAAAAACCTAAAAAATACACTTCAAGAGTTGAAACGAGATTGAACAAGAAAAAGGGTTACGGTTATGGTTCACGTTATCAAAAGAAACCAAACCACAATCGTAATTTCAAAAAACAAGGTCTGGGTTTCAATTCTTCAGAAAATTATAAAAATCAGAAAACTTATAAACCAAAAACAAAATTGGTTTCAGGAGGAAGTTCAGAGGATGAACAGAAGAAACCGTTCTGGAAGCAGTCGAATCAAGAGTTTCTTGCTGAAGTAAAGAAGAATGTGAAAAGGTTTGCTGAAAGAGTTGACAGAAGAACCTGTTTCAAATGCCAAGAAGTTGGACATATAGCTTGGAATTGCCCCAAGACCAACTACCAAAAACAGGAAGTTTCTTCTAATTCTGTTTTGAGAAAAACTTGTGTTGATGAGAAAGAACAATCTGTGAAAAGTGTTAAAAAATTTGAAAATTCTACTTCTGAGGAAGGAGAAAGTTCAAAAAGATTTTACAAAAGAAGAGGTGATTTGAGTAAACAAAAGTGGGTGGTTAAATCTGAGAGTAATTCTGACAATGAATCTGATTCCATAAAATCAGAGGAGTCTTTGGTTGATAAAAAGGTTGATAATTCCATTCCTGAGATGAACGAGGAAAACTTTCCGTCATTGTCAAAAGAAAATTTGATGAAGAAAGTGGGAAAGGTAGAGATCTCAAATCAATTCTTCGCTGATAAGGGAGAATTTGATGTTGAGAAGGCTTTCAATGGGAAAGTCAAACATATTTTCGGGAAGATGGTTGATGGGAAGGTTAAAAGTGCAAAAGAGTTTTACAAATCAAAATGTTGGTGGGACAGATGTTTGCCGCCAAAATCACCCAAGGCTGGTCAGGCTTGGGTGACAGCTTTTTCACCATAAATTCCTGACTTGCCGGAGATCCCAAGTTTGTAATCGTGGATCAGGAATCGGCATCATTCTTGTTAAGATAGATTTTGTGAAAGATTTTTAAATGTGTTTAAATTGTACAGGATGAGTGTGACTTGCCGGAGCTTCCAGGTTGGTAAGTGTGAAGCAGGAATCGGCATTTTGATTGGTAAAATGGTTTGTGTAGAGGTTTATTCCTACATAGGTTTGTTTGCTGTGAATATTTTTACAAGAGGTACAGAGGTTGCATACTTGCAAGTGGTAAATCAGGGACATTAAGTTGTACTTGATCTACTACAAGTGATTGAATGACAATATGATGAACCATGCCCCTACAAGTGGTAAAACCAAACTTATTTTCCGGAAAAATCATTTTGATTAAAACAAACTTAAGTGTTTTGAAATCTAAATGAGAAAATAGTTTGTGGTAAGGGGAAGTTCTGATTGTTTATGCCAAGTGGATGGCAAATTGAAGCAATTCGATATTGGTTGTCACGTTGTTTGTACAATTTATTTTCAAATTTCCTAAAATGTGTTTGCATTTATGGGGAGTAAAATTTTTCAGAAAATCCAAAAACATTTGAAAATTTGAAAAAGACAAAAACATGATAAAATGAAAATGAGTTTTGTTGTATAAAAGAGGAAATGATAGTACATCAGTGGACGATCACGGCATGCTAAAGAATTGGTAAGATAAAAAGTGATAAACGGTCTCACTGATGATGTGTCAGTAGGTTTTGCACATTTAGTAAATTGTGACGAGATATAAACCTAAATTTCAAACTTGCTAATATCATGGGGAAACATCTCTCGGATATATGGGTAACCCCCGAAATCTCGTTTGAAAGGTTTCATAATCTGATATACTAGGTTTTTATACTCAATGATGTCTGGGGTATTATTCCGGGACTTCTGCTGAACGGTGGTTCTGACCTAGTCCTTGGATAATACTTTCCGCAATGCTTGAAACATAGCATTAACCCTCAGCATGCTGATAAAACAATAAAATTGATAGTCGCTGCTGTTGTAGCTAAAAGATCCTCTAAAGGGGACATACCATTAAGTCGAAGCTGATATCTCTCTGCGTATACGGAAGTATCGACCTTAGATCCCTCGGCCCTCGCATTACCTAATTTATATACAGATATCATTTGTGTCATAATTACCTGTAAGACTGAATATTGGGATCTGGATACGGGAGTATATTCTGAGGTGGGACACGCGATTGAGTTTAAGTTCTTAAGACATTAATATCATATCTCGAAGCAGTTGAACTTTGTGTGAAAATTTAAGTGGATCAGTATACTGACAATCTAAGTGAATCGTTTAGAACTTAAAATGAAATGAAGCTTAACGGTGTTGGTGATTTGTCTCAAAAACTGATATGATTCTCTTACACGAACTCACAAAAATATTGTTTGTAAATATTTCTTTACTGCATTTCATTTAAATTTCAAAATCCAAAAAGATTTTCAGTGTGTTTTAGCAAAAAGTTTAAAAAATCCAAAAAGATTTTTCGACAACTGATATTGAAAAGCTGATTTTCAAAATTCTGAGTGCTAAACATGATGAGTATGATTTGAGGGGAAGTTTGTGTTTAAAACTGATTATTTTTCAAAATCTTAAAATGGTTCATCAGATTGAAGTGAAAGATCATTTTGTTTGGGTTATTGGAGAAAAGTCTGAGTTAGTGCAAGTTTATATGTTTGAAACGTGTAAATTGTAAAATTTATTGTGAGGTAGAGTTTATGCAGGTTTAAAGTTTGAGAAGTGATGATCCTGAAAAGTCAAAATTGTGAAAGTCAGACAACGATCCTAAAACTGATGATGCTGATGATCTGAAGAAATGCCAGCATATCGCAAGGGGGAGTCTGAAGACATGCAAGAAAAGATTGAGAGAGAGAAGCCCAGAGACAGATCAAGACTGAAGATGTGAAGACATGATATTGTCAAAGACTCGACACTGCGACTCGTCAACATCTGAGGGGGAGTCTGTTAGTGCACTACATCTGTCGACTTCGTCTTGTATCGAGTCTTAGTTTTAGATTGTTAGATCAGGGCACGTTTTACGAGAAAATAGGATGACATATAGGTTTAAACTGGTAGGTCCGCTTATATGGACATAGGAGGTCCGCTTATGTGTCAGGTCCGCTTATTCGTCAGGTTCGCTTATTCGGACATGTCCCTCACCTATAAATAGGTGCACATAAGCGAACCTCATAAGATTTTGGTGAGATTCCATACCGAGGTGCTGCCGGTGTGAGATTTGGATGTAAACTGTTATAAATCAATACAGAAAGGTGTTTAAGGTGATTTGAAAGCTGTTTCTACGTTGATTACTTGTTTTCCGCACCTGCAATTGACGAAAACTCCTCTGAACGACTCATTCGGGTCGAAACACGATCCTACAAATAATATGCATCCAATACCTTTGTCACCTAGTTTCCTTTTCTTAGATTCGCGATGTCGAAGTATTGTTCGACAAACCCATATCCGAAGATAATGTAATGCTGGGTCGTTCCATAATTGATAAGAAATTTTTTCTGGTATGTAGTTTTAGTATAGAATTTTTTTAGGTATATACGTTTTCGACCCCCGGTTTTATATTTTTTTAGGTATATATGTTTTCGACCACACGGTCAAAAATCTCAAGCTTCGCCACTACATATTAAGAATGTGTTTAATCTCATATATTTGGTCCAAAAAGGGATGTGAGTCAGTCTATTTAAAACAAAAACATCTAGGGACTACAAATTTCTTACTGGTTACGTTTTTTTTTTTTTTTTTTTTGCGGCATCTCACCTCGAAATTACTCCATAGGTTCCTTAATCTTTATTGTGTCAATCTTTTGGACCGGATAACGAGTGAAAATTAGAGAACATGGGCCTAAAAGCCTATGTATGTACTCATATAAACTTTTTAGATTAGATTATCAAGTTTCACTATTTTGGACCATAGTTCTAATGTCACTTGTTGTAGTTAGATAATTATAATATTGATAAATATGAAAATTCGAATGTTAATTTATTTTGTCATGTTTATAAATCCTTTATCACAAGTTTTACCCCAAGTATTAACATGAAAATACGTTAACAAATTTCACATATCTACATTATTTTCATATATAGACAATTCACATCCAAAAAGACAAATGGGTCACTTCTACTTAAAAATAGATACGAGGCATGATTTAAAAGTGCATAGGTCAAATTTATATGTTTTAATACATCTATGATGATTCACAAGTAAGCAAGAATATTCAAGTATTTCATGGAAATAAATGTAACCACTTATTTGAATAACAGTAGCGTTTTAAACATGCCTAAAAGTAGACACCTTTATGATATTTCGTTAACAAAATGATTAAAGTTGAAAACAGTTATGTTGTTTTATATGCACTCATACATAGTTATATAATTTTGTTGTCTGCAAGAACCCCTCATATATTAATGATTACAAATCTTGTTCTATATTCACTAGTTATTATGATCATTGCATAAGACAACATTAGAAGTAAACTTTGTCAGATGGATTAGGTCCCATGCATAATGGAAATCATTAAGCCAACCAAGCAAATTAAACTAGTGCTATGAGTCACATAGGAAGACAGATTCAATCCAAGACCTAGGTGCGTGTGACCCGAACAAACCAACCCGAATAAGTTTGTTTATGTATTTCCATCAAGGATAATAACTCGAATATGGACACACGTAAATCCATGTAACTATAATACGACATATGTAGCACGTCTATTTAAAGGATCAAACGAGTTGGCAAGTCAGAATGAAGAACATTGTAGTAAAACCTGTCGTACACGTACATGTTGGATTTTAATAATTATAAACTTTTCAGTTTTTAATTCTAATTTTTAAACAAGTTAATATATCTAGTGTTGGCTCACATGAATACGACTCATTTTTGTTCAATAACTCAATCCACTCACGCCATGGTATGTGTTAAATTTGATGTCATACTCCTATCAAATTACTTTATATCATACTCCTACCAAATTACTTGTAGGTATAATAGATAGCTATAAGTAATTGTTATTTGTAGGGGTGTTCAAAACCGGATATCCGAAAATTCAGATATCCAAAATTTTGGATACCTGATTTCACTATCCACGTCCATATCCAAAATTTTGGATATCAGGTCGAATAGTGAATCAGAAATCTGAATATCCATTTTTTATTTAATTCTTATTTTTTATTATTTTTAATATTCGGAATCAGATATTTCGGATTGTTTCGGATATCCGAATATAAATTTTCGGACATTTTCGGATATCCGATATAAAATAAAAATTAAATTTTCAGCTATTTATTGGATGGTTCGGATTGGATTTATGGATACAAGTATTTTTGAACACCCCTAGTTATTTGGCTTAAAAATTTAAATTGTGAAAAACAGAAATATATTTTGCTGTTTCTCATAAGAAATCAAAACACAAGAAATATGAGAATAATTGTTATTTTGTATTAAAGAAACTGTTAAACCGAATTAAGATAAATTACTATTATACTTATTTTTCCACATTAAATTGGATAACTTGTGACACAAAAGTTATAATCAACCAATAGAGTGGTCAATTTTGATAAAATGGGTTGCCCTAGGAAAGTCCAACAACCCATTTTCTAAGATAATTGTTTTGTAGGCTTGCATAAGATACAATGGTCTCATGTCTCCCCATACCGTCTTTACATCACATCATATATTTTGGCTCAAGTATTCTAATTTCTAAGATAATGGTCTTCTCACATGTCATTCAGTGAAACTAACTCACATTATTTGTTAGTCTTTTATATTGTAATTTATTATATAATAAGTTCTTTTAATGTATGATACATAAAAAAAATAAGAATATCATATTCGAGCTTTAAGTGGATCGGTGTCATCCGACCATGGCAGCATTGTTATAAAGTCAAAAACTAATTACCTTACAAAACTATAAATAATCAACATGTTTATGCATAAGGTAGTTGTATTGTTAGCCTTGGGATTTTTTCAAAAAAAAAAAAAAAAAATTTCATTTCTAACCTTAAAATTTCAATCCTTAACAATTTAAGTCTAAATATTCAATCTTTAGTAATTTAACCCCTTTAATTAATTTGATTTTTCACTTCTAATTCAAAAGTTTTCACCTTTTGCAATTTAACCCCTTGATTATTTTGCTTTTAACCCAAAGTTTTTCGTCTTTTACAATTTAACCCCAACACTTTTTACTTTCAATTTTGATCCCTTATACTTTACATCTTTCGCAAATTTTCCGTTTAACGTTTCGTTCTAAAATTTTCAAGTTAACACCACAACGTGCATGTGGAGTTCAATGTTTTTTCATCTACTTTTCCCGTTTGACAGGTCCATCGCAGCGCGTCTATTTTTCTTTTGATAGGTCTATCACAACGCGCAGGTCAGGGATCGATTGAGTTATTATTTTCTATATATGTTTTATACAGGCTTGCGGTCCTGTAAAAAATATTTGCATTTCATCTAATCTATATACTTGATAAAGTAAACCATTGGGGGACACATGTCACCCCATGGTTTCACCTCAGATGAATTTCCCGCCTAAATGAAAGCAACTAAATGTATCACCGGAATTCTAATGGAGAGTCCACAAATCTCATTAATAACTTTCCTAATATACCTTATTTTACAACATATGCTTCAAAAGAAAACCCTAATTCCCTGTCGAACACGGCGATTAAGATCCCTCCAACACTTTCGATCAACAAACATTGGATTGGAAGACGTTAAATCGACGGTAATGTCTAATACGTGCTTCCATTATTCTTCTTTGTTGTTACATTCGCCTAATTTCGTTAATGTTCTGATTTTTTTCGATTGTTCTTATTTTGTTAGCAGTTCAATGATTGTTAGTTGATGATTGATTAATGTATTTGATTTAGTATTCTCTGATTTACTTTTATTTTGGTACTGATTTTGGATATATATATATATATATATATATATATATATATATATATATATAGGGAATGGTTTAAATGAGAACGCTAAATATTGTGAGAACCGTAATAACAAATGAAAAAATCATGAGAACTTGGTCAAAAATAATTTAAATTCAAAATTTTTTTTCTACACTTATCATTATTATTCGAATACAATGTTAGAAATTTAATTCACACGTTTAAATTTACGTGAATTCGTAAATAAAGAAAATTTACACGTATAAGTTTGCCATTTACACATGTGTAAATATGTTATATTTACACATGTGTAAAAAATCTTAAAAGAGTGATTTTGAAAAGAGAAATGAATTATTTGATGTTGTAAATTCTTTTTTTTTATTTTTTATTTTTTTGATGTTGTATCTTAATTACAATGAGGTTTGTATTAAAAAAATTGGTTTTGATTTGTTTTTTCGTTCGTTCTCACGGTTCTCGCAATATTTAGCGTTCTCAAGATAACCCTCCTATATATATATATGTGTGTGTGTGTGTGTGTGTAGGGTCAGGATCATTTCAGAACCATAAATATTTATAGAACTCGCAGAACTCCTAATAAACAATCTTTTTATTTATATATTTTTATGTTTAGGATAATTTTATCATTTTTTATGTGTATTTTTACAATTACATACATGTTAAGAGTAATTTTATCATTTTTTATATGCAATTTTATAATTACACATATGTAAACTATCTATATAGACAGTTCAATCAATTAATTACATCTACTTAGGGGTGTTTATCATCCAATACGATGAAATTACACAATTGTCTTGTGTTAAATATGATTTCTAGAAACAAAGTTTCAGTTAATTTATTCTTATTAAAGAAAACTTTTCCTCTCAACAATGCTCCTGAGTTTGGAGTTCAAAAATTTTCACACTTAAGGGAACCAAAATAAACGATACCTGCCAAATTAGACAATACGCGATACCACCGAAACTGGCTCGCGGCCGCCCATTCACGGGGATTAGGGATCGGGGGTTGCGACAGAAGGTGGTATGAGAGCTAAGCCACTGATTAGCCATAGAAGTGTTCTGCTGACATCAAAATTTAAAAGTGTTAGGAAATAAATTACGGAACTACGTGCATAATTATATTTTATTATTGTGTGTTATTTGACTATTTGTTAGTTTACAGTATGAGCGACCAAGGACCATCTGACGCGTATCGTCAATTGTCTGGTTCGCCTAGTGGCGAAGGCACCTCCTCTTCTCAGCCTGCCCTCTCAGGGTACTCTGCTGATACGGAAGAAGGAATCTTTGTGTTTCAGGCTCAGTCCGAGGAGCCATTTCCTCATAAAAAGAGGGGATAGTTCAGTTGAGGGGCACACGAGCGTAGAAAGCGTATGAAAAAGTTACAAGAACAGAGAGTACTAGCAGCAGCCAAAAGAGAGACAAATGCCTATGCCCAGGACATGATCAATTGGGGAATAGCCAACATCCACATCCTAGCCACCACTGCAGCTGACCCTAATCTGGACCAAATAATAGCACCCCAACCACAACTACCAATCCCTGACCAACCCATGGAGATAGAAAACCCTGAAAATCAAGTAGAAATGCATGACTTCAATCCGGAAGAAATACCTAGGGTACCTGCACCAAACCCCCTAGACCCAAATTACAACCCCTGGTGGGATGATAATAGGGACTACGTGCAACGTTACCCGATACATGAAGACATACCCATGCCAACTCTAGGAGCCTACCCAGGTTTGGATCCTTTAGATCCCTATTACCACGATGAATACATTAGGGAGATTTTAGAAGATCCTAACCGATTCCAGGCCCATACACCCCCATACCAGGAACCCGCACCCCAGATTCCAAACCCAGTCCTAGAACCTGCACCCCCAATGAGTGCAGACAACGTACAAGAACTTAGGACCTTTGGTGAGGAAATTTTAGAGAGTAGCGAACGAATGAGACAGGTGGGAGAGTGACTCGTCTGGAAGTATGACGAGCGCAATATGGATTTCTGGATGAATCCATATCCGTGAATGTGATGGAGGAGGCGGTAGTAGTAATAATAATAATAATAATAATAAAATAAAAATAAAATAAAATATGTGTGTACGGATGCCTACTACTATTAGTGTAATTTTCTTTCAGTTGGTATTGTAATTTTATTTGAGTACTGGTGTGTAATAGACGCATAGTATATGAATAGAGTAAAGTCGCAATGATCGACGCTTTTGGCTAAAATGCGTGTCATGTGATTAACTATATTAAGTATTATTTTGTGATATTAATACGGGGTAACTGTTTAAAATTCAGATGGCCGACGAAGGAAATCAAGAAAATCTGAATAATGATAACCAGAGTAACATTAACTTGGTTAATGAAAATCCGAGCGTCAATAACAATGGAAACCAAATGGATAATAGTGCCGTCCAATATATAGTGGCATAAGGAATCATAAATGCAATGCCATTTATTATTCAAACAGCTCAAGAAGCGAATAATAAAAGTAAACGTAGCAGTAAGCGACCAATTGAACCAGAAAACAACGTGAACAATGGACCCGTACTTCAAGTGCCCATTCCTAATAGAAGAAGAACCATGCCTTATGGTTGTTCTTATAAAGAATTCTGGTCCTGCAAACCAATAGAATTCTTGGGCAATGAAGGACCCATTGCAGCTCTACGCTGGATAGAAAAGGCTGAGGCTATTTTAAAAATAAGCAAGTATGCTGAAGAAGACAAGAAAATGTTTGCTTCTAATTTATTTAAGAACTCAGCCTTAGAATGGTGGAACACTATCCTCCAATCAAAAGGAAGTGATAGGATATACAACATGGAATGGGAGGAATTTAAGAATATGGTAGAAATGAAATTCTGCCCTCCCAATGAAAAGGAACAGATAGCGAATAAGTTTCTGAACCTTAGGATGACCGGGGTAGATAGTAAGGGCTATACTACCACATTCCTTGAATATGCTAGAATAGTACCAACCCTTGCATCACCTGAGCCAGTATTAATCTCCCGTTACATCTGGGGATTAATCGGAGAGATTAGACATGTAGTCAAGGCAGCTAGACCTCAAACCATAGAAGAAGCTGTAGAATTAGACAACACCTTGACAGATGAATTAATCCGTACTAGGGAAGAAGACCAGAGGAGAAACTTAACCCAAAGGCTTACCCAAGAATTCCGTTATGGGAATTACAACCGTAGAAACATGGTTTCTACCTCTGCACCATTTTGCAGTGTCTGCAAGAAAAAGCATTTGGGAAAATGCTCCACTCTTTGCAATTTCTGCAAGATGCCAGGACACAAGGAAGAAGATTGCAAGAGGAAATCCAGTAATGGATTATGCTTCAACTGTGGAGAAAAAGGTCACATCAAGCCAAATTGTCCGAAATTGGCTCCAGCTGCGAACAACAACAGGAACACTAAAAATGCTAGAGCATTCGTTCTGACTGCAGATGAAGCCAAGATGATTCCAGACGTGATAGCCGGTACGTTTTTAGTTAATGATGTCTTTGCTAAATATTATTTGACTCTGGTGCGGACCAAAGTTTTATTAATACTTCGTTGTGCAAACTTCTAAATCAGTCATTAACTAAACTACCACAAGAATGTCTAGTAGAGACAGCTAATGGAGAAACTATTAGGATTTCTGAAATCTTGCAGGGAGCAAGAATAGAAATTTTAAACCAAAAGTTTATTGCAAACCTTTACCCAATGAATCTGGCAGGATTTGATGTCGTTATAGGAATGGATTGGTTAATAGCCAATAAAGCCAGTATTTTATGTGATCAAAAGTCAATCCAAGTAAATTCACCAAAAGGTAAAACAATCACAATTAAAGGAGATAAACCATCTAGATCCACGAAATTCATCTCTGTGATGAAAATTGCAAGTTATATAAGAAAAGGGTCTATAGTGTATTTGATTTCTATAATCACTAACACTAAAGGAAAAGAACTAAAAGACATTCCAGTAGTGTCTCAGTTTTCAGATGTATTTCCAGAAGAATTACCAGGATTACCGCCAGACAGAGAAGTTGAATTTAGAATTCACCTGCTACCAGGAACAGCACCAATTGCCAAAGCACCTTACCGTTTGGCACCCGCAGAAATGCAGGAACTGAAGAAACAGTTAGACGAATTACTGGAGAAAGGATTCATACAGCCAAGCTCATCGCCATGGGGAGCGCCAATATTATTCGTTAAAAAGAAGGACGGATCAATGCGTATGTTCATTGATTACCGTGAATTGAACAAAGCCACAATTAAGAATCGGTACCCATTACCGAGAATTGATGATCTGTTCGATCAACTGCAAGTAGCTCGATTTTTCTCTAAAATCGATTTAAGGTCAGGATATCATCAATTAGAAGTACAGGAAGAGGACAATCCTAAGACCGCATTCAGAACAAGGTATTGCCATTATGAATTTACTGTCATGCCATTTGGTTTAACCAATGCCCCAGCTGCATTTATGGACATGATGAACCGAATATGTAAGCCATATTTGGATAAATTCATAATTGTCTTTATAGATGATATTCTCATTTATTCTAAAAGTAAGGAAGATCATGCAAAGCATTTGCACACACTTCTAAGTCTATTAAGAAAAGAAAAGCTTTATGCTAAATTTTCCAAGTGCGAGTTTTGATTAGAGCAAGTACAGTTTCTTGGACACTTAGTTAATCACGAAGGAGTTCATGTGGATCCAACAAAAATTGAGTCAATTACTAAATGGAAAACCCCTGAGTCACCAACCGAGGTTAGAAGTTTCTTAGGATTGGCCGGTTATTATAGAAGATTTATTCAAGATTTTTCTAGAATAGCCATTCCCTTAACTAAGTTAACCAGTAAATCCATTAAGTTTGAATGGGGACCAAAACAAGAAGAAGCATTTAGAATTCTTAAGCAAAGATTAACCCATACGCCTATACTAGCATTACCAGAAGGAACTGAAGACTTTGTAGTCTATTGTGACGCTTCTAAATTAGGTTATGGATGTGTATTAATGCAACGTCAAAAGGTCATAGCCTATGCCTCTAAACAACTTAAGAATCATGAAGAAAATTATTCAACCCATGATCTAGAATTAGGAGCTATAATTTTTGCCCTTAAGGTTTGGAGTCATTATCTTTATGGTAGTAAGTTTACCATATTTACCGATCATAAAAGTTTAAGGTATGTTTTCGGGCAAAAGGAGTTGAATATGAGACAAAGACGCTGGATGGAGATACTTAGTGATTATGTTTGTGATATCCAATATCATGAAGGAAATGCAAATGTAGTGGTCGATGCTTTAAGTTGAAAATATCATGAAAAGCCAAAAAGGGTACGTTCTCTTAAATTAAATCTACACGTAGATTTAAATGATCAAATTAGAAAAGCACAAGAATCAGTAATCAAGGATGATACTGAAAAACTAAAAGGTATGATTAAGGAATTAGAACAAGGAACAAATGGAATTTAGAGATTCCATAAGAAGAGAATGTGGATACCTATATATATATATTTTAATGTAATAATGAATGATTATTATTAAAGTTTGGAATTTAATTATTAAGAATCTATTTTGGGGTGAGTGTTACTTTTAAAAGAAACAAATAGCATATCACATCAGTGGCGGAGCTAGCCCAAATATTTAGGTGTATCCTAATTTTTTTTTTGAGGGATCAGGGACATCCTTTGTATAAAAAAATAAATTTTACAGACATAGTTGAAATGTAATTTTACACTACGGAGACGTAGTTAAGGGATTGCCCGGGCTACCCCTCCTTATACAGTGGCTCCGCCCCTGTATGCCATGGTACATGCCTAGGGACATGTCTCCTGTTACTCTTTTGCTTTTTCTATTCTTGGACTAGCAAAAACTCGGGTGACGTTTCTCAACCATTGGCATAATAGTTTATTGCTTGATATCATTTGTAGAGGGATAAAAGGACCTTTATTAAAAATGGTGTAACATGATACCTTTAGTTCAATATTAACCCCTTTAAAATGAATCACAACATTGCTACTTTGGATACATATTAAGGGATAACAAATCCTTTTGAGACTTGATCTTGTTAGAGTGGTCGGTAGCTTTCAAACAGGATTATATCATAGATGTTTTCCACCACCCTTGAGAGTATCAACAAGATCCAAGATTTATAGAGAAATAAGATTAGTAGGAACATCACATACCAAAACATACTTAGACATTATACTTAAAGCAACCAAGTATTATACACATACCAAAACATACTTACATTATACTTAAAACAACAATGTGTGAACAAAGCAAGATCATGTGGATGCTTACACACATATATTGCAAAAATCAACAACTAAGACTTCATAGATAGTTCAATTATTGTTAACACCCACCATTGGAAAGCCCATTCATATCAAAGCTGGAATATCAAAATATGTACAACTGATGAATTGCAAGGCAAATCTCCCTTGGCGGTTAGTGTTAGGAAATGGCTTACTAACTGCAAAGGAGTAGTTACCCGGTAATGCATTCATACACTTAAATAATCTTTAAACACACTTGTTTGATAAAACTTGATGTTGGTTTCAAACAATTTATAGGCTAAAGTACAACATACATATTCTACATTCTAGCATATACTTCACACATTCCTCTCTCTCCTCATTTTCTAGACAGTGAATTGAGAATGTTTACGGATAATACTTTTATGCTAATATACTAATTGAAATTTTACAATTGACACATAGGGAACACTGATAATGCAGATCAAAAAAGTATATGTACGATGTTCTATCGGTCAAGAAAAGCTTTGATGTTGATTACTTATTCTTTTCTTAGTAGGTCAATGCAGAAAATGCTATGAGGTCCATAGAATCACTTAAAAAAGTGTTCTTGGTTAAGACTGAAAATACTATTCTTATGTCACTAACACCCCTTTTTTTTTGGAAGGTGACTTTCTCTGTACAGGACCGAATTGGTACCCCTGATATACATAAGGATTATTTCCTAATAAATTATATTATTAGAAAATGTTATGCTACGTAGAAGAGCTATAATGATTTAAATAAATGCTTTTCCCATATTGAAATATATGTAGTTTTTAAAGTCGAATTGCTTTTAATCCAATTGTCATTTGGACTTGAATCCAAGACTTACAACTGTATGTGTTTAAAGGCTTTATTTTTGCCAATGAACCACCTACCCAATAAAGTGTTAGTACGATTTTGATAGTCAAGTGTGTCACTAAAAATGTGGCTACAATTGATTTATTTGTTTGCCAAATTGATTGCTAGAATTTTATATTTTACTTTTGATATAATAATTAAACCAATACCAGTAACCCAACATCCCTAAAAGAATCAAACTCGTTTTAAGCTCACCCTATTTTTCAGCGAATTACATATTCCTTAACCATGGCTAAGACCGGCCATCCCCTACATCACTAAGAATAATTAAACTAGCACCGAACTGCTACTATTGTCGTCTGGTCACATCCGCTGCCCTCCTCCGTGACTATCCCCAAATTTGCCGTGCCATTCCAACTAGGGGTGTAACATGCAGAGTTGTTTGTGAGCTACTTGAGATCAGTTTGGTAAAAACTTAAATTGAACTGAGTGTAAACGTCATCGACTCTAAATATAAGATCATGGTAGTAGAGGAGTTCGAGCCTCAGCTTCAGTTATCTAGTTTGAGTAGGCTTGTAATTCTATTATTTATATAATTATCATTTTGTATGTTAAGTACATATCTACATTATTATTATTATTGTTATTGTTATTGTTATTGTTATTGTTATTATTTCGTCAAGTCGATGTCAACAATGCATTTTTTGCATGAAGAAGTCTACATGACTCAGTCTTCAGGCTATGCTGAACTGGAATCATGTTTGTAAGCTTCGCAAGTCTCTCTATGGGTTGAAACAAGCATCACGTGCTTGGTATATCGAACTTACAGATATGCTCCATACCTTAGCCTTAGAAAGTCTTTCGTTGATCCTTACTATTAATCTGCATTCGGGATGATATCACTTCTATTTTTTGGTACATGTCGATGAAATCGTCTTAACATATAATGATTCAACGTTTGTGAAACATGTTATTCATGCTCTTGCAAACGGTGTCAAACCCGTAGGATGTAAATGGGTGTTCAAAACAAAGCTGGATCCGAATGGGAACGTTGAACGCTACAAAGCGAGATTGGTTGCAAAGGGCTACACTCAGAAAGAGGGAATTAATTATCAAGAGAAGTTTTCCCCTATCTCTCATAAAGGTTCATTAAGTATCATTATGGCCCTAGTAACTCATTTTGATTTAGAGTTGCATCAGATGGACGTTAAAACCGCTTTCCTTAACGGGGACTTAGACAAAGATGTTTACATGAAGCAACCTAAAGGCTTTAAACTTGAAGGTCAAGAGCATCTAGTCTGTAAGTTGAAGAAATCCATTTACGGGTTAAAACAAGCATAACGTCAATGGTATCTAAAGTTTGATGAAGTTATGAAGAAACAAGGTTTTGCAAAGAATCAAGTGGATCAATGCAGCTACCTCAAGATGAGTGGGAGCAACTTTACTATACTTGTTCTTTACGTAGATGATATTCTATTGGCAAGTATGAAGTAATAGTTTAGACATGTTTCATGAGTCGAAGCGGTTACTCTCGCATAACTTCGACATGAAGGATCTCGGAGATGCTTCTTACGTCATTGGCATCGAAATTCACCGAGATAGACACAAAGGGATCTTAGGATTGTCTCGAAAGGCTTACATAGATCGTGTCCTTACACATTACAACATGTAACAGTGCAAACCCTCGGTCGCTCTAGTAGTTAAGGGAGATGTTTTCGGTTCATTCCAATGTCCAACAACAGAGATTGAAAAGGAGCAAATGAGCCAGATACCTAACGCGTCAGTAGTCTGGAGCCTGATGCATGCTCAATTATGTACTTGCCCAGATATTACTTATATTACTGGAATGCTAGGCCGTTACTAGACTAATCTTGGCCTAGATCACTGGAAAGCAGCTAAGAAAGTACTTCGATATCTGCAAGGGACGAAAGACTATAAACTGACTTATAGAAGAAGTGATCATCTAGATGTGGTAGCCAATTCTGATTCTGACTTTTCCAAATGCAAAGATGACAAGAAATCCACTTCGGGATATATCTTTATGTTAGCAGGCGGACCTAAATCATGGAAGAGTCATAAACAACAGTTAACCACAACTTCCATAATGATGGCAAAATGCATTGCTGTTTATAACGCAACCTGTCATGAAATGTTGCTTAGAAATCTGATCACTGGACTCAAAATCGTTAATTCCACTTCTAGACCATTGAAGCTTTATTGTGATAATTCAGTTGCAGTTAGTTGCTCGGACAGTAACAATTTGACTGGAGCTAGTTTATATCTCGATACAAAGTATTTGTTTGTATGTTAATGAGTTGAGGAATATAATATTTGTATTGAGTATATTAATACTAAAAATATGCTTGAGGATCTGATGATTAAGGTCTCCCACCTAAAGTTTTCGAAGAACATGTTTCGAATATGGGATTTACTAAAGACCTTATTTAATAACATATTGTATTAACTTATGTTTTAATTAATGAAATTTCCCCAGTTTTGATTTTGTATGTCTCTAACATATGTTCTGCCGGTATAATGACATATAGACAAATATAAATATAAATATAAATCAAACATTAAGGGCTTATGTGCGTATTTTGATCATAATTGTTAGGTTTTAAATTGAGGTTGTAGTATGACTAATGGGGGTTCTGAGTCGAATGATGATTCAACGGCTGTATTTCTCTGCTATGGTTCTTGGTTTAAAGCTAAAATGAGTATTAACTCATTATTAGACTTATCTAATACTCATGATAAATGATTACTCGGCTAAGTAGGAGAATGTAAGATTAAATATAATTATAGTGTTATACTTAATTGTGTAGCCATTATAATCATTTATATTATATAGATCAAAATATATTATACCTATTATATAATTAGTTGGTAATTGTTGATGGACCATATTACCCTTATTAACTAATTAGGGTTCCTCTTGAGTGTATAGGAGATAACTAGAGAAGTTAAATGTTGGACTCTAATCATAACATCATAAAGTCGCCCCCTCTACATACCTCTCTCTCCATCCGAATTCTACCCTTGAATTCGGTCTCACCATCACATCTTACATCCTAAGGAGGAACCAGATCAAATTGACAATCATGTCAAACTCAATGACTGCTTCTCTAACTGGATTCTCTACTGGCCTGTCTATTGTTACAGGTATTTCTATATGTTTTCTAGTATGTTTATACAGAACCGATCAACAAAAAACATCATGTTATAGCATATCCTAAGTACATCCTGTGTCTATCCCTATCCTAATGTAAATTCTCCTGGTATCTATGCCCACGAAAGTTGTTCATTTTCTGTCTTACAAATAAAGCTTTTGTGCTAGTTATTTGACTGGCCCTTTGGATTTCAAAGAGACATGAAAATAAGATGCAAAGGATGCTATATGTGAAGGAAACCAAGATGGTGGAAAGGTGTATAAGATACTTGTTCTTGCACTAAGATCCTAAAGGTCACAAATCACAATTATATGACCAAAAAAATCTAATTACATCTAGTTCTTCCCTCTTTATTTATTGTATCTAGAAGAACTTGTTTTTTTAAAGATTGCACCATATTTATATCTATATAGATAGTTCAATCAATTAAGTGCATCTACTTAGGGGTGTTTATATCATCCAATTTGTGACATGTTTTAAACAAAATGATTAGTAATGGTCATTGATGATCTTAAACCAAAACCAAAGCAGTAAGTATTAATTCAAACCAACTCAAACTGTTCAACTCTGGTTCGTTTTCACGGTCTGGGTTTCAGGTACGGAGCAATGATTGTGGATTAGTCAATGAGAGAGTTGATACCCATGGCAATTCTTTGATATGGCTACAATTTTAGTGCCTAATTACAAACAAGATTGTTAATGCTTGAAAACTTGCTCTACTATCAACCACTGGTTCATGATTTGGATCGACGGTAGAAACAATTTTACTTCAAAAAATATTATATTTTTTGTTTATATATCTCCAATAATTATTAATTTGTTGTGCTTGGTTATAGTTTGAAGCTACAAATGGAGGATGCTTTTTGCTGTCAAGGTACTATGTTTATGATCTATATACCATACTAGGTTTCAAATATTGCCCAATATGACATCTAAGAAGTATGAAATTTAGCCTTGGTATGAGTTATATAGAAAGTTTGAAATATGGCTAATATATTTTTGAGTTAACTGCCATTTTCGTCCCTGAGTTTTGGTGGAAAATGCCACTTCAGTCAAAAAAAATTTGCGCCAGTTCCGTACTCAACATTTTTGAAACGTGTCACTTCAGTCCAAAAAGATAATGCCAGTTAAAAAGGTTGAGGACGGAACTGACGCAAGGCGTTTCAAAAATGTTGAGCACGGAACTTGTGCAATTTTTTTTTTTTTTGAATGTAGTGACATTTTCCACCAAACTACAGTGACGAAAATGACAGTTAACTCTATATTTTTGCACTCTGTTTCGATTTTATACTACGAGCTCCGGGTACTTTAAGCTTTAAAATTTTTAAAGCTAACCAAAAACTTTACAGAAATGGACCATGACACCAAACTAATGATGGGTTTGGACAATATTATGGTTTTAAACTCAACCATGAACACCCCTATTTACAAGCACCCTTCTCATCCAATACGATGAAATTACACAATTGTGTGTTGTGTTAAATATGATTTCTAGAAACAAAGTTTCAGTTAATTTATTCATACTAAAGAAAACTTTTTCCTCTCAACAATATATGCTCCTGAGTTTGGAGTTAAAAAATTTTCACACTTAAGGGAACCAAAATAAACCCCAAGTGTTGGCGAGAGAAAATGGCTACTAAATCCAAGTAGTAATGTTTGAAATTTTCCGTGAAAACAATGAACAAATGAATATGGTACCTTGCCAATACTTAAATGGTTATGGGTTCTTATCATGGTCGCAAAAGTCGCTAGACGCTCCTGAGTAGGAGTCGGGAGTACGCGGGAAGTACTTGGCATAGGCGGAGAGTACTCGGGGAGTAATTTGCCTAAACGGAGAGTACTCGGGGAGTAATTTTCCTAAACGAAGAGTACTCATAGCCTACAAATTGCGATTAAAAAATAATATATTTTGAATACAATTTCGTCTTCAACAAAATTTAGGCCAGAGTGTCTAGAAAAATAATTAAACAAAATTATGTACTTCAGCCACTTGTCCCAATTGAAATTTTAGGTAGTTTAGAAGTTTACAGAAGTATTAGGCTGGAGGGTGTGGTTGGAGTCCCCTAGGGGCTTTATCAGGCCACGTCAACGCCACCTAGAATCCACCTCAGCCATTGAGTCCCCTTTAATTTGCATGGTGTGGATGGAGCCCCATATTAAACAAAAAAAAAAAAAAAAGATTTCATTGGTGCAAACACAAGTGGGCCCCACCTGAACCTTTCAACCTCGGCGTTACCATGATAAAGTGTTGATACATATTTTGTGGATACGGCTCGGCTCGGTTCGACTCGGCTACGAAGTGAAGGCCGTAGTCTAGACAACCTCCTGTCTTGACTCGGTATGCGATTTACTTTGTAAAGTTTGTGTAGATGCAACTGCGTGTGTGCAGTTTGCATTTAGTATAGCTTATTATGTTGTCTTGTTTGTATATCCTATGGTCCAAGCCCAACATATTGAAGAAGCCCAACATCATGAGATGAAAGCACAAGCCCAAGACACTGGCCCAACTGATGGACGAAATCCCCTGATGAAATCACTTAGGACGAAATCACCTTTGGTGAAAACCCCTTTTGGTGAAAACCAAATGGGACGAAATCAACAGATCCTTGATTTCGTCATGTGTTTTAGTGGGCCACTTGATTTCGTCAACATGTTGGTATATATACACAGACAACAGTCATAACACTTAGAATTCTAAATAGATTTCGGAGAGAACACACACACACAACTGAGAGTTTATAGGTTTATCTTGTAAACATTGCTTTGTAACGGTTTCATACGAGTTAATACAATGGAGTGTTAATCGTTGAATCTTTGTGTTTGTGTTCGTCACTTGGTTTAACTTACCCGTTTGGATTCCGCACTTTCGGGTTTGTCGGAAAACAGGGAATAGAGGTTACTCGATCCTCTGGGTGGACCTACAATTGGTATCAGAGCATTGGCTCGATTCCTTGTTAAAACCAAGTGTGTTTATTGAGTTTTGAAAGTTTTTAAAGTGTTTTTCTTGGTTTGTGATTTTAAAGTTCATATCTTACTAAAAAACAGTTTTTAAAATCTTTGAAATTCATGTTGTTTTGCTTTTAGTTCATATAAAACCTCGTTAAAACTCTTATATACATTTTAGTGTTGGGCTTTTATTGAACTTTATTGCAAATTTATTGTTCGGAAATTTATTAGTCACCAAGAAAACTCATCCAGTTCATTTGAGATTCATAGCGTTCTTGGTTTATTCAAACTGTTCTTGAATTATATATGTTTTTTATCTGAATTGTTGTTTGAATCAAAGTGTTTGTTGATTATAAAAATAGTTGTTTGACATTTGTGTACACTTGAATGATGAGTAGTTGAAAAAGATGTCTGATAAGGGTAAGGTAAGTTTCACAAAAGTCTTTGTGTCAGGATAAGAATTATTGGTTTTGATAAATATCTCAGTCAACAAAATCACTTTTGTCCAGTCAACATAATAAGATCTGGACGAAAACACCCAACAACTTTCACCTTCTGGACGAAATCCTCTCATCCAGCCGAAATCCAATTTTGTCACACTTTCAAGTCAACGAAATCTATTTGGTCAAAATAATCAAGCTAGACCAAAACATATATCTGGGCGAAATCAACATCAGCAAACGAAAACACTTTTAATCCCACATCACATTCAACGAAATCACCTATCTCATCTAGAAGAAATCTGGCCGAAAACACCCTCTTACGAAATCCCTTAGCATGTGCATTTTCAACGAAATCTGATTTGTTCAATTCCACATTCAACGAAAACACCTTGTCCCTTGATTTCGTCCACATTACCCTTCACGAAATCACTTGTCTGTTTGTCTTGTTCTGAACCAAATCACTTGTCAACGAAATCACTTGTGTTTGTCACCATCCTGGACGAAAACCCTTTGAATAAAATCAACTGTTTTCGTCACATATAACATTGACGAAATCATCTTTGGATTTCGTCAAACATTCTTATACCTGTGATTTTAAACAGAGGACTTGCAAAAGGTATCTAACTTTGTGTTTTCAAGTATTTGATCAGGTTTTCACTTACATATACCAATCATGAGTTGTACAAGCCCTTGGGATTGGAGTACGGACTCACAACCAGTTCAAAAACCGACTTCGATGGCCGGATATATGAGGAGTACCATACCTCAACCCCCTCCACATCAGACTTCGATGGCCAAATATTTGGCGAGTACCATACCTCAACCCCCTCCACATCAGACTTCGATGGCCGTGTATTTAATGAATTCCATTCCTAAATCCCAACCTCCACCTCAAGTTACCACTACTCAACCACAGTTCAATCAAAGTGCTTACCTTTGGCCCCTTAAACCCCAACCTCAACCTCAATTTCTACAACACAACCTCAATTCGATCCAAGTGTCAATTGTGGTCCGGCCATACAGTTGGGAAACGGTGATCAAACAAGAACTGTGTTTTATGCTGAAATTGTCAAGAATGTCAATGATGGTGAATCTTCAGGAAAAGATGACAGTTCAGGATGTAGTGGCACTGATGAAGATAGCTCAGGTGTGAGTGATTACAGTTCAGAATCGGACGTGAAGGAGGGAGTGGATTCTGAAGCTGATAATTTGCCGAATGATGCTAACAAGAAATCTGACTTGATCAAGAAAGCTGATGCTACTTCAAAGGAAATGGAGAAGATTCTCACTGAAGATGGATCTTTCTCTTCTCAGACTGCCTTTATGGCTAATGTCACAGCTTCTACAAATCAGGTACAATCTGAAACTCCTAGCATATGTAGTGATTGTGCTGATATGAAACATGAATGTGCTGAATTGAAACGTGAATCTGAAACGGTTCATAGTCACAATCAGAGTTTGGTTATTGAACTGTCAAAGTGCAAAGAGGCAAATATGGCTTTAGTTAGAAACGAAAAGGATTTTAAATCTGTAATTGAAACCTTAAAGAAAAGTGTTTCCGAAGTGACCAAAACTGTTTATCATAAACAAGTTAGCATTAATGATTACATTAACATTGTTTAGGAAACCAAAAAGGAACTAGCCATTGCCAAATGCGAGCATGATGCAATCAAGCTCAAGTTAGAGAGTTATTCTAACTCCCGGTTTGTGCTCGATCACATTATTGATGTTCAACAACTGAAGGGAAATGTGAGTGGTGTTGGGTATAAGAAATGTCCGCCTCCTTTGAGACAAAATTATACTCGAATGCCCGATGAGGAAGAAATGCCACGTTTTGAGCCAACTGTACCTCTTGATTATGGGGAAGTTACAACTGGCTTAGGGTTCAAAACGGACAATTCATCGGAGGGCTCATCTAATAGCAAGGAAAAGTCATCATGTGCTTCAAATCAAAGTCCTCCAACCATTGAGGACTATGATTCTTCGGATGATGAATCAGATGTGAGTGATGAGGATAAATCTCTTGACGATAGAAAAGGAGTAGAAGTGCCTTTTGAGAATCACATTCTGTGTGATCCTCCTACTCCTGCTGTGCAATCAACTAATGCTAAACAAGAGATAGATCCTATCGCTGAGACAGTGTCTACTGTTAAAAGTGATAATGTGTTGTACACTCTAGTCGGTGATGACAAAATTTATTCAAACACAGCTTTTCCAATTAAAAACGTCAATCAATCTTTGATTGATAAAGTGTTTGAAGACACTACCAGTAAGTTTTTGGAAAAGGGGATCCCGAGAGTTTCAGTAACTCAGTGTGATCTGATTCCAAAAGCTGAAGTTAGAAGAAAATTTGGAAATCAAAAATCACCAACGAAGCAACAACCTATCGCTTTTAAGGGTAAACAACAACAACGAGCCAAAAGGAGCTCGTTACAAGAAGAAAAACAAAGACATTAAATTTGTGGCCTCCAAGGGTACTGATAAAGTGGAGACTTTTGAAAATAAATCCAATACTGAGTTTATTCAAAAAGTTAACATTTTGAAACGTAATAGTGATAACAATTACACCCAACACACAAATGGGTGTGAAGCTAGTACCTCAGGGTCTACAAATTCAACGTCAGGTCATCGAACAGAATCTCCTAATTTTGTTGAAAGGAGATCATGCTTTAAATGCGGGGAGTTTGGCCACATTATCAGAAATTGCACAAACTCTCCAAAACAAAATTTTGTAGAAAGAGCCCCTTCTGAACAAGGTCACTCACAAAGTCGTCATGTTTCTCCAAAACATGATAAACGCACTATTAAAGAACAGGAAACAAAACAACGACATAAGAATGTGAACGTGATCGAAAAGGCTTTAAAACCGGAAAATGTTAAAAGGAAACCAAGTTCACAACAACTGTTAAAACCAGAAATTGTAATTAATACACAATCTGGTAAATGGAAACACTACGTCAAAAGTAGGCTACGGCCACACTTTTGTCAAAACCGCCCAGTCACACATTTGAAAAATTGTGTGGCTAAAGGTTATTCGTAACATATTAAAACACTTTTAGCCATACATTATATTATTAGTGTGGCAATTGTATACCAGTTCAGAACATTTAGCCACACTTTTAGAAAATTATGTGACATGTATTAGCCACAACTCGAAATGTGTGGGCAAAGGTGATCTATAGCCACATATTTTTGTTTCATGTGACCAAAAGTACATGTATTTGACACTTTTAGCCACACTTTAAGAAAAAAATTGTGACAATTATTAGTCACGCTAGCAAAGTGTGGCCAAATGTGATCTACGACCACAATATTTGTTTTCATGTGACCAATAACACATGTATTCAAAACATTTAGCCACACTTTAAGAAAGAAACAATGACTTTTATTAGCCACACTAGCAACATGTGGCTAAATATGATCTACAACCACAATATTTGTTTCATGTGACTAAAAACAGATATATTCGAGACCTTTAGCCATACGTTAAGAAAAAACAGTCACACTAGAAAAGTGTGGCCAAATATGATCTACGACCACATTACATGTTTGAAAACGTTGTTAAAAGTTAATACAAATGACCACGTATATTATTTTGTATGACCAAAGATGGACAATAGCCACACTTAAAATTACAAAATTTCATGTGGCTTTACATAGATATTCGTCACACCATAATCACTTTGTTTATTATGTGTCACGAAATGGTATCAAATGTCACGGAAAAAAGTATATGACCAAATGTTAAACTTACTACATCTTTAAAAACTCCCCCCAAAATATTTCATCCTAAAATTTAAACTTCCCCCTAAAATATTTCGTCCTAAAAATTCCCCAAAATATTTCATACTAAAATTTCCCCCCAAAATATCTCATACTAAAACTTCCCTCTCAAATAATATTCTAATTTAAAAAAATTAATTATTTAGTATTAAAAAACAAAAAAAATCTTACTACGTATTTAAAAATTCAAACTATTATTAAATATTATATATTTTAAACCAACTTTTTTATTACTCATTCTCTTCTAAATAATACGTTAATATGCATATTAGTACCCCTACCGAATTTCCCCTACAAAATTGTTTTCGGTACCGATTCAGTACCCACTTTTTGGTGTTTTCGGTACGAGTAGTTTTAGTTTGATATGGTACCGGTATTTTACGGAATTTTACTTTCAAATACTCGTACCATCTCGGTACCTGTACCGTATCGAACATTTTCGGTACAGGTACCGAGCGTATCCCTAATCATATATGTGTTGATGTACCATATTAGGCCTTAATGGATATGGGCAATAGTGAATCATATATTTCTAATGAACTAGATTGGGTCTTAATGGATTATAGTGGACAATGTTAGATCATACATGTCTTAATGGATCTCGATGAATTATAGTAGATCATACATGTGTTAATGGAGCATATTGGGCCTTAATGGATCACAATGACAAATAGTGGATCATATGTGTTAATGGAGCAAATTGGGCCTTAATGGATCACGATGAACAATAGTAGATCATATATGTGTTAATGGGACATATTGGGCCAAAATGGATCACAATGGCCAGTTGTGGATCATACATATCTTAATGGACTATATTTGGCCTAAATGAATCACATGAACAATAGTAGATCATACATGTTTTAATGGACCATTTTGGACCTTAATGGATCACAATGGACTATAGTAGATCACACACGTGTAAATGGACCATAATGGGCCTTAATGGATCACAATGAATAATCGTAGATCAAAATATTTTAATGGACCATATTGGGCCTTAATGGATCACAATGGACAATGTTAGATCATACATAGCTTAATGGACCACAATGAACAATAATAGATCATACATGTCTTAATGGAGAAAATTGGGCCTTAATGGATAACGTTGAACAATACTAGATCATATATGTGTTAATGGACCATATTGGGCCTTAATGGATCACAATGAACAATAGTAGATCAAAATATATCAATAGACCATATTGGGACTTAATGGATCACAATGGACAATGGTTCAGACTTCTTACTATTTCAACACTTAATGATTCAGACATTTGCCTCTAAACGATTAAGCGTTATAATAAATTTTATTTATAATTTTTAAGTTATGTATTTCCTACATATACAAGGTACCCCAATGAATTAATAGCTTAATACACTTTAGAGATATGATCTCCTATCGATAATCTTATATTAAATCAATGTCTCAATGATTTGGTATTTTCTTCTAGTCAGCGTTAAATGTTGATGAAGTCATTTTAATAAAGTTTTTTTTTAGTTTTTTTGAACGGTAAGTTTTTTTAGTGTAAATAGTAATCAATGTTTAATTAATATAAATATTTATTTTATTTGACTCTAGTGGTGCAAACGAGCCGAGCCGCGCCCGAGCTCGATTAACTTATGAGAGCTCGGGCTCGAGCTCGTTTATATTTTCTCAAGCTCAAGCTCGACTCGGGCTCGGCTCGTTTATTATTTGTTAATTAATATCTGGATAACACAGTACTGGTAAAATCATTGTCAAGTGCTACTATCATATTTTGTATAAAGTTAATCCAAAATTAAGTTGTATTCGCACATATATTCGTTTTTATCTATTTCGGGTGTTATACTAAATGCTCGTATGTTATCAGTACCAAAATGAACCGAACCAATGTCGGCGAAAAACGTCGCGAAGCATGAAAAACCTACTAGTTTGTTAAAATTTTAGAATTAGAAAATGGTTTCCCTCCTAACATTTTCACACCTAAAAAACTCCCTCCAACCCAATTCCGCTTCCAAATTTCAAACCCCCCCCCAAAATTTTTAGTATTCCTCTCCAATTATTTTCTTCCCTAAATTTGTTTGGCAAACCCAAAATGAATTTTTAAAATGACTTTTTTTTTTTTTTGTAAAAAAAGCTAATAAGGAGAAACTTCTTTTCTTCTTCCAAACAAACTATCGTGGAACAATCAGAGCTTTCGCTTTCGTCAATGGCGAAGATACCATCAGCTTCCGCTACTGCCACAACAGCTCACAGGTATCTTCAATTTTATAATCTCTATTTCAATTTCAGTTTTTATAACTCTTGAATTTTGAAATCAAAACCTAGTGATTTCAAACACTAAATTCACATGAATGTGTTAGGTTTTGATATGATTAATACAGCGATTACACGTATGATAGTTGGAACCAGAGTTTGATGGATGAATATGTAACTTTGAATTTGTTATTACTCTCGCTTTCAAAATCTAACGTAGTGATTATATAACGCTAAATTTACATGAATGTTTTAGGTTTTGATATGATTTATACAGCGATTATAACTGATAGCGAGGTTGAAGTTAGTCGAAACTAGTTTGACAGTTGAGAATCTGTTCTTCAATTGTAGTTATTACTTTTCGCCTTTTGAAATCGAACCTAGTGATTATCAAACGCTAAACTCACATACATGTGTTAGTTTTTTTTATCTGATTCAAACAACGCTACTTCAATTGCGGTTATCACTCTTGATTCACCAAATCAAACCTGGTGATTTTCAAACGTTAAAGTCACGTGAAGTGTTGGTTTTCAATCTGATTCCTACTACGATTACAGCTAATATCGAGGTTGAAGTAAGTATAAACTCGCATTACAGTTGATAATCTCTTCTGAAACTGCAGTTATCGTTCTCGCCTTTCGAAATTAAACCTAGTGATTTTTTTTCTGATTCATACGACGGTTACAACAGACATTACTCTTAGGTATATCATATGTTAGGTCTTTTCCTAGCGTTTTTCATGACCTGAAGTTAGGATGTTGACTTTTTTTTTGTATATTTCAGTTGGAACAAATGTGGGAGATATCGGATTATGGGAAGTAGGCTCACGCGAAAAGCTGGTTCTAAAAAATTTCAAAGTTTGGAATCTTAGTGCATGTTCAATGCCTTTTCAAGTATGTAACAAAATATTCGACTTGAATTTCATAATCACATATGAAAGTAATTAATCTTTTTACATGAATGCAGGCGGCTCTAGTATAAGATCCAGCTATCTCGGTGAACCGTGTAATCTGGAGTCTGGATGGTTCACTGTTCGGTAAGTCCAAATAACGTAGTATTTGATAAATAATCAAGTATACTAATTTATTATTATACGTACAGGAGTTGCATATTCAAGGCACATTGTACAAATATATTCATATCATGGAGGTGATGACGTGAGACAAAACGTAGAGGTACACTTAGTTTCTTTCTGAAACATGTATAAATTATTAAATGTTAAAATGACACATGTTTAATTTGTTTCGTTTGTTTGAAGATTGATGCTCATGTGGGTGGAGCAAACGATCTTGCATTCTCTAATCCAAACAAGCAACTTTGTGTGATAACTTGTGGGGATGACAAAACAATCAAGGTTTGTTTTGTATAACGTCTCATCAATTTATAACCAATAATTTTTTTATTATGATAATAAACATTTTTTGATTCTACTAATAGGTTTGGGATGCAACAACTGGTGTAAAAAAGTACACTTTTGAAGGCCATGAAGCTCCAGTTTACTCTGTAAGTCTGTATGCCCTCACCATAAAGAGAATATTCAGTTTATATTTTCAACGGCTCTTGATGGAAAGATAAAAGCATGGTTATACGATAACATGGGATCGCGCGTCGATTATGAAGCACCCGGTCGTTGGTGCACTACCATGGCATACAGTGCTGACGTAACTGTTAGATTTATTAAACTAGTTATGTTTATGTTTTATATGTTATTCGGATATACTTATATATTTAGAAACACTTATAAGGTTAGTTTATGATAAGTTTATGTAATATTCAAGGGATAAGCGGGAAAGCTTTTCAAATAACTGTAATGGACAGTTACCCGCCAAATTCCCGAACCGCCAAAAACGTTTTAGTATAAATTGATGTCACCGGAATCAATGTCCGGTACCAAGACATTTCAGTTATACTTGAATTGTCCATTTGATTCTGTTTTGTACTTTCTGCATTCACAATTCTCATTCCTAGACATTCATTTGTTCCAATCAATCATGAACATGAATGTATCCATGTCTACAACTTCCGCTGAAAACATGAGTTCTCATCCCCAACATAGTGGTATCAGAGTCGTGTTGGGAAAGATGAACAAAACCGAAATTAAACCAAGTTCTACGTTACTTCCCTGTCAACACTGCACGGATGAGGCAAGAGAAAAAATCAAACGAAATCTAAGAGAAAAGACATGTTACTATTGTCGACAGCCGGGGCACAAGATTCACGCGTGTAAAAGAAAAGAAACCGATGAAGCGACACAATTGATACGGCAAGCAGTAAATGAAGGAATACAGAGACAAGATGGAGATGTCAACAATCATCAGGAAATGATTGTTGTCGGTACCGAAGGAGGGTTATGGAATGACATTTGGTACGTAAGTTCTGTATTTAAACATCATATTGCCGGGAATTTAAACGTGTTCAAACGAATTAAACATATAATCGGGGTTGATACACGCACTGGTGAACATAATTTTTTGTTCACACGGGGGGTTGGATCAATAGAAATAAAAACCGGAAATGAAAACATGAGAATTCAAAGCGTCTTTTATTCACCGGAACTCGATCGAAATGTATTGAGTTTAGATCAATTGACGTTGCAAGGATTTACGGTCAAAAAGGCCGGTGATACTTGTAGAATTTATCCGATGTTTTCTTGTCCGGTGAATAACTTGTTCAATGAAACGAGTGGGATGACAAGAGAAGAAGAGTTAGGCTTACAGGAGAAACAAAAGATTATCGAAGAAAATGTTCTTGATGAAGAATTCAAGCAACGCTATTTGAATTCCTATTTCGAAGAACTTAATCTGTCTTCACAAGAAACAGATTGGAGTATCATGATTGTCAATGCTATGGAGTTCAAAGAATTCGAAGATTGCAGAGCCTTTATGAATCTATTGGACGATCGAGACTTTGTCATCAAGTATAAACATATACTTGATTCAAAATTTGAGGAATTGGTTAAATGGTTCTTGTTCAATTACATGGGAATAAGAACTAGACAGGTTCCGCCAATGGATTCATATATGAGGAAAGTTAATCTACTGAGTTTGTATCTACTCGTGGCCATGGACGGTGGTTATCAAAATATAACAACCGAGAACACTTGGCCTGCAATAGCCAAAGATATGGGATTCAATTATGAAGATGGTGACTACATGAGAGCCACATATGCCGCATATCTCGACGTCTTAGAATATTACTACAATTTCAAACATGTTCAACAGAATATGCAGGACAAGAAGACAGTTTTGGAAGAAGGAACATCTACCAGTAGTCATCAAGAAGGTTCGAAGAATGCAGGAGTTGCCAAACAAAATGCGGTCGAAATGGAATCTGTTGCCTTATTTGCAGGAGTTGACGATGAAGACTGGAATAAAGGAAAGCGAAGGAAGCGTTTTTATTTCAACTATGCAAAATGGGCAATGGATGAAGCAAATCGAAGCGTACTGGATCAAGCTCGTAAACATAACCTAGTTTAAGGGGGGTTATGTTAGATTTATTAAACTAGTTATGTTTATATGTTTTATATGTTATTCGGATATACTTATATATTTAGAAACACTTATAAGGTTAGTTTATGATAAGTTTATGTAATATTCAAGGGATAAGCGGGAAAGCTTTTCAAATAACTGTAATGGACAGTTATCCGCCAAATTCCCGAACCGCCAAAAACGTTTTAGTATAAATTGATGTCACCGGAATCAATGTCCGGTACCAAGACATTTCAGATATACTTGAATTGTCCATTTGATTCTGTTTTGTACTTTCTGCATTCACAATTCTCATTCCTAGACATTCATTTGTTCCAATCAATCATGAACATGAATGTATCCATGTCTACAACTTCCGCTGAAAACATGAGTTCTCATCCCCAACAGTAACAAGGTTCATCAGCACGTTCTCGCTGTTCTTAAAGGTTTTTTTTAACGACTTTTCGAGTTTTAACGTTTTGGAATCATTTCAGGCTTTTCTCATGTGGGACAATCAAAGACGGGGAATCACATTGTCGAATGGAACGAGAGTGAAGGGGCGGTTAAACGAACGTATCTTGGTTTCCGTAAACGATCTTTAGGTGTCGTACAGTTTGATACAACAAAAATCAGATTTTTAGCAGCTGGTGATGAGTTTTTAATTAAATATTGGGATATGGATAACGTTCAGCTTTTGACAAGTGTTGATGCTGATGTAGGTCTTCCGGTAATGCCTTCATTTCATAACAAAAAACAGAATCAAAACTGTTTAACTTGCTTACAACCAATCATTGTTCTTAATTAGGCAAGCCCACAAATCTGTTTTAACAAAGACGGTGCTCTTTTGGCTGTTTCTGCTCAAGATAACGGTATAAAAATTTTAGCGAATTCTGATGGACTTCTGTTACTTGGAACGTTTGAAAATCTTTCGTTTGATGGTTCTGCCTCAAGAACTCCTGAAGCTGCAAAGGTAGATGTTATATTTTTCTAGATGTTTGTTATGTTTATTATATAACTATTTATTCTCTAATTATGTTATTTTAAATTGCAGCCTACAATAAACGTGTTATCTGCTGCGGCTCCTAGTAGTGCGGCATTAGCAGAACGGGTTGCATCTGTTGGATCCATCTCTGCAGTGGTTAGTGCTCATGTTTGACTTTGACTAGATATTCGTACTTCATAGTCTGAGTGTCAGTTTAGTAATTAAAGTACGGTGGATGTAGAACAACGATCTTTAGGTGTCGTACAGTTTGATACAACAAAAATCAGATTTTTAGCAGCTGGTGATGAGTTTTTAATTAAATATTGGGATATGGATAACGTTCAGCTTTTGACAAGTGTTGATGCTGATGTAGGTCTTCCGGTAATGCCTTCATTTCATAACAAAAAACAGAATCAAAACTGTTTAACTTGCTTACAACCAATCATTGTTCTTAATTAGGCAAGCCCACAAATCTGTTTTAACAAAGACGGTGCTCTTTTGGCTGTTTCTGCTCAAGATAACGGTATAAAAATTTTAGCGAATTCTGATGGACTTCGGTTACTTGGAATGTTTGAAAATCTTTCGTTTGATGGTTCTGCCTCAAGAACTCCTGAAGCTGCAAAGGTAGATGTTATATTTTTCTAGATGTTTGTTATGTTTATTATATAACTATTTATTCTCTAATTATGTTATTTTAAATTGCAGCCTACAATAAACGTGTTATCTGCTGCGGCTCCTAGTAGTGCGGCATTAGCAGAACGGGTTGCATCTGTTGGATCCATCTCTGCAGTGGTTAGTGCTCATGTTTGACTTTGACTAGATATTCGTACTTCATAGTCTGAGTGTCAGTTTAGTAATTAAAGTACGGTGGATGTAGAACGGGGATGCGAGAAGCTTGCCGGGTGTGGAACATAGGATTGTGGAAGAATCTAACGACAAATCAAAGATTTGGAAACTATCAGAGATTAACGAAGCTTCGCAATGTCGATCGCTGAAGCTCCCCGAGAACATGAGAGTAACGAAGGTATAATTATATTATTATATAATGATACAGCTCTTTATTTTTATAGTGTCGGAACTAATGGTGGGGTTCGTTTGTTGAATCTACAGATATCAAGATTGATATATACAAATTCGGGAAATGCTCTTTTAGCGTTAGCATCAAACGCTATTCATTTGCTATGGAAATGGCAGCGTAACGAGCGTAATTCAAGTGGCAAGGTGAATAGTGATTAAAATATTGTTAAACCAAAAGTTTGTAGCGCGATAGATTTTATATGTGGGTTTTTTACTGCAGGCGACAGCTGGCGTTTCACCGCAACCTTCAAGTGGGATTTTGATGACGAATGATGTGGCGGAGACTAACCCTGAAGAATCCGTTGCGTGCTTTGCTTTGTCTAAAAACGATTCGTATGTTATGTCTGCATCTAGAGGAAAGATATCCTTGTTCAATATGATGACATTCAAGGTGACGTTTTCATATTGTTTGACATTTGAGGTTAGACAGACCAACAGTCCTCTTAGATTTTGACTTTTGTGTTGAATTTTCGCCTCAACAATTCGATTTATATTACGAATACCATTTTTGTTGTGAAGGTTAAAAGCAAGCTTAAAGGACAAACGTATATCTGGTCTCTCCTTTTCTCATGTGCTAAATGTGCTTGTCTGATCTGGCGTTAATGCTCAGGTTAGTAAAGTTCATGAAAAATTCGTTTCCATTTTCGATTGTTTAAACTCATGTACATTTATGATATTTTTGTTTATCAACTAGATTTGCGTATGGAGTTCGGATGGATGGGAAAAACAAAAGACACCATACGTTCAACTCCCACTAGGGAGAACACCGTCACCACAATCCGACACACGTGTGCAGTTTCATCATGATCAGACCCATTTTCTTCTTGTTCACGAGACTCAACTCGCCATCTATGAAATGACAAAACTAGAATGCGTAAAACAGGCAATATTTTTATTCATTTTCTTTATAATATATGATAAATGTAACAGTGTGGTAAGATATTAAATTGATCTTTTGTTTTTCAGTGGATTCAACGTGAAAATTCAGCCATGATATCGCATGCGACCTTTTCATGCGATAGTGAACTGATATACGCAAGTTTCTTCGATGCAACCGTTTGCGTGTTCACTGCTTCTCACCTTCGCCTTCGATGCAAGATTAACCCCTTTGCGTATCTTACAAGGTATAATAAGTTATAAGTTAATAACCAAAACATATATGTCAGTTTGGTTCTTTTGAGAAATCTTGATTTTCGATGTTTGACAAAAACTCATGTATTGTCAGTAACCTTTGTTGGTGCATTCATCTGTCGTCTTCGTCTTATGTCGAGTCTCGGGTTCGTTGCGAAGTTGTTCAAGCATGATGTCATGATGATATCATCAAAGTGACATCATCAATGACATCATCACAAGAGTCAATGATGACATCATCACAAAAGACAAATCAGATTACTATATTTGAAGGTTTTCGCTTGAAGACAGATTGCATGGATTTGCTTGAAATAGTCAAACTTGTAGATTTCGCTTGAACTTATTTAGAGAATTTCGCTTGAATCATTCATGTTCATTTCAAGCGAAATCTAAAGGCTATATATAGGCATGTTATTATTTCATTTGACAGAGTTGTAACGTTTTCTGAAATTCCATACCGAGGTGCTGCCGGTGTGAGGACTGATTGTAAACGATAGTATATCAATATAATCAGTGTTAAAGTGATACGCAAGCTGTTTCGCAATCGGTTTCTTAGTTTCCGCCTCTGAAACTGATAAAGTCTCTTATGAACGACTCATTCGGGTCGCAAACCGATCCTACAAGTGGTATCAGAGCTCAGGAGGAAGAGATTTCGCCAAAACAGCTCGTTTATTGTCACTTTTTCTGATTTTCTACACCTTCTTTCAAAATCGAACAAATTTTTACGGTTAAAATAGGCTCAAATTCTCACATATTGTGCGTAATGATGTTCTAACAAACCCTTGAAAGTTTTAAAACTTAATTCGATCATTTACTTGTTCAATCGGACCAAAATAAGATCGTTTTTGCTGACATCATCAGATTTAGCTTGAAACTTACTTGTTGATTTCGCTTGTATTCACAAACATCATGATTTAGCTTGAGAATTGCTTGTTAGTTTCGCTTGAAAGTATGATATGATTGATGATTTCACTTGAATCAATACACGTAATCTAGCTTGAAGTGATTGTTTTCTGATTACATCAGAACTGTGTTCACGTGATTAATTCAGTTGTTCGATAACAAGTATGCATTGATACAAGAGTTTGTTAGTCGCGCATAAACAAACACGTGTGAATCACTGCAGTTTCATGTGATAGTATTTGATACATTTGAGTGTCACGTGTTATAGCTGTGTTATAGCTGGTAGTTCTATTTGTGTCAGCCTTTAATAGATATAGGCCCAATCACAAAATTGAAAATCATTTTGCATGTGATTTGATCAAAAGTTGTCGGCTACGAGAATTATTGACAGAACCCATGTGAGGCAATTGATGGTATATCAGATTTATTAAAGTCTTTAACCCAAGATTCTTATTTGCGGCCCATGTGCTTATGTGCTTCGAGTAGTGTGTTGTCGGATATTATAATTGAGAGTATATGTGATCTATATTAATTGTTTCAGTTTATCAATAACAGTTCACGTGATTCTCGGTTTGATATTCAAAGAGTTTTGAAAATATAAGTTTGTCGGTTCATTGAAGGATATATTGTATTGAAGTGTTTTGTCGATGCATGTGATGACTTTTTAAAGTGTTTGTCTGCCATTAAAATTGTAAGGTCACTAGTTGTTGTCAGCAAGTTTGAAATTTGTTTTGATCTAAGAGAATTTGGTCCAATCGTGTAACAGTTAGTAAAGTGAGGCTCAAATCAGATTTATTGGCATTCAAAGGTGTCGATTTAGTGGATTTTGACATCAAAATTG
Source organism: Helianthus tuberosus (assembly GCA_030545235.1). NCBI lineage: Eukaryota > Viridiplantae > Streptophyta > Magnoliopsida > Asterales > Asteraceae > Helianthus > Helianthus tuberosus. The sequence continues at coordinate 10,683,909 of CM060372.1, read as the reverse complement.
ATTTTGTTTTGAATTGGAAATTGTTGTCGGGATTATTTGAAAAATGGCAATGATCTTTGATGAACAAGAAAACAATGATCTTAAAAGGATAAATGACTGGTATCGAGGATATTTCAGTAGTTCTTATCAGAATTTGTCCAAGAATGTTTGGGTTAACCGGTTCGATTGTTTTCTGTGTAAGAAAGATGAAAAATTAGATGATCTGGAGAAGCGATTTGATTGTTTGATTGACCATTTGAAAGAAAACAAGATAATGATATCAGAAGCTGAAATAGTATCAAAGTTTGCTAATGGATTACCAGCTGAATGGGATGATTTTTTGGAAAATCTAAGAAAGAATTCTAGTTTTTCAAAATTATCTTTAAGTAAATTCATCAGTAAACTTACAACACATATGAATGATAATGAAGAGAAAAAGAGAGGGTTGTTGAATAGGATAGAAAATAATTTGAAAAAATTAAATTTGGATGTGGTTGTAGAACTGAACAAAAGAGTCTGTGTGTGTCTTAGTGCAAAAGATGTTATGAAATACGATATGAAGAGGGGTTGTTATATTGATGAGAATATGAATCCTCTTGACTTCGTTCAAATCTTTTGTGCAGGAACATACAAGATGGAGACAGAACAAGTTCAAAAAAATGAAGAATCTGTGAAGATTGAATCCTCAAGTTCTGATTCAAGTTGCTCGAAATGTGATAAACTTGAGGCTGAAAATGGCAAACTATTGAAGGATGTGGAAAAATTGACATTGGAAATCAAGAAGTTGAAAGATGAGAAGCAATTTGATGATAAACAAATTCTTGTTATGCAGGGAAATTGTGAAAAGCTTAAATCTGAAAATGTTAAACTGTTAAATGACTTGAACAGTTTGACATTAGAAAACAAAATTTTTGAAGAAAAAATTAAAAGTTTTGAAAATGAAAAATCGAAGATTGAAAAAGATTTTCAAAGTCAAATAAAAATTTTAGAAGATGAGAGAGATTTGTTTGGTAAAAACAATCTTGAAAAACAAATTGCAATCAATTCTCATCTTGAAAAGATTATTCGACTTGAGAAAGAGGCAGAATGTGCTCAAAAGAAAATAAATGAATGGGAACAAAAGTTGAAGGTGTTTGCGAATACTTCAACTATTTCTTGCCCAAAACCTTTAAATTCTGTTCCAATAAGTGACGATGTCACAAACTTTGACAAAGTCAAAGTTGAAGATTGTGATGAGAAATCTGATGATGAAAATAAAAAATTCGAAAAACAAAAATTGTTTTTGAAATTAAAAGAAAAATTTCAAGAAACTGTTCCACAATCAACTGAAAAGGGAGAATGCTCTAAGCAAAAACCTTTGAAGAAGAAAGTGGAACAAAAACAAAAAGAGAAAATTTTGAAAAATGTTCAAAAAGATAATAAAAGCTCATCAGATCGATCATCCAATCGCAATGAAAAATTAAAAAAATTGAAAAATGAAAACTCTAAAATTGTTGGCAATAAGTGGTGCAGGTCGGACCACAGTGCTTCAAAGCCAAATCCAGTAAACATGAGGAAGGAATATCACCAATCCAAACAATGCTATGATCTGAGCATCTGGTGTGAAAATGGTGATTGGTACGATAACAGAGTGTGTTACAGATGCGGTTATCAAGGACACATTGCTGTTAACTGCCAAAGTTGGAATTATAAGACGAGAAGATGCTTTAACTGCAATATCAAAGGTCACATTGCCAGAGATTGCCCAAGGAGATCAAATGAAAGATTGAGGGTTAATTCTCAGAAGATAGCAAAGAAATCAGTCAATGTCAAGCCCAAAGAACAGAAGGTTCAAGAACCTAAAGTTCAAGAAACGAAAGTGAAACTTTCTCAGGGGCAGAAAGACAGACTGAGGAAGAAGAGAAAGAAGGCTAGAGAGTATCTAGAGAAGATCTTGTCCTCGGGTTCATCTGTTGGTAAAAATAAGAGTTCTGATGAATCAACTTCCTCGATGGCAAAGTCAAGCAAGACGAATTCATCGGATACAAATCTGAGGACGAAAGAAGAGAAGAAAAAGAAGAAAATGGTCGGCGATGAATCTGAGGTATCAAAGTCAGACAAGCCACCTTCAGGCGATGAATCTGACAGGTCAAAGTCAGACAAGCCATGTGCAGGCAATGATTCTGGTTCGTCAAAACCAGAGGAGCCATTGGTTGAGGTAAAAATGGAGAATTCAGGTTTAACAATGGATGATGCAAATTTTCCATCATTGTTGAACAAGAATTCAAAATCACCCAAGGACCGTCAGGCTTGGGTGAATCTGTTTAAATGAAAAAACCTGACTTGCCGGAGATCCCAAGTTGGTAATCGCGGATCATGAATCGGCATCATTCATCATTCTTTATCATGTTTGTATAATGTGTTTTTGAGAAATTTTGCAGGACTTGCCGAAACTCCCAGGTTTGTAAGCGAGGAGTAGGAATCGACACCTTGAGAATTCAACCAAAAGATGGTAAATTGGTTGAAAAGCAGGTTTAAGTTGTATGGTTGTGATTTTTATAAGTGGTTCAGAAGTTGAATTGGATTGATCTTACAAGTGGTAAATCAGGGACATTAAGTTGTATCTGATTTCCTACATATGATTGGTAAAACAATGTGATGATTTGATCCCCAATTTTACAAGTGGTAAAATCAACAAAACTTATTTTCCGGAAAAACCATTTTGATTAAAACAAACTTAAGTGTTTTGAGATCACAATGGGAAAATAGTTTGTTATGAGGGGGAGTTCTGATTGTTTATGCCAAGTGGATGGCGAATTGAAGTGATTCGATATCAGTTGTCATGTTACTTGTACAGTTTGTTTTCAAATTTCCTAAAATGTGTTTGCATTTTAGGTGGAGTAAATTTTTAGAAAATCCAAAAACATTTGAAAATTTGAAAAAGCCAAAAACATGATAAAAATGCAAAAATGAGTTTTGTTGTAAAAAAGAGGAAATGATAGTAGATCAGTTGGACTGTCACAGCACGCTAAAGAAATGTAAAGTTAAAATGTGATAAACGGTCTCACTAAAGATGTGACGATAGGCTCAGCTAGACTAGTAGATTTGCGATAACGATACAAACTTAAATGAAAAAGCCTAGTTCTAGTGGGAAACATGGTCGAAAGCATAGTACTTAGTTTTGCCCTTCTTGACTGTGTACCTACTCAGTAATCGCTGATTGTCGAAAGACATAAAACTGGTTAAGTTTGTGAACTTTTACAAACTTTGCTGAAAAGTCGTTGTGATTGTGCATTTTATTTTGCAAAGATTTAAACTTGTTTTATTTCTTTATTTTGTTTAAGCATCGGACATCCTCTGCGTATACGTGAGTATCGACCTGGATGTTGTTGCCTAAACGTTCTGCTTTATTTTCTTTGGTGTTTCGTTTAAGCTTTGGATCACCTCTGCGTATACGGGAGTATCGACCTGGTGGTTAAAGCCTAAACAACTTCAACTTGTTTTATTTTTCTTATTTTGTTTAAACATTGGACTTTCTCTGCGTATACGGAAGTATCGACCTGATTGTTAATGTTTAAACATTCTGCTTTATTTTCGCACAAATCACAGCTGATAAAAGTTTAAAGGCATTACTTGAGTCAGTGTATTGCATGATGAGGGGATATGCTGAGATCGTGGGGTCCATAAGAACTTAGTGCTATCTTAATATACCTTAAAGTATCGGTAAGCAGATTGAAAGTTTTTAGATTGAGTTTAAGTGGACAACAATATCGTCAATCAACGTGAATCGTTTAGAGCTGAAAATGTTTAAAGCTTAACGGTGCTAGTGATTGGTCACAAAAACTGATATGATCCTCTTGCACGAACTCACAAAAATAGTATTTGTAAATATTTCTTTAATGCATTTCATTCTTTTTCAAAAATCCAAAAAGATTTTTAGTGTGTTTTAGCATAAATTTTGAAAAATACAAAAAGATTTTCGACAACTAATGTTGGAGAGCTGATATTCAAAATTCCGAGTGCTGAATATGATGAACTGGTTTGGGAGTGTGTGTATTGAATTGAGAAATTTATTTTGAAAAAGAAGTTGAGATTAGTTAATCAGGGTCATTAATTTGAATTTGATGTAACTATTTCTAGTAAGTTTTTCTTATTAATTTAAGTGAAAACTTATGTTGTGATGAGAAAATGTGTGCAGGAAATGAGCTTAAACAGAGATAAAGCCAGGGATTAATCTCAAGGTGATAGCTAATTCCAGACGGCGATCCCATCATGATGAGAGGGGGAGTCTGACGAGGTTAGAGCCAAAGAGAAGATCCTGGTTTATGCTAAGAAAGAAAAAAGACCGATAAAGACTGAAGATTGAGAATACTCGACATTTAAGACTCGTCAACATCTGAGGGGGAGTCTGTTGGTGCATTCATCTGTCGTCTTCGTCTTATGTCGAGTCTCGGGTTCGTTGCGAAGTTGTTCAAGCATGATATCATGATGATATCATCAAAGTGACATCATCAATGACATCATCACAAGAGTCAATGATGACATCATCACAAAAGACAAATCAGATTACTATATTTGAAGGTTTTCGCTTGAAGACAGATTGCATGGATTTGCTTGAAATAGTCAAACTTGTAGATTTCGCTTGAACTTATTTAGAGAATTTCGCTTGAATCATTCATGTTCATTTCAAGCGAAATCTAAAGGCTATATATAGGCGTGTTATTATTTCATTTGACAGAGTTGTAACGTTTTCTGAAATTCCATACCGAGGTGCTGCCGGTGTGAGGACTGATTGTAAACGATAGTATATCAATATAATCAGTGTTAAAGTGATACGCAAGCTGTTTCGCAATCGGTTTCTTAGTTTCCGCCTCTGAAACTGATAAAGTCTCTTCTGAACGACTCATTCGGGTCGCAAACCGATCCTACAACCTTAACGTGCACCCCATGGTGATTGCGGCTCATCCACAAGAACCAAATCAATTTGCATTAGGGCTTTCTGATGGAACCGTTCATGTTATGGAGCCACTTGAATCTGATGGCAGATGGGGCGTGCCACCATCGGCTGACAACGGATCCACAAGAACAGTACCGGCTACACCACCAGCGGCTGGTTCAGGGTCGGAACAACCGGCATAGAGGTGACCCGGTTGTTTCCGGTTGACTAAACACTTGTTTACTGTGCAGTTCCAGCTTAGTAGTTATGTTCCTGCTTCTAGTGCTACTGTTATTATTGTGGATTATTTTGTTAAAATGTATTTTGGTTGGTGAATTGACTTGATTTAACTTGTTATGTAAGATGATGTGAAGGGTGAATGCTAATTGTCTGATTTTAGTTTTCAATCTTTTAAAACGAAACCAAAAACTGGCTTTTATGATAGAAACAACCACACTTACAGTAAATTCATGTGACTATATAATAAAAATAACCACACTTACATTAAATTCGTGTGGCCACTAATACCATTTAGCCACACTTAATGGACCATTTGGTTGATTGCAATAAGCTTTTTGCCACAGTTTGTTTTAATTGATGTGTCTAATACAAAGTTTATAGTGACTCTATAATTGGAATGGTCACACTTACAACAAGTTCATGTGACCAAAGGTTATACAATTGCCACATTTAAATTACAAAATTGTTTTGTGTGACTAGTAAAAGTTTTTAGCCACCCGTACAATAAACTCATGTGACTAAATAATAGAATCGGCTACACTTGCAAGAAATTCATGTGACCATTACTACCTTTTAGCCATACTTAATAGACAAAATGTTTGATTACAAAAACCCTTTTGCCACACTTTTGTTTAATTGATGTGGCTAAAATATATTTTTTAGTAAATATATGTGACTATACAATAGAAACAGTCACACTTAAAATAAATTCATGTGGCTGTTGCAACCCTTTAGCCACACTTAATGGAGGAACTACTAGATTTTAACAAAAAATGTTGGTACATTTTAGCCACACTTTTAAGTTCTACGGCCACTAAAAAGTGTGTGTGGCCGTATGATACCTACGATGACTCGAGCTTTGGTCACACTTGACATAAAAAAAATATGTGTGGCAAAAGACATATAGTCACACTTTTTTTGTGTGGCTGTATCCCTATTTTGGCGTAGTGAAACAAGCTTGGAAACCGAAAACAGGTGAAGGTTCAGGGGGAGGCGTGAAATTTCCAAATCATCAAGAGATTGAAATTACATTTCTTGATTCTCAGGGGCAACCCAAGTCTATGAAGGCTTGGGTTCCCCTCTCCAACTAATCTCTGAGTGAGTGTGCAGGATGTTCCAGGAGGAACTATCGATAGTCATTGGATTGTTGATAGTGGAATATTCATGCACAAGAACGGCGACAAAATAAATTGTTACCTTTGATGGAGAGAAAAGGAAAAGAAGACAGAATTGTCTGTCGAAAGAAATTGAAAAGCTTCAACAAATTGAAAATCATTCCAAAGTTTAATTGTTCAAGGCTTTAATCGGGTCCCCGGGATAGATTCGAAATTAAGATGTACGCACCTGCAGCACGTCTGATGTTCAAACTCAACAAGATGAACGTGCAATGTACATTTCTTCGCGGTGTGATTGAAGAAAATGTGTTTGTTGAACAAACCAACCGGGTGTGCGGATGCCTTGGCGTGGATTGAACAACCGCACACTACTTCTCAAAGAGCAAGTCAAAGACCTTCGCTGGTGCAATGTGAAAGACCAGCCGGACCCAGAGGTTTATGATCTTGTTGCTGTGAAGAGATTTTTCATAAAATTGGAGTAGCTACAAAATCGACTTTGAAATCCACACCGGGTGGATGTCCAGTTTGGGAGAGCACTCAGATTCCTTGCAATGCACGAATCAGTTGTAGGATACGGTTTTAAATTTCTAATCTCTCCTATACTTGTCGATATTTAAGCTGCTTTATAAATTGTTATCCTCTCGTACACCACTCTTTGGCCAGACACGTTGATCTCGAATATCACCTCACACGTGATTGTTTCACTATGAAACTCGTCAATGTTGTCATGGTCCGCACCGCTTACCGACGTGCCAACTGTTTTTTTCCAAAATTCGAGAAATCATTTCTGATTAAAATTAATTTTGGTAAACGGCATTGAGGTAAAACATGAGTTAACCGACATCGGAAAATCGTTTTTGTAAATATCTTTGTGTCTTTTAAATTTATCATAGTTTGTTGATTTTAGGGGGAGTAAATCCATATTTGAAAATTCAAAAACATCGAAAAATTTCAAAACCCAAAAACAATAGAAAAACAAAAATGAGTTTCCTGGCGAGAAAAAGAGAATATGATAGTATATCAGTGGTCTGTCTAAACCTTTTTAAACTGAAATGCAAAATGAAAAATGTTAAGCAGCTCTATATAAGATGTATCGGTAGGCTCACAATCATTTTAAAGTATGCAGGGTGATATATACCTTAATCGACTGAAGACCAGGTGGGAACCGCTCATTGGCATATGGTCTTAGTACCGAAATTTCGTTTGAGAGATTGCCGAGGTTCTGAGATATTCGGTCTTTATGCTGTTTATCATCTGGGTATCATGGTTGTATCTTTTACCGAAAAATAATGGAGACGAAGTCTAGATCTTCCATGATACTATACATACGTGTACGTATTGCATTCGACCTCAATAAGTGATCAACAATCACATGTCCACAAAATAAGTGATAATATATAACAGATTCTTTGCGGGAGTCAAGTTCTTCTCTTTGCTGTACGAAAGTACTGACCTGTTCACGGACTTGCTCCTGTGCCCTCATGCATCTGAAAATCAAGTTCCTCATCAATAAGTGATTCTATCACATAGGGCTTGTTTTCAAATCAAAATAAGTGAGTTTCTCACATCTTTTATACGGTCAAACAGATGATAAACAGTATACTCACCGGTAAGATGAACTCTCGTGCATACCTTGATACGGGAATGTGTCGTGTGTGGATGAACACCGGCCTGTAAGTATAATTCATACCTTAACGTATCCCCTCGTCATGATTACATCTAATAAGTTGAGCTTCTGTGGACAACAATACCGATAATTGTTATAGGATGCTTATCTTAATGTTAACTAATTGAACAAAAAGATCGTTTTGGCGTGACCATACACTGATATGATTCTCTTACCCTCGAAACTCGCAAAAAGAATGTTTGTAAATATTTGTTTACTGCTTTCTGTTTCTGCATCTTTGTATATATTTATTTATTGCTTTCTTTTTTTAGATTTATACACATGTGTATATTGTTAATCTTTTAACAATACATATATGTATATTATCAATTATACATATATTTATATACATGTTTAAAATTGAAAAATATGTGTTATAAACCCTAAACCTTAAACCCTAAACACTAAAGCTAAACCTTAATGCTAAACCCTAAAGCTTAACCCTAATTCTAAACCCTAAAGCTAAACCCTAATGCTAAACCCTAAAGCTAAACCCTAATTCTAAACTCTAAAGCTAAACGCTAATGTTAAACCCTAAAGCTAAAGCTAAACCCTTAATGCTAAACCCTATGCAAACCCTAAAGCTAAAGTTAGACCCAAAAGTTAAAGCTAAATCCTAATGCTAAACCCAAAAGCTAAACCCTAAATACTATAGTTAAACCCTAATGCTAAACCCTATAGCTAAACCCTAAACCCTAAGGCTAAACCCTAATGCTAAACCCTAAATACTAATGCTAAAACCTAAATAACACTTATTTTTTTAATTTTGAACATGTATATACATATATGTATATTTGACAATATACACATATGTATAGTTAAAAGATTAATAATATACACATGTGTATAAATCTCAAAAAAAAAAAAATTAAAACCTTAAAGAAAAACCTCCGATTTTCCCCAAAAAAAAAAAATTGCATTTTTTACATTCTTTTTGTATTTTTTTGCTTAGGGAAAATGTATCGTCCAGAATGTTTCTCAAGTTTCTCAATTAGCCTACTACTTCTAACATGATCCTTATCCTATATATATATATATATAGGGAGGAGCTCATGCGAGAACCACCTTTATTGTGAGAACCGCGAGAACCAATATGAACACAACCTAAAATAGCTAAAAAAACCTAACCCCCCCCCCCCCCCCCAAGCTAAAAAAAACCTAAAAAAAAAACCTAACCCCCACCCCCCCAAAAAAACCTAAACCCCCTCCCCCACCCCCCAAAAACCTAACCCCCCCCCCCACCCCAAGCTAAAATGCTAAAAACTAAACCCCCAAAAAACCTAAAAAAAATCTAAAAAAAAATCTAAATTTTTTTTTTTGAATTTTTTAATATTTTTTATGTTAAAATCGCTACTTTTCCAAGCCAAATTTTTTTTTTTAAATAAATTAAAATTTTTTTTTTTCGAAAAGTAGCGATTTTTTATAAAAAAATATTAAAAAATTCAAAAAAAAAATTTTTGTGTGATTTTTAGCTATTTTTAGGCATTTTTGGTTGTGTTCACATTGGTTCTCGCGGTTCTCGCAATAAGAGGTGTTTCTCGCATGATCTTCTCCCTATATATATATATATATATGGGAGTTGGCTACAAAGTCCACTTTTTCTACAAAGTGTAGGAAGTGTTCTAAGAGTGACATGTGGCATCTAGGGTTTTTCTATTAAAGGACATAAATGTAATTCAATAATTAATTCTATTTTTGGAAGATATATCTTTAGACAGTAAAATGCTATTTTTATGGAAACTATATATGTATTAACTATTCAAAATTGGCAGTTACTTCCTTCATATCCACGATTGATTCATCCGAATTCGAAACGTAAAACACATTAATTATTTCTTGACGTTGTGTTTTATCAGTTGATGGTTTTCTTCGCACTGTGTTATATCAATTTTCACAATTAAACACACCTCTCACACATTTCGAAACATAAAACACATTCATTATTTCTTAACGTTGTGTCTTATTAGTTTTTTGGCTTCTTTACATTGTGTTATATCAGTTAACACAATTAAACACGCCACTCACACATAAAACACACCAGTATCTAAAATAAACATTATAAAACACACTAGTGTCTGACTCGATATAGACACTAGTGCCTGAAATACACAATATAAAACACACGTGTGTCTGATTCGATGTAGACACAATATAAAACACACCCGTGTCTGATCCCATGATGAACAACTTGAACGAAGAATCATTAATCTTGTTTTTTTAAGTATAGAAGATGATAAGTGTGTGTATGTGTAAGAGAGAGAGAGAGAGAGAGAGAGAGAAAGAAATGGAGAGAGAAAGAGAGAGAAGTTTCCAAAACTTAAGGAGTGCTTTTATTGAATGATGGTTACTTGCTATTTTTAAATCCCGCCAAATGACTATTTTGTCCTCCATTAATTAAACCAATCCTTATTTAAAACATAAATATTACTAAAATGCCATCAAGATGATCTCTACCATTAAAAACACCCATCCAATGGTCCAAAACACTTCCTACACTTTGTAGGAAAAACACACTTTGTAGAGGAACCTCACCCATATATATATATATATGGGAATGTTTAAATGAGAACGCTAAATATTGTGAGAACCGTGAGAAAAAATAAAAAAACCGCGAGAACTTGGTGAAAAACAATTCAAATTCAAAAAAAAATTTCTACACTTATCATTATTATTCGAATAGAATGTTAGAAATTTAATTTACACGTTTAAATTTACGTGAATTTGTAAATAAAGAAAATTTACACATGTGTAAGTTTGCCATTTACACATGTGTAAATATGTTAAATTTACACATGTGTAAAAAATCTAAAAAGAGTGATTTTGAAAGGAGAAATGAATTATTTGATGTTGAAATTTTTTTTTTTTTTTGATGTTGTATCTTAATTACAATGAGCTTTGTATTGAAAAAATTGGTTTTGATTGGTTTTTTCATTCGTTCTCACGATTCTCGCAATATTTTGTGTTCTCAAGATAACCCTCCCCTATATATATATATCTGCGTTTGGTTAATGGTTGAATGTTGTTTAGGGTTTATAATCCACGCTCAGAGTATGATATTGAAGCAACTGGAGATCTTCTTGATGACGTAGTTGCTTCTGAAATGCATTATGAGGTATCTAGATTAAATCTTTATTTCCCGTCTTGTAGCTTGCATTATGTTATGTTTTTATATACTTTTATTTTCTCCAAACCAGTTAGTCTGTTTTGTATGATTTGTTCTCGAAGATGTTAACAGGAAGACGTTGAGAAAACATGTATTTTAGGTATTGAAATATGGTTTAATGATTTTATTGTTGAAACGTTAAAATCTATTATACACATGCTTCATATGGCTGATGGATCGAATAATAGCTTTAGTCATTAAAAAATCTGTTACAATCAGAATTTTGACCTTAGTATGTTTTGATATATTATATCTTAAAGTAAACTCGGGGGGCAAAAGTGAAAGTGCACTAATTTTAACATTATTTTACTAATTTCGTGAAAATAATGTTAAAAGAGGGGAATGGTTAATCATGCATCATGTGGTGGCGTTGATAGCCAAAAGACAAGGGGGTACATGCACTAATCGGCGTTTGTCTCAATTGCTGAGTGTTATGTGCCTTATGTCCAAGGCTTGATGCAAAACTACAATCGAGCCGAGGGTCTCATTGGAAGCAGCCTCTCTATTCCTACGGGGTAGAGGTAAGGCTGTCTACATCTCACCCTCCTCAGACCCTACCTTAGCTTTGCTATTGGTGGGATATACTGAGTATGATGATGATGATGATGATGATATCTTAAAGTAAACCTTAGTGACGCCATTCGATCTTCTAGCTCTACTTAAAGTATTTAGAACACTGGTGATTTGGGGTTGCGTTTTGCAGGATGATGTGCAACTCGAAGATGTTGGAATTCAGCTCGAACCGTTCAATCTTGAACAAGAAAGGAATGAAGATTATTTTGACCAGACAGGAATGAACGTTATTTTTACCTTCATTCTTCAAGTATCTTTGTAGGATGCATGGCTTGATAGCATCGATTCTAATCCAAATCTTGCACAAAGACAATCTATGGCCACATACATTAAAGTTGAAGCTGCTGACCTTACAAGTCATTCTATAGGGAAGATTAAGAGACGGATTTCTGATGTGCTTGAACCAGGGGAAACGGTAAGTTTCTTGTGATGACACAATCACGTTAAATTCATATTATCATTGTGTCAGTAATCTCATCTCAAGGATAATTCTCTTTTTAGGTTCTGCAAGCTTTAAGAAGGCTGAAAGGAGTTCTGGTAGTAGAAAGGAAAAGATGTCAGTTGTAACAAAAGTTGTGTTTGATCAACTAACTGAAGATGCCGTGAAACTGATGGAGGATTCCGATTACAGTTGAGATCGTTTTCTTTCAAGATTTATTATACGAACTTATTATATGAAGCTGTTAACATTCTGATTAATGCTGTTGGTGCACACATCTGTCGTCTTCGTCTTACATCGAGTCTTGGGTTCGTTGCAGTTCGGAACCAGAATGATGTCATCATTCTTAATGATGACATCATCCAAGTGACTAGGGCATACATCATCAACAACATACTCTACGTGAAGATAACAATCTGTTTGCATGATTTGCACTAGAAGACAAAAGATTTAGATTGTTAAATTAGATTTTGGTCAACATATGTCAAAATGAGATTCGCTCATTTGTCAAGTGAGGTCCGCTCATGTGTCAAGTGAGGTTCGCTCATGTGTCAAGTGAGGTCCGCTTATATGTCAAAATGAGGTCCGCTTTTGTGTCATGTCCTTATAAGCGGACCTGATCTCCTATATATAGTGATCATGAGCGAATCTCACACATAGTTCTAGGTGATTGTCTTCCGGTGAGCCACGAAGTGCTGCCGAAGTGTCGACAGGTTGTACACGTCTTCAAGATCAATAAAATCGACAGTTATAAGTGTATACGTGCTGAATTACATCGTTACATTTGTTTCCGCCACTTGTTTCGGTGAAAAACTCTTCTACGCGACTCGTTTAGGTCGGAATTCGATCCTACAATTGGTATCAGAGCCAGTGGAGAAGAGTTTTCTACAATTCAGCAGCGATTTCTGTTTCTACACCTTTCTTTTCCGAAAAACAAAACTTTTTACGGTCAAAATCGGCCAAATTTCACATATATTGTGCGTAAACATGTTTTAATCAATCCTTGAAAGTTTCAAAGCTTGAATCGATCTAAAACCTTGGATTTTTGATGTTTCGCTTATACGGACTCGTGAAATTGATGATGTCATCAGCTGGTTCGCTTTTGAGGTCCGCTTATTAGGACATGTTTGTCATCTGGTTCGCTCATCTGGTCCGCTCAGCTGGTCCGCTCGTAGTTACAGTCATTTGAGATCCATTTTTCTGGTCCGCTTATTCGAACTTTCTGGTCCGCTCATTTGAACAAATAAAGTCTGGTTCTTGTTATACTAAGTCATCGAACAGGATAATCACGTGATTTCATATGGTTATGTTAAACAATTAATCAGATGTCAGTTCATGCATTGTTGTCGTTTACTAAAATTTGAGAGGTGATCAGAACTTCACGTGTTTCATAGTTGCGGCTCAATTAAATTGGATTGAAATTTAAAGTTGTCGGATATTGGGAAAAGATAAACTCTACAATCGGTGTGTCAGTTAGCATGTGAAACATATCACTGAACCATGTGCTTTGATTAATTAAGTTGTGCAAATCAATAAGAAGTTCATGTGGGATATAATCATCAGCCTATCATTACACGTGATTTTTTTTTGGTTCGGTTGAAAATTATAGAATATTGGTTGTTTGTGGTAAATGGTTTACACGTGAATTTAAGGTTTACATGTGAAAGTTAGATAAGTGTTGTCTTGTTTGCATGAAGATCAGTGTATTGATGTCATTGGTTTAAGTGAAGGTCAAATAGAATTGTGACTAATTGTTTTGTTATTTGCCCAAAGTTCATCAGTGTTAAGCCCAAGTTTAGTGTTACTCATTTTGATTTTTCGGCCCATTATTACATGTGAAACAAGGGACGGCCCAAGTTCATCGGTTGATTTTAATTGTTGAAATGTTATTGTGCGGCCCAGTTTTGTACTAATTCATAGTTCACTTCGTGTGTATTGTTCACGAGTTTGTGACAAGGGTCCATTTTGCACTAAAATCCAGTTCGTGTTAAAGTTCATCAGGTCGTTTGAAAGTTCGTCAGTGTGATTGTGAAAGAGTCGTCATTTGAATTGGATCCGGTTCATAGTTGTCCGCACAGTTGGTCAATTTTCAGTTCGCACAGAAAATCACTAGTCTGGGTACCAGTCGTATTCAATTAATCGATAAATTGTTAAACTGATTGTTTTTTGTTTGTCGACAGGTGATAAAGGTGTGTTACAAGGAGAAACAGTTCGTTTGAAAGTCATCATGGATACCGAGTTCTATAATGCGTTTGCAACACCATCTGGTCCAGGTACTATTGCTCAAGCTATGAGTTTAGAAAATGAGACGGGAACCACCCAAAAGCCCCCTAAATTGATGAGTATTGAAGAATACTACGGGTGGAAAGACAGATTCGAAAACTGGGTTCAGGCAAACCATCTTAGGTCATGGGAATGCATACTGAAGAAATATGTGTTGCCTCGAACAGAGTTGCAGGTTCTCAAAGAGTTATCAGAGTTTACGGATCAGGAACGTGTTATGTACAAAGCCGAAAAAATGATGATTAGTCTGTTGCAACAAGCCATCAAAGAAGACATTTTCATTCTGTTACAGCATGACAAAACTGCAAAGTCAATTTGGGATGCACTTAAAGTCAAATTTGAGGGTAGCGAGAACATGATAAAGAGCAAAAAGGCGTTACTAAAGAAAGAGTTTGATCTGTTCAGTAGTTTACCAGGTGAAGACACAAAGAAGCTGATTGAGAGATACTGTCACCTAGTGCGATCAATGTCGATGTTGAGCATTACCAAAGATCGTGAAGAGTGGGTAGACAAGCTTGCTGATGCATTACCTCAGAAAGAGTGGGGAACTTATTTGATGATTCTGAAAAACACGGGTGTTTATGATGGGTTGACAATATCTCAGTTTATTGAAAAGATCGAAAGCCAGGATCTGGAGCAACAGAAGATAGCTAGGATGAACAGTCCGAGTGGTCAACATGATATTAAAATGTACTACAAAGGTAGCATTCCGGTTTCAGAATCTGAGAGAAGTCCGAAAATTCAGACTGCATTCAGTGCTGGGGATTCATCAGAAAAAGCTGATCAGGGTTCAGGCAAAAGCACCAGTGGATTCTCATCATTTCCGAGTGTTAATCCTAAAGAATCTGTTGATACATATTTTGTGGACACGACTCAGCTCGGTTCAACTCAGCTCAGTTCGACTTAGTTTCGACTCGAAGACACGAAGATCAAGACGAAGACTTGTGTCTGTACTTTGTCTGTAATGTGTCATGATACAAAACGATGTCTTATGTTAGATTTGTTGCTATGTGCGTTCGATGTAAGTTTGACCAGGTCAACCATCCTCCGGTTTGACTTGGCCAAACAGTTAGCACATTGGTTGAAACATGCTTGTGTCGAAGGATGTCATCGAAGGATGGTTTGTATCCTTCGATGACCTCGAAAGATAATGTCATTCGATAGATACAGATGGACCTCGAAGGATATCATCCTTCGAGGTATGTATGGATCTTTCGGTAGAATTCTGGTCGATAGATGATCCTTCGACCAGATTACCGTATCCTTCGACCATAGCTGCTGTGTCGGGTATAAATACCCATGTGTTGTGTTCATTTCAGGTAGAAGCACTGAGAGACGAGAGAGAGACAGAAAGACAGAAAGATACACTCGAGAGATAGGGAGAGCATTCTGCCAAGAACACACACACACATTAGAGAGTTTGCAATACAGATTTGTAAACCTTGTGCTTGTAACCGGAACCTTTCATACGCATTAATACAAGTGGTGTTAATCGTTGAACCTTGTGTGTTTTGTGTTTATACTTGTCTCAACTCGGTTTGCATGCTAGCTTGGATTCCGCACTCGCTAGTGTGTTAATATAACAAGGATAAGGTTTGACCTCATCCTAGAGGGACCTACAAGTGGTATCAGAGCCTTGGCTCTTTTCCTTGTTAAAACCGAGTGTTTTAGAGTGTGTTTCGGACTTTTGAAGTTTATATTTTCTGGAAATTTTGTGTTTAAAACTTCGAAAATCTGCTTGTTTTGCTGAAATTTTTATAAAAACTTTGTTGTTTATCTCTTTCACATGTTAAAGAGTGGTTTTTATTGAATTTTCGGCCAAAACTCGTGTTCGGCAGTTGTCGGTTCATCAGAAAATTCAAATTTTATGGGTTTGTTCTTGATATCTTCATCATATATTCAAGTGTTCTTCAAAGTGTTACATATTTTGATCTTGTTTTATTATTGTTGAAAGTTGTTTGTGCATTGGGAAGGGTTAATTGGTTAAAATATTCAAACCAAATCTGGTTTTGGCAGAAAGCACGTCTGAACATACCTTCTGCCGAAAGTTTTTACCAACCCGTCACCTTTCTCACCAAACTGTCAACTTTGTGTCAGTGTGTCAGTGCTCATCGAAAGATATCCTTCGGAGTCGAAAGATCATCTTTCGATCAAGGAGGTTCGACAGATACCCATCCTTCGAACATCTTTCGAAGTCAGTGAGTTATCTTTCGAGCCAAGGAATCTTTTCGAAGGATATATTGTTCGAGCTACTGTTACATTTCGAAAGATAAGGATCCTTCGTCTTGGAGAATCTTTCGAAGTCTTTGTTCGAAATTCAACAGTGATCTTTCGAACACTGTTGATCCTTCGAACAAGTGTCTGTCTTTCGAACAAGTGTTGATCTTTCGACCCTAATCTGTTTAAGTTTAACAGTTTGTGTTTTTCAGGTCTTTCGAACAGGGATCCTTTGGCTGGTTGTTATCATTCGAAAAATTAACATAGTTTGTGAAAATTAATTTTTTTTAAAAAAAATCAATTTTCACTTGATATATTATTTTTTATAAAATGGGAACAAACGGTGAGTGGTGGACTCAATTAACTTCGACTCCACAATCATCAGCTACACAACCTGAGCCAGAGTTCGACAAAAATGCATTCTTGCGAGCTATTGCCCCAACCCAAGCTGCAATGATAACTGCAAATCAATGGGCATTGGTCACAAATCAAAGCAACAACATTCAATCTATGATGCAGAACGACAGTGAAACTGGTACAAGCACAAAACCGCCAAAGTTAAATCACATCAATGATTGGGGATGGTGGAAAGAAAGGTTGAGAACTTATGTTCAGGGGCAAGGTCAAGATCTATGGATGTGTTTCTTCACTCCATTTGACAGTGAGTTGGAAGTTGCAGGATCTAATCCACAAACTTACAGCACTCTGTCTGATGAAGATAAGAAGAAGTTTGAGTTAGAAAAGAAAGCATTCATGATTCTCACACAAGCTCTTAACAGAGACATATATCACCAGTTTGTTTACTGCACGACTACTAAAAGCTTGTGGGATATGCTCATGTTACGATGTGAAGGAAATGCTCAATCTAGAAAGATTAAGCAAGATTTACTGAAGAAAGAGTTTGAAGGATTCACGTGTGTGGAGAATGAGACTTTGGCAGATTTATCTACAAGGTTCCATCACTTGTTGAGCGAGATGTTTGCTTTTAAAGTCACTGCCACTCCACAAGAAATAACGAAGAGATTTGCTGATAGCTTACCAGCGAAGTGGAGCAGTTACCTTGAAATTCTCAAAGAAAATGGTGTTTTAGACACAATCACCGTTTATGATTTAATTCAAAAATTGGAGAACAAGGATGTGGAAGAGAAGCTTAAGGCGAAAAGAACACTAACTCCTCAAAGTCCTGAGATGTACTTTGGGATTGCAGGAGGCATCAGTGGAGAAAAACCAGCTTCTCAACACGCGAAGCTTCAGACAGCTTTCGTCTCAAACACCGGACCTTCCACAACAGATCAGTTTGATCCTTCAGCATACTCGATGTATCCAAGACAAAATCCTTCTTCTCAACAACAACCGACAGCTCAGAAGCAACAACCGCACCAGCAAGGGTTTTATGGAAACTCTTCAAACTTTCAAGCCACTTCCAATCCAAACACTGTCAGATTAGACACTTCCAACTTTTCCAAAGTCAGTGTCGAAATAGCCAAGGAGCATATGGAGATGTTGAATACCTTGGTTAGTGCTTATTGTGGATTGATCGCAGGTCAGATTGGGAATATCAATCTAACCAATGAAGATTATCAGCAAGTGGATAGAGATGAGTTTGAAATGATGGATATCAAATGGGCTCTTGCTAGTGCAATTCGAAGAGCAAAGGAGTTTATGGAAAGAACTGGGAGAAACAACTTGGAAAGCAAGAAAGACACCAAGTATGGGTTCGACAAGCAAGCTGTAACATGCTTTAACTGTGGTGAACGAGGTCATTTCAAAAGGGAATGCACAAGACCTGCTCAACATGGAAACCAAAATCCCTTCAGAAATCAAGGCAACCAGCAGAACCAGAACAGGAACAATGTTCGTACGTTGATACCTGTCAACAACCAAAGCCAACCAGGGTCATCAAATGCCAACCGGGGACTCGTGGTTCAAGTAGATGAAGGTTGTGATTGGTCGCTTCAGCTTGGAGAAGGAGGAAATGGTGGAACAGCATGTTATGCTAAAGTGACTGAGAAGGTAGTAGAACCCGTGTCTGCTGGTGAATCTTCAGAAGATGAAGATAGTTCGGGTTATAGTGGGAGCATGGATGGGGAATCACTTGATGCTGGTGATTTATCAAGTGATGCTTTAGATTTGAAGGTTGATGAACTTCTGGCTGAAGCTGAAGTATTATGCAAGAGGAGATCTATTCTATGTCAGAAATCTGCTGGAACTTCCGAGAAGCTTGCTAAGTTCTTCTCTGAAGATGGATCTTTTTCTTTCCATTCAGCCTTTACGGCTAATGTCGACAGTTCATCAAGCCAGGTATGTGTCGATGAACCCACTGTAGTTAGCTGTGAAAATTGTGATAGTTTAAAGGTTAAATATGCTGAACAGGAAAAGCAGTTTGAGATCACACACAAACACAATCAAGAATTGATTGTAGATCTTTCTAAAGCAACTGAAGCTAACTTGTTTTTAACCAGAAATGAAAAGGAATTTAAAGCAACAATTGCGTCATTAAAACATGATGTTTCTGAATTACAAAAGGCTGTTTTGAGAAAACAACATGCTAATAATGATTTAATTGACACAATTGAAAAGCAAATGGTAGAGTTAGCAATAGCTAGATGTGAATGTGAGATAATTAAGCAGAAATTGGAAAGCTATTCCAATTCCCGCTATGTTTTGGATCACATTATTTATGTTCAAAAGAAGAAGGGGGATAGGAAGTGTAATGGATTCAAATCATGTCCTCCCCCAATGAATCACAATTACTCCAAATTGCCTGATGACGAGGATATGCCCCGTTTTGAACCTACTGTGCCACTCAATCTAGATGATTTTGCAGCAGGCCTAGGGTTCACAACTGGTACATCATCCTCAGGTCAATCAGAATCTGAGAATGTGACAGATTCATCGTGTGTTAGGGAACAGAGTCCTCTCATTGTTGAGGATACTGATTCTTCGGACGATGAATCTGAAGTGATTGTGAACCAACAGTCTAACTCGGTTACAACAAATATTCCAATTGAGAATCACATCTTATGTGATCCACCAGTAGAACCGAGTAAGACTGAAATGTCAAAACCTATGGAGTTCCTTGTTTCTAGCAGTGAAGGGAATAACTTGTTGTACACGCTCAAAGGAGATGACAAAATCTACTCTAACAAAGATTTTCCAATTAAAAATGTAAATCAAGATTTAATTGAGCAAATTTTTGAAGGATGTATTGACAAGTTTTTGGGGAACAAAAGTGACAAAGTTACCGTCACTCAATGTGATCCAATTCCATGTGAACAAATTAGAAAACAATACGGAAACCAAAAACAACCAATTGAGCGAAAACAACAAGTGAACTCCGGAAAGGGTAGGGTACAGGGAAAGAAGGCTCAGAACAAGAATGTTCAAGCACCTAAAGTTCAGCAGCAAAAGGTGCAAAACAAAAGAGCTCCTGTTAAGAAGCGAGAACCGAAAGTGAACTTTGTTGGATCCAAGGGTACAGATAAACTTGAAACATTTCAGGATAAATCTAACATTGATTTTGTAAAACAAGTTAGAATTTTAAAACGAAATGATCATAATAATTACACCCAACATACAAACGGATGTGATTTAGGTCCAAGTACATCTAGATCACAAAGTTCATGGTCTGGTTCTCAGTCTGGTCATCAACATGTTTCTCCGAGGTTTGTAGAGCGGAGAATGTGTTTTGAGTGTGGCACAATTGGGCATATTGTAAGATACTGCCCATACCTGCAAAAGTTGAAGGCTCCCCAAGAAACCAATTACCAAAAACGATCAGTTTCCCCGAAACAAGACCCACGTGTCTTGAAAGAAAGGGAAAAGAAGTTAAAACAAAAGAATCAAAAGGTAATTGAGAAGGCCTTAAAATCAGAGGTCAGAGAAGAAAAACCTGTTCAAGCAAAACCTAAAACGGTAAAACCAGTAAATGCTAAAGCAATAAATTCAAATACTGGTAAAGGACAAACAACTTGGAAACCCAAACAGGTAATTCAATCAGGGGGAGCACCTGAGGTTCTTTTTCCTAATCATCAAGTGATTGAGATCACTTTTCTTGATGATCAAGGACGACCCAAGTCCACAAAGGCTTGGGTCCCCCTCTCCGTCTAATCTTTGAATGAGTGTGTAGGATATTCCAGGAGGAACTTTCAATAGTCGTAAGATTGTTGATAGTGGAATGTCCATGCACCAAATAGGCGACAGAAGAAATTGTTGCCTTTGATGGAGAGAAGAAAAGAAAAGGAAAAGAGAAACAGAATTGTCTGTTGAAAGAGTTTGAAAAGCTTCGACAAAAATGCAAAGCCTTTTACAATCAAGCTTTGATCGGGTCCCCAGGGTAGATTCAAATCAAAATGTACGCACCTGCAGCACGTTTGAGGTTCAAAATCAACAAGATGAACGTGCAGTGTACATTTCTTCGCGGTGTGATTGAAGAAAAAGGGTTTGTTGAACAAACCAACCGGGTGTGCGGATGCCTTGGCATGGGTTGAACAACCGCACACTACTTCTCAAGAGATAGACAAAAACCTTCGCTGGTGAAATGTTGAAGACCAGCCGGACCCAAAGGTTTATGATCTTGTTGCTGTCTAGAGACTTCTCAGTAGCTACAAAGAATCGACTTTGAAATCCACACCGGGTGGATATCCAGTTTGGGAGAGCACTCAGATTCCTTGCAATGCATGAAGCAGTTGCAGGATACGGTTTTAAAATTTCTAATCTCTCCTTTACTTGTCGCTATTTAAGCTACTTTATAAATTGTTGTCCTCTCGCAGCACTCTTTGGCCAGACAATGTTGTCATGGTCCGCACCGCAAACCGACATGCCAACTGATTTTTCCAAAATTCGATAAATCTTTTCAGATTAAAAATTAATTTTGGTAAACGGCATTGAGGTAAAACATGAGTTAACCAACATCGGAAAGTCATTTTTGTAAATACCTTTGTGTTGTTAACATTTTATCTTAGTTTGTTGATTTTAGGGGGAGTAAATCCAAATTTGAAAAATCCAAAAACATCGAAAAATTTCAAAAACACAAAAACAATAGAAAAACAAAAATGAGTTTCCTGGCGAGCAAAAGAGAAAATGATAGTACATCAGTGGTCTGTCCAAACCTCTTTAAACCTAAACTGAAAAACGATAAGCAGCTCTATATAAGATGTATCGGTAGGCTCACATTCATTTTAAAGTGTGCAGGGTGATATAAACTTAAATCCGACTGAAGACCAGGTGGGAACCACTCATTGGCATATGGTCTTAGTACCGAAATTTCGTTTGAGAGATTGCCGAGGTTCTGAGATATTCGGTCTTTATGCTGCTTATCATCTGGGTATCATGGTTGTATCTTTTACCGAAAAATAACGGGGACGCAAGTCTAGATCTTCCATGATACTATACATACGTGTACATATTACATACTGCATACGACCTCAATAAGTGATAAACAATCACATGTCCCACAAAATAAGTGATAAAATATCACAAATTCTTTCCGGGAGTCAAGTTCGTCTCTCTGCTGTACGAAAGTACTGACCTGTTCACGGACTTGCTCCTGTGCCCTTCATGCATCGAAAATCAAGTTCCTCATTAATAAGTGATTCTATCACACAGGGCTTGTTTTCAATCAAAATAAGTGAGAATCTCACATCCTATACGGTCAAACAGATGATAATCGGTATACTCACCGGTAAGATGAACCATCGTGCATACCTTGATACGGGAATGTGTCGTGATGTGGATGAACACCGGTCGGTAAGTATAAATCATACCTTAACGTATCCCCTCGCCATGATTACAAATGATAAGTTGAGCTTAAGTGGACAACAATACCGATAATTGTTATAGGATGCTTATCTTAATGTTAACTAATTGAACAACAAGAGCGTTTTGGCGTGACCATACACTGATATGATTCTCTTACCCTCGAAACTCGCAAAAAGAATGTCTGTAGATATTTATTTACTATTTTCAGTTTATGCTTCTTTGTATATATTTATTTATTGCTTTCCGTCTTTACATTTAAAAAAATGAAAAATTCCAAAAAGATTTTAGGTGTGTTTTAATATAAACTTTATAAAATCCAAAAAGATTTTGCTTCTAGTTTATTTTTGATTGACTGATGTTGGAACTCGAGTCTATCCTACCCAAAATCCTGATCGTAAGCCGAAAAACAATTGCATCTTCATAAACAGTCGAAGTTAACAAATTTTGAAAGTTAAAGGATTAAAATTGAATATTTTTCTAAACTTTCAAAATGTTGTCGGTTGGTGTTTGATTGAGATTTAATCTCATATGTGTCATTTGTTTAAATGTTAACTATATTCCAAGCGGTGTTCTCATTATGCGTTTAGCTTTCTTGCATGTGCAGATGCTAAAGGCGAGGAGAACATGTTCGATGAAAAGCTTTGGAATGAAGACACGAAGTGGAGGCACTCAAAGGATAAAGTGATCGAGTTGCCGCTGACCCTTCATCAACACCACAAGGATCTGAAGAATTGACAAGTCAAAAGATTCACGAGCATGACTCAATGGAGAGTTCAATCTAAGGGGGAGTTTATTGGCACACTTCCTAAACAAAAAAGGGAGTTTGTTGATACACTTTCTACTTACGACACGTGAAGACTTTGAAGATCCTCCGACGTGGAAGACATCGAAGTTGAACCTCACGAGTAGCGTCCAAGGGGGAGTTTGTTGATACATATTTTGTGGACACGACTCAGCTCGGTTCAACTCAGCTCAGTTCGACTTAGTTTCGACTCGAAGACACGAAGATCAAGACGAAGACTTGTGTCTGTACTTTGTCTGTAATGTGTCATGATACAAAACGATGTCTTATGTTAGATTTGTTGCTATGTGCGTTCGATGTAAGTTTGACCAGGTCAACCATCCTCCGGTTTGACTTGGCCAAACAGTTAGCACATTGGTTGAAACATGCTTGTGTCGAAGGATGTCATCGAAGGATGGTTTGTATCCTTCGATGACCTCGAAAGATAATGTCATTCGATAGATACAGATGGACCTCGAAGGATATCATCCTTCGAGGTATGTATGGATCTTTCGGTAGAATTCTGGTCGATAGATGATCCTTCGACCAGATTACCGTATCCTTCGACCATAGCTGCTGTGTCGGGTATAAATACCCATGTGTTGTGTTCATTTCAGGTAGAAGCACTGAGAGACGAGAGAGAGACAGAAAGACAGAAAGATACACTCGAGAGATAGGGAGAGCATTCTGTCAAGAACACACACACACATTAGAGAGTTTGCAATACAGATTTGTAAACCTTGTGCTTGTAACCGGAACCTTTCATACGCATTAATACAAGTGGTGTTAATCGTTGAACCTTGTGTGTTTTGTGTTTATACTTGTCTCAACTCGGTTTGCATGCTAGCTTGGATTCCGCACTCGCTAGTGTGTTAATATAACAAGGATAAGGTTTGACCTCATCCTAGAGGGACCTACAGAATCAAATTCAAGTTTTCAGTCACAAAGCACAAAAACAGGAAATGGCTACGTGATTCAATGTAACATCGCTCTAAATCTTCCAGAAGGTCAAAGCTTCTCAGAAGACACTGCTAAAGACCACATGGCTCTACTTGGTTCCGTATTGTTATCTTATGAAGGTCTAGTTGCTGGTCGGATCGGAAATCCCATGCTCACCAAAGAGGATTACGATCAAATAGACGCAGAAGAGATGGAACTGATGGATATCAAATGGTGTCTTGCAAGTGTTCTTAGACGTGCTGAAAAGTTCAAAGCAATTACCGGGAGAAATGACTTTCTTGATGCTTGTGTATCTACTTTAGGTTTTGATAAATCTAAAGTTACTTGTTTCAGATGCAGGGAAAAAGGTCATTTCAAGCGGGAGTGCAAGAACAGGGAAGCTAGTGGTGCTCAGAATCCGTTTGGAAAAGATGATTACTACCGGAAAGCCATTTATCAGCAAGTTGGTCAATCACAAGATTCACAGACAGCTCATGGTAGAAAGATTGAGGATTCCAAGAGAGCGTGTGCGGTAGATTTCAACTGGAGCAACTATATATCTTCTGATAGCAAAGCATGTATAGTCGATCAAGATGATGAAAAACTACCAGAAGGTTTCAGTTGGGATATGTTTGTAGATGAAAAGGGAGAGTTCAAAGCGTTCATTGCCAAGATCATCCGAGAGCCAGATTTGTTAGCTACTTGGATGAGATCTATCGGGGAAAATGTGAAAAGTGAAGATGAAAAGTCTGTGTCAACCGATGAAGGGTCAGATAGTACTGATAAATTTTCAGAGATATCTGGAGAAATTTCAGAAGATTTAGATGAAAGTTTACAAAGTTCAGATGAGAGTGTTCAGAATGTTGTTACTTCAGAAAAGGAAGTGGTTTTTGATCAAACACCAGTTGATTCTGGTTTATCAGATGCTAGTTCTGAAAAATCTGTAGAGTTTGATCAAACACCAGTTGATAGCAGCAGTGATGATGAGGAGGAAAAATATGTTAATGTTGCCAAATCTCATCTTTCTCCTGAAAGTTTTCATTTCTATTTTGCAGATCGAGTAGAGAAACTAAAGGAGAAAAGAGCTGCTAAAGAACAACAAACTGAATCTGATGGTGATGTTCAGAATGTTGAAAGTGTTGTTAAGAAGATTACCGAGGTTGAAAAAGAAGAAGAAAAGGTGATTGAAGTAGAAAAAGTGATTGAGGTAGTTAAAACAATCGAAGTTGAGAAGATTGTTGAAGTCGTCAAGCCTTGCGAGAAGTGTTTAGAAGCATGCAAGGAATGTGTTGCAAAAGACGACATAATCGCTGAGTATGAGAAGAAGAAAGAGCAGTTACTGTTCAATCTCAATTATGTGAAAGAATCTTATGATGTCTTGAACAAAACAGTAACTGGTCTTCAAAAGACAAATTCAGAAAGAGAACAAGCACTAACAATGATGAATGCTGTGATTATGACAAAGCAAAAAGCTATCAACTTTTACATCGAAGAGAGTGCTAAATGGAAGCAAGAGTTGGAAATAGAGAAGATTGAAAATGGGAGAATTAGACGTTTATTACAAAGTTATTCTAGTTCTGATTATCTTATTGATCGTATTTACCCAACTGTTGCAGGTATGGAAGTTTTTCAAGATGAGAAGCCGAAGGAAAAGAAAGATTGTGGTAAGAAACCGACTGTTAGATATAACAAGTGTCCGCCTCCAATTTGGGAAGGGTATTCTCCTAGAAAACCAAATGAGGAGCAACTTGAAAAAGCAGTCAATATAAAGCTAAAAACCGACACAACTGACGTTTTACCAGATAACATTGATGTCACGTTTACTTCGTCCGATACTGATCATGAGTCTGAGTTAATCAAAAAGGTGGTCGATCAGGTGTTGGATACTGAGGAGGAGTCTGAGTCAAAGTCTGAGTCTGGAGGGTCAAATTCGTCAGTCAACAGTCCAAAGTCGTCGGTCAAAAAGGCTTATAGTAAAGAATTTTTGTTATCGAAAGCAAATTTGGATGATGAAACATTTGAAGTTGCATATACTTTAAATGATTCGGACAAATTATACTCTGACAAAGAGTTTCCAATAAGAAGTGTTCGTTTTGATATGATCAAAAAGGTTTTCAAAATGACATAAATTAATATTTCTAAAATAAAAGATTTAAATCTTACTGAAAAACCTAAAAAGTACACTTCAAGAGTTCAACAACGTCTAAACAAGAAAAAGGGTTACAATTCTGGTTCTGGTTTTCAAAAGAAATCAAACCAAAATCGTAGCTACAAAAAGAAAGGTCTTGGATTTATTCCACCAGAAAATCATAAAAATTTGAAAAATTCTAAAACAAAAACAGAATTTGTGTCAGGTGGACTTGCAGAAGAGGAACAGAAGAAACCATTCTGGAGACAGTCAAATCAAGAATTTCTTGCTGAAAAGAAAAAGAATGGAACTGAAGTGTTTTATCAAAGAGAGACTCGTACCTGTTACAAATGCAATGAAGCTGGTCATATTGCATGGAACTGTCCGAAAAATGCCAAGACAAAACAGGGAGTTTCTAGGAAACTGAAAGAAATAGTTGTTGATATTGAATCACCAACTGAAAAATTTAAAATTTTTGAAAACTCAACTTATGAGGTTGGTGAGTGTTCTAAAAAGAATTTTTATAAAAAGAAAGAGAATGACAATCAAGTGTGGGTTGTTAAGAAAGTTGATGAGAAAGTCGGCGATGAATCTGGTTCAACAAAGCCAGAAGAGCCACAAGGTGAGGTGAAAATTTCAGTGAATGATGATGAGTTTCCATCACTGAAGTTTGAAGAGGTGAAAAAGAAAGTTGGAAAGATTGATATCTCGAATCAGTTTTATAAAGAGAATAATAAGTTTGATGTCGAGAAAACATTTAATGGAAGTGTAAAGAAAATTTTTGGGAAAATGTTGAATGGGAAAGCTAAGGGGGTTAAAGATTTTTATGCAATTAAAAAGGCAACTTACAACCCTACTGCGCAAGAGTTGAAAGCCATCAAGTCTGAAAAGACTTGGATGGAAGTTTGTTTCCCATGATAGTCTCAGGACTATGCCGGAGATCCCAAGTTTATATCGTGGATCAGGAATCGGCATCTTTCTAATGTTTGAAGATTTTGATTGAAAGATTTTGATAGTGTTTGAATGTTTACAGGTTGAAGGACTATGCCGGAGCTTCCAGATTGGTAAGTGTGAAGCAGGAATCGGCATCTTGATTAGTAAAATGGTTTGTGTAGATGTTTTATTCCTACATGTGGTTATATGTTTTGGATATTCTTACAAGTGGTGAGAGGTTGATTCTGACAAAGTAATTACTCAAGGTCATTAGTTTGAACTTGATGTAATACTTATACAAGTGGTTAAAAGTAGACAATGTGATGAACCACACCCCGAAACTACAAATGGTTTAAAATCAACAAAACGTATTTTCCGGACAAATCATTTTGGTTAAAACAAACTTAAGTGTTTTGAAATCATAATGAGAAAATAGTTTTGTGAAAGGGGGAGTTCTGATTGTTTATGCCAAGTGGATGGCGATTTGAAGCGATTTGATATTGGTTGTCAAGTTTTTGTACAGTTTTTTTTTTCAAATTTCCTTTAATGTGTTTGCATTTTAGGGGGAGTAGAAATTTCTGAAAATCCAAAAAACATTAGAAAATTTGAAAAAGACAAAAACATGATAAAAATAAAAAATGAGTTTTAGTGTTAAAGAAGAGGAAATGATAGTACATCAGTAGACGGTCACAGTATGCTTAAGAAATGTAATGTTTTAATAGCGTTAAATAGTCTCACCGATGATATGCCGATAGGTTTTTACACATTTAGTAAGCTTTTTCGGGATATAAACTAAATTTCAAACTTGCTTATTTCATGGGGAACACTACTTGGATATATAGGTAACCCCTGAAATCTCGTTTGAAAGGTCCCTCTTTCTGAGATACTAGGTCTTTATACTCAGTGATATCTGGGGTATTATCCCGGGACTTCTGCTGAAAGGAATTTCTGACCTAGTCCCCGGAGAATACTTTCCGCATGCTTGAAATATAGCGCAGCCCTCAACAAATTGATGAAACAATAAAATTGATAGTCATTGCTGTTGTAATGCAAAAGATCCTCTAAAGGGGACCCACCAAAAGTCGAAGCCGTCATCTCTCTGCGTATCGAAAGATCGACCTGAGCTCTCACGGCCCTCGCACTATAATTTATTCCCTTACAGATATCATCTGTGGTATACTCACCTGTAAGACTGAATATTGGGATCTGGATACGGGAGTATATTCAAGTAGTGGGACACACGGATAAGTTCAAGTGCTTAAAACATTAATATCGTATCTCGGATCAGTTGAACTTTGTGTGAAAATTTAAGTGGACAAGTATACTGACAATCTAAGTGAATTGTTTAGAACTTAAAATGAAATGAAGCTTAACGGTGTTGGTGATTTGTCTCAGAAACTGATATGATCCTCTTGCACAAACTCACAAAAATATTGTCTGTAAATATTTTATTTCTGCATTTTTAGTCTCTCAGAAATTTCAAAAAGATTTTCAGTGTGTTTTAGCATAAACTTTTGAAAAAGTCAAAAAGATTTTCGACAACTCATGTTGGAAAGCTGATTTTCAAAATTCCGAGTGCTAAACTTGATGACATTGTTGTGAGGGGAGTGTATTTTAAATGTCAAAATATGTTTTTAAATCAACAAGTGGTTCATCATGTATGTGATCTGATGGAGAGTGATTGGTTATGTTTATGAGAGGGAGTTGTCTGATTATTGCAGAATGTTTACATTGAATTGTTAAATACGTAAAATTTACTTTTAGGTAGAGTGTGTTTGTGCAGGTTTAAGTTTGAGCTGGATTGATGATCCTGAGATGGATGATAGTCAGGTTGCAATCTTGGAACAACATCAGAAAGAATCAGCCAGATTACGATCCTGAAGCAGATGATGCTGAAGAACTAACGGAATGCCAGCACATTGCAAGGGGGAGTCTGTTAATTTTGAGAGAAAGAATGAAGCTCAAAGACTGGTCAAGACTGAAGATGCAAAGACTCAACATGTAAGACTCGTCAACATCTGAGGGGGAGTCTGTTGGTGCACACATCTGTCGTCTTCGTCTTACATCGAGTCTTGGGTTCGTTGCAGTTCGGAACCAGAATGATGTCATCATTCTTAATGATGACATCATCCAAGTGACTAGGGCATACATCATCAACAACATACTCTACGTGAAGATAACAATCTGTTTGCATGATTTGCACTAGAAGACAAAAGATTTAGATTGTTAAATTAGATTTTGGTCAACATATGTCAAAATGAGATTCGCTCATTTGTCAAGTGAGGTCCGCTCATGTGTCAAGTGAGGTTCGCTCATGTGTCAAGTGAGGTCCGCTTATATGTCAAAATGAGGTCCGCTTTTGTGTCATGTCCTTATAAGCGGACCTGATCTCCTATATATAGTGATCATGAGCGAATCTCACACATAGTTCTAGGTGATTGTCTTCCAGTGAGCCACGAAGTGCTGCCGAAGTGTCGACAGGTTGTACACGTCTTCAAGATCAATAAAATCGACAGTTATAAGTGTATACGTGCTGAATTACATCGTTACATTTGTTTCCGCCACTTGTTTCGGTGAAAAACTCTTCTACGCGACTCGTTTAGGTCGGAATTCGATCCTACAAATGCTAATTTCTTGCTGCAAATATATACGATGAAAAACAGGAGGTCTTCCAGAGGGAAGCAGGTTAGAACTATACTTAGCCTGAATCAAGTGTTCATAAAAAATTTGATTAGCACAATAACACAGTCTTATTGTTGATTTATTTTGTCTTAAAAAGAGGGATTTGAGAAGCTAGCACGGGCTAGAGGGGAAGGCTCTTCTTCAAGTTTAGCAAACGTGCAATCCGATTACTCCATGGCCAGTGACTTCAATCTTAATGGAATACAAGCAACAGAAAATACTTCGAACAATATGAGGTCATGAAAGAAGTTACATGTTAAATAATGGTCCTTTAAAGGCAACATTAAACTTATACTATTTGTGTTTTTGATGCTTAGGAGCAACAACAAGATAGTGTGCATAAGGAAGGGGGGCATGAAAGAGGTACTTTAGTGGTTGGGTAAGCAACCTCTATTCTGATTATTTGTAAATACAATTTTTAACCTCATTCAAGGTTTTTGTTCTCATCTAAAACATTGTATCTCATTTTTCACTAGAATTGTCATTTTTGGTCATTTTATATGTTAAAGTCTTCAATAATCAAAGTTTGTGGTGGAAAAATGGCCGGTTGATAATGGGTCAAAACGTACTTAGGCATATTTGTTAATGAAATAATGTTAGAAAGACAAACCTATAGTAATATCAATATTTTTGTATTTTCTTCTAGATAGTCTTTTTGAGTATGCATTATTTGAGCAACTTCACTAATTATTTGTTATACATGACTAGATAAAGAATTTACTAAATCAACAATGAATGGAGAACCTTGGAGTGTCAGGAAGTTTGTTAATAATCCCTGGCTTTCTCTATGGTCTGAACATCTCGGTCTTCACGCTGAAGAGGTTAGTACCGGTTTACCAACTTATAAACAGTAATGAAAAACAAGATGTCACCCCAGCAGTTTTTGAAAGATCAGCAAAAGAGATCTGTTACCGGCATAGTTATTAAAGGCACGAGGCGCACTCAGGGCGATTTGTTGGGCCCGGGGCTTTATTTGCGCCTAGGCGCGCCTGGGCGCTCGCTTAAATAACTATGGTTAGCGGTTGAATACGTCACTCGCTTAGTTTTAAAATGCGCGATGTCCTCCCATATGTTTTGATCCCATAAGCCGATGCGCGATGCGTGATGCGCGCCCATCACGTATGCGATGCGTTTGTATTTAAAAAATTATTTATAGATAATATTTTGATTTGTCAACTTTAAACACTATACAATTAGAGATTAAAGTAAATAAATACAAAAAATAGCTCTCGTACCATTAAAGAAGTTTAATATAACCAAATTAAGCCTTGAACTTTTATGTGTACAAGTAGTCTATGCAAAAAGTACAAGTAATCTATGTAGGAACTCAATTAACAACTTCATCAGCTCAATGTACAAGCCTATTAAGTACACTGTACAGTTTTTCTCTATAGTGGTCTATTTCAGAAAAATGTGCGCATCGGTGAGCATCATGCGAACGCATCATCCTCGTATCATGTAATCGCAGCGCATCGCATCACCTGATGCGATCTCATCAGCATATCGTGCGCATTATGCGCTCCTGATGCGTGCATTTTAAAACCAAGACTCTCGTTCTAACTATCAGTATCAAAAAGTAGCTTACTAACTTGGCTGCTAAATTGGTAGTTGGTTTTTATTTATGCCTAGTTTTAAAAAGGTTGCCAAATCTGGAAAAAGCGTAAGGTTCGTTTTTGTTTTGGGTAGTTTTTTACTTTTTTTCTGTAATTGATATATATTAATTATATTCAGATGCTAACTTTATACATAGACTCAACTGGGCTTTATTTATTTATCAGGCCAATGCGTTATACGAAGACATGCTTGGTAAGCTCAAAGCCAGCGGTTTAGAGCAACTCGCAAGGCAACAAGTTGATGGCGTGGTCCATCAGAACGAAGAAGGTGCAGAATATTACGTAGAACCAATCATACCAAAGACATGCAAACACAGGATCCCAGTTCATGACGGCGGTTGTGCAGCCATAGTATTCGAGAACAGTTCCGGTAAATTAGTCAGTGGCGGGCAGGATCACACCGTTAAAACACGGGACTCAACTAAGGGCCGGTTAATCCAAACCTACAACGGTTGTTTAGGGTCCGTTCTTGATCTCAGCATCACGCATGATAACAGATCCATAATTGCAGCTAGCAGCTCGAATAATCTATACGTTTGGGATGCAAATTCTGGTCGGGTCTGTCATGCTCTCACGGGCCATAAAGATAAAGTATGCGCCGTTGATGTCAGCAGATTGTCAGCTCGTCATGTTGTCAGTTCGGGGTATGACCGAACGATTAAAGTTTGGGATCTTAATAAAGGGTATTGTGTTAACACGCTTATGTTCCCGAGTGACTGCAATACGTTATCGTTTAGCCCCGATGGTCAGACTATATTTTCGGGCCATGTTGACGGGCATTTACGGTTATGGGACATACAAACGGGAAAGTTACTTAGTGAAGTTGCCGCACATTCTTCTGCTGTGACGTCTATATTGTTGGTATCATCGTCATCGGAAACCCAGGACCAGTCGGAACGGATTGAGTTGTGACCACATATACAATCACTTTCGAACAAACCACAACCATTGCAGTACTTCATCATGAATCAAACTAACCGAAAATTTGCTGAATGATAATAAACTAACCGTAACAAAATCTGATCGAACTGAACTTTAATAAACACAAACTTGTATTACAGATTACGTTTCATACTGATTGCTTTGAACCGTATATATAGCAGCGAAGGGGTGCGAGTATCGGTTGTGTCGTTTCAATGAAGAGATACGTCTCTTCCTTCATAACCGCTGCAGTGGTTACGTGCTCACACCGGTTCGCTTAATACGGCCCAAAACAAAGCTACATGATATTACCCTACTGGACTTCTAATTGTTCGACCCACTGGACATTACATGGCCTCCGGCCCAAGTTCTAGACATAAACAAATAAAACAGTAAATTGTTTGACCCATTAACAAACTAAATAAATAAACTACCGGCCCGAGACCCATTCACCATTCGGATGGACTTGATTATTTGATCTTCATTCACCGCCCTAAGCAAGAACATCCGAATCTTCAGCCTTGATTACTCCTTGCGGTTGTTGGTGACCTCTATCTTGACCAACACTTCATCATCACTTGATTCTTCGAGCCAACCGTTGTTAGAATTTCCAGCCATGATGTTTGCCTTTTTCCCACGCTCTTTCCTCATAAAGTCGAAATACCATTCGACTAGTTCCAAGTAGTAAATGTAGGCAACCTTGACTTCGTATGCATCATCCGGTTCATAACCATATTTGGCCGCAATCACATCGCATAAATTCTTTTCCATTACTTCCTTGAATCCCCCGTTAAGCTTTACAATTCGATGTAACAAGATTAGACAATGTTCTCGGCCATCAATCAATTCGGGTGGCATTGCCTTTTTACATACGATTCCAAGAAAATCTGAAATGAACCAAATTAAGATCTCTTCGAATGGAGCATCGAAGAACCTTTGATGATTCTTTAATTCTTCGTGCAAGGTTATGAGATCTCCCGGTTCTACTGTAGGAACGTTATGCGACCTGACGAGTCGATCAGAAGAGTGCTCAGACTGAATCAGAGGCGGAATTCATTGATTCAGTCTTTGTTTAGCTTGATTTCACTATTTAACGTCTCTTTTATTGATCAGATAACAATATACAAGCTCTGGAGACAAACTGGCAGGGCTTCGCCGTAACACCACTTCACTTCTCTACTAGATCAGCTTGAATGACCTACCTATATATAGGAGACATTGGTTCGCTTATATGAACATGTACGTATAAGCGGACCTGTATAAGTGGACCTATATTGAGTGGTTCGTTTATATGGACATGTTCGTATAAGCGGACCTGAACATGTAGGTTCCCATATACGGACATGACACATAAGCGGACCTAACCAAATAGGTTCCCATATATGGACATGACACATAAGCGGACCTATCTAACTTATGTGTTTCTTGATATTCGTTCACTATACAATCAGCCCTAGCCTAAGACTCGAACTAAGATGTAGTCGACAGACAACTGCACCAACATCTACACAACTTTCAATGATCATGTTCTTTTCGACAACGTCTTCCTCGAGTTGTGAAAGAATTAACGCTCGTTCCCGGAGCGTTTCTTTTGACTCACGCGGATTATCTTTTTCACCTTCGATGTATATTAAAAGCGCCTTCTTTGCTTTCTTGGAGTAAACGATTTCTTTCTTTCTTGCCCTCGAACTTTCACCGTACGCCTTTTTCTTGTTCCTTTCCTTTTCGAATTCCCTCTCGTAGTAGTCTTCCAAACATTCTTTAAATTCCTTCTTTTCTTTCTTGTAACCGTTATCAACACCAAGATTATCATAAAACGTGTTGAGATAATCTTGTTCTAAGTCAACCTCCGACTTATCTTCATAAATATCAAACCCCTTTGAACGACTTCCAAACATCTTCTTTAGTAAACATGTATCTCCCATTGTAACTGTTTCTATTCCTTGAAACAAAAGTTGTTCTAGACTTAACACGTTCTTGTCTAGACTAGGAGCGTAACTTACACATGGGATTATTTTGTCTTTACCGTCCACCGGGACTCTAACTTCTCCAATACCATGCACAAACGAGAAATCCTTCCTATTCTCGTTTGTCACTAACCCAAAGTGCCTCTTGAAACATTTGAACATATTCCGGTTTCCCGTCATGTGTGTTTTGTATGTAGGATCAACAACCCATATCGAATCCCAATTACCGCCACATGTATCTTTAACCATATAATCACTTTCAACCGGTAACGGCGATAAATTAACATACTTACTTGGGCAAATCGAGGCGATATGACCAAATTGCTTGCACTTGAAGCAACGAATTCCCGGTTTCCTTGGCCTTCCCACCGGTGCATTTGCCTTCTTTCCGGACTTCTTCACAAACCCCTTTGGAACCATTTTCTTTGGAAACTTCTTTAACGGTGACTTCCTGGTTCGTATGGTTGGATTCCCCTGCGCGTACTCATTCATCTCTTCCGCCGCCCGGCCGCACTTTCCACTACGAACAACATCTTCACCGTAATCAGTCTCAACCGATTTTCCCTTGTCTCCTCGTAAACGGTTCCCATCATTGTCACAACCCTTTCATGTTCCTGTTAAACCTTTGGCTCTGATACCAATGTTGGTATCATCGTCATCGGAAACCCAGGACCAGTCGGAACGGATTGAGTTGTGACCACATATACAATCACTTTCGAACAAACCACAACCATTGCAGTACTTCATCATGAATCAAACTAACCGAAAATTTGCTGAATGATAATAAACTAACCGTAACAAAATCTGATCGAACTGAACTTTAATAAACACAAACTTGTATTACAGATTACGTTTCATACTGATTGCTTTGAACCGTATATATAGCAGCGAAGGGGTGCGAGTATCGGTTGTGTCGTTTCAATGAAGAGATACGTCTCTTCCTTCATAACCGCTGCAGTGGTTACGTGCTCACACCGGTTCGCTTAATACGGCCCAAAACAAAACTATATGATATTACCCTACTGGACTTCTAATTGTTCGACCCACTGGACATTACATGGCCTCCGGCCCAAGTTCTAGACATAAACAAATAAAACAGTAAATTGTTTGACCCATTAACAAACTAAATAAAAAAACTACCGGCCCGAGACCCATTCACCATTCGGATGGACTTGATTATTTGATCTTCATATATCGTTATCCCGAAACGGTAACACGATATTGACAAGCGGGAGGGATAATTTGCATAATTTGTTTGATACGTGGACACTTGAAGTTTGGGGGACGTTAAGAGCGAGTGAGAATAGAGTTGCGTCTAATTGGAGCAGATCTTGTATTAGTGCGGATAATAATTATGTTGCTGCTGGATCTGTTGACGGGTCGGTTCATGTATGGTCGATATCTAATGGTAACATAGTCAGCACTCTTAAGGAACATACGGGTTCGGTACTGTGTTGTTCTTGGAGTGGTCTTGGAAAACCTCTTGCCACATCAGACAGGAATGGAGTCATATGTATGTGGACATAAAAGATACGGTATTTCACTATTTCAACCTCGTGTCACGTCAGGTGCAAGTATGTAAATATATGTTCTCAATTTCTTTCATACACGCAAAAAAGTCGATTGTTTTGTTTTTTTGACTCTTGGTTACAACATTAAGGGTCTAAAGTTTAGACTTTAAACACGCATGGTGATCACTTGCACATTTAAGCCAGTTGAATACTATAGCTCCATTCTCATGAATATTTCAGTGTTTTATATTAATTCTTATGCATTTGAATCCAATACCCATTATGTGATCACAATCCTCACCATCATATATAGAAGCTTTTGTTATTTGTACAGAAAAATGCATTGTTTCTAAGTTTTGATATCGGTAGTTTACAACCATTATTAGTGCTTTTGTTTTGTTTTTCTTATATATACTCCGTCATATTATAATGTAAAAAAGTGTTTTTTTTAAGCCGGGGGTCTTAGGCTTTTGGATGTGGAGGAGGGTAGTCCTCAAAGGATGAAATCATCCGACACGTAAGCGTCCACGTCAGTGCGTGTGGGGGATGAGCCTAAAGGGATGGACCTAGGGTGTGGGGATGGGCCTCAGTATATATATATATATATATATATATATATATATATGGGGACCGCTAGAATGAGAACCACCTCGAGTTATGAGAACCGCGAAAACTACTTGATCCGGGGCGAGGTGGACCAAATTTTTTTTTCAAAAACGTAGATGCATGTATTACAAACACATTGGTAAAAAAAATTTTAAAAAAAATGCCGTGTGTGTAGTTTTTTACACCACAAAGTTGTGGTTTACGAGTTCCGTAAATTTACATGTTATGTAAATGTTATAATGCACATGTGCACTACTATAATAATAGTATTGAAAACAAGACAACACCATAAATCTTTTTTTATGTCATAAAAAATATGTTCGAATATACTTGAATGAAAGATACAAAAATTTGTGATCTTATGGTGCAATTATTGTTTTAAAATGATAACGTATGGAGAAATGGGAAATGTTTGAAAAGTTATATATTTTGTTTTCTAATTTTACCCCTCCTTCATTAAAAGTCCCCCCTCCTTCATTAAAAGTCTCCCCCCTCCTTTTTAGTGGTTTTTAGTTAGTTTTCTAGTTTTCTCATTTATATCTAGTTTTCTCATGATCCTCTCCTTATATATATATATATATATATATATATATAGGGGACCGCTAAAACGAGAACCACATCTAGTTGTAAGAACCGCGAGAAGCACTTTCTAGCCATTAGATCAAGTAGATAGATGGATGAGATTGAAAGTATTTAAAAATAATATTAAGTATTTTTTGTCTTATTATGTCTTTAATATTTTAATCCAAAAGAGTATTTAGGTAAACCACTCTATTTTGTCTTTTTTAGTTTATTGTTTTTTTATTACTTTATTGTATTATTATATTACTTTTTATTTTTTAAACATAATTTTTTTATTAAAAACATTTTTAAATTCAGATTTTTTTAAAAGATTTTTTATACTTTTTACAATTTAAGTTTTACGTTAAACTTTTTACGTTTTACGTATTTTTGACACACCGTTTTTACGCCGGGTTTTTTCAAGCGTCGTTTTTTTAACACGTCGTTTTTAACGACGTTTTTTTTAACGCCTTTTTTTACGTTTTACGCGCCGGTTTTTTTGTTAACGATTTTTTACGTTTTACGCGCCGGTTTTTTACGTTAATGTTTTTTTTTACGTTTTACGTGCCGGTTTCTTACGTTAACATTTTTTACGTTTTACGCGCCAGTTTTTTACGTTTTACCTAAAACTTTTTACGTTTTACTAAAAAAAAATTAACGATTTACGTTTTACCTAAAACTTTTTACGTTTTACGAAAAAACTTTTTACGTTTTACGTAAAACCTTTTACGTTTTACGTAAAAGTTTTACGTTTTTACGTTTTTTAGTTTTTACGTAAAAAAGTTTACGTTTTACGTTTTTAAAACTTTTTAAAAAGTTTTACAAAAACGTTTTTACGCAAAACCGAACGCACCCAGAAAATCGCACACTCGGGGGGTGTCTCAGATAGTTTGCTATGATCATCGACGCCTCAAAGTTTACGGTTTAACATTTTTTTTTTTTACAAAAACTTTTTGACGCAACACGAACGCACCCAGAAAACGCAAACTCAGTAGGTGTCTCAGATAGATTGTTATCATCGTCGACTAGGATAAAAAAAAAAGAAAACCCACAACATCAAAACAAAGTGTATCTCGGAAAAAAAACGGGGTTTGGCTCAGATTATCCGATAATCAAAAGGCTGCAAAAGTGGGGTTGCAAGTTCAAAAAACCTACCCTCCGCCGTCCTGGCCGCGCCATCGTCATCAAAATCTAGGTTTTTTTTTTTTTTTTTTTTTTTTTGCATCATCGCCACCCAATCCAACGGATCAAAAACCCGCATACTTCACTGATAAAAAAATCACCAGAAAATCAACGTAAAACATTTAACATACCAAAAATACCATCATCAGATTCAAGAACACCCAAATCAAACCCCCAACATACCACCATCAGATTCAAGAACAGTAGAACATACAAATCAACAGATTAAACCAACAAAATCAACAGACAAATCAACAGTCAAAAAACAAACCTGAACCAACAGATCAAACCAACAAATCAACAACCGAAAACAAACCTGAACCCGTTTAAACCCACCACCACCAGATGCAAATCTTCTCCCTCATCTCCGCCCCACCACAACTCAACGACATAACACCACAACTTTGCAAATCATCTCCCTCATCTCCGCCCCCACCACAACTCAAGAACAGTAGAACATACAAATCAACGACATAACACCACAACTCTGCACAACTCCCACCAAACCACCGCCCCCACCACCGCCTTCCGCCCCTGCTCTTTCTTCTTCATTCTTTCTTAGAAAAACCCTAAACACCCACTGATCCTACATCTGCACACTCCTTCCGTCCCGATTTCCCCTACAAACACAGAAAATGGAGAAAGTGGGAAAGAGTGTCGCAGAAGAGAGAGAGAGAGAGATTCGTAGTGGGGGTGTGGCGGCGGATGAGGGGCTTCAACATCAACTGTAGCCGCCGGAGTGGGGGTTTGGGTTCGCCGGGGTGTATGTTTGTTTGCAGAGATGGGTTTCAGGAACAAATGGATTACAAATACCAAAATGGGAAATGGATTAAAAAGGGGAGAGAGACAGGTCTGGCACATAATAAATGAGGAGAGAGAGATGGAAATGACATTTAATGGTAAATGACCAAATTACCCATTTGAATGGCAGCATCTAATTGGTTGATAGTGGTTCTCGCGGTTCTTACAACTGGGGGTGGTTCTTATTTTAGCGGCCCCCTATATATATATGTGTGTGTGTGTGTGTGTGTGTGCATATGTGTGTGTGAGAGGTAAAAAGAAAGAGCCCCGTCGCAGGCGGCATTCTCCGGACGATGATGGGCCCAAGGGGGCGGTTTTGTTGGTCCTAGCCGGAGGTCAACAGGCAGGGTACGAGCCGTACACCGTGTAGTCTTATGGGAGCAACCTATCTGCTTTATGAGTGAGATTATATTATTATCGGGTATGTATGTTTATTTGTTTATAGAAAAAAAAAATGCATGCTTTATTTTCAATAAGGTTATCGTATTAATCTTGACAGCAGCAAGTTGAAAGTTGGTGTTAGTTTTTTTGGGATATTGTATATGGAAGCCACACATGTATTAAAACTACTTTCTAGGTGTTACATGTCAAAACAAGTAGAGGGTCTTATGTGTAATTGTTGTATTCTAAGAGGGTTATTATTAGAAAAAAAAGAGAGTAACGAATTCGAATCGGATTGTTATAAGCTGTTGTAATCAGTTGTAAAGATCTTATCTCGATAATGAATTGACTCTTGTTACTCTTATGATTCTTCTCAATTTCTTATTGTAACGTTGGTATCAGAGCTGTTCGATTCTCTGGACGCCCTTGAATTTAAACCCTAATTCATCAAATTCCGCATTCAAATTGATCAATTAGCTTTCGTTCAATTCACTGAAATTGATCACTCTTCTGATCAATTTCAACTCGACTTCATTTCAATTCACCGAAATTGATCACTCTTTCGATCAATTTCACTTCGAACTCATCAATTTTGTTCTTCGTTTTCGTTTCAATTGAGGGTTACGGCAATCTACAATTGCGTGTTTTTTTCTATAATCAAATTGGGAAAATTAGGGCTACGATCGTTGTTTATGCCGATGAGACACCAAGAAAAGGAGAAATTGGAAAAGTTAACTCAAGACAGCGCAAAAGTAATTGAAGGGCAACAAGCAATTTTAGACCAGAACTCTGAAGCTATCAGATTATTGCAGACCAGTATGACAACATTAGTTACTCAAATGGCGGAGATTAACAGCAAATTAGGTAATGATAGGGGTACATGACACCAAGATCAACGGCTGGTTCGTACGGTCGGCTTGATTTCCCAAAATTTAATGGTGAGGAAGTTTAAGGATGGATTATTCGTTACAACCATTTCTTTGCAGTAGACGACCCCTGAAAACTCTAAGGTTCATTGTGCTGTTATCAATTTCGAACCGATGTTTTAGGGCTTTTGATTAGAACAGGATACAAGTTGATTGATGTAAAACTTATCTCGAAACGGTGCTCCAAACGGCTTAAATTTTATCAATTGGAAGTTTAAACACCCGAATTGAAGCACCGTTTCCGTCATTTGGAACACCGTTTCAAGGTAAGTTTTACATCAATCAACTTGTATCCTTGAAATTCGGAAAAAAAATGTAACTCCGTTAATTTTTCTTATAATGGAGATGCAGTGAGAAAAAAAATACTTAAAGGGTGGGACTGCTAGTGGTAATATTCAAAGATGATAGTTCCAATGGCCAACCACCTCTAGGTGAGATTATTAAAATCCAATTTCCTCTTTTTTTAATTGGTGCTCGTTTGTTTTTGTTTACGCTTATTCGCTTATATTCATGCGTGTTCGTTCGTTTATGCTTGTGAACCGTCTTTTATGTGTATTCTTTATGTTATATAATCTATCAAGAAAACAAATCTCATAATCGAAACATAAAGTAACAAAAAAAATCTTATTAGACATATGTTTTCTCTCTCGGATGCTTACATATAAAATGAAGAGTGAACATAATTAAAATTGTATTCTAGAGTTCAACATTTTTAGTTTCGGGAGATTTAAGAGGGAAATTACTATGCCCATACATGTTGCAAATCCCTTGGGGACCCGTACCGCGCAGCATACGAATGTATCCCTTCTCTCCCCATCCTTCGCCCCATGAGTTCTTAACAATCCAGTACTTGGTTCCGTCAGGATCCTGATCGTATCCAACTAGCAACATCGCGTGCATCATCTCCATTCCACATGGTCCACTATATATTCCCTAAACACCATGAACTATTAAACAACATATCGATAACAAATGAATGATGCGTGATTGAAATGTTACCTCTTTGTAGAACATGAAACCGTCACCGCCAGGATCCATTTGAAAAGTTACAGGCTGATGTGCCACTGCTTTCAATAGCGCTTCTTCATCGTGTTCTGGCAAATACTCGGTTCCATCAACAGTTACCGAGTGATGACCAAACTGGTTTCAAAACACAGATTGTTAGAATCAAATACAAATAGCTTTTAACGTGCAAATGATACAAAAAACTAAAGTAAGTATGTTCAACTAGAAGAATTATCATTACATTACAGTTTTAAAGTAGCGTTAATATTACTCTAGTTCATCTGTTGTAGAGTAATAAGTATTACACTTCAACAAAATGAACTATAGCATTTATTATTACGCATTTACGCTACTTCAAAAGGGTAGTGTAATAATACTTATAGTGGTTCGAACATAATTGCTATAATTATTTGTACAATTCGTACGTTAAAAGCTGTTTGTACTTGATATAACAAGCATTGTAATCTAGTTATCTACACTATATTCATTAGTTTTGTTTGTACCTTAGATGTATCGCATATTTCCCTTTTACCTACATAAGGGTAGAATTCATCTGTAGCTATACCTCCATGCTCTTTCACGAAAGTGAATACGCCGCAGACCATCCCTCCGTCGCAATGGAAGGTTCTGTCGCTCGAATCACAATCAAGAAGTTGTTGTTCTGATAATGATAAGAGTTGACCCGTTCTGATGGCGTTTATTCCTTCAATTGCACCCACCGCAGCAAATGCGAAACAACTTCCTGTAAACTCGACACCAAAATTATTTGTAACTATGTGTGCTAAATACGGTTACAAAAATATAACATCATTGTTTTGAATATAGATAATTGTTTGTGTTATATATGGTTAAAAAATATATATAACATTATCAATTTGAGTATAGATAATTGTTTATGGTTACAAAAATATAACATTATTGAATATATAGATAAATTTTTTTTCAAATTAATAACACTTTGAATTATTAGTAATCTATTATAAACATCTATACAAATGATACTAAATTTACATCGAGATTGTTTGTGTTAAATATGGTTACAAAAATATTTGTTTTTGAACTGCGATTTTTTTAATCTCTGTTGTCTGTGGGACTTGAATCCAAGACATTCCCTTTCTAAACAAATGTGTTTAAAGGCTTTGTCTTTGTCAATGGACCATCACCCCATTGGTTGATTAGAAGAATATAACGTTAGTGTTTTGAATATATAGATAATTGTTTGTGTTAAATATGGTTACAGGATCATATCATTACAAGGGTAATCTAAAGTTACTATTTTATGTATTAATTTCAATATAATTATGTAATTAACCAACCTTAGTTAT
The DNA here is from genome assembly GCA_030545235.1 of Helianthus tuberosus. NCBI lineage: Eukaryota > Viridiplantae > Streptophyta > Magnoliopsida > Asterales > Asteraceae > Helianthus > Helianthus tuberosus. The sequence continues at coordinate 10,641,297 of CM060372.1, read as the reverse complement.
AGAGACAAAGAGTGATGTTAAATTTACCCTCTTCTCCCACAAACTTGGGAGAGGGGCCCACCCCAAAAGACTAACTTGTATGTAAATGAGACAAAATGTGTTACCGCACTGTCCTTGATTTTTCACAGGGGTGACAGCGTTATGTTCCCTCCAATCCATCCTCGCTGGAATAGCGTTTATATCGATATCATTATAACTGGAACTCAAGTTGGTCTTACGAATCCCGTGAAGAGCAATGAGGTGGCCACCCTTCGAGTCGGCGTGGGTTTTCCTAAACTCATGGTGAGTCATGGTAGCAAACTCGTTTATTTGTAACTTGTATCCCAGGTTCATCTTGTTTTTCTTGTGAATATTTCGTACGTTGTGCTTGAATACATTGAACCGTTGGGGGCTTCTATCGGTCACTTTGTGGTGTTCTCGCCACCTCTCGTACAACCCTTGGAATCCCTCCTCCGATTCTAGTTCTTGCTCATGGTAATTGAAGCTTTCCACAACTCCTAGTATCAAGACCAAAGAAAGTGAAAAAAATATAAAATTGATGATCTTCATTTGGAGGAAAATGGTGTAAGAAATGAGATTGTTATGATCCAAGTAGTATGCATTTAAAAGTGCTTATTCTTGCTTGTTTTTAGGATTTATATGTGGAGGTTTTTTTATGGTGTCAAGGGAATGTATGGATGGATGGTTAAGCTGATTTGAATGTAAAAACTAACTAAATTTAAATAAAGGACACCTAGATACCTTTTGAAAAAGCAAATATTAAAAACTAATGCATTTATTTATAAAAATAAACAGTAAAAGTTGTGTATGCCACCAACTTTGCATAATGTATGTATACATAATTTGTTTACATATGCATTAATAAAAAAAGCAAGTAAAGTGTACACCTATATAGATTTAATACATTATGATTTTATAATTCCAATTATGTTAGTTATATAAAAGTTGTAACATTATCTTAACAACCTGAAAACAAAGTTAAATGATTAATTATATATTATTATTCATTTTCATCTTAACTATATGTATATTATTCTTCATCTTCATCTTAACTATATGCAAATGCAAATTCTCTTGATTTTTTTATTCAACTTTATTTTCGAGGGTTTGGTTTGTATTCATGTAACAACTCAACTTTTTATGTAATTTTTAGGAATATTTTGTTCTAATTTTTTTAAGAGAGTGTATGATGCCCTTACAAGGATTCAATAAGTTTACAAACTTTCGTTTAGGTTGGGTGGTGTGGGATAAAACCCTTAGGGTCTTTGTCACGCCACATCCGCACCACATAAATGAGGGGCTTTATCATTAACTTGTATGGTTTAAGATAACACTTTTGAACCTTTGTTCGTCAAACCAAGCGTCTCTAGATACGATGATAGTGTTAACCGATATGAGTACATTCGGTTCTGTTACCAAGAACCTAATTAAGGTTTTGCTCTGTTGACCATAACGCAATAATATGCATCCAATACCTTTGTCACCTAGTTTCCTTTTCTTAGATTTGCGATGTGGAAGTATTGTTCGACAAACCCATATCCGAAGATAATGTAATGCTGGGTCGTTCCATAATTGATAAGAAATTTTGTCCGGTATGTAGTTTTAGTATAGAATTTTTTTAGGTATATACGTTTTCGACCCCCGGTTTTATATTTTTTTAGGTATATATGTTTTCGACCACACGGTCAAAAATCTCAAGCTTCGCCACTACATATTAAGAATGTGTTTAATCTCATATATTTGGTCCAAAAAGGGATGTGAGTCAGTCTATTTAAAACAAAAACATCTAGGGACTACAAATTTCTTACTGGTTACGTTTTTTTTTTTTTTTTTTTTTTGCGGCATCTCACCTCGAAATTACTCCATAGGTTCCTTAATCTTTATTGTGTCAATCTTTTGGACCGGATAACGAGTGAAAATTAGAGAACATGGGCCTAAAAGCCTATGTATGTAGTCATATAAACTTTTTAGAATTTTTAGATTAGATTATCAAGTTTCACTATTTTGGACCATAGTTCTAATGTCACTTGTTGTAGTTAGATAATTATAATATTGATAAATATGAAAATTCGAATGTTAATTTATTTTGTCATGTTTATAAATCCTTTATCACAAGTTTTACCCCAAGTATTAACATGAAAATACGTTAACAAATTTCACATATCTACATTATTTTCATATATAGACAATTCACATCCAAAAAGACAAATGGGTCACTTCTACTTAAAAATAGATACGAGGCATGATTTAATGTTGGTGCACTTGTGTCTGTACTTTGTCTGTATTTTGTCATGATACAAAACAATGTCTTGTGTTAGTCTGGTTTACGTCTTAGGTTTGTTAATATGTGTGTTCGATGTAAGTTTGACCAAGTCAACCATCCTCCTGGTTTGACTTGGCCAAACAGTTAGCACATTGTTTGTAAGATGTTTGTGTCGAAGGATGAGTCATCGAAGGATTGTTTATATCCTTCGATGAGCTCGAAGGATAATCCTTCGATGGATATAGATGGACCTCGAAGGATATCATCCTTCGAGGTATATGTGGATCCTTCGATAGGTTTCAGATCGATAGATGATCCTTCGATCAGGCTATCTGATCCTTCGACCAGACGAGCTGTAATGGGTATATATACTCATGTAATGTGTTCACTTCACAAGTGTGTGAGATGTGAGTGAACTTAGTCTTGTAGAGAGCGTATTTTCAGTTTGGTCAAGGGCTGTAACCGTGTCCACTGAAATACAAGAGAAAACTTTGATATCTCGTGTGTCTACCTTTCTCTTTGTAGCTTGTGTTCTCATATAAACTACCGGTTTGCATTCTAGCTTGGATTCCGCACTTGCTAGTGTGTTAAACATAACAAGGATTAGGTTTAACCTCAACCTCCGAGGGACCTACCAGTGGTATCAGAGCCGTGGCTCTTTTCCTTGTTAAAAACCGAGTTTATACAAGACTTTGGAGTGTTTGGACAAAACTCACATGGTTTAGCACCCGTTTTTAGTGTTTTTCTCGCATTTCTTGACGTAAAAACGTGTTCTAAACTAACCGGGTGTGTTAAAGGACGGGTTGGGTAACTTAAAAACTTGTTTTTAAGAAGTTTGGTAATTTCCGGCCAAATTCCGGCTTACTCCGGTGACCGGTTTTCTGGATAAGAACCGTCCTTTTTAAGTAATATTTTATTGTTCAAATCTTGGTTTGGTGAAAGGTATGGTCTGAGCATACTTTCTGCCGAAAGCTTTCTACCAACCAATCACCTTTTCACCAACCTGTCACTTTTGTCAACTGTGTCAGTACAGATCGAAGGATATCCTTCGAAGTCGAAAGATCATCTTTCGATCAAAGGAAGTTCGATAGATAATCATCCTTCGCACATCCTTCGAAGTCTGTGACTTATCCTTCGATCCAAGGAATCTTTTCGAAGGATACATCTTTCGATCTACAGTTCTGGTTCGAAACATAAGGATCTTTCGATTGGAGAATCCTTCAAAATCATTGTTCGAAATTCAACAGTGATCTTTCGAACACTGTTGATCCTTCGAACAAGTATAGATCCTTCGATCCTAGTCTGTTTAAGTTTAACAAGTTTGTGTTTTTCTCGTCTTTCGATCAGGGATCCTTCGGCTGGTTGGTTGTTAACAAGGAGAACCCAAGAGAACTAGTGTAACAATTTTCTTGATCAAAAATGAATTCGATGTGGGGTACTCCGATAAATACAGAAATGTATTATGGTACTCCGGCTCCGGATTCGGGAAAGTATAGAAATACCAGTTTATCTCCTGCATGGGCCGAATCTCCCGTACCTGTATCTTCGCAAGCTAATGCTATATCTACCGGTCAATGGGCATTCGTATCAAATCAAACTCCAAGTATTCAAAGCATTTTGTTAAGCGAGAGTGAAACGGGAAGTTTGAATAGGCCTCCAAAGTTGATGCACTTAAGTGAATATCCGGGATGGTTTGATAGATTTCATACATACGTCCTTGGTCAAAATACAGAATTGTGGTTGCGTTTCATCACAGATTTTGATCAAACAATAGAGGTTGCCGCTTCATCTGCTGCTACGTTTGCCGATCTTACGGAAGATCAGAAGAAGGTCTATGACTTAGAGAAGAAAGCGTATGCCATTCTTACTCAGGCGTTAAGCAAAGATATTTATCATCAATTTGTCAGTTTCAAGACAACGAAGAAGTTGTGGGACGGATTGAAGATAAGGGGCGTAGGAAATGAAGCGACACGTCAATTGAGAAAAGACCTGCTAAAGAAAGAGTTTGATGGTTTTACTTGTATGGAGAATGAATCTTTAGGAGATTTGACAAGTCGATTTAATCATTTGCTGATTGAATTGGCAAATATTGGGGTTGTAACAACTTCAGCAGAGGTAGTGAAAAAGTTTGCAGATGCACTGCCACCTCAATGGAATACTTTCTTGGAAATCATGAAGTACAATGGCACTTTAGCTACAACAAACTTCAATGACTTTGTTCAACTCCTGGAAAACAAGAATCAGGAAGAAACTCTCAAGGCAAAAAGAGTTCCAGTGCCACAAAATCCTGAAATGTATTATGGAACTTCTAGCACTTCCACAAAACCTTCTTCACACGCTCCAATTCAAACAGCGTTTGTGTCTAGCACTGACATGTATGGCAATCCTATCCAAGTTCCGGTCAAGCCTCCTCCAACAACAGACATGTATGGAAATCCGCTTGAACCAGTTCCTCAACCAGTACCACAACAGCAAAGCCAACGACCTATCAGAGCAACTGATATGTTCGGAAATCCATTACCTGTTCGATCTACCAGACCAACAGATTTATACGGGAATCCACTTCCTCCTCAACAGCAAGCATGTTATGGAAGCACATCATCTGCTAGTCAGCAATCAAAGCCAAATACAGTACGGCTCGACACCTCAAGTTTCTCTAAAGTCAGTGTGGAAGTAGCAAAGGAACACATGGAGCTGCTAAACACTTTGGTGAGCGCATACTGTGGATTAGTGGAAGGTCAGATTGGTAACATTAATCTGACACAAGAAGACTATCAGCAGATCGATAAAGAGGAGATGGAGATGATGGACATCAAGTGGGCCTTTGCCAGTGCTGTTAGGCGAGCAAAGGATTTCATGGAAAGAACTGGCAGAACCAGCTTGGAAAGCAAGAAAGACACCAAATATGGGTTTGATAAACAGGCTGTTAAGTGCTTCAATTGTGGTGAACGTGGTCATTTCAAACGTGAATGTACGAGGCCATCTCAACATGGAAACCAAAATCCTTTCAGAGGTCAAGGCAACAGGGCAAATCAGAACCAAGTAAGGAACAATGAGCGCACATTGGTGCCTGTCAACAACCAGAGTCAAGCAGGACCATCTAATGCCAACCAGGCACTTGTGGTTCAAGTAGATGAAGGTTGTGATTGGTCAATTCAGCTGAGTGGTGATGCTCCAGATGGAACAGCATGTTTTGCTGAAGTGGTTAAGGATTTAAATCACGCCAGTGGTGGAGAATCTTCCACCAATGGTGATGAATCTTCTGAAGATGAAGACAGCTCCGGTTATAGTGGAAGCTCAGATGAAGAATCCTCCACTTCAGGTAATGATCATGTGGATGAGACATCAAGTGCGTCAGTTGATGCAGATATTGATGAGCTTTTGGAAGAAGCTACAGCAGGAATTGAAAGAAGATCTATTTTGGTGGATCAAGCTGCTTATTCTTCGTCTTCTCTCCATTCAGCCTTTATGGCTAATGTCGACAGTTCATCAAGTCAGGTATGTGTCGATGAACCCACTTCTGTTAGTTGTGATAATTGTGACATATTGAGTATTAAATGTGCTGATTTAGAGACAAGCATGTCTGAGTTGCAAGGCAAACATGATGCTTTACAAGCTAGTTTGTTTGACTTGCAAGACAAACAGGTTTCATTGAATGATAAGTGGTGTGAATTGCAAAGAAAACACGAGGCTTTGCAAGAGAAATATGATGTGACATTCATTCACAATCAGAAATTGACCGTTGATCTTTCGAAGTGCACTGAAGCCAACATGTTTTATGAAAACCATGAAAAGGAGTTTAAATCGGTAATTGAAAAATTAAAGAAAGATAAAACCGAGTTAACTAAAATGGTTTCCAGAAAACAAACTGACATTAATTTGTATATAACTCGTCTTGAGGTAATGCAAAAGGAAATGGCTTGTGTGAAAACTGAAAGTGAGGCGATCCAACTTAAGCTAGACAGTTATTTGAGCTCTAGCTATGTGTTGGATCACATCATTGACGTACAGAAAGAGAAACGGGATGTCACATGCATTGGATACAAGAAATGTCCACCACCTGTGAGACACAATTATGATGCCATGCCTGACGAGGAGGATAGAACTTTCTTTGAACCATCTGTTCCTCTAGATGTTAATGAATTTGCAACAGGACTCGGATACAAGAAAGAAGTATCATCAGATTCGGATGTGTCAGCAGATACATATGTGTCTTCTGCTGAACAGAATCAGGATCCTCCAGTTGTTGTTGAGGATGCTGATTCTTCTGATGATGAATCTGATGATACTGATTCAGCAAAGTCTGATGCGGTGATAAAAGAAGAGGACATACCTCTTGAGAATCATATTCTGTGTGATCCTCCTGCTAAACCCGCTAAGACTGTTGCAATCGAGTCCTTGTCTGCACAAGAGTCGGAGAGTGTGGATTTGCTGTATACTCTTGTTGGTGATAATAAAATTTATTCTGACAAAGATTTTCTGATTAAGAATGTAAATCAATCCTTAATCAGTAAAGTTTTTGAAAATTCGACAAGTAAATTTCTGGGTAAGAAAGGATCACACGTTGTGGTAACACAGTGCCCTCCTATCCCAAAGGCTGAAGTTAGAAAACAATTTGGCAATCAGAAATTACCAACAGAGAAAAGGCAGCAAAATCACAACAAACAAAAAGGAAAATTGCCGGCTCAAAGTCAAAAGAAGCCAAATCAAAAGAAGAACAAGAATGTGAACTTTGTGAAATCTAAGGGAACGGACAAAATTGAAACATTTGAAAATCAATCTAACTTAGATTTTGTCAAGAAAGCAACAGTGATGAAAAGGAATGAACCAAATAGTTCAAAACCTAGTACCTCGGGATCACAAAGTTCATCATCGGCAAGACGATCACATGATACTTCGGGGTTTGTTGAACGAAGATCATGTTTTGAATGTGGTGAAATTGGACATATAATTCGAAACTGTCCGTATCTTCATAAGTTGAAAGCAAAGGATGATGATCCCCGTGAACGCAATCACCAAAAGCGATCTGTTTCTGTAAAACAAGATCCCCGACTTGTAAGAGAAAGGGAAAAGAAACAGAAACGCCAACAAGTCAAGGTGATTGAAAAGGCACTTAAAACTGATGTGGTTCGAAAACAATCTGTTTCAATTAAGCCAGAAAACTCAAAATTTTCAAAAATTTCAAACAATCAAACTGGTAAAACTCAACAGACATGGAAACCTAAATTGACCACAAGTTCAGAGGGACCATCACAATTTACAAATCATCAAAGAATAGAAGTTATTGTTGTTGATGAAAATGGAAGACCCAAGACCACAATGGCTTGGGTCCCCCTCTCCAACTAATCTATGAATGAGTGTGTAGGATGTTCCAGGAGGAACTATTGATAGTCTTAGGATTGTTGATAGTGGAGAGTCCATGCACAAGATCGGCGACATAAGGCTCCGAAATATTGTTACATTTAGGAGAATATTGTTGCCTTTGATGGAGAGAGGAGAAAAGAAGACAAAAATGTATGATGAAGGAAAAAGGAATGAAGTTGAAAAATTCGACCAGTTGAAATATGTTCCAAAGTTTGGTTGTTATGGTTTTTGATCGGGTACTCAGGATAGATTCCAATGAAAAGTACGCGCCTGTAACACGTCTGAAGCTTTTCGAAGATTCATGGATTTTTCTTCCACAAGAAGTTCAAAGTCCACAAGATGAACGTGTAGGGTACTTTTCTCTACGGTGTGATTGAAGAAAATGTGTTCGTTGATAAACTACACCGGGTGTGCGGATGCCTTGGCGTGGATTGAACAACCGCACACTACTTCTCAAAGAGAAAGACAAATACCTTCGCTGGTGCAATGTGGAAGACCAGCCGGACCCAGAGGTCTATGATCTTGTTGCTGTGAAGAGATTTCTCAGTAGCTACAAAAAATCAACTTTGAAGTCCACACCGGGTGGATATCCAGTTTGGGAGAACACACAAATTCCCTGCAATGCACGAAGCAGTTGCAGGATACGGTTTTGAATTTCTAATCTCTCCTATACTTGTCGATATTTAAGCTGCTTTATGAATTATTATCATCTCGTACAGCACTCTTTGACCTGACACATTGATCTCGAATATCACCTCACACGTGATTGTTTTACTATGAAACTCATCAATGTTGTCATGGTCCACACCGATGACCAACGTGCCGACCTTTTTACCAAAGCATTTGACAAATCAAGATTTGACTATTTATTATTGGTAAACGGCATTAAGGTCAAGCAAGAGTAAAACCAACATCGGAAATTTTTTTTTGTAAATACCTTTGTGTTTTAAATTTGTCTTAGTTTATTGATTTTAGGGGGAGTAAATCCAAAATTTGAAAATCCAAAAACATCGAAAAATTTCAAAAACACAAAAACAATAGAAAAACAAAAATGAGTTTCCTGGCGAGCAAAAGAGAAAATGATAGTACATCAGTGGTCTGTCCAAACCTCTTTAAACCTAAACTGAAAAACGATAAGCAGCTCTATATAAGATGTATCGGTAGGCTCACATTCATTTTAAAGTGTGCAGGGTGATATAAACTTAAATCCGACTGAAGACCAGGTGGGAACCACTCATTGGCATATGGTCTTGGTACCGAAATTTCGTTTGAGAGATTGCCGAGGTTCTGAGATATTCGGTCTTTATGCTGCTTATCATCTGGGTATCATGGTTGTATCTTTTACCGAAAAATAACGGGGATGCAAGTCTAGATCTTCCATGATACCATACATACGTGTACATACTGCATTCGACCTCAATAAGTGATCAACAATCACATGTCCAAACAAAATAAGTGATAATATATCACATTTATCCGGGAGTCAAGTTCGTCTCTCTGCTGTACGAAAGTACAGACCTGTTCACGGACTTGCTCCTGTGCCCTCATGCATATGAAAATCAAGTTCCTCATTAATAAGTGATTCTATCACATAGGGCTTGTTTTCAAATCAAAATAAGTGAGTTTCTCACATCATATACGGTCAAACAGATGATAATCGGTATACTCACTGGTAAGATGAACCCTCGTGCATACCTTGATACGGGAATGTGTCGTGATGTGGATGAACACCGGTCGGTAAGTATAAATCATACCCTAACGTATCCCCTCGCCATGATTACATCTGATAAGTTGAGCTTATGTGGACAACAATACCGATAATCATTATAGGATGCTTATCTTAATGTTAACTAAAAGAACAACAAGAGCGTTTTGGCATGACCGTACACTGATATGATTCTCTTACCCTCGAAACTCGCAAAAAGAATGTCTGTAAATATTTATTTAATGCTTTCAGTTTCTGCATCTTTGTATATATTTATTTACTGCTTTCAGTCTTTACATTTGAAATATTCAAAAAGTCCAAAAAGATTTTAGGTGTGTTTTAATATAAACTTTCTAAAAGCCAAAAAGATTTTATTTCTGTCTTATTTTCGATTGTACGATGTTGGATCTCGAGTTTTCGTTACCTGAAACCTGATTGAAAACCGAAACGACTGATTCTTCATAAACGGTCGAAATTTGCAAGTTTTGAAAGTTAAAAACCTAAAACTGAACAATTTGTTAAACTTTCAAACTGTCGGACGGTGATTGATTGAACAATGGTCACATGTGTGTCGTTTGCTTATGATATTCCAGGCAGTTGTTCTCATTACGCGTTTAGATTTCTTGCATGTGCAGATTCTAAAGGCAAGGAGAACATGGTCGATGACAAGCTTCGGAATGAAGACACGACCTGAAGGCACTCAAATGATGAAGATGATCGAGTTGCTACTGGCCATCATCAACACCACAAGGATCTCAAGTTGTAAAGATCAAGACATTCACGAGCATAACTCAAGGGGGAGCTTGTGTTAAGGGGGAGTTTGTCAACACACCTCCTACATGAAACAGGGAGTTTGTTGATACACTTTCTGCTTTCAAGACGTGAAGACTTTAAAGATCCTCCGACATTGAAGACTTGAAAGGACGTCAAAGACTTGAAGACACGAAGATCGAGACAAAGCTACAGCCAAGGGGGAGTTTGTTGGTGCACTTGTGTCTGTACTTTGTCTGTATTTTGTCATGATACAAAACGATGTCTTGTGTTAGTCTGGTTTACGTCTTAGGTTTGTTAATATGTGTGTTCGATGTAAGTTTGACCAAGTCAACCATCCTCCTGGTTTGACTTGGCCAAACAGTTAGCACATTGTTTGTAAGATGTTTGTGTCGAAGGATGAGTCATCGAAGGATTGTTTATATCCTTCGATGAGCTCGAAGGATAATCCTTCGATGGATATAGATGGACCTCGAAGGATATCATCCTTCGAGGTATATGTGGATTCTTCGATAGGTTTCAGATCGATAGATGATCCTTCGATCAGGCTATCTGATCCTTCGACCAGACGAGCTGTAATGGGTATATATACTCATGTAATGTGTTCACTTCACTAGTGTGTGAGATGTGAGTGAACTTAGTCTTGTAGAGAGCGTATTTTCAGTTTGGTCAAGGGCTGTAACCGTGTCCACTGAAATACAAGAGAAAACTTTGATATCTCGTGTGTCTACCTTTCTCTTTGTAGCTTGTGTTCTCATATAAACTACCGGTTTGCATTCTAGCTTGGATTCCGCACTTGCTAGTGTGTTAAACAGAACAAGGATTAGGTTTAACCTCAACCTCCGAGGGACCTACATTTAAAAGTGCATAGGTCAAATTTATATGTTTTAATTCATCTATGATGATTCACAAGTAAGCAAGAATATTCAAGTATTTCATGGAAATAAATGTAACTACTTATTTGAATAGACAGTAGCGTTTTAAACATGCCTAAAAGTAGACACCTTTATGATATTTCGTTAACAAAATGATTAAAGTTGAAAACAGTTATGTTGTTTTATATGCACTCATACATAGTTATATAATTTTGTTGTCTGCAAGAACCCCTCATATATTAATGATTACAAATCTTGTTCTATATTCACTAGTTATTATGATCATTGCATAAGACAACATTAGAAGTAAACTTTGTCAGATGGATTAGGTCCCATGCATAATGGAAATCGTTAAGCCAACCAAGCAAATTAAACTAGTGCTATGAGTCACATAGGAAGACAAAGATCCAATCCAAGACCTAGGTGCGTGTGACCCGAACAAACCAACCCGAATAAGTTTGTTTATGTATTTCCATCAAGGATAATAACTCGAATATGGACACACGTAAATCCATGTAACTATAATACGACATATGTAGCACGTCTATTTAAAGGATCAAACGAGTTGGCAAGTCAGAATGAAGAACATTGTAGTAAAACCTGTCGTACACGTACATGTTGGATTTTAATAATTATAAACTTTTCAGTTTTTAATTCTAATTTTTAAACAAGTTAATATATCTAGTTGTAGGAACGTTATACGACCTGACGAGTCGATCAGAAGAGTGTTCAGACTGAATCAGAGGCGGAATTCATTGATTCAGTCTTTGTTTAGCTTGATTTCACTATTTAACGTCTCTTTTATTGATCTCTTAACAATATATAAGCTCTGGAGACAAATTGGCAGGGCTTCGCCGTAACACACACTCACTTCTCTTACTAGATCCGCTTGAATGACCTACCTATATATAGGACCTGAACATGTAGGTTCCCATATACGGACATGACACATAAGCGGACCTAACCAAATAGGTTCCCATATACGGACATGACACATAAGCGGACCTAACCAAATAGGTTCCCATATATGGACATGACACATAAGCGGACCTATCTAACTCATGTGTTTCTTGATATTCGTTCACTATACAATCAGCCCTAGCCTAAGACTCGAACTAAGATGTAGTCGACAGACAACTGCACCAACAGACTCCCCCTTGAATGTTGACAGAATCTTCAGTGAGAGTCTTCAACATGACAACTCTTCAATCTCGGAATCTTCAGTGAGAGTCTTCAACATGACAACTCTTCAATCTCGATCGGTCTTCTTCAGGAACTCTTCCTGGAATCATATACCCGGATCTTTCTCTGGCTCTAACTCTCATCAGACTCCCCCTATCATCAAGCTGGGATCGCCGTCTGGAATTTGTTATCACCATTGAAATCAAATCCTGGTTTTTAAAGTTTAAGCTCTCCTCAGGTTCTGATGCATCTCCTGGCTTTCCGTAGCAACAGGATCAGAAACCTACACATCTCAAACACTCTATTACAAACAAAACAATGTTGTGATTCAATTTAATGAATCAACTAAACATTTAAGAATCATTTTCATTTAAAATTGTTTGTTTTGTTTGTTTTTTTTTAAATTAGAAACATTTCAAATTCTGATTCAACTTAATGAATCATCTTAAACATTTCAAACCTTTTAACCAACCCAACTGTTCATCTTGTAGGAACGTTATACGACCTGACGAGTCGATCAGAAGAGTGCTCAGACTGAATCAGAGGCGGAATTCATTGATTCAGTCTTTGTTTAGCTTGATTTCACTATTTAACGTCTCTTTTATTGATATGTTAACAATGTACAAGATCTGGAGACAAACTGGCAGGGCTTCGCCGTCACACACACTAACTTCTCCTACTAGATTCGCTTGAATGACCTACCTATATATAGGACCTGAACATGTAGGTTCCCATATACGGACATGACACATAAGCGGACCTAACCAAATAGGTTCCCATATACGGACATGACACATAAGCGGACCTAACCAAATAGGTTCCCATATATGGACATGACACATAAGCGGACCTATCTAACTCATGTGTTTCTTGATATTCGTTCACTATACAATCAGCCCTAGCCTAAGACTCGAACTAAGATGTAGTCGACAGACAACTGCACCAACAGACTCCCCCTCAGATGTTGACGAGTCGACTATCGAGTCACAACAATACTGTGTCTTCACATCTTCAGTCTTGATCAGTCTCTGGGCTTTTTTCTCAATCTTTTCTAGCAGGTCTTCAGACTCCCCCTTGCGATATGCTGGCATTTCTTCAGATCATCAGCATCATCAGCTTTAGGATCGCTGTCTGGCTTATAACAGATTCAAGCAACACAACCTGGATCACCTGCAACTGGATCACCTGCAAATTCTCTACCCAAAACATAAGTTTCACTCACATACATATTTCAAACATAAACACATGTACTACCTCAGACTCACTTCTCAAAAACAAAATGATTCTCCAATCTGATGAACCACTTTAAGGTTAGATTATGAAAACATTTAATTCCAAACATACACTCCCCCTCAAATATTGCTCATCATGTTTAGCACTCGGAATTTTTGAAAATCTGCTTTTCAATATCAGTTGTCAAAAATCTTTTTGGATATTTTTTTAAATTTTTGGCTAAAACACACTGAAAATCTTTTTGGATTTTGAAATTTAAATGAAATGCAGTAAAGAAATATTTACAGACAATATTTTTGTGAGTTCGTGTAAGAGGATCATATCAGTTTTTGAGACAAGTCACCAACACCGTTAAGCTTCATTTCATTTTAAGTTTTTGAGACAAGTCACCAACACCGTTAAGCTTCATTTCATTTTAAGTTCTAAACAATTCACTTAGATTGTCAGTATATTGTCCACTTAAATTTTCACACAAAGTTCAACTGTTTTGAGATACGATATTAATGTCTTAGGAACTTAAACTTAATCGCGTGTCCCACCCCAGAATATACTCCCGTATCCAGATCCCAATATTCAGTCTTACAGGTAAATATGACACAAATGATATCTGTACATAAATTAGGTAATGCGAGGGCCGAGGGATCTCAGGTCGATACTTCCGTATGCGTAGAGAGATATCAGCTTCGACTTTACGGTATGTCCCCTTTAGAGGATCTTTTAGCTACAACAGCAATGATTATCAATTTTATTGTCTAATCAGCTGAGGGTTTATGCTATGTTTCAAGCATTTGCGGAAAGTATTATCCAAGGACTAGGTCAGAACTACCGTTCAGCAGAAGTCCCGGAATAATACCCCAGACATCATTGAGTATAAAAACCTAGTATATGAGAATACGAGACCTTTCAAATGAGATTTCGGGGGTTACCCATATATCCGAGAGATGTTTCCCCACAATATAAGCAAGTTTGAAATTTAGGTTTATATCTCGTCACAATCTACTGAATGTGCAAAAACCTACTGACATATCCACAGTGAGATTGTTTATCACAATTTAACTATCCAATTCTTTAGCATGTTGTGATAGTCCACTGATGTACTATCATTTCCTCTTATTTCAGCAAAACTCATTTTTAAATTTTTCAATGTTTTTGACATTTTCAAATTTTCTATTTTTTTTTTAAATTTTTTACTCCCCCTAAAATCAAAATATGTTTCAATTTTGATTTTCTGGGAAAATTTGAAATAAACTGTACAAACTTGACAACATGATGAGAATCACTTCAATTCTCCATCCACCTGGCATAAACAATCAGAACTCCCCCTCACAACAAAACATTTTCCCATGGTGATTTCAAAACACTTAACTTTGTTTTAATCAAAATGGTTTTTCCGGAAAATAAGTTTTGTGTGTCATTTCACAAATTCGGGGATCTTTCATCACTTTGTTCTCTTCAACCACTTGTAAAAACTAACATTTTTAAGATTAATTCACAAACAACACTTGTAGAAAATCAAGTACAACTTAATGTCCCTGATTTACCACTTGTAAGACGAAATATCACTTTCGTGAATTTCTCAAGAAATATGCCGATTCATGTTCCACGCTTACCAACCTGGGAACTCCGGCAAGTCAGGTTTTTCATTTAAATAGATTCACCCAAGCCAGACGGTCCTTGGGTGATTTCGAATTCTTGTTCAACAATGGTGGAAAATTTGCATCATCCATTGTTAAACCTGAATTCTCCATTTTTACCTCAACACATGGCTCTTCTGGCTTTACCACACCAGATTCATCGCCTGAACATGGCTTGTCTGACTTTGAAGAGTCAGATTCATCGCCAACAACTTTCTTCTTCTTCTTTCTCTCTTCTGTCCTCAGATTTGTATCTGATGAACTCGTCTTGCTTGACTTTGCAGTCGAGGAAAGCGATTCATCAGAACTCTTATTTTTACCAACAAATGAACCCGAGGACAAGATCTTCTCTAGATACTCTCTAGCCTTCTTTTTCTTCTTCCTCAGTCTGTCTTTTTGCCCCTGAGAAAGCTTCACTTTCGTTTCTTGAACTTTAGGTTCTTGAACCTTCTGTTCTTTTGGCTTGACATTGACTGATTTCTTTGCCATCTTCTGAGAATTAACCCTCAATCTTCTCATTGATCTCATTGAGCAATCTCTAGCAATATGGCCAATGATGTTGCAGTTAAAGCATCTTCTTGACTCAAACCTCCAACTCTGGCAGTTAACAGCAATGTGTCCTTGATAGCCGCATCTGTAACACACTCTGTTATCGTACCAATCACCATTTTTAGTCCAAACATTCAGATCATAGCACTGTTTGGCTTGGTGATAATCCTTGCTCCTCTTGTTTGCTGGATTTGACTTTTGAGCACTGTGGTCTGACCTGCACCACTTATTACCAACAATTTTAGAGTTTTCATTTTTCGATTTTTGTAATTTTTCATTGCGATTGGATGATCGATCTGATGAGCTTTTATTATCTTTTTATACATTTTTCAAAATTTTCTCTTTTTGTTTTTGTTCCACTTTCTTCTTCAAAGGTTTTTGCTTAGAGCATTCTCCCTTTTCAGTTGATTGCGGAACAGTTTCTTGAAACTTTTCTTTTAATTTCAAAAACAATTTTTGTTTTTCGAATTTTTTATTTTCATCATCAGATTTCTCATCACAATCTTCAACTTTGACTTTGTCAAAGTTTGTGACATCGTCACTTATTGGAACTGAATTGATCGGTTTTGGACAGGGAAAATTCAAACTATCTA
Organism: Helianthus tuberosus; assembly: GCA_030545235.1. Classification (NCBI taxonomy): domain Eukaryota; kingdom Viridiplantae; phylum Streptophyta; class Magnoliopsida; order Asterales; family Asteraceae; genus Helianthus; species Helianthus tuberosus. Next base: position 10,625,128 of record CM060372.1, on the reverse strand, counting down.
ATGAAGTCACAAAACCTTTCAATTTCTTTTCAAGTTCATCAATCTTGTTTCTTGAATTCTCAGCTTCGTTTTCAAGCTGAGATATTCTTTCAAGATGAGACTTGATTGATTTTTCATTCTCATTCTTCATGTTTTCAAGAACAGACTTTTCATTTTTCAAAACCTTTATCTGTTCTTGAAACTTTGTTTCATTAGCTTTCAAATTCTTATTCTCAAGCTTTATCCAGAAATCTTCATTTTCTGAAGATTTCTTTTTGCTTTCAAAGTCTTTTTCTTTCTCTCTCAAAACCTTGTTTTCAGATGTTAAACTGTTCAAATTACTTAACAGTTTGTCATTTTCAGTTTTCACCTGTTCACAATTTCCCTGTAAAACCAGAATCTGTTTATCATCAGTTTGCTTCTCATCTTTCAACTTCTTGACTTCCGATGTCAAACTTTCCGCATCCATCAAGAGTTTGTCATTGTCAGTCTTAAAGCTGTCACATTTGGAGCATACTGATTCAGAACTTGAAGATTCATTCTCCACAGATTCTTCATTCTTAACCTTGACCGAAGGAACATGTTCAATCTGCTCAGCTCTGATCTCTTCTTTAACAATAACTGCTTTTTGATTCTTTCTTTTTGCATCTTGTTTTCCTTTCAATTTTTCAATTTTATCGGCATAAAATAATTTTCCACTACGTTGATCAGATGGAAGTTGTTGTTTAAGATTTTCAAGTTTCCGTATTTCCTCTTCATAATTGTCACTCTCTTCATTAGACGAATGATCAAAAACCGGACCTTTTTCAACCACTTCTTTTGCTGAGACTGTTTCTCCTTCTTGCTTTATCGGAATATACTGCTGAGATTCATAATGCACATATGCCAACAATTCCTCAAAATCCATGTTTCAATGTCAAATGTTCACTTTAAATTTTGATTGGGCGTTCACTGATTGGGTCGATGAACTTCACATGAACCGAACAATTTTCAATGTAAATCGAATTTTTAGTGGCAGACAATTTTAAAACACATCATATTCCTATTGAACCGAATATTGTCTTGAGCTTGACACAATTTAATATCTCGACCAACACATCACATGCTCACATGCACCTTTTAAAATGTCCAACAACAATTGATTGAACCGAGATTTGTAAATCAGCTTTTATCTTTTATGAATCTGATTGGACCTTCAAAATCACTAAGCCGACAATATCAATTTAATTCTTAATTCCTATTTGATCAACTTTCTTTTGTCAATATATGTCCGACAAGTTCAAATCAATTAGCAAAGAATTCACAAGTCTGCAAATTATCAGTTCCAATGCATATTCACATGTATTCACGTGATGACTGAATTAGAATCAATTGTGATATTCCCTTTTCAATTCTTGTGGCCGACAAAACAGATCACATGCAGACTCCCCTTGATATGATGTCACAAATGCGGATCTATGAAGCGAACTTGATTGATCAGAAAAGCGGATCTAATGATTACCGAATAAGCGGATCTAATGCAGTTTGGAGCGGACCTGATACAATTTGTGTCCGTATAAGTGGACCTCTACGAGCGGACCTCTATGAGCGGATCTACTGATAAAGTTGTCAAATGAGCGGACTTGAATTGTTCTTTGGAGCGGACCTACTCAAATGTATAGTTGGAGCGGATCTCTATGCAATTAGGAGCGGACCTGATCAAAAAATGTGACAAATGAGCGGATCTCCTAATGTTCGAATAAGCGGATCTCCTGATGTTCGAATAAGCGGATCTCCTGATGTACACAAGAGCGGACCTACTGATGTACACAAGAGCGGACCTATCAGGTGTCCGAATAAGCGAACCTAAATCCGAAGGTCATTTGATCCATTTTTAGTCCGTATTTTGGTCCGAAACTTTCCAGGGTTTGTCTATGATCAATTGCGCACAATCCGTGAAACTTTGAGCGAATTCCGACCGGTAAAACTTGATCTGATGATGAAAGAAGGTGTAGAAATCAGAATTTTTGAGCGAAAACGAACTAAACAGTAAGAACTCTTTCTCCTGAGCTCTGATACCACTTGTAGGAACGTTATACGACCTGACGAGTCGATCAGAAGAGTGCTCAGACTGAATCAGAGGCGGAATTCATTGATTCAGTCTTTGTTTAGCTTGATTTCACTATTTAACGTCTCGTTTGTTGATCTCTTAACAATATACAAGCTCTGGAGACAAATTGGCTGGGCTTCGCCATAACACACACTCACTTCTCTTACTAGATCCGCTTGAATGACCTACCTATATATAGGACCTGAACATGTAGGTTCCCATATACGGACATGACACATAAGCGGACCTAACCAAATAGGTTCCCATATACGGACATGACACATAAGCGGACCTAACCAAATAGGTTCCCATATATGGACATGACACATAAGCGGACCTATCTAACTCATGTGTTTCTTGATATTCGTTCACTATACAATCAGCCCTAGCCTAAGACTCGAACTAAGATGTAGTCGACAGACAACTGCACCAACACTAGTGTTGGCTCACACGAATACGACTCATTTTTGTTCAATAACTCAATCCACTCACGCCATGGTATGTGTTAAATTTGATGTCATACTCCTATCAAATTACTTTATATCATACTCCTACCAAATTACTTGTAGGTATAATAGATAGCTATAAGTAATTGTTATTTGTAGGGGTGTTCAAAACCGGATATCCGAAAATTCAGATATCCAAAATTTTGGATACCTGATTTCACTATCCACGTCCATATCCAAAATTTTGGATATCCGGTCGAATAGTGAATCAGAAATCTGAATATCCATTTTTTTATTTAATTCTTATTTTTTATTATTTTTAATATTCGGAATCAGATATTTCGGATTGTTTCGGATATCCGAATATAAATTTTCGGACATTTTCGGATATCCGATATAAAATAAAAATTAAATTTTCAGCTATTTATTGGATGGTTCGGATTGGATTTATGGATACAAGTATTTTTGAACACCCCTAGTTATTTGGCTTAAAAATTTAAATTGTGAAAAACAGAAATATATTTTGCTGTTTCTCATAAGAAATCAAAACACAAGAAATATGAGAATAATTGTTATTTTGTATTAAAGAAACTATTAAACCGAATTAAGATAAATTACTATTATACTTATTTTTCCACATTAAATTGGATAACTTGTGACACAAAAGTTATAATCAACCAATAGAGTGGTCAATTTTGATAAAATGGGTTGCCCTTGGAAAGTCCAACAACCCATTTTCTAAGATAATTGTTTTGTAGGCTTGCATAAGGTACAACGGTCTCATGTCTCCCCATACCGTCTTTACATCACATCATATATTTTGGCTCAAGTATTCTAATTTCTAAGATAATGGTCTTCTCACATGTCATTCAGTGAAACTAACTCACATTATTTGTTAGTCTTTTATATTGTAATTTATTTTATAATAAGTTCTTTTAATGTATGATACATAAAAAAAAATAAGAATATCATATTCGAGCTTCAAGTGGATCGGTGTCATCCGACCATGGCAGCATTGTTATAAAGTCAAAAACTAATTACCTTACAAAACTATAAATAATCAACATGTTTATGCATAAGGTAGTTGTATTGTTAGCCTTGGGATTTTTTCAAAAAAAAAAACAAAAAAATTCATTTCTAACCTTAAAATTTCAATCCTTAACAATTTAAGTCTAAATATTCAATCTTTAGTAATTTAACCCCTTTAATTAATTTGATTTTTCACTTCTAATTCAAAAGTTTTCACCTTTTGCAATTTAACCCCTTGATTATTTTGCTTTTAACCCAAAGTTTTTCGTCTTTTACAATTTAACCCCAACACTTTTTACTTTCAATTTTGATCCCTTATACTTTACATCTTTCGCAAATTTTCCGTTTAACGTTTCGTTCTAAAATTTTCAAGTTAACACCACAACGTGCATGTGGAGTTCAATGTTTTTTCATCTACTTTTCCCGTTTGACAGGTCCATCGCAGCTATTTTTTCTTTTGATAGGTCTATCACAACGCGCAGGTCAGGGATCGATTGAGTTATTATTTTCTATATATGTTTTACACAGGCTTGCGGTCCTGTAAAAAATATTTGCATTTCATCTAATCTATATACTTGATAAAGTAAACCATTGGGGGACACATGTCACCCCATGGTTTCACCTCAGATGAATTTCCCGCCTAAATGAAAGCAACTAAATGTATCACCGGAATTCTAATGGAGAGTCCACAAATCTCAATAATAACTTTCCTAATATACCTTATTTTACAACATATGCTTCAAAAGAAAACCCTAATTCCCTGTCGAACACGGCGATTAAGATCCCTCCAACACTTTCGATCAACAAACATTGGATTGGAAGACATTAAATCGACGGTAATGTCTAATACGTGCTTCCATTATTCTTCTTTGTTGTTACATTCGCCTAATTTCGTTAATGTTCTGATTTTTTCGATTGTTCTTATTTTGTTAGCAGTTCAATGATTGTTAGTTGATGATTGATTAATGTATTTGATTTAGTATTCTCTGATTTACTTTTATTTTGGTACTGATTTTGGATATATATATATATATATATATATATATATATATATATAGGGAATGGTTTAAATGAGAACGCTAAATATTGTGAGAACCGTAATAACAAATGAAAAAATCATGAGAACTTGGTCAAAAATAATTTAAATTCAAAATTTTTTTCTACACTTATCATTATTATTCGAATACAATGTTAGAAATTTAGTTCACACGTTTAAATTTACGTGAATTCGTAAATAAAGAAAATTTACACGTACAAGTTTGCCATTTACACATGTGTAAATATGTTATATTTACACATGTGTAAAAAATCTTAAAAGAGTGATTTTGAAAAGAGAAATGAATTATTTGATGTTGTAAATTCTTTTTTTTTTTTTTTTTGATGTTGTATCTTAATTACAATGAGGTTTGTATTAAAAAAATTGGTTTTGATTTGTTTTTTCGTTCGTTCTCACGGTTCTCGCAATATTTAGCGTTCTCAAGATAACCCTCCTATATATATATATGTGTGTGTGTGTGTAGGGTCAGGATCATTTCAGAACCATAAATATTTACAGAACTCGCAGAACTTCTAATAAACAATCTTTTTATTTATATATTTTTATGTTTAGGATAATTTTATCATTTTTTATGTGTATTTTTACAATTACATACATGTTAAGAGTAATTTTATCATTTTTATATGCAATTTTATAATTACACATATGTAAACTATCTATATAGACAGTTCAATCAATTAATTACATCTACTTAGGGGTGTTTATCATCCAATACGATGAAATTACACAATTGTCTTGTGTTAAATATGATTTCTAGAAACAAAGTTTCAGTTAATTTATTCTTATTAAAGAAAACTTTTCCTCTCAACAATGCTCCTCAGTTTGGAGTTCAAAAATTTTCACACTTAAGGGAACCAAAATAAACCCCAAGTGTTGGCGAGACAAAATGGCTACTAAATCCAAGTAGTAATGTTTGAAATTTTCCGTGAAAACAATGAACAAATGAATATGGTACCTTGCCAATACTTAAATGGTTATGGGTTCTTATACAGGTACAAACCACATTTTGAATATTTTCATCTTATGTGTCCAAAGTATTAACACATTCAGTATGTAAGAAAATGTCAAAAACGGTTTTTTCCCCTTAACTCCCCAAGTATGTGTATGAAATGCAAACTCGTAAAAGTAGAAAGAAATATATATTGTTTTAATTTTCTTAAATGCTCAATATGTTCATTCGTGTTCACATCGTACATGACAAAGTATTCAAGCGATGATCCCAAAATCGGGATCATCTTCTTCAGGTGAAAGCAATAGATTTATGATTGTATATCATACTAATTAAATAAATGTTGCAAAATAATATATAGGGAAAGCTTCATTTTAGAAGTTTTTTTTTTTTTTTTTGTAAGACTCATTCTAATTTAAGGTTATTATATATCATTAAAGTACGCATTTTAGATATTTTATATCTAAAATGCGACTCAACAAAACTTTTACATCAAAATATTCAGACATGTTTAAAACGTTCCAACAACCATGTTATAAGTGTTTACATAGTTCACTTTTGATAACAAGGTTTAAACTCAAATGCGGAAGCTTCATTTATTGTGTGTTCGGTTCTTGTTAGGCGCTTGATCTTCATCCGGATAGCCGATATCATTACCTGTAATCAAAACCAACACAAACGTTAGTTTTAATAATTATATAACATGTTTCTTCAAGTATTTTGAGCCAAATAAGCGAAACAAACAAAATCTGCAAGTTGTACCCCTGCCGCGTGCCGCGACAGGGTTCCCTAATTATGTCGCGTGCCGCGACCGTGGTCGCGTGTCGTGCCCCAACCATCTTAGTCCTTCGCGTGGCGCGAGGGTCACCATTTTCCAGCAGGTTTGTTTCTACAACCTGCATTTTTTTGCCCAGCTATGTGTTTTTCCTATGTTTAACATAAACATGCATAACTTTCAAACTACACATCCGTTTTACACGATTCTTGTTTTGTATTGACCGTAATGCAGTCTCCCATGTAATCAACACTAAGGTTTGTAACGATGCTGATTTATAAGCTAACGGCTTATAAATCTCTTATACAATTATTCGACCCGTTTCATAATCTATTAAACGACTTGTTTCTAAATCATCATAAAACCTTGGACTACTTGTTAACTCAAAAGTCTTTAACTCGTGAACATAACTTTTATGAATTATGCGACCAATACCCAAGCTATGCGCATAATTCATTTTGACCCGTTTAGGAGATTTAAACTTTTAAGTTCAAATCTCGCTCTTCTCTTTCCACACATCACATTTCCACATTAAAATGTCTACTTATACTCCGCCAATTTACGCGTACCTGGCTCGGGTCAAAGTATTGACCCATTTTAATACCTTGCCTTAATAATTTGCTGATTCATAGCAACGCAAATTCCATAAGCCGTTTTACCCTGTGAGCATCGGACTCGACAAGCACTTGTTAGTCGTTATTCGTCAAATGGTGTTAATATTACCATTTGACCCGTTTAGTCTAAATGACCAAAAAAATTGCACTTATATTTAAATGGTATTTATTTACCATTTCATTATTTAACCCATTTCGCCCCTTTTTGCCACTAAACATGGTTTTTTTTATCATTTTATTCGTCCCGACCCGTATCATTTCGTGACGGAACCCATATTTCGGATATAACTTTGCTCGTGTTTATAATCTATAAAGTAAATACGTATCCTAAAAAAGGGTAAAAAGGGGTGTAAGCTTTACTTACCTTGAATCCTTGCGAGCTTCATACTTGAACTTTTATCCATTTGACTCGTTCATTTCCAAGCTTCTACCTAGCTTGTCAGAGTCAAACTACCATATCATATCCATCAGATGATTAGATTAGTCAACATTAACATGACCACCACACCTTATGGATTCACACACTTATTCATCAAAGTATGCTATTTATTCAACAACTATATTTTTTTATAACTCTTTCCATTCACTAACCGTTTGACCCGTTAGTCAAGTTACTTATACGAACTAGTTAGTAAGTGATTTTGAACACTTTAAGCATATCACATAAAGTGTTATTTGTTCCTAACAATAAATACTTCATGACCAAATCAAGTATACGCAATCATATGTCTTTTTCTGGATTAATAATGACATTATTAATGTGCAGCGATTTTCTATACAGCTGCTGTAATTGACCATTATGACCCGTTCAAAGTCCGAACTAGATTAACATGTTCAAAGATTGATCGTAGAAAACTTAAATACCTTCGCAAGCATATAAGGTACACCTTCTAACGAATTTTTTATGATTTTATATGATTTTTATAAAATCAGCACAACAACTATATTTCATTTTTCAAATAGCTTTCAAGGTTTCTGAACCGCAGTTTTAATTCACTTTTTTGGCCTAATTAACAACCATATTTGTTTCTTATGATTGAAAACAGTAAAAATTTACTCCATAAACTTTCCGAAAAACTTACTCCATAAGTTTATGAGAAACTTATTCCCTAAAAATGTATTTAAAAATATTACCAAGGTTTCCTTAATTTTTGGTGATAAGAAATGAGGATTTCTTCAAGATTAAAATTTATATTAAGTATGTATATTTTTGAGAAAAATATATTTTATTCGATCACCAAACTTTGTGCTAAGTGTATGTAGTATGTGTTATACGAGCTAGTGTATTAGGACTTGAAAATACACTAAATACTCTTAAGAAGTAAAAACACAAAGATACACATGCAACATACAAGATACATAATTCGGGTGCAAAGTGCAAAACACGAGATACTTATATTAAATTTTGAGAAAATAATATAAGTGAGATACTTAGTTAAAAATATAAAATATTTTTAACACTACAATACAAATACAAAAGAGAGTGACTGTACTTGTGCGACGCAAGTCTAGTGACTAACGTTAAGAAAACGCGTATAGGTCACGAAGTTAACTAAGCAAATCCGGTGAAGTGTACGACGCAAGGAACGCAAAGTTGTGAGTTCATGCTCCCCCTTTTCTTTTAACTGTTTTCAGTTTTATAACTTCGGGGGTGAAATACATGTACAAATATTACGATGTTTACAAATGGTATGATAACAAGAAGCACACTTGGTGAGGACGAGTACCAAGTGTGATGAGATATAAGAATACAAGAAGCTCACTTGGTGAGGACGAGTACCAAGTATGATGCGTTATGAGAAATGATACGAGAAATCGTGTCACGAATATGGTACATAAGCACCATTAATCAACTATATACCTAGATCGCAGAACAAAAGGTTAGATATAACGGGTGCCGGGCAGCCACACTCTCGGTGAGGGCGAGTATCGAGTAGTGCTTTTGTGTCTCAGAATATGCCAACTAGAAAAATGCCTAAGGTTTGGTGACTTCCTATGTCGTGTCACATGTTAATGGCTTTGCAACCCATTAACAATCCTGATACTTACAAGAATACTTTATTTACATAAAATTCATACCATACTAAACTTGATTTATACTTGAGTACGTGGGGTACACAAGTAAACTTGAATTATACATGAGTACGTGGGGTACACATGAAAGCTTGATTTATATATGAAAACTTGATTTATACATGACACAAACTATGTTTTCATACAAAGTATACAAACGTGAAATACAAAAACTGCATTAATTCACACCAACATTATGTTGACGTTTTTCCAAAACTTACATGTATTTCAGGTAACTAGAAGTGGATGTACGCGCGGTCTTACCCATGCTCGTGGATGTCGCTTATGTTTATCTTTAAATAAAGTTGTAAACCTTTTAAGACAATGTTTTATGCTAACTCGCGATGTAAACGCTATCTTATGTCTTCAAATTATAGTATTTGAAGTTATTTTCATGAGCATGTAGTATGTTTACCTTTGGTATGCAATGAGAACCTTTCATGATCACACCCGTGCTTCGGCCGCAGAAAGGGGTGTGACATGCTAAACCCAAAAGCTAAACCCTAAATACTATAGCTAAACCCTAATGTTAAACCATAAAGCTAAACCCTAAACACTAAGGCTAAACCCTAATGCTAAACCCTAAATACTAATGCTAAACCCTAAATAACACTTATTTTTCAATTTTAAACATGTATATACATATATGTATACTTGACAATATACACATATGTGTACTTAAAAGATTAACAATATACACATGTGTATAAATCTCAAAAAAAAAATTAAAAAAAAAGAAAAAATAAATAAAAATTAAAACCTTAAAGAAAAACCTCCGATTTTCCCAAAAAAAAAATTGCATTTTTTTACATTCTTTTTGCATTTTTTTTGCTTTGGGAAAATGTGTGGTCCAGAATGCTTCTCAAGTTTCTCAATTAGCCTACTACTTCTCACATGATCCTTATCCTATATATATATAGGGTGGGAGTTGGCTACAAAGTCCATTTTTCCTACAAAGTGTAGGAAGTGTTCTAAGAGTGACATGTGGCATCTAGGGTTTTTGTATTAAAGGATATAAATGTAATTTAATAATTAATTCTATTTTTGGAAGATATATCTTTTAGACAATAAAATGCTATTTTTATGGAAACTATATATCTATTAACTATTCAAAATCGGCAGTTACATCCTTCATATCCACCATTGATTCATCCGAAGTTCGAAACGTAAAACACATTAATTATTTCTTGACGTTGTGTTTTATCAGTTGATGGTTTTCTTCGCACTGTGTTATATCAATTTTCACAATTAAACACACCTCTCACACATTTCGAAACATAAAACACATTCATTGTTTCTTGACGTTGTGTCTTATTAGTTTTTTTGGCTTCTTTACATTGTGTTATATCAGTTAACACAATTAAACACGCCACTCACACATAAAACACACCAATATCTAAAATAAACAATATAAAACACACTTGTGTCTGACTCGATATAGACACCAGTGCCTCAAATACACAATATAAAACACACTTGTGTCTTATTCGATGTAGACACAATATAAAACACACCCGTGTCTGATCCCATGATGAACAACTTGAACGAAGAATCATTAATCTTGTTTTTTTAAGTATAGAAGATGATAAGTGTGTGTGTATGTGTAAGAGAGAGAGAGAGAGAGAGAGAAATGGAGAGAGAAAGAGAGAGAAGTTTCCAAAACTTAAGTAGTGCTTTTATTGAATGATGGTTACTTGCTATTTTTAAATCCCGCCAAATGACTTTTTTGTCCTCCATTAATTAAACTAATCCTTATTTAAAACATAAATATTACTAAAATGCCATCAAGATGATCTCTACCATTAAAAACACCCATCCAATGGTCCAAAACACTTCCTACACTTTGTAGGAAAAACACACATTGTAGAGGAACCTCACCCTATATATGTATATATATATATATATATATATATATTGTGAGAACCGTGAGAACAAATAAAAAAACCGCTAGAACTTGGTCAAAAACAATTCAAATTCAAAAAATTTTCTACACTTATCATTATTATTCGAATACAATGTTAGAAATTTAATTTACACGTTTAAATTTACGTGAATTCGTAAATAAAGAAAATTTACACATGTGTAAGTTTGCCATTTACACATGTGTAAATATGTTATATTTACACATGTGTAAAAAATCTAAAAAGAGTGATTTTAAAAGGAGAAATGAATTATTTGATGTTGTAAATTCTTTTTTTTGATGTTGTATCTTAATTACAATGAGCTTTGTATTGAAAAAATTGGTTTTGATTGGTTTTTTCATTCGTTCTCACGGTTCTCGCAATATTTAGTGTTCTCAAGATAACCCTCCCCTATATATATATATAAATATACGGCTTCATCCGATTTTGGTTAATGGTTGAATGTTGTTTAGGGTTTATAATCCACGCTCAGAGTATGTTATTGAAGCAACTGGAGATCTTCTTGATGACGTAGCTGCTTCTGAAATGCATTATGAGGTATCTAGATTAAATCTTTATTTCCCGTCTTGTAGCTTGCATTATGTTATGTTTTTGTATACTTTTATTTTCTCCAAACCAGTTAGTCTGTTTTGTATGATTTGTTCTCGAAGATGTTAACAGGAAGACGTTGAGAAAACATGTATTTTAGGTATTGAAACATGGTTTAATGATTTTATTGTTGAAACGTTAAAATCTATTATACACATGCTTCATATGGCTGATGGATCGAATAATAGCTTTAGTCATTAAAAAATCTGTTACAATCAGAATTTTGACCTTAGTATGTTTTGATATATTATATCTTAAAGTAAACCTTAGTGAGGCCATTCGATCTTCTAGCTCTACTTAAAGTATTTAGAACACTGGTGATTTGTGTTAAAGTACCGGATCGATGACGAACATCAAACATTGCACTTGATTCAAGACATGAAGAACAAAATATGAACAAGATAGAAATATGTAGAAGATGAACCCTTTATATTGAATCAGTCATCACAGATTACATACCAAAGGAGTAAACATCATCTACAAGCTGGTTTAGATCACAAAGATCTAAACCCTAGCTTTCTCTCACTAACACATAGTCTCTCTCTCTCTAGGATGTGCACACCAGGAGGAACACGAAGTGAGAGAGGTGCACAAAGCTTCTTGATCGATCCCTCATCCATGGATTTTTTTGGGATGGATTGCCCTAATCCTATACAACACATATATATAGACTAGGACTAAACTCGGACAAACAATCTACACCAAAACCCTGACTTTTGTCCCTAACATAAACCTCTGACCTTTGTCCTAGACACAAAACTTGGACAAAATGTCCCAAGGATAAACCTTGGACTAACTTTCAAGACATGTACAATAAAGACCCTACAAATTGGAAGACATGCACTTATCACCCAAAGTGCATTAACAAACTCCCCCTTGATCAGTGCATGGTCTTCATGTGGTCTTGAATTCTTCATTATCGTTGACTTTAACTTGGAATTCTGCTTTGATTGATACGGAACTGATAAGCGACAGTTACCCGGCAGGAACTGCACTTACAGTCTCCCCCTTAACTGTTGCAATTAGTTCTGTCTAACACTAATATCTTCAGTCACCGGATACTGCATAAAAGCACCGGATCGATGACGAACATCAAACATTGCACTTGATTCAAGACATGAAGAACAAAATATGAACAACATAGAAATATGTAGAAGATGAACCCTTTATATTGAATCAGTCATCACAGATTACATACCAAAGGAGTAAACATCATCTACAAGCTGGTTTAGATCACAAAGATCTAAACCCTAGCTTTCTCTCACTAACACATAGTCTCAACTTTGGCTGAGACTTGATCTTTTCGGTAGAGCACAGCGATCTTCAACCCTTCTAATAAAAGACTTGCTGACGATCACTTAAGGCCGCTTTGAGAAACCCGAAGAATCCAACATCAAACACTGTAGATCCTCCCCCTCAAACTACTCCCGAATCAAGTTAACGCGAACCGACCTACAACCACATGTAGGAATATCGCTCGATACATTAATCTTCAAACCTAACCAACAGCAGAAAGAAACACTGGATTTCCAATGCCCAACCTTGAACACTTCAAATTTCGCAAAGACATGAAGCTCAGTTCGATAAGTTAATAACAAACTGAACTTTGTAAAAGTACATCCACCATCTTGATCAAAGTCTTCAACCGAGTGTCTGAAATCATTTCATCTCGAATCTTCAAGATCCAATCTCGTATCTTCACGAATCCACCAATTACCCGATGACTTTCGTCTCCAATCTCCCCCTCAATGTAAGAACCCCTATTTCGAGAATCCGATCAGTCACCAACTTGGAAGAGGGACCAAGAAGACTAATCTTCTCTACTCTAACCGGCATACGATAAAGGCTTGACCTTCAACTAGTTGCCAAAAGAACAATTTGCTTCATCACGTCAACACTTGATTAAACCTCGAACAAACTTGACAAAACTCAATCATACACTAGCTCTAACTTGCTTCATGTTATAAACACTTCGCCACCGGTAAGATTAACACTAAGTTAATCTCAAAGATAGTAAACATGAACTTGTTTTGATGTAGCACCACGAGCCTTTGATTTACAAAGAAAACAAGAATTTCAAAATTTTTTACTCCCCCTATTTCTTTGTAAACAATACAGAAATCCAAGCACGTCTTATTCTCTTCACCTCCTCACTTGATCCGAACAACATAAGTGCCATAAAACTTTTCGATAATCCGAAACCGACTTCAAGTTTCCAAACTACACATAATTCTGACTCTTAGTTAGTTATCCGGTACCCCAGGTAACCCGGAATAACTAGAAAAACTCGGAACATGCACAACTCGAAACTTCCGAACTAAACAAGCTTCTAAATTTAGTTAAAAATCCGGTACCCCAGGTAACCCGGAATTCTAGAAAATTGGAAACTCGTAAAACCCGAAAGCTCTTGAAACCTCGGATCAGATCATCTGAGCAGAATTTAGAGTACAAAGGAATTCGAAACAAGCAGGAAAATAAAGGAAACTCTTCTAATAGGGACTGCAAAAACTCGGAATCACGAATAGAGAACAGACAACAAAGCACAAAACACTGTCTTGACTGTTTAGAACTCGGAAACACTTGACATGTTTAAAACTCAGATGAATTGACCAAAACTATAATACTCGGAGCACCACAAAACTCAGATGAACACTATTACTATTTGACCAAAACTGTAAAACTCGGAGCACAAAACTCAGATGAGCACTGTTTGACCAAACTGTAAAGCTCCGAACTTATAGTCGATAAAACTCGGAACAGACGAGTGTTTGAATAAAACTCGGAGCTGAAAAGTTTAACAAGACTCGGAAAGTTTTGAATAAAAACTCGGACTAAACTTCAGATCAAAGAAACTCGGAACAACGAATAAAAAGGATTCTTGAAACCGCAATGTAAGAGCAGAAACTCGGACTTAAACTCGCAAAACACGGAGTCATAATGATTCAACTGAAATCAAAACTCGGAATCTTGAACTTGGAACCTATTCAAAAATCGGAACCACATAACGATTTAAAACAAAATGAAACTGTTGATACATATTTTGTGGACACGACTCGGCTCGGTTCAACTCAGCTCAGTTACGAGTGTTTGAATAAAACTCGGAGCTGAAAAGTTTAACAAGACTCGGAAAGTTTTGAATAAAAACTCGGACTAAACTTCAGATCAAAGAAACTCGGAACAACGAATAAAAAGGATTCTTGAAACCGCAATGTAAGAGCAGAAACTCGGACTTAAACTCGCAAAACACGGAGTCATAATGATTCAACTGAAATCAAAACTCGGAATCTTGAACTTGGAACCTATTCAAAAATCGGAACCACATAACGATTTAAAACAAAATGAAACTGTTGATACATATTTTGTGGACACGACTCGGCTCGGTTCAACTCAGCTCAGTTCGACTTGGTTTCGACTCGAAGACACGAAGATCGAGACAAAGCTACAGTGTTGTTGCACTTGTGTCTGTACTTTGTCTGTATTTTGTCATGATACCAAACGATGTCTTATGTTAGGTTTGTTTATATGTGCGTTCGATGTAAGTTTGACCAAGTCAACCATCCTCCGGTTTGACTTGGCCAAACAGTTAGCACATATGTTGTAACATGCTTGTGTCGAAGGATGTCATCGAAGGATGGTTTGTATCCTTCGATGACCTCGAAAGATCAACCTTCGATGGATAGACCTCGAAGGATATCATCCTTCGAGGTATGTATGGATCTTTCGGTAGGTTTCTGGTCGACAGATGATCTTTCGATCAGTCTGCCTGATCCTTCGACCAGATTACCTTATCCTTCGACCATAGCTGCTGTGTTGAGTATATATACTCATGTAGTGTGTTGTGTTCAAAAAGAACACACAGGGAGACTTAGGGAGTTGATTGAGAGAAACGCTTAGACAGAAAACAGAGAGAGCATTCTGTTGGACAACACACACACACGTTTGAGTGAGTTTATAGAGTACATCTGTAAACATTGAGCTTGTAACTGGAACCTTCATTCGTATTAATACATGTGGTGTTAATCGGTGAATCTTGTGTGTTGTTTATTTACGTGTTCTTGTTCATCTCCTTCTCTCGATCTCGGTTTGCATGCTAGCTTGGATTCCGCACTCGCTAGTGTGTTAGACATAACAAGGATAAGGTTTGACCTCATCCGAGAGGGACCTACAAGTGGTATCAGAGCTTTGGCTCTTCTCCTTGTTAAAACCGAGTGTTTTAGAGTGTGTTTCGGATTTTTGAAGTTCATTTCTTTCTGAAAAATCAGCTTTAAAACTTCGAAAATCTGCATGTTTTGCTAGAAGTTCTTATAAAAACCTTGTTATTTTTCATTGTCTATTGTTAAAAGTTGGTTTTTATTGAAGTTTCGGCCAAAACTCGTGTTCGGCAGTGTCGGTTTACCGGAAAATTCAAATTTTTCTGGGTTTGTTCTTGATATCTTCATCATATATTCAAGTGTTCTTCAAAGTGTTAAATATTTTGATCTTGTTTAATTGATTTCGAAAGTTGTTTGTGCATTGGGAAGGGACCCAAATCTGTTTTGGCAGAAAGTAAGGTCTGAACATACCTTCTGCCGAAAGTTTCTATCAACTTGTCACCTTTTTCACCAACCTGTCACATTTGTCAACTGTGTCAGAGCACATCGAAAGATATCCTTCGAAGTCGAAAGATCTTCTTTCGATCAAGGAGGTTCGACAGATACCCATCCTTCGAACATCTTTCGAAGTCAGTGAGTTATCTTTCGAGCCAAGGAATCTTTTCGAAGGATATATTGTTCGAGCTACTGTTACATTTCGAAAGATAAGGATCCTTCGGCTTGGAGAATCTTTCGAAGTCATTGTTCGAAATTCAACAGTGATCTTTCAAACACTGTTGATCCTTCGAACAAGTGTCTATCTTTCGAACAAGTGTTTATCTTTCGATCCTTATTTGTTTAAGATTAACAGTTGTGTTTTTCAGTTGTGTTTTTCAGGTCTTTCGATCCCTGATCTTTCGGCTGTTTGTTTCTCTTCAACATTTTAACATAGTTTGTGAAAATTAATTTTTCAAATTTTAAATCAATTTTCACTTAATATATTAATTTTTATAAAATGGGAACAAACGGTCAGTGGTGGACTCAATTAACTTCGACTCCACAATCATCAGCTACGCAATCTGAGCCAGATTTCGACAAAACTGCATGGATGAGAGCTATTGCCCCATCTCAAGCTGCAATGATAACTGCAAATCAATGGGCATTGGTCACAAATCAAAGCAGCAGCATTCAATCTATGATGCAGAACGACAGTGAAACTGGTACAAGCACAAAACCGCCAAAGCTAAATCACATCAATGATTGGGGATGGTGGAAAGAAAGGCTGAGAACTTATGTTCAGGGGCAAGGTCAAGATCTATGGATGTGTTTCTTCACTCCATTTGACAATGAGTTGGAAGTTGCAGGATCTAATCCACAAACTTACAGCACTCTGTCTGATGAAGATAAGAAGAAATTTGAGTTAGAAAAGAAAGCATTCATGATTCTCACACAAGCTCTTAACAGAGACATTTACCACCAGTTTGTTTACTGCACGACTACAAAAAGCTTGTGGGATATGCTCACGTTACGATGTGAAGGAAATGCTCAATCAAGAAAGATCAAGCAAGATTTACTGAAGAAAGAGTTTGAAGGATTCACGTGTATGGAGAATGAGACTTTGGCAGATTTATCTACAAGGTTCCATCACTTGTTGAGCGAGATGTTTGCTTTTAGAGTCACTGCCACTCCACAAGAAATGACGAAGAGATTTGCTGATAGCTTACCAGCAAAGTGGAGCAGTTATCTTGAAATTCTCAAAGAAAACGGTGTTCTGGACACAATCACCGTTTATGATTTAATTCAAAAATTGGAGAACAAGGATGTAGAAGAAAAACTTAAGGCAAAAAGAACACTAACTCCTCAAAGTCCAGAGATGTACTTTGGGATTGCAGGAGGTATCAGTGGAGAAAAACCAGCTTCTCAACACGCGAAGCTTCAAACAGCTTTCATCTCAAACACCGGACCATCAACAACAGATCAGTTTGATCCTTCAGCATACTCGATGTATCCAAGACCAAATTCTTCTTCTCAACAACAGTATGTGCAACCGACAGCTCAGCAATTCACACCACCGCCTTTCTTAGATCCAAGCAGAGCTCAGAAGCAACAACCGCAACAGCAAGGATTTTATGGAAACTCTTCAAACTTTCAAGCCACTCCGAACACAGTCAGATTAGACACTTCCAACTTTTCCAAAGTCAGTGTCGAAATAGCCAAGGAGCATATGGAGATGTTAAACACCTTGGTTAGTGCTTATTGTGGATTGATCGCAGGTCAGATTGGGAATATCAATCTAACCAATGAAGATTATCAGCAAGTGGATAGAGAAGAGTTTGAAATGATGGATATCAAATGGGCTCTTGCTAGTGCAATTCGAAGAGCAGAGGAGTTTATGGAAAGGACGGGGAGAACCAACTTGGAAAGCAAGAAAGACACCAAGTATGGGTTCGACAAGCAAGCTGTAACGTGCTTTAACTGTGGTGAACGGGGTCATTTCAAAAGGGAATGCACAAGACCAGCTATGCATGGAAATCAAAATCCCTTCAGAAATCAAGGCAACCAGCAGAACCAGAACAGGAACAATGTTCGTACGTTGATACCTGTCAACAACCAAAGCCAACCAGGGTCATCAAATGCCAACCGGGGACTCGTGGTTCAAGTAGATGAAGGTTGTGATTGGTCGCTTCAGCTTGGAGAAGGAGGAAATGGTGGAACAGCATGTTATGCTAAAGTGACTGAGAAGGTAGTAGAACCCGTGTCTGCTGGTGAATCTTCAGAAGATGAAGATAGTTCGGGTTATAGTGGGAGCACAGATGGGGAATCACTTGATGCTGGTGATTTATCAAGTGATGCTTTAGATTTGAAGGTTGATGAACTTTTGGCTGAAGCTGAAGTATTATGCAAGAGGAGATCTATTCTCTGCCAGAAATCTGCTGGAACTTCCGAGAAGCTTGCTAAGTTCTTCTCTGAAGATGGATCTTTTTCTTTCCATTCAGCCTTTACGGCTAATGTCGACAGTTCATCAAGTCAGGTATGTGTCGATGAACCCACTGTAGTTAGTTGTGAAAATTGTGATAGTTTAAAGGTTAAATATGCTGAACAGGAAAAGCAGTTTGAAATCACAAACAAACACAATCAAGAATTGATTGTTGATCTTTCTAAAGCAACTGAAGCTAACTTGTTTTTAACCAGAAATGAAAAGGAATTTAAAGCAACAATTGCGTCATTAAAACATGATGTTTCTGAATTACAAAAGGCTGTTTTGAGAAAACAACATGCTAACAATGATTTAATTGACACAATTGAAAAGCAAATGGTAGAGTTAGCAACAGCTAGATGTGAATGTGAGACAATTAAGCAGAAATTGGAAAGCTATTCCAATTCCCGCTATGTTTTGGATCACATTATTGATGTTCAAAAGAAGAAGGGGGATAAGAAGTGTATGGGATTCAAATCATGTCCTCCCCCAATGAATCACAATTACTCCAAATTGCCTGATGACGAGGATATGCCCCGTTTTGAACCTACTGTGCCACTCAATCTAGATGACTTTGCAGCAGGCCTCGGGTTCACAACTGGTACATCATCCTCGGATCAATCAGAATCTGAGAATGTGACGGATTCATCGTGTGTTAAGGAACAGAGTCCTCCCATTGTTGAGGATACTGATTCTTCGGATGATGAATCTGATTCATCGGATGATGAATCTGATTCATCGGATGATGAATCTGATTCATCAGATGATGAATCTGTAGAAGTTGTGAAACAACAGTCTAACTCGGTTACAACAGATATTCCAATCGAGAATCACATCTTGTGTGATCCACCAGTGGAACCGAGTAAGACTGAAATGTCAAAAGCAATGGAGTCCCTTGTTTCTAGCAGTGAAGGGAATAACTTGTTGTACACGCTCAAAGGAGATGACAAAATCTACTCTAACAAAGATTTTCCAATTAAAAATGTAAATCAAGATTTAATTGAGCAAATTTTTGAAGGATGTATTGACAAGTTTTTGGGGAACAAAAGTGACAAAGTTACCGTCACTCAATGTGATCCAATTCCATGTGAACAAATTAGAAAACAATACGGAAACCAAAAACAACCAATTGAGCGAAAACAACAAGTGAACTCCGGAAAGGGTAGGGTACAGGGAAAGAAGGCTCAGAACAAGGATGTTCAAGCACCTAAAGTTCAGCAGCAAAAGGTGCAAAACAAAAGAGCTCCTGTTAAGAAACGAGAACCGAAAATGAACTTTGTTGGATCCAAGGGTACAGATAAACTTGAAACATTTCAGGATAAATCTAACATTGATTTTATAAAACAAGTTAGAATGTTAAAACGAAATGATCAGAATAATTACACCCAACACACCAACGGATGTGATTTAGGTCCAAGCTCGTCTAGATCACAAAGTTCATGGTCTGGTTCTCCGTCTGGTCATCAACATGTTTCTCCGAGGTTTGTAGAGCGGAGAATGTGTTTTGAGTGTGGCACAGTTGGGCATATTGTAAGATACTGCCCATACCTGCAAAAGTTGAAGGCAAAAACGAGTGCTCCCCAAGAAACCAATTACCAAAAACGACCTGTTTCCCCGAAACAAGACCCACGTGTCTTGAAAGAAAAGGAAAAGAAGTTAAAACAAAAGAATCAAAAGGTAATTGAGAAGGCCTTAAAATCAGAGGTCAAAGAAGAAAAACCTGTTCAAGCAAAACCTAAAACTGTAAAACCAGTAAATGCTAAAACAATAAATTCAAATACTGGTAAAGGACAAACAGTTTGGAAACAAAAACAGGTAATTCAGTCAGGGGGAGCACCACAGGTTCTTTTTCCTAATCATCAGGTGATTGAGATCACTTTCCTTGATGATCAAGGACGACCCAAGTCCACAAAGGCTTGGGTCCCCCTCTCCAACTAATCTCTAAGTGAGTGTGCAGAATGTTCCAGGAGGAACTATTGATAATCGTAAGATTGTTGATAGTGGAGTGTCCATGCACAAAATAGGCGACAGAAGAAATTGTTGTCTTTGATGGAGAGAAGAAGAAAAAGAAAAGAAGACAGAATTGTCTGTCAAAAGAAATTGAAACCTTCGACAAAATGAAAATCATTCAAAAGTTTGATTGTTCAAGGCTTTGATCGGGTCCCCAGGATAGATTCAATCAAAATGTACGCACCTGCAGCACGTCTGATGTTCAAAATCAACAAGATGAACGTGCAGTGTACATTTCTTCGTGGTGTGATTGAAGAAAATGTGTTTGTTGAACAACCCAACCGGGTGTGCGGATGCCTTGGCATGGGTTGAACAACCGCACACTACTTCTCAAGAGAAAGATAAAGATAAAGACCTTTGCTGGTGCAATATGGAAGACCAGCCGGACTCAAAGGTTTATGATCTTGTTGCTGTCAAGAGACTTCTCAGTAGCTACAAAGAATCGACTTTGAAATCCACACCGGTTGGATATCCAGTTTGTGAGAGCACTCAGATTCCTTGCAATGCACGAAGCAGTTGCAGGATACGGTTTTAAAATTCTAATCTCTCCTTTACTTGTCGTTATTTAAGCTACTTTATAAATTGTTATCCTCTCGCAGCACTCTTTGGCCAGACAATGTTGTCATGGTCCGCACCGCTTACCGACATGCCAACTGATTTTTCCAAAATTCGATAAATCATTTATGATTCAAAATTAATTTTGGTAAACGGCATTGAGGTAAAACATGAGTTAACCAACATCGGAAAGTCATTTTTGTAAATACCTTTGTGTTTTGAATTTATCTTAGTTTGTTGATTTTAGGGGGAGTAAATCCAAAAATTTGAAAATCCAAAAACATCAAAAAATTTCAAAAGCACAAAAACAATAGAAAAACAAAAATGAGTTTCCTGGCGAGCAAAAGAGAAAATGATAGTACATCAGTGGTCTGTCTAAACCTCTTTAAACCTTAAATGAAAAAGGGATAAGCAGCTCTATATAAGATGTATCTGTAGGCTCACAATCATTTTAAAGTGTGCAGGGTGATATAAACTTAAATCCGACTGAAGACCAGGTGGGAACCATTCATTGGCATATGGTCTTAGTACCGAAATTTCGTTTGAGAGATTGCCGAGGTTCTGAGATATTCGGTCTTTATGCTGCTTATCATCTGGGTATCATGGTTGTATCTTTTACCGAAAAATAACAGGGACGCAAGTCTAGATCTTCCATGATACTATACATACGTGTACATACTGCATTCGACCTCAATAAGTGATCAACAATCACATGTCCAAACAAATAAGTGATAATATATCACATTTATCCGGGAGTCAAGTTCGTCTCTCTGCTGTACGAAAGTACTGACCTGTTCACGGACTTGCTCCTGTGCCCTCATGCATAGAAAATCAAGTTCCTCATCAATAAGTGATTATATCACATAGGGCTTGTTTTCAATCAAAATAAGTGAGAATCTCACATCATATACGGTCAAACAGATGATAATCGGTATACTCACCGGTAAGATGAACCCTCGTGCATACCTTGATACGGGAATGTGTCGTGATGTGGATGAACTCCGGTCGGTAAGTATAAATCATACCTTAACGTATCCCCTCGCCATGATTACAAATGATAAGTTGAGTTTATGTGGACAACAATACCGATAATTGTTATAGGATGCTTATCTTAATGGTAACTAATTGAACAACTAGAGCGTTTTGACTTGACCGTACACTGATATGATTCTCTTACCCTCGAAACTCGCAAAAAGAATGTTTGTAGATATTTATTTACTATTTTCAGTTTATGCTTCTTTGTATATATTTATTTATTGTTTTCCGTCTTTACGTTTGAAAAATGAAAAATCCAAAAAGATTTTAGGTGTGTTTTAATATAAACTTTATAAAATCCAAAAAGATTTTACTTCTAGTTTATTTTTGATTGACTGATGTTGGAACTCGAGTCTATCCTACCCAAAATCCTGATCGTAAGCCGAAAAACAATTGCATCTTCATAATCTGTCGAAGTTAACAAGTTTTGAAAGTTAAAGGATTAAAATTGAATATTTTTTTTAAAAACTTTCAAACTGTTGTCGGTTGGTGTTTGATCGAGATTTGATCTCATATGTGTCTTTTGTTTAAATGTTAACTATATTCCAAGCGGTGTTCTCATTATGCGTTTAGCTTTCTTGCATGTGCAGATGCTAAAGGCGGGGAGAACATGTTCGATGAAACGCTTTGGAATGAAGACACGAAGTGGAGGCACTCAAAGGATAAAATGATCGAGTTGCCGCTGACCCTTCATCAACACCACAAGGATCTGAAGATTGACAAGTCAAAAGATTCACGAGCATGACTCAATGGAGAGTTCAATCTAAGGGGGAGTTTATTGACACACTTCCTAAATGAAAAGGGGAGTTTGTTGATACACTTTCTACTTATGACGCGTGAAGACTTTGAAGATCCTCCGACGTGGAAGACATGGAAGTTGAACCTCACGAGTAGCGTCCAAGGGGGAGTTTGTTGATACATATTTTGTGGACACGACTCGGCTCGGTTCAACTCAGCTCAGTTCGACTTGGTTTCGACTCGAAGACACGAAGATCGAGACAAAGCTACAGTGTTGTTGCACTTGTGTCTGTACTTTGTCTGTATTTTGTCATGATACCAAACGATGTCTTATGTTAGGTTTGTTTATATGTGCGTTCGATGTAAGTTTGACCAAGTCAACCATCCTCCGGTTTGACTTGGCCAAACAGTTAGCACATATGTTGTAACATGCTTGTGTCGAAGGATGTCATCGAAGGATGGTTTGTATCCTTCGATGACCTTGAAAGATCAACCTTCGATGGATAGACCTCGAAGGATATCATCCTTCGAGGTATGTATGGATCTTTCGGTAGGTTTCTGGTCGACAGATGATCTTTCGATCAGTCTGCCTGATCCTTCGACCAGATTACCTTATCCTTCGACCATAGCTGGTGTGTTGAGTATATATACTCATGTAGTGTGTTGTGTTCAAAAAGAACACACAGGGAGACTTAGGGAGTTGATTGAGAGAAACGCTTAGACAGAAAATAGAGAGAGCATTCTGTTGGACAACACACACACACACGTTTGAGAGAGTTTATAGAGTACATCTGTAAACATTGAGCTTGTAACTGGAACCTTCATTCGTATTAATACATGTGGTGTTAATCGGTGAATCTTGTGTGTTGTTTATTTACGTGTTCTTGTTCATCTCCTTCTCTCGATCTCGGTTTGCATGCTAGCTTGGATTCCGCACTCGCTAGTGTGTTAGACATAACAAGGATAAGGTTTGACCTCATCCGAGAGGGACCTACAGAAACTCGGACAACTGATAACGAACAAAATGCACAAGTGATTCAGAGTTTTGAAACTCGGACAAATTAAAAAAACTCTTCAAATGAAACTCTGACTAAAAACTAAGACAACTAAAGAACTCGGAACATGTGTAAAGCTCGGACAAGCTTTATGGAGAAACTCTGAAACTCAAACATTTTAAAGCTGGACTTTAAAACTCAGACTTTGAAACTCGGACAAGCTTTAAAACTCTGAAACTCTGAAACGATAATGAAACTCGGAAACAATAAGGAACAGAAGATAAAACTCTGACCTTTAATCGGAACTGAAGATAAAACTTTGAAGATAAAACTCTGACCTTTAAACGGAATGAAAAAAATCAGGATAAAACTCGGACTTCAAGTCTGGAGTAAAACTCGGACCTTGAACAGTTTTGATAACAAATAGTATACACGATACCAACACCACCAGACTAGGATTTTGCCAAAACTCGGAACAGATAATGAACTCGGAACTGAATTAAAACTCAGAACTGAAACTCGGATTTTAGAAGTTGTTTTAAAACTCGGACTACTTTAAACTGGGGACCTTGAATCTAACACATAGTGGAAACTCGGAACATCACACAAAATGAAAGCTTTGAACTGCCAACATCGGTTTAAAGGCAACAGATTTAAAAATCAGAACCGAAAGGTCGGACTTTAAAAGAAAAACAAAACTCGGAACAAAGGATACCTAGGCTAAAAACTCGGACCCATATGAAGTACCATTCAAAACTTGGAAATTCATTTAAGTATCATTTAAACCGAAACTCGGACCAGTGTGAATGAAAACTCAGACAAGCTGAAGCTCAGAAGAAACAAGTCTCCGGACTTTCTCCCTAGTGTGACTTCACACTAGTTCACCAAAACCCCGGAAACACAAAGTTTTAAAACTCAGACAATCCTTTTAAGGATCAAAACCCTAGATCTCCAAAAACCCAGCAGTTTTCTTCAACACAGCTCGAATATCTTCATATCTGGACCAAAATCTTCACGTCTTCAAGATGTTTGGCGGAAACAAACATCAAATCAAGAGCAATGGTGATTCGGATGGCGGTTAGACCATTCCGAATCGGTAACCATGCTCTGATACCACTGTTAAAGCACCGGATCGATGACGAACATCAAACATTGCACTTGATTCAAGACATGAAGAACAAAATATGAACAAGATAGAAATATGTAGAAGATGAACCCTTTATATTGAATCAGTCATCACAGATTACATACCAAAGGAGTAAACATCATCTACAAGCTGGTTTAGATCACAAAGATCTAAACCCTAGCTTTCTCTCACTAACACATAGTCTCTCTCTCTCTAGGATGTGAACACCAGGAGGAACACCAAGTGAGAGAGGTGCACAAAGCTTCTTGATCGATCCCTCATCCATGGATTTTTTTGGGATGGATTGCCCTAATCCTATACAACACATATATATAGACTAGGACTAAACTCGGACAAACAATCTACACCAAAACCCTGACTTTTGTCCCTAACATAAACCTCTGACCTTTGTCCTAGACACAAAACTTGGACAAAATGTCCCAAGGATAAACCTTGGACTAACTTTCAAGACATGTACAATAAAGACCCTACAAATTGGAAGACATGCACTTATCACCCAAAGTGCATTAACAAACTCCCCCTTGATCAGTGCATGGTCTTCATGTGGTCTTGAATTCTTCATTATCGTTGACTTTAACTTGGACTTCTGCTTTGATTGATACGGAACTGATAAACGACAGTTACCCGGCAGGAACTGCACTTACAATTTGGGGTTGCGTTTTGCAGGATGATGTGCAACTCGAAGATGTTGGAATTCAGCTCGAACCCTTCAATCTTGAACAAGAAAGGAATGAAGGTTATTTTGACCAGACAGGAATGAAGGTTACTTTTACCCTCATTCTTCAAGTATCTTTGTAGGATGCATGGCTTGATAGCATCGATTCTAATCCAAATCGTGCACAAAGACAATCTATGGCCATATACATTAAAGTTGAAGCTGCTGACCTTACAAGTCATTCTATAGGGAAGATTAAGAGACGGATTTCTGATGTGCTTGAACCAGGGGAAACGGTAAGTCTCTTGTGATGACACAATCACGTTAAATTCATATTATCATTGTGTCAGTAATCTCATCTCAAGGATAATTCTCTTTTTAGGTTCTGCAAGCTTTAAGAAGGCCGAAAGGAGTTCTGGTAGTAGAAAGGAAAAGATGTCAGTTGTAACAAAAGTTGTGTTTGATCAACTAACTGAAGATGCCGTGAAACTGATGGAGGATTCCGATTACAGTTGAGATCGTTTTCTTTCAAGATTTATTTTACGAACTTATTATATGAATCTGTTAACATTCTGATTAATGCTAATTTCTTGCTGCAAATATATACGATGAAAAACAGGAGGTCTTCCAGAGGGAAGCAGGTTAGAACTATACTTAGCCTGAATCAAGTGTTCATAAAAAATTTGATTAGCACAATAACACAGTCTTATTGTTGATTTATTTTTTGTCTTAAAAAGAGGGATTTGAGAAGCTAGCACGGGCTAGAGGGGAAGGCTCTTCTTCAAGTTCAGCAAACGTGCAATCCGATTACTCCATGGCCAGTGACTTCAATCTTAATGGAATACAAGCAACAGAAAATACTTCGAACAATATGAGGTCATGAAAGAAGTTACATGTTAAATAATGGTCCTTTAAAGGCAACATTAAACTTATACTATTTGTGTTTTTGATGCTTAGGAGCAACAACAAGATAGTGTGCATAAGGAAGGTGGGCATGAAAGAGGTACTTTAGTGGTTGGGTAAGCAACCTCTGTGTTGGTTCATGCCCCTTCAAGCACTCAACAAACACTCACAATTATTTACTTAAGTTTGCAATGGAACAAAATATACTGAGATATGATCGAGAGTTTTTGTAAAAGGAAAAGCACACTTCATTCAATAAAAAACAAAGGCTATAAATAGCATACATACTCAACAGAATAAACAAACTCACCCTACAAATTAGCACACATTTTCCTAAATCAAAGCCACTCTCCAACGTTCTCTTTTACTCCTTCTAATTCGGTCAACCTAAGACTTTCTACCATTACTTGATCACTAATTAAAAACAAGCTAAAATACTCACTAATAAATAATTGACCCGACTTGACCCGATCATCAAGATTATACCCAACAT
Source organism: Helianthus tuberosus (assembly GCA_030545235.1). NCBI lineage: Eukaryota > Viridiplantae > Streptophyta > Magnoliopsida > Asterales > Asteraceae > Helianthus > Helianthus tuberosus. Next base: position 10,598,029 of record CM060372.1, on the reverse strand, counting down.
TCACCCCCTTAATCTTGATGTCGGTCTTGCATCACTTTCTATTCGAACCATTATGATCCGTTCTTCCTCTTTCCACATGAACCGCACAGGTTCGGTCTTTCTCATTCTAACGTGAACACTTTCGGTCTACGGTTCACGACTCGGTCTAATGTGAACTCTCGGTCTTTGTTCACAATCTCGGTCTTTCTTTCGATCATTCAGTCTATACTTTCTTCAATAAAAGCTTCTTTCGGTCTACGATCTTTCTCGGTCTATCTTGGTGTGAACTTCCGGTCATGGTCACACCAACGGTCTCGGTCTAGTTTAGCCGCCGTTTTGTTGCAGCTTATCGGTCTTCTTTCTTAGGCAAATCGCGGTCTCGGTTACCTACTTCGGTCTTCGGTCTTTATTTCCGGTGAAGAGAACAAATTCGGCCTTCCGTCACGTCGTTCGGTCTGTCACGTCTTCCGTTCTTCTTCTTCTTCTTCTTCTCCGGTAACGGTCTTTCTTACGCCGGTATCTCCTTCCGGCAACAACAGCCAAGGCTGCCGCCTGTCTTGCTTGGATTCCTTCTTTCGACTATCAAAAATAGCCTCACGGTCTTCACCTCGGATCCGCCTACTGCTGCGTTTTGCCCTGCAGCGAAAAGGGCTGCACTCTTTCTCGCCACCGACTCTCAAAACGGCCCTCGTTTCTGTTGATACATATTTATGGACGCGACTCGACGCGACGTGATTCGATTAGTGGACGCGACTCGACGCGACTCAGCACGGCTTATATTGTGACGACTTTCCTCCGTCGTGTACAAGACTTCAAGCCATCAAAGGAGACAGACAAGGACTGGGCTCAACATTACAGTCCTTGGGCTAATAGATGATGGCGAAACACAGTTTGGGCCTCAACTGATTGGACCGAAGCCCACTATCGACGAATCAGCCCAGAAGTCGACGAAACACATCTGTTTCGTCGACCATGATCTATTTCGTCGCCTGTCTTTCTGTTTCGTCATATGTAGTGTGTCTGTTAGTATAAATAGCATGTTATGTTTCTGTTTCGGTACGCAGAACAGAGAGAACACACAGATTTTCAGAGAGAAAGAACAGAGCACACACACACACACCAGAGAGAGTTTACAAAGAGCATTGTAAACATTGGATTGTAACCGAACCCTTTTATCGTTATAATACAGTGGTGTTTAACGGTGATATCTGCGTGTCGTGTTTTTACGTGTTCCGTCTCGGTTTGCTTTCCCGGTTGGATTCCGCACAACCGGGTTGGTTTGTACACAAGGATTAGGCGACTAGATCCTCCCCTAGCCGGACCTACAAGTGGTATCAGAGCCTTGGCTCTTATCCTTGTTAAAACCGAGGAGTTCTTGCTGATTTTCGGATTTAGAGTTCATAATTTTCTGGAAAAATCTCTTAAAATCGGCTGTAATCTTGTTGTTTTGCATTATGTTTGCTTAAAAAACCTTGTTAAAATATAGTTCACATATTATTTGTTGGTTTTTATTAAACATTTTTGCAAAATTCAGCTTTCGGAAATTTATCGGGTCACCGGAAAACTCATAGTTTACCGGAAAATTCATTGTGTTCTTGAACATCTTCAAAGTGTTCTTCACCAAGACCCACTTTTTGATCTTAAAATTTTTAAATTAAAAAGTGTTTGTGAATTGGAAATTGAAATAGATTATTAAAATTGGACACCTTACCGGGTTAGTAATCTTACCATACCACTTGTTTGAAAAAGAGTGTTGTGTCTGACAGATCTCACCCACCCAGCTACTTCTTCGACGAATCAAACATCAGACGAAACAGGTCTCATTCGTCAAGCCCCTCCTCGACGAAACAGACCTTCTGTTTCGTCGATATTACTTGTTGTTGGGCCTCTGTTTCGTGGACTGTGTTGTGGAATCGGGCTAACAATTTGGGCTTCTGTTTCGTAGTACATCTTGGGTCTCTGATTCGTCGATAGTGGCAGCCCAAACACAAGTGGGCTTGTTTCTTCGACACATTTAGCCCAATTGCTCAATATCAGTTTCGTCGAATACCTTTGTTTCGTCATACATCTGTTTCGTGGGTCTGCATTTCGTCAAAACACTTATCAGCTTATAACAGAGGGTTTGCAAGTGTGTCTTAACAGTTTGTTTTGAGTGTGTTTCACAGGTACTTGTCATCCTAGGTCAAAAATGAATCCAAGGTGGAATACTCTGGTAAATACCGATATGTATTTTGGTACTCCGTCATCTTCTGCCTCAGTATCTTCTCAAGCTAATGCAATTTCTACCGGTCAATGGGCATTTGTATCAAATCAAGTTCCAAGTGTTCAAAGCATTCTTTTAAGCGAAAGCGAAACTGGAAGTTTGAATAGACCTCCAAAGTTGATGCATTTATATGAATATCCAGGATGGATTGATAGATTTCATACATACGTTCTTGGTCAGAATACAGAGTTGTGGTTGCGGTTCATCACAGATTTTGATCAAACAATAGAGGTTGCTGCATCATCTGCCGCTACATTTGCAGATCTGACGGAAGATCAGAAGAAGGTCTATGACTTGGAAAAGAAAGCATATGCCATTCTTACTCAGGCGTTGAGTAAAGATATTTATCATCAGTTTGTTAGTCACAAGACGACAAAAAGGTTGTGGGATGCGTTGAAGACAAGGGGCGTGGGAAATGAAGCGACACGTCAATTAAGAAAAGAACTGCTGAAGAAAGAGTTTGATGGTTTTACTTGTATGGAGAATGAGTCGTTAGGTGATTTGACAAGTCGATTTAATCATTTGTTGACTGAATTGACAAATTTTGGGGTAGTTACAACTCCTGCAGAGATTGTGAAAAGGTTTGCAGATTCGTTGCCACCTCAATGGAACACCTTCTTGGAAATCATGAAGTACAATGGTACTTTAGCTACAACAAGCTTCAACGACTTTGTTCAAATCCTGGAAAACAAGAATCAGGAAGAAACTCTGAAGGCAAAAAGAATTCCTGTGCCTCAAAATCCTGAAATGTATTTTGGAACGTCTAGCAGTTCTACAAAACCGTCTTCACATGCTCCAATTCAAACAGCCTTTGTGACTAGCACAGACATGTATGGCAATACTATCCAAGTTCCGGTGCCTCCAAAGACAGACATGTATGGAAATCTGCTTGATCCAGTTCCTCAATCAGCACCACAACAGCAACGACCTCTCAGACCAACTGATATGTTCGGAAATCCTTTACCAACAACAGACATGTATGGAAATCTGCTTGATCCAGTTCCTCAATCAGCACCACAACAGCAACGACCTCTCAGACCAACTGATATGTTCGGAAATCCTTTACCAACAACAGACATGTACGGGAATCCGCTTCCTCCTCAACAGCAAGCATGTTATGGAAGCACATCATCTGCTGGTCAGCAATCAAAGCCAAATACAGTACGGCTCGACACCTCAAGCTTTTCTAAAGTCAGTGTGGAAGTAGCTAAGGAACACATGGAGCTGCTAAACACTATGGTGAGCGCATACTGTGGATTAGTGGAAGGTCAGATTGGTAATATTAATCTGACACAAGAAGACTATCAGCAGATTGATAAAGAGGAGATGGAGATGATGGACATCAAGTGGGCCCTTGCCAGTGCTGTTAGGCGAGCAAAGGATTTCATGGAAAGAACTGGCAGAACCAGCTTGGAAGGCAAGAAAGACACCAAGTATGGGTTTGATAAACAGGCCGTTAGATGCTTCAATTGTGGTGAACGTGGTCATTTCAAGCGTGAGTGTACGAGGCCATCTCAACATGGAAATCAGAATCCTTTTAGAGGCCAAGGCAACCAACAGAACCAGAACAGGAACAATGTTCGCACATTGGTGCCTGTCAACAACCAGACTCAAGCAGGACCATCAAATGCCAACCAGGCACTTGTGGTTCAAGTAGATGAAGGCTGTGATTGGTCAATCCAGTTGGGAAATGATGCTCCGGATGGAACAGCATGTTTTGCTGAGATTGTCAAAGATCTAAATCACGCCAGTGGTGGAGAATCTTCCGCCAATGGTGGTGAATCTTCTGAGGATGAAAACAGCTCAGGTTATAGTGGTAGTTCGGATGAAGAATCCTCGGGTTCAGGGAATGATCAGGAAGATGACACATCAAGTGTGTCAGTCGATGCAGTTATTGATGAACTATTGGATGAAGCTGCAGCAGGAATTGAAAGAAGATCTATTCTGGTGGATCAAGCTGCTTATTCTTTGTCTTCTCTCCATTCTGCCTTTATGGCGAATGTCGACAGTTCATCAAGTCAGGTATGTGTCGACGAACCCACTTCTGTTAGCTGTGATAATTGTGATAGTTTGAATGTTAGATGTGTTGATTTGGTTGCAAACATGTCTGAGTTGCAAGGCAAACACGATGCATTACAAGCTAGTTTGTTTGAATTGCAAGACAAACATGTTTTAGTGAATGATAAGTGGTGTGAATTGCAAAGCAAGCATGAGGCTTTGCAAGAGAAATATGATGTGACTTTTATTCATAATCAGAAATTGACAGTTGATCTTTCAAAGTGCACTGAAGCCAATATGTTTTATGAAAACCATGAAAAGGAATTTAAAAGGATGATTGAAACATTAAAGAAAGATAAAACAGAACTGACTAAAATGGTTTCCAGAAAACAAACTGACATTAATTTGTATATCACTCGTCTTGAGGTGATGCAAAAAGAAATGGCTTGTGTTAAAACCGAAAGTGAGGCAATCCGACTTAAGTTAGACAGTTATTTGAGCTCTAGCTATGTGTTGGATCACATCATTGATGTTCAGAAAGAGAAAAAGGATGTCACATGCATAGGTTATAAGCAATGTCCACCACCTGTCAGACACAACTATGATGCACTGCCTGATGAGGAGTATAGAACTCATTTTGAACCATCTGTCCCTCTAGATGTTAAGGAATTTGCAACAGAATTTGCAGCTGGACTCGGATACAAGAAAGAGGAATCATCAGATTCAGATGTGTCAGCAGATACATGTGTGTCATCTGCTGAACTGAAACAGAATCCTCCAGTTGTGATATACAGTGAGGCTTCTGATTCTTCTGATGATGAGTCCGATGATTCTGATTCGGAAAAGTCTGATGCGATAATCAAAGAAGAGGACATACCTCTTGAGAATCATATTTTATGTGATCCTCCCGTAAAACATGCTAAGACTATTCCAACCGAGTCCACATCAGCTAAAGAGTCGGAGAGTGTGGATTTGCTGTACACTCTTGTTGGTGATGATAAAGTCTATTCAGACAAAGATTTTCCTATTAAAAATGTTAATCAATCTTTAATCAGTAAAGTCTTTGAAAATTCTACAAGTAAGTTTTTGGGAAAGACAGGACCACATGTTACAGTCACACAGTGTCCTCCTATCCCAAAGGCTGAAGTTAGAAAACAATTTGGGAACAAGAAATTACCAACAGTGGAAAAACAGCAAAATCATGCCAAACCCAAAGGTAAAGCACCGACTCAGAATCAAAAGAAGCCGAATCAGAAGAAGAAGAAGAATGTGAACTTTGTGAAATCGAAGGGAACGGACAAAATTGCAAAGTTTGAAAATCAATCTAATTTAGATTTTGTCCAAAAAGCAACTGTAATGAAAAGGAACGAATCAAGTAGTTCAAAACCTAGTACCTCGGGATCACAAAGTTCATCATCGGCAAGACGACCACATGATACTTCGGGGTTTTTTGAACGAAGATCATGTTTTGAATGTGGTACAATTGGGCATATCGTTCGAAATTGCCCGTATCTTCATAAACAAAAAGGCATAGTTGATGTTCCCCGTGACCACATTAACCGCAAGCGATCTGTTTCATCAAAACAAGATCCCCGACTCATAAGAGAAAGGGAAAAGAAACAGAAACGCCAACAGGTCAAGAAAATTGAAAAGGCAATTAAAACCGATGTGATTCACAAACCATCTGTTTCAGTTAAACCAGATAATTCAAAGTTTTCAAAAACTTCAAACAATCAAACTGGTAAAACTCAACAGACCTGGAAACCAAAAACGGTTACTGAGTCAGGGGGACCATCTCAATTCTCGAATCATCAAAGAATAGAGGTTATTGTGATTGATGAAAATGGAAGACCCAAGACCACAATGGCTTGGGTCCCCATCTCCAACTAATTGTGTGAGTTCATGTGCAGGGTGTTCCAGGAGGAACTATCAGTAGTCATTGGATTGTTGATAGTGGGGCATCCAGGCACATGACAGGCGACATGAAGCTTCTCTACGACGTCAAATCTATTAGAGGAGGTTATGTTGCTTTTGCTGGAGATAAGGGCGGATACATTACGGGTGAAGGAATGATTTCCAACGGGGTTGTTAGTTTTGACAAGATCAACTTCGTACAACAACTTGATCACAATCTTCTTAGCGTTTCTCAAATTTGTGATAAGCAGTTCTCAGTACACTTTGATGCAAATGGATGTTATGTGCTGAAACCTGGCTTCAAAATTCCAAAAGAATGGATTCTCTTGTCGGCTCCAAGGATAAATGATTTGTATGTCCTTGATATGAGCCAAGCTATTACTACGTCTGCACAAGCAACTTGTTTCGTTTCCAAAGCCACAGAAAAAGACACAATCTCTTGGCACAGACGAATGGGTCACATTCACTTACGCAAAATGAATCATTTGGTGTCAAATGAATTGGTGAATGGTGTTCCTCTTAAAAATTTCCATCTTCACGACGTCTGTGTCTCGTGCCAGAAAGGAAAACAAACAAAGAAGCGACACCCTACAAAGAAAGTCAACACGGTGGCTGTTCCTCTTGAACGTTTGCACATGGATTTGTTCGGTCCTGTCAAGCACAAAAGTATTAGGAATCATCAATACTGCCTCGTGATTACTGATGATTATTCAAGATTTTCTTGGGTGGCGTTCATGGCACATAAGAGTGAAACTTTCGGTATTATCAAAAACTTGATCATTCAGATTGAGAATCTTTACAACTTGAAGGTTAGGCGGATACGTAGCGACAATGGTACTGAATTCAAAAATCATGCCATGGCAGAGTTTTGCACTTCAAAAGGAATTCTTCACGAATTTAGTGCAGCTTACACTCCTCAACAAAATGGCGTCGCTGAACGTAAGAACCGCACATTGATCGAGACTGCTAGGACTATGTTGGTAGAGTCGCAGCTACCCATTCCATTCTGGACTGAAGCTGTGTCATCTGCATGCTACACGTTGAACCGAGTCCTTACAGTCAAAAGGCACAACAAGACCTGCTTTGAGCTTATCAACAAACGGAAACCAGACTTGTCATATCTCGAACCGTTTGGAGCTCCTTGCACAATTATCGATCCTAATGGAAAGTTTGGGGCAAGAGCAATTGAGGGATACTTTCTTGGGTATTCCACCCCGAACTTAAGAGTCTGGAATTTAGAGACTAAAGGGGTCGAGGAATGGTTTGAAGTCAGAGTACAGAGGCACACTTTACCAATCAGAAATCCTGGTCAGCCTTGGATGTTTGAGTACGATGACTTTTTCAATTCGATCAATGTTGAAGCCGTTGAAGAAAATGCTGCGGCAAGGATGTTTTTCGAGAGTGACAACGCAACAGATTCACCGTTGGTTCGTCCCATTATTGTCAATCAAGAACCATCTTCAGTGAACAATAATGCTCTCGACAATGAGGATTTTCAAGATGCTTCCGAATTGAACGAATCTTCAGAGGATGACGAATTTCTCGATGCAGATCAAGGACCAACAGCAGCAGTACATGGTACTTCAGAAGGTACACCTCCGGTGGAAGTCCCTAGAACAGCTGAAGCTACTGCATCATCCTCTTCGTCAATTCCGGGCCTTGAATTGGTTGTTGACCTCAATCTCAACAACCTGGGTATTAATGTTCCTGTACCAGATAATCCAGAAACTAGGATTCACAATACCCATCCTCAACAAAACATCATCGGAAATGTACAGAGTGGCGTTCAAACAAGAAACATGTTGCGAAACAACAACAATGCAGGCTTGTATGCAACTATCCGAGAATCTGGTCAACAGAATGATTGGTCTTTCGCGTGTTATGTCTCACAGGAAGAACCAAGAACTTGGAAAGATGCTTTGAAAGATAGCGCATGGGTTGAGGCAATGCAGGAAGAACTGCAACAATTCCAGAAGCTTGGTGTCTGGAAACTCGTAGAGAAACCTGCTGGTTATAAGAAGATTGGTACCCGTTGGGTGTTTAAATGCAAGAAGGATGACCGTGGAATCGTTATCCGGAACAAAGCAAGGCTAGTCGTTCAAGGTTTTCGTCAGATTGAAGGAATCGACTACAACGAAGTCTATGCACCTGTTGCACGTCTAGAAGCAATTCGGATCTTTCTGGCTTATGCCTCATTCAAAGGTTTCAAGGTATACCAGATGGACGTGAAAAGTGCATTCTTACATGGTGTGGTGGAAGAAGAGGTGTATGTCGAACAACCTCCAGGTTTTGAAGATCCTATTCATCCCGATCGGGTTTGGTTGCTCAACAAAGCTCTCTATGGTCTTCATCAAGCACCGCGAGCTTGGTATGCAACCTTATCTAATTATCTGCTGGAGAATGGTTTTCGAAGAGGTCTTATCGATTGTACTCTTTTCATCAAAGAACAAGATGGAGATCTTCTACTGGTACAGGTATACGTTGATGATATTATTTTTGGTTCTACTAATGATGTTTTGTGTAGGGATTTCGAGCGTGTTATGCAGGATAAATTCGAGATGAGTGCTATGGGGGAAATGACTTTCTTTTTGGGCCTACAAGTACAACAAACGGAGTCTGGGATATTCATCCATCAGACTAAATATGTTGGTGACATCTTGAGCCGGTTCCAGATGTCTGATGCAACGCCCATTGGTACCCCATTGCCGCAAAATCACGGAATTACTCCAGACCTGAAGGGACAAGATACTAGCCCCTCATACTACCGCGCGATGATCGGATCTCTTATGTACCTCACAGCATCAAGACCAGATATAATGTACCCAACGTGCCTGCTTGCCAGATATCAAGTGAATCCGAAGGCCTCACATCTTGCAGCTGTAAAAAGGATTTTTCGTTATTTGAAGGGTTACCCTGACACCGGTCTATGGTACCCTAGGGATAATAACTTTGACTTGATCGCATTCAGTGATTCTGATTTTGGCGGATGCAAAATCGACGGCAAATCCACAACGGCTGGATGTCAGTTTTTGGGAAATCGCCTAGTCACATGGCAGTGCAAGAAGCAGACGTGCGTCGCTACATCAACATGCGAAGCTGAATACATTGCTGCCTCAAGTTGTTGCTCCCAAGTCCTATGGATCCAACAACAAATGCGTGATTACGGTTTTGAATTCCTAACTACTCCTATTTACGTTGATAATTCTGCCGCCTTACAGATCACTAAAAATCCTGTGCAGCATTCAAAGACTAAGCACATCGACATTAAGTATCACTTCATACGTGATTGCTTTGAGAAAAGGCTAATCGATGTTGCTTACGTCCACACCGATGACCAACGTGCCGACCTTTTTACCAAAGCTTTTGACAAATCAAGATTTGACTACTTATTATTGGTAAACGGCCTTAAGGTCAAGCAAGAGTAAAACCAACATCGGAAAATCATTTTTGTAAATACCTTTGTGTTTTTAAATCTGTCTTAGTTTATTGATTTTAGGGGGAGTAAATCCAAAAATTTGAAAATCCAAAAACATTGAAAAATTTCAAAAACACAAAAACAATAGAAAAGCAAAATGAGTTTCCTGGCGAGCAAAAGAGAAAATGATAGTACATCAGTGGTCTGTCTAAACCTCTTTAAACCTTAAATGAAAAACGATAAGCAGCTCTATATAAGATGTATCGGTAGGCTCACAATCATTTTAAAGTGTGCAGGGTGATATAAATCTTAATCGACTGAAGACCAGGTGGGAACCATTCATTGGCATATGGTCTTGGTACCGAAATTTCGTTTGAGAGATTGCCGAGGTTCTGAGATATTCGGTCTTTATGCTGCTTATCATCTGGGTATCATGGTTGTTTCTTTTTCCGAAAAATAACGGGGACGCAAGTCTAGATCTTCCATGATACCATACATACGTGTACATACTGCATTCGACCTCAATAAGTGATCAACAATCACATGTCCCACAAAATAAGTGATAATATATCACAAATTCTTTCCGGGTGTCAAGTTCGTCTCTCTGCTGTACGAAAGTACTGACCTGTTCACGGACTTGCTCCTGTGCCCTCCTGCATCGAAAATCAAGTTCCTCATCAATAAGTGATTCTATCACATAGGGCTTGTTTTCAAATCAAAATAAGTGAGAATCTCACATCATATACGGTCAAACAGATGATAATCGGTATACTCACCGGTAAGATGAACCCTCGTGCATACCTTGATACGGGAATGTGTCGTGATGTGGATGAACACCGGTCGGTAAGTATAAATCATACCTTAACGTATCCTCTCGCCATGATTACATCTGATAAGTTGAGCTTATGTGGACAACAATACCGATAATCGTTATAGGATGCTTATCTTAATGTTAACTAAATGAACAACAAGAGCGTTTTGGCATGACCGTAAACTGATATGATTCTCTTACCCTCGAAACTCACAAAAAGAATGTTTGTATATATTTATTTACTGCTTTCAGTCTTTACATTTGAAATATTCAAAAATACCAAAAAGATTTTAAGTTTGTTTTAATATAAACTTTATAAAATCCAAAAAGATTTTATTTCTATTTTATTTTCGATCGTACGATGTTGGAACTCGAGTCTTCGTTACCTGAAACCTGAACGAAAACCGAAAATGACTAAATCTTCATAAACGGTCGAAATTTGCAAAGTTTTGAAAGTTAAAATTGAAATTGATAAAATACTTTAAACTTTCAAACTGTCGGACGGCGTTTGCTTGAACAATGGTCTCACGTGTGTCGGTTGGTTATGTTATGATATTCCAAGCGGTTGTTCTCATTACGCGTTTAGATTTCTTGCATGTGCAGATTCTAAAGGCTAGGAGAACATGGTCGATGACAAGCTTCGGAATGAAGACACGACGTGAAGGCACTCAAAAGACAAAGATGATGGAGTTGCCGCTGACCTTCAACACCACAAGGATCTCACTTCATAAAGATAAAGACTTTCACGAGCATAACTCAAGGGGGAGCTTATGTTAAGGGGGAGTTTGTCAACACACTTCTTACATGAAACAAGGAGTTTGTTGATACACTTTCTGCCTACAAGACGTGAAGACTTTGAAGATCCTCCGACATAGAAGAAATGAGAAGAGAATCTCTCGAGTAGCGTCCAAGGGGGAGTTTGTTGATACATATTTATGGACGCGACTCGACGCGACGTGATTCGATTAGTGGACGCGACTCGACGCGACTCAGCACGGCTTATATTGTGACGACTTTCCTCCGTCGTGTACAAGACTTCAAGCCATCAAAGGAGACAGACAAGGACTGGGCTCAACATTACAGTCCTTGGGCTAATAGATGATGGCGAAACACAGTTTGGGCCTCAACTGATTGGACCGAAGCCCACTATCGACGAATCAGCCCAGAAGTCGACGAAACACATCTGTTTCGTCGACCATGATCTATTTCGTCGCCTGTCTTTCTGTTTCGTCATATGTAGTGTGTCTGTTAGTATAAATAGCATGTTATGTTTCTGTTTCGGTACGCAGAACAGAGAGAACACACAGATTTTCAGAGAGAAAGAACAGAGCACACACACACACACCAGAGAGAGTTTACAAAGAGCATTGTAAACATTGGATTGTAACCGAACCCTTTTATCGTTATAATACAGTGGTGTTTAACGGTGATATCTGCGTGTCGTGTTTTTACGTGTTCCGTCTCGGTTTGCTTTCCCGGTTGGATTCCGCACAACCGGGTTGGTTTGTACACAAGGATTAGGCGACTAGATCCTCCCCTAGCCGGACCTACAGTTTCTCACCCGCTCTGATACCAATTGTTGGTTCATGCCCCTTCAAGCACTCAACAAACACTCACAATTATTTACTTAAGTTTGCAATGGAACAAAATATACTGAGATATGATCGAGAGTTTTTGTAAAAGGAAAAGCACACTTCATTCAATAAAAAACAAAGGCTATAAATAGCATACATACTCAACAGAATAAACAAACTCACCCTACAAATTAGCACACATTTTCCTAAATCAAAGCCACTCTCCAACGTTCTCTTTTACTCCTTCTAATTCGGTCAACCTAAGACTTTCTACCATTACTTGATCACTAATTAAAAACAAGCTAAAATACTCGCTAATAAATAATTGACCCGACTTGACCCGATCATCAAGATTATACCCAACACTCTGTTCTGATTATTTGTAAATACAATTTTTAACCTCATTCAAGGTTTTTGTTCTCATCTAAAACATTGTATCTCATTTTTCACTAGAATTGTCATTTTTGGTCATTTTATATGTTAAAGTCTTCAATAATCAAAGTTTGTGGTGGAAAAATTGCCGGTTGATAACGGGTCAAAACGTACTTAGGCATATTTGTTAATGAAATAATGTTAGAAAGACAAACCTATAGTAATATCAATATTTTTGTATTTTCTTCTAGATAGTCTTTTTGAGTATGCATTATTTGAGCAACTTCACTAATTATTTGTTATACATGACTAGATAAAGAATTTACTAAATCAACAATGAATGGAGAACCTTGGAGTGTCAGGAAGTTTGTTAATAATCCCTGGCTTTCTCTATGGTCTGAACATCTCGGTCTTCACGCTGAAGAGGTTAGTACCGGTTTACCAACTTATAAACAGTAATGAAAAACAAGATGCCACACCAGCAGTTTTTGAAAGATCAGCAAAAGAGATCTGTTACCGGCATAGTTATTAAAGGCACGAGGCGCACTCAGGGCGATTTATTGGGCCCGGGGCTTTATTTGCGCCTGGGCGCTCGCTTAAATAACTATGGTTAGCGGTTGAATACGTCACTCGCTTAGTTTTAAAATGCGCGATGTCCTCCCATATGTTTTGATCCCATAAGCCGATGCGCGATGCGCAATGCGTGATGCGCGCCCATCACGTATGCGATGCGTTTGTATTTAAAAAATTATTTATAGATAATATTTTGATTTGTCAACTTTAAACACTATACAATTAGAGATTAAAGTAAATAAATACAAAAAATAGCTCTCGTACCATTAAAGAAGTTTAATATAACCAAATTAAGCCTTGAACTTTTATGTGTACAAGTAGTCTATGCAACTTCATCAGCTCAATGTACAAGCCTATTAAGTACACTGTACAGTTTTTCTCTATAGTGGTCTATTTCAGAAAAATGTGTGCATCGGGGAGCATCATGCGAACGCATCATCCTCGCATCATGTAATCGCAGCGCATCGCATCACCTGATGCGATCTCATCAGCGCATCGTGCGCATTTTGTGCTCCTGATGCGTGCATTTTAAAACCAAGCCTCTCGTTCTAACTATCAGTATCAAAAAGTAGCTTACTAACTTGGCTGCTAAATTGGTAGTTGGTTTTTATTTATGCCTAGTTTTAAAAAGGTTGCCAAATCTGGAAAAAGCGTAAGGTTCGTTTTTGTTTTGGGTAGTTTTTTACTTTTTTTCTGTAATTGATATATATTAATTATATTCAGATGCTAACTTTATACATAGACTCAACTGGGCTTTATTTATTTATCAGGCCAATGCGTTATACGAAGACATACTTGGTAAGCTCAAAGCCAGCGGTTTAGAGCAACTCGCAAGGCAACAAGTTGACGGCGTGGTCCATCAGAATGAAGAAGGTGCAGAATATTACGTAGAACCAATCATACCAAAGACATGCAAACACAGGATCCCAGTTCATGACGGCGGTTGTGCAGCCATAGTATTCGAGAACAGTTCCGGTAAATTAAACAAATAAATAAATAAATAAAAATATTTGATTGGATGACACTCGAGTGGGCCCCACCTGAACAGCCCCTTCTTCTCGTTAACATGGTGGCGAGCTCACCTATAGCGCCCCTCTTGATTGGCTGGGTGTGGGGGTATAGCGCCGGCGGCGCCATAGGTGGTGACGAGGCGGTGGTGGCGCCCCCCACACCCTCCGGCCTTAGTGAAGTTGCCGCACATACTTCTGCTGTGACGTCTATCGTTATCCCGAAACGGTAATACGATATTGACAAGCGAGAGGGATAATTTGCATAATTTGTTTGATACGTGGACACTTGAAGTTTGGGGGACGTTAAGAGCGAGTGAGAATAGAGTGCGTCTATTGTTGAACGTGACCGAGTCCAATGGGACCCCAACGGCTAGAATAATGACGTTGGTAACAAGCACGTGGAAGCTACAGAAGCCAAAAAGTCAGCAGTTTGTTATTTTATTGTTTCTCTATTTAATTCAGTTTTGTTTTCATTTTGAAGTACTAGAATCAGTCGAAAAAACTCTGTTTTATCTTGTAACCATAAGCAGCAATTGTGCCTGCAACAGTGAATAAAATTCAATCTTTCCACTGATTAATCTTGTTCTTTGCTTTCGATAATACTACCTCATACCTCTGATTACCAACAGCGTCTAATTGGAGCAGATCTTGTATTAGTGCGGATAATAATTATGTTGCTGCTGGATCTGTTGACGGGTCGGTTCATGTATGGTCGATATCTAATGGTAACATAGTCAGCACTCTTAAGGAACATACGGGTTCGGTACTGTGTTGTTCTTGGAGTGGTCTTGGAAAACCTCTTGCCACATCAGACAGGAATGGAGTCATATGTATGTGGACATAAAAGATACGGTATTTCACTATTTCAACCTCGTGTCACGTCAGGTGCAAGTATGTAAATATATGTTCTCAATTTCTTTCATACACGCAAAAAAGTCGATTGTTTTGTTTTTTTGACTCTTGGTTACAACATTAAGGGTCTAAAGTTTAAACTTCAAAGGGTCATGCATAGTAATGTTATGACCCCGAGATCTATGGACGTAGTTTTTAAAAGGCTTAGTTTTGCTATTCAAAAAGGGGTAGCGGCGTAGCTTGTTGCCCGTTTACCAACTATCTAGATGTAAAGTAGTGTATTCGGCTTGACTATACGAAGTGCCGAATCGATACTGATTGAACTTTAAACACGCATGGTGATCACTTGCACATTTAAGCCAGTTGAATACTATAGCTCCATTCTCATGAATATTTCAGTGTTTTATATTAATTCTTATGCATTTGAATCCAATACCCATTATATGATCACAATCCTCACCATCATATATAGAAGCTTTTGTTATTTGTATAGAAAAATGCATTGTTTCTAAGTGTTGATATCGGTAGTTTACAACCATTATTAGTGCTTTTGTTTTGTTTTTCTTATATATACTTTTTTTCGATAAAGTTTTCTTATATATACTCCGTCTTATTATAATGTAAAAAAGTGTTTTTTTTAAGCCGGGGGTCTTAGGCTTTTGGGTGTGGAGGAGGGTAGTCCTCAAAGGATGAAATGATCCGACACGCAAGCGTCCATGTCAGTGCGTGTGGGGGATGAGCCTAAAGGGATGGACCTAAGGTGTGGGGATGGGCCTCAGTATATATATATAGGGTGGGGTTCTAGAGTGAACACTAATGTATTTGCGAACTGAGTGAACAAATCCTGGTCATTGATCTACGTTTTACTAAAAAAAATTAACGATTTACGTTTTACCTAAAACTTTTTACGTTTTACGTAAAAGTTTTACGTTTTTACGTTTTACGTTTTTACGTTTTTAAAACTTTTTAAAAAGTTTTACAAAAACGTTTTTACGCAAAACCGAACGCACCCAGAAAATCGCACACTCGGGGGGTGTCTCAGATAGTTTGCTATGATCATCGACGCCTCAAAGTTTACGGTTTAACATTTTTTTTTTACAAAAACTTTTAGACGCAAAACGAACGCACCCAGAAAACGCAAACTCAGTAGGTGTCTCAAATAGATTGTTATCGTCATCGACTAGGGTAAAAAAATAGAAAACCCACAACATCAAAACAAAGTGTATCTCGGAAAAAAACGGGGTTTGGCTCAGATTATCCGATAATCAAAAGCCTGCAAAAGTGGGATTGCAAGTTCAAAAAACCTGCCTTCCGCCGTCCTTGCCGCGCCATCGTCATCAAAATCTAGGTATTTATCTTTTTTTTTGCATCATCGACACCCAATCCAACGGATCAAAAACCCGCATACTTCACTGATCAAAAATCACCAGAAAATCAACGTAAAACATTTAACATACCAAAAATACCATCATAGATTCAAGAACACCCAAATCAAACCCCCAACATGCCACCATCAGATTCAAGAACAGTAGAACATACAAATCAACAGATTAAACCAACAAAATCAACACACAAATCAACAGTCGAAAAACAAACCTGAACCAACAGATCAAACCAACAAATCAACAACCGAAAACAAACCTGAACCCGTTTAAACCCACCACCACCAGATGCAAATCATCTCCCTCATCTCCGCCCCCACCACAACTCAACGACATAACACCACAACTCTACAAATCATCTCCCTCATCTCCGCCCCCACCACAACTCAAGAACAGTAGAACATACAAATCAACGACATAACACCACAACTCTGCACAACTCCCACCAAACCACCGCCCCCACCACCGCCTTCCGCCCCTGCTCTTTCTTCTTCATTCTTTCTTAGAAAAACCCTAAACACCCACTGATCCTACATCTGCACACTCCTTCCATCCCGATTTCCCCTACAAACACAGAAAAATGGAGAAAGTGAGAGAGTGTCGCAGAAGAGAGAGAGAGAGAGAGAGAGAGAGAGATTCGTAGTGGGGGTGTGTGGCGGTGGGGGTTTGGGTTCGCCGGGGTGTATGTTTGTTTGGAGAGATGGGTTTCAGGAACAAATGGATTACAAATACCAAAATGGGAAATGGATTAAAAAGGGGAGAGAGACAGGTCTGGCACATAATAAATGAGGAGAGAGAGATGGAAATGACATTTAATGGTAAATGACCAAATTACCCTTTTGAATGGCAGCATCTAATTGGTTGATAGTGGTTCTCGCGGTTCTTACAACTGGGGGTGGTTCTTACTTTAGTGGCCCCATATATATATATATATATAGGGCCAGGATCATTTCAGAACCATAAATATTTACAGAACTCGCAGAACTCCTAATAAACAATCTTTTTATTTATATATTTTTATGTTTAGGATAATTTTATCATTTATTATGTGTATTTTTACGATTACATACAAGTTAAGAGTAACTTTATCATTTTTTATATGTAATTTTATAATTACACATATGTAAACTAGTTTTTTTACATATATGTAATTAGTTATGACACATATATGTAATTAGTTATGACACATATATATAATTTTGGCAATTAAACATATGTAAACTACTTTTAACATGTATGTAATCAAAGAAATACA
The DNA here is from genome assembly GCA_030545235.1 of Helianthus tuberosus. Taxonomy (NCBI): domain Eukaryota; kingdom Viridiplantae; phylum Streptophyta; class Magnoliopsida; order Asterales; family Asteraceae; genus Helianthus; species Helianthus tuberosus. The sequence continues at coordinate 10,580,631 of CM060372.1, read as the reverse complement.
TATAATAGATGATAAAAAGATCTTTAATACAAAAACTTATATGTAAAATGATTGTTTATTAGGAGTTCTGAAAGTTATGTAGTTATTTAGAGTTCTGAAATGAACTCAACCCTATATATATATATATATATATATATATATATATGTGTGTGTGTGTGTGTGTGTGTGTGTGTGTGTGTGTGTGTGACAGATATAAAAAAAGAGCCCCGTCGCAGGCGGCATTCTCCGGACGATGACGGACCCAAGGGGGCGGTTTTGTTGGTCCTAGCCGGAGGTCAACAGGCAGGGTACGAGCCCTACACCGTGTAGTCTTATGGGGGCAACCTATCTGCTTTATGAGTGAGATTATATTATTATCGGGTGTGTATGTTTATTTGTTTATAGAAAAAAAATGCATGCTTTATTTTCAATAAGGTTATCGTATTAATCTTGACAGCAGCAAGTTGAAAGTTGGTGTTAGTTTTTTTGGGATATTGTATATGGAAGCCACACATGTATTAAAACTACTTTCTAGGTGTTACATGTCAAAACAAGTAGAGGGTCTTATGTGTAATTGTTGTATTCTAAGAGGGTTATTATTAGAAAAAAAGGAGAGTAACGAATTGGAATCGGATCGTTATAAGCTGTTGTAATCAGTTGTAAAGATCTTATCTCGATAATGAATTGACTCTTGTTCCTCTTATGATTCTTCTCAATTTCTTATTGTAACGTTGGTATCAGAGCTGTTCGATTCTCTGGACGCCCTTGACTTTAAACCCTAATTCATCAAATTCCGCATTCAAATTGATCAATCAGCTTTCGTTCAATTCACTGAAATTGATCACTCTTCCGATCAATTTCAACTCGACTTCATTTCAATTCACCGAAATTGATCACTCTTTCGATCAATTTCACTTCGAACTCATCAATTTTGTTCTTCGTTTTCGTTTCAATTGAGGGTTACGGCAATCTACAATTGCGCGTTTTTTCTATAATCAAATTGGGAAAATTAGGGCTACGATCGTTGTTTATGCCGATGAGACACCAAGAAATGGAGAAATTGGAAAAGTTAACTCAAGACAGCGCAAAAGTAATTGAAGGGCAACAAGCAATTTTAGACAAGAACTCTGAAGCTATCAGATTATTGCAGACCAGTATGACAACATTAGTTACTCAAATGGCGGAGATTAATAGCAAATTAGGTAATGATAGGGGTACATGACACCAAGATCAACGGCTGGTTCGTACGGTCGGCTTGATTTCCCAAAATTTAATGGTGAGGAACTTTAAGGATGGATTATTCGTTACAACCATTTCTTTGCAGTAGACGACCCCTGAAAACTATAAGGTTCATTGTGCTGTTATCAATTTCGAACCGATGTTTTAGGGCTTTTGATTAGAAAAGGATACAAGTTGATTGATGTAAAACTTATCTCGAAACGGTGCTCCAAACGGCTTAAATTTTATCAATTGGAAGTTTAAACACCCGAATTGAAGCACCGTTTCCGTCATTTGGAACACCGTTTCAAGGTAAGTTTTACATCAATCAACTTGTATCCTTGAAATTCGGAAAAAAAACGTAACTCGGTTAATTTTTCTTATAATGGAGATGCAGTGAGAAAAAAATACTTAAAGGGTGGGACTGCTAGTGGTAATATTCAAAGGTGATAGTTCCAATGGCCAACCACCTCTAGGTGAGATTATTAAAATCCAATTTCTCTTTTTTTAATTGGTGCTCGTTTGTTTTTGTTTACGCTTATTCGCTTATATTCATGCGTGTTCGTTCGTTTATGCTTGTGAACCGTCTTTTATGTGTATTCTTTATGTTATATAATCTATCAAGAAAATAAATCTCATAATCGAAACATAAAGTAACAAAAAAAATCTTATTAGACATATGTTTTCTCTCTCGGATGCTTACATATAAAATGAAGAGTGAACATAATTAAAATTGTATTCTAGAGTTCAACATTTTTAGTTTCGGAAGATTTAAGAGGGAAATTACTATGCCCATACATGTTGCAAATCCCTTGGGGACCCGTACCGCGCAGCATACGAATGTATCCCTTCTCTCCCCATCCTTCGCCCCATGAGTTCTTAACAATCCAGTACTTGGTTCCGTCAGGATCCTGATCGTATCCAACTAGCAACATCGCGTGCATCATCTCCATTCCACATGGTCCACTATATATTCCCTAAACACCATGAACTATTAAACAACATATCGATAACAAATGAATGATGCGTGATTGAAATGTTACCTCTTTGTAGAACATGAAACCGTCACCGCCAGGATCCATTTGAAAAGTTACAGGCTGATATGCCACTGCTTTCAATAGCGCTTCTTCATCGTGTTCTGGCAAATACTCGGTTCCATCAACAGTTACCGAGTGATGACCAAACTGGTTTCAAAACACAGATTGTTAGAATCAAATACAAATAGCTTTTAACGTGCAAATGATACAAAAAACTAAAGTAAGTATGTTCAACTAGAAGAATTATCATTACGTTACAGTTTTAAAGTAGCGTTAATATTACTCTAGTTCATCTGTTGTAGAGTAATAAGTATTACACTTCAACAAAATGAACTATAGCATTTATTATTACGCATTTACACTACTTCAAAAGGGTAGTGTAATAATACTTATAGTGGTTCGAACATAATTGCTATAATTATTTGTACAATTCGTACGTTAAAAGCTGTTTGTACTTGATATAACAAGCATTGTAATCTAGTTATCTACACTATATTCATTAGTTTTGTTTGTACCTTAGATGTATCGCATATTTCCCTTTTACCTACATAAGGGTAGAATTCATCTGTAGCTATACCTCCATGCTCTTTGACGAAAGTGAATACGCCGCAGACCATCCCTCCGTCGCAATGGAAGGTTCTGTCGCTCGAATCACAATCAAGAAGTTGTTGTTCTGATAATGATAAGAGTTGACCCGTTCTGATGGCGTTTATTCCTTCAATTGCACCCACCGCAGCAAATGCGAAACAACTTCCTGTAAACTCGACACCAAAATTATTTGTAACTATGTGTGCTAAATACGGTTACAAAAATATAACATCATTGTTTTGAATATAGATAATTGTTTGTGTTATAAATGGTTAAAAATATATATAACATTATCAATTTGAGTATAGATAATTGTTTATGGTTACAAAAATATAACATTATTGAATATATAGATAATTTTTTTTTCAAATTAATAACACTTTGAATTATTAGTAATCTAGTATAAATATCTATACAAATGATACTAAATTTACATCGAGATTGTTTATGTTAAATATGGTTACAAAAATATTTGTTTTTGAACTGCGATTTTTTTAATCTCTGTTGTCTGTGGGACTTGAATCCAAGACATTCCCTTTCTAAACAAATGTGTTTAAAGGCTTTGTCTTTGTCAATGGACCATCACCCCATTGGTTGATTAGAAGAATATAACGTTAGTGTTTTGAATATATAGATAATTGTTTGTGTTAAATATGGTTACAGGATCATATCATTACAAGGGTAATCTAAAGTTACTATTTTATGTATTGATTTCAATATAATTATGTAATTAACCAACCTTAGTTATAGAGACAAAGAGTTATGTTAAATTTACCCTCTTCTCTCACAAACTTGGGAGAGGGGCCCACCCCAAAAGACTAACTTGTATGTAAATGAGACAAAATGTGTTACCGCACTGTCCTTGATTTTTCACAGGGGTGACAGCGTTATGTTCCCTCCAATCCATCCTTGGTGGAATAGCGTTTATATCGATATCATTATAACTGGAACTCAAGTTGGTCTTACGAATCCCGTGAAGAGCAATGAGGTGGCCACCCTTCGAGTCGGCGTGGGTTTTCCTAAACTCATGGTGAGTCATGGTAGCAAACTCGTTTATTTGTAACTTGTATCCCAGGTTCATCTTGTTTTTCTTGTGAATATTTCGTACGTTGTGCTTGAATACATTGAACCGTTGGGGGCTTCTATCGGTCACTTTGTGGTGTTCTCGCCACCTGTCGTACAACCCTTGGAATCCCTCTTCCGATTCGAGTTCTTGCTCATGGTAATTGAAGCTTTCCACAACTCCTAGTATCAAGACCAAAGAAAGTGAAAAAAATATAAAATTGATGATCTTCATTTGGAGGAAAATGGTGTAAGAAATGAGATTGTTATGATCCAAGTAGTACGCATTTAAAAGTGCTTATTCTTGCTTGTTTTTAGGATTTATATGTGGAGGTTTTTTTATGGTGTCAAGGGAATGTATGGATGGATGGTTAAGCTGATTTGAATGTAAAAACTAACTAAATTTAAATAAAGGACACCTAGATACCTTTTGAAAAAGCAAATATTAAAAACTAATGCATTTATTTATAAAAATAAACAGTAAAAGTTGTGTATGCCACCAACTTTGCATAATGTATGTATACATAATTTGTTTACATATGCATTAATAAAAAAAGCAAGTAAAGTGTACACCTATATAGATTTAATACATTATGATTTTATAATTCCAATTATGTTAGTTATATAAAAGTTGTAACATTATCTTAACAACCTGAAAACAAAGTTAAATGATTAATTATATATTATTATTCATTTTCATCTTAACTATATGTATATTATTCTTCATCTTCATCTTAACTATATGCAAATGCAAATTCTCTTGATTTTTTTATTCAACTTTATTTTCGAGGGTTTGGTTTGTATTCATGTAACAACTCAACTTTTTAGGAATATTTTGTTCTAATTTTTTTTAAGAGAGTGTATGATGCCCTTACAAGGATTCAATAAGTTTACAAACTTTCGTTTAGGTTGGGTGGTGTGGGATAAAACCCTTAGGGTCTTTGTCACGCCACATCCGCACCACATAAATGAGGGGCTTTATCATTAACCTGTGTTGGTGCACTTGTGTCTGTACTTTGTCTGTATTTTGTCTTGATACAAAACGATGTCTTTGTTAGTCCTGTAAGTTTGACCAAGTCAACCATCCTCCGGTTTGACTTGGCCAAACAGTTAGACATTTGTTTGAAAGATGGCTGTGTCGAAAGATGTATCATCGAAGGATAGTTTAGATCCTTCGATGAGCCCGAAAGATAACCTTCGATGGATGGACCTCGAAAGATCTCATCCTTCGAGGTACATGTTGATCCTTCGATGGATTTCTAGTCGATAGATGATCCTTCGATCATCTATCTGATCCTTCGACCAGACCATGCTGTGTTCGGGTATATATACCCAAGTGTTGTGTTCATTTCTGCAGAGACACTAGACATAAGAGATAGACAAGAGACAGAAAGGAGAAAAACACAGAGAGCATTCTGCTCGGAACACACACACACGAGTTAGAGAGAGTTTGCAGAATACATTTGTAAACCTTGTGCTTGTAACCGAATCCTTTATCGTATTAATACAAGTGGTGTTAATCGGTGAATCTTTGTGTGTTGTGTTTGTGCTTGTTTCATCTCGGTTTGCATGCTAGCCTGGATTCCGCACTCGCTAGTGTGTTAGATATAACAAGGAATAGGTTAAACCTCAACCTCCGAGGGACCTACAAGTGGTATCAGAGCCGTGGCTCTTTTCCTTGTTAAAACCGAGGTGTTCTTGCTGTTTTTCGGGCTTTAAAAGTTCATATTTTCTGGAAACACTTGTTAAAATCGGATTTAATCTTGTTGTTTTGCCTTGTGTTTGACTAAAAACCTTGTTATTTTTCATGTTTACATGTTAGTCATGGGTTTTTGTTAAACATTTTAGCAAATATTGTGTTCGGAGAGTTTCGGTTCACCGGAATTCTTATTTTTCTGGGTGGTGTTCTTGAAATCTTCATTGTGCTCTTCAAAAGTTACACTTTTTGATCCTTCAAAAATTGTTTGAAACTCGTTTGTTGTTGGAAGTTGTAAACTGATTAAAATATTCGAACCTTACCTGTTTTGGTGAAACCTGCATGTCATGAGTTGAAAGATATGGTCTGAACATACTTTCTGCCGAAAGTTTCTACCAACCCATCACCTTTTTCACCAACCTGTCATCCTTAGTCAACTGTGTCAGACCGGATCGAAGGATATCCTTCGAAGTCGAAAGTTCATCTTTCGATCATAGAAGGTTCGATAGATAATCATCTTTCGACCCATCCTTCGAAGTCAGAGGCTTATCCTTCGATCAAGGGAATCTATTCGAAGGATAGTTATTCGAAAGATAAGGATATATACTCGAAAGATAAGGATCTTTCAAATTGTGAATCTTTCGAGTTTGTGAATCTTTCGAAATCATTGTTCGAGATTCAACAGTGATCTTTTGAACACTGTTGATCCTTCGAACAAGTCTTGATCCTTCGATCATAATCTGTTTATGTTTAACAAGTTTGTGATTTTCAGGTATTCTTTTTCTTGATCAAAAATGAATTCGATGTGGGGTATTCCCTTACCTGCATCTCCTGCATGGGCCGAATCTCCCGTACCTGTATCTTCGCAAGCTAATGCTATATCTACCGGTCAATGGGCATTCGTATCAAATCAAACTCCAAGTGTTCAAAGCATTTTGTTAAGCGAGAGTGAAACGGGAAGTTTGAATAGGCCTCCAAAGTTGATGCACTTAAGTGAATATCCGGGATGGTTTGATAGATTTCATACATACGTCCTTGGTCAAAATACAGAATTGTGGTTGCGTTTCATCACAGATTTTGATCAAACAATAGAGCTTGCCGCATCATCTGCTGCTACGTTTGCAGATCTTACGGAAGATCAGAAGAAGGTCTATGATTTGGAAAAGAAGGCATATGCCATTCTTACTCAGGCGTTAAGTAAAGATATTTATCATCAATTTGTCAGTTACAAGACAACGAAGACGTTGTGGGACGCATTGAAGATAAGGGGCGTGGGAAATGAAGCGACACGTCAATTGAGAAAAGACCTGCTAAAGAAAGAGTTTGATGGTTTTACTTGTATGGAGAATGAATCTTTAGGAGATTTAACAAGTCGATTCAATCATTTGCTGACTGAATTGGGAAATATTGGGGTTGTAACAACTTCAGCAGAGATAGTGAAGAAGTTTGCAGATGCACTGCCACCTCAATGGAATAATTTCTTAGAAATCATGAAGTACAATGGCACTTTGGATACAACAAACTTCAATGACTTTGCTCAACTCCTGGAAAACAAGAATCAGGAAGAAACTCTCAAGGCAAAAAGAGTTCCAGTGCCACAAAATCCTGAAATGTATTATGGAGCTTCTAGCACTTCTACAAAACCTTCTTCACACGCTCCAATTCAAACAGCATTTGTGTCTAGCACTAGTTTGTATGGCATTCCTCCTCCAACAACAGACATGTATGGAAATCCGCTTAAACCAGTCCCTCAACCACTTCCTCCTCAACAGCAAGCATGTTATGGAAGCACATCATCTGCTAGTCAGCAATCAAAGCCAGATACAGTACGGCTCGACACCTCAAGTTTCTCTAAAGTCAGTGTTGAAGTAGCAAAAGAACATATGGAGCTTCTAAACACTTTGGTGAGCGCATACTGTGGATTAGTGGAAGGTCAGATTGGCAACATTAATCTGACTCAAGAAGACTATCAGCAGATCGATAAAGAGGAGATGGAGATGATGGACATCAAGTGGGCCTTTGCCAGTGCTGTTAGGCGAGCAAAGGATTTCATGGAAAGAACTGGCAGATCCAGCTTGGAAAGTAAGAAAGACACCAAGTATGGGTTTGATAAGCAGGCTGTTAAATGCTTCAATTGTGGTGAACGTGGTCATTTCAAACGGGAATGCACAGGACCAGCTCAACATGGAAACCAAAATCCTTTCAGAGGTCAAGGCAACAGGGCAAATCAGAACCAAGCTAGGAACAATGAACGAACCTTGGTGCCTGTCGACAACAAGAACCAAGTAGGACCATCAAATGCCAATCAGGCACTTGTGGTTCAAGTAGATGAAGGATGTGATTGGTCAATCCAGTTGGGAAATGATGCTCCAGATGGAACAGCTTGTTTTGCTGAAATTGTCAAGGATTTAAATCACGCCAGTGGTGGAGAATCTTCCGCCAATGGTGGTGACTCTTCTGAGGATGAAGACTCTTCTGGTTATAGTAGAAGTTCAGATGAAGAATCCTCGAGTTCAGGCGATGATCATGTGGATGAGACATCAAGTGCGTCAGTCGATGCTAATATTGATGAGCTATTGGGAGAAGCTGCAGCAGAAACTCAAAGAAGATCTATTTTGGTGGATCAAGCTGCTTATTCTTCGTCTTCTCTCCATTCAGCCTTTATGGCTAATGTCGACAGTTCATCAAGTCAGGTATGTGTCGATGAACCCACTTCTGGTAGCTGTGATAACTGTGATAGTTTGCATGTTAAATGTGCTGATTTAGAAGCAAACGTGTCTGAGTTGCAAGGCAAACATGATGCTTTACAAGCTAGTTTGTTTGACTTGCAAGACAAACATGTTTCATTGAATGATAAGTGGTGTGAATCGCAAAGCAAACACGAGGCTTTGCAAGAGAAATATGATGTGACATTCATCCACAATCAGAAATTGACCGTGGATCTTTCCAAGTGCATAGAAGCCAACATGTTTTATGAAAACCATGAAAAGGAGTTTAAATCGGTAATTGAAAAATTAAAGAAAGATAAAACCGAGTTAACTAAAATGGTTTCCAGAAAACAAACTGACATTAATTTGTATATAACTCGTCTTGAGGTAATGCAAAAGGAAATGGCTTGTGTTAAAACTGAAAGTGAGGCGATCCGACTCAAGTTAGACAGTTATTTGAGCTCTAGTTATGTGTTGGATCACATCATTGATGTACAGAAAGAGAAACGGGATGTCACATGCATAGGTTACAAGAAATGTCCACCACCCGTGAGAAATAATTATGATGCCATGCCTGATGAGGAATATAGAACTCACTTTGAACCATCTGTTCCTCTAGATGTTAATGAATTTGCAACAGGACTCGGATACAAGAAAGAAGTATCATCAGATTCGAATGTGTCAGCAGATACATTTGTAACTGCTGAACCGAATCAGACTCCTCCAGTTGTGATTGAGGATACTGATTCTTCTGATGATGAATCTGATGATACTGATTCGGAAAAGTCTGATGCGGTAGTCAAAGAAGAGGACATACCTCTTGAGAATCATATTCTATGTGATCCTCCCGCAAAACCTGCTAAGACTGTCCCAACCGAGTCCACATCTGCAAAAGAGTCGGAGAGTGTGGAGTTGCTGTACACTCTGGTTGGTGATGATAAAGTTTATTCAGACAAAGATTTTCCTATTAAGAATGTTAATCAATCATTAATCAGTAAAGTCTTTGAAAATTCAACAAGTAAGTTTTTGGGAAAGACAGGATCACGTGTTACAGTAACACAGTGCCCTCCTATCCCAAAGGCCGAAGTTCGAAAACAATTTGGCAATCAAAAATTACCAACAGTGCAAAAACAGCAAAATCATGCCAAACCAAGAGGTAAAACACCGACTCAAACTCAAAGGAAGCCGAATCAAAAGAAGAAAAAGGATGTGAACTTTGTGAAATCTAAGGGAACGGACAAAATTGAAACATTTCAAAATCAATCTAACTTAGATTTTGTCAAGAAAGCAATAGTGATGAAAAGGAATGAACCAAGTAGTTCAAAACCTAGTACCTCGGGGTCACAAAGTTCATCATCGGCAAGACGATCACATGATTCTTCGGGGTTTGTTGAACGAAGATCGTGTTTTGAATGTGGTACAATTGGACACATAATTCGAAATTGCCCGTATCTTCATAAATTAAAAGCCAAAGAAGATGATCCCCGTGACCAAACTGACCGCAAAGGATCTGTTTCTGTAAAACAAGATCCCCGCCTTGTTAAAGAAAGGGAAAAGAAACAGAAACGCCAACAGGTCAAGAAAATTGAAAAGGCAATTAAAACCGATGTGGTTAACAAATCATCTGTTTCTGTCAAACCAGAAAATTCAAAAACTTCTGATAAACATGAAGTTAAAATTTTAAAGAATGACACTGGTAAACCAAAACAGACCTGGAAACCAAAAACGGTTAAAAATTCAGGGGGACCATCACAATTTTCAAATCATCAAAGAATAGAAGTTATTGTTATTGATGAAAATGGAAGACCCAAGACCACAATGGCTTGGGTCCCCATCTCCAACTAATTGTGTGAGTTCATGTGCAGGGTGTTCCAGGAGGAACTATCAGTAGTCATTGGATTGTTGATAGTGGGGCATCCAGGCACATGACAGGCGACATGAAGCTTCTCTACGACGTTAAATCTATTAGAGGAGGTTATGTTGCTTTTGCTGGAGATAAAGGCGGATATATTACGGGTGAAGGAATGATTTCCATCGGGGTTGTTAGCTTTGACAAGATCAACTTCGTACAACAACTAGATCACAATCTTCTTAGTGTTTCTCAAATTTGTGATAAGCAGTTCTCAGTACACTTTGATGCAAATGGATGTTATGTGCTGAAACCCGACTTCAAAATTCCAAAAGAATGGATTCTCTTGTCGGCTCCAAGGATAAATGATCTGTATGTCCTTGATATGAGCCAAGCTATCACAACGTCTGCACAAGCAACTTGTTTCGTTTCCAAAGCCACAGAAAAAGACTCAATCTCTTGGCACAGACGAATGGGTCACATTCACTTACGCAAAATGAATCATTTGGTGTCAAATGAATTAGTGAATGGTGTTCCTCTTAAAAACTTCCATCTTCAAGATATCTGTGTCTCGTGCCAGAAAGGAAAACAAACGAAGAAGCGACATCCTACAAAGAAAATCAACACGGTGGCTGTTCCTCTTGAACGTTTGCACATGGATTTGTTCGGTCCTGTCAAGCACAAAAGTATTAGGAATGATCAATACTGCCTCGTGATAACTGATGATTATTCAAGATTTTCTTGGGTGGCGTTCATGGCACATAAGAGTGAAACCTTCGGTATTATCAAAAACTTGATCATTCAGATTGAGAATCTATATAAGTTGAAGGTTAGGCGGATACGTAGCGACAATGGTACTGAATTCAAAAATCATGACATGGCGGAGTTTTGCACTTCAAAAGGTATTCTTCACGAATTTAGTGCAGCTTATACTCCTCAACAGAATGGCGTCGCTGAACGTAAAAACCGCACATTGATCGAGACTGCTAGGACAATGTTGGTAGAGTCACAGTTGCCGATTCCCTTCTGGACTGAAGCTGTGGCCTCTGCATGTTACACGTTGAACCGAGTCCTTACAGTCAAAAGGCACAACAAGACCTGCTTTGAGCTTATTAACAAACGGAAACCAGATTTGTCGTATCTTGAACCGTTTGGAGCTCCGTGCACAATGATCGATCCTAATGGAAAGTTTGGGGCAAGAGCCATTGAGGGATACTTTCTTGGGTATTCCACTCCAAACTTAAGAGTCTGGAATCTAGAGACTAAAAGGGTCGAGGAATGGTCTGAAGTCAGAGTACAAAGGCACACTTTACCAGTCAAAAATCCAGGTCAACCTTGGATGTTCGAGTACGATGACTTTTTCAATTCGATCAATGTTGAAGCAGTTGAAGAAAATGCTGCGGCAAGGATGTTTTTCGAGAGTGACAATGCAACAGATTCACCGTTGGTTCGTCCAATTATAGTCAATCAAGAACCATCTTCAGTGAACAATAATGCTCTCGACAATGAGGATTTTCATGATGCTACCGACTTGAACGAATCTTCAGAGGATGATGAATTTCTAGATGCAGATCAAGAAGTTCCAATAACAGCAGTTCATGGTACTTCAGAGGGTACTCCTCCAGTGGGCGTCCCTGGAACAGCTGAAGCAACTGCATCATCCTCTTCGTCAATTCCGGGCATTGAATTAATTGTTGATCTCAATCTCAACAATCTGGGTACAAACATTCCTGTTCAAGATAATCCAGAGACAAGGATTCACAATACCCATCCTCAACAAAACATCATCGGAAATGTACAGAGTGGCGTTCAAACAAGAAACATGTTGCGAAACAACAACAATGCAGGCTTGTATGCGGCGATTAGAGAATCTGGTCAACAAAATGATTGGTCTTTCGCGTGTTATGTCTCACAGGAAGAGCCAAGAACTTGGAAAGAAGCTTTGAAAGATAACTCATGGGTTGAAGCGATGCAGGAAGAAATGCAACAATTCCAGAAGCTTGGTGTCTGGAAACTCGTAGAGAAACCTGCTGGTTACAAGAAGATTGGTACCCGTTGGGTGTTTAAATGCAAAAAGGATGACCGTGGAATCGTTATTCGAAACAAAGCAAGGCTAGTCGTTCAAGGTTTTCGTCAGATAGAAGGAATCGACTACAACGAAGTGTATGCACCTGTTGCACGTCTAGAAGCAATTCGGATCTTCCTGGCTTATGCCTCATTCAAAAGTTTCAAGGTATACCAGATGGACGTGAAAAGTGCATTCTTACATGGTGTGGTAGAAGAAGAGGTGTACGTCGAACAGCCTCCAGGTTTTGAAGATCCTATCCATCCCGATCGGGTTTGGTTGCTCAACAAAGCTCTCTATGGTCTTCATCAAGCACCGCGAGCTTGGTACGCAACCTTATCTAATTATCTGCTGGAGAATGGATTTCGCAGAGGTCTTATCGATTGTACTCTTTTCGTCAAAGAACAAGATGGAGATCTTCTACTGGTACAGGTATACGTTGATGATATTATTTTTGGTTCTCCTAATGATGTTTTGTGTAGGAATTTCGAGCGCATTATGCAGGATAAATTCGAGATGAGTGCTATGGGGGAAATGACTTTCTTTTTGGGCCTACAAGTACAACAAACTGAGTCTGGGATATTCATCCATCAGACTAAATATGTTGGTGACATCTTGAGCCGGTTCCAGATGTCTGATGCAACGCCCATCGGTACCCCATTGCCACAAAATCACGGAATTACTCCAGACTTGAAGGGTCAAGATGTTAGCCCCTCATACTATCGCGCAATGATCGGATCTCTTATGTACCTCACAGCATCAAGACCAGATATAATGTACCCAACGTGCCTGCTTGCCAGATACCAAGTCAACCCGAAGGCCTCACATCTTGCAGCTGTAAAAAGGATTTTTCGTTATTTGAAGGGTTGCCCTGACACCGGTCTATGGTACCCTAGGGATAATAACTTTGACTTGATCGCATTTAGTGATTCTGATTTTGGCGGATGCAAAATCGACGGCAAATCCACAACGGCTGGATGTCAGTTTTTGGGAAATCGCCTAGTCACATGGCAGTGCAAGAAGCAGACGTGCGTCGCTACATCAACATGCGAAGCTGAATACATTGCTGCCTCAAGTTGTTGCTCCCAAGTCCTGTGGATCCAACAACAAATGCGCGACTACGGTTTTGAATTCCTAACTACTCCTATTTACGTTGATAATTCTGCTGCATTACAGATCACTAAAAATCCTGTGCAGCATTCAAAGACTAAGCACATCGACATTAAGTATCACTTCATACGTGATTGCTTTGAGAAAAGGCTAATCGATGTTACTTACGTCCACACCGATGACCAACGCGCCGACCTTTTTACCAAAGCATTTGACAAATCAAGATTTGACTTTTTATTATTGGTAAACGGCATTAAGGTCAAGCAAGAGTAAAACCAACATCGGAAAATCATTTTTGTAAATACCTTTGTGTTTTAAATTTTAGCTTAGTTTATTGATTTTAGGGGGGGTAAATCAAAATTTGAAAATCCAAAAACATCGAAAAATTTCAAAAACACAAAAACATTAGAAAAGCAAAAATGAGTTTCCTGGCGAGCAAAAGAGAAAATGATAGTACATCAGTGGTCTGTCTAAACCTCTTTAAACCTAAAATGAAAAACGATAAGCAGCTCTATATAAGATGTATCGGTAGGCTCACAATCATTTTAAAGTGTGCAGGGTGATATAAACTTAAATCGACTGAAGACTGGGTGGGAACCATTCATTGGCATATGGTCTTGGTACCGAAATTTCGTCTGAGAGATTGCCGAGGTTCTGAGATATTCGGTCTTTATGCTGCTTATCATCTGGGTATCATGGTTGTATCTTTTACCGAAAAATAACGGGGACGCAAGTCTAGATCTTCCATGATACTATACATACGTGTACATACTGCATACGACCTTAATAAGTGATCAACAATCACATGTCCAAACAAAATAAGTGATAATATATCACATTTTTCCGGGAGTCAAGTTCGTCTCTCTGCTGTACGAAAGTACTGACCTGTTCACGGACTTGCTCCTGTGCCCTCATGCATATGAAAATCAAGTTCCTCATCAATAAGTGATTCTATCACATAGGGCTTGTTTTCAAATCAAAATAAGTGAGAATCTCACATCATATACGGTCAAACAGATGATAATCGGTATACTCACCGGTAAGATGAACCCTCGTGCATACCTTGATACGGGAATGTGTCGTGATGTGGATGAACACCGGTCGGTAAGTATAAATCATACCTTAACGTATCCCCTCGCCATGATTACAAATGATAAGTTGAGTTTATGTGGACAACAATACCGATAATTGTTATAGGATGCTTATCTTAATGTTAACTAAAAGAACAACAAGAGCGTTTTGACATGACCGTACACTGATATGATTCTCTTACCCTCGAAACTCGCAAAAAGATTGTCTGTAAATATTTATTTAATGCTTTCATTTTCTGCATCTTTGTATATATTTATTTACTGCTTTCAATCTTTGCATTTCAAATATTAAAACACACCTAAAATCTGTTTTAATATAAACTTTATAAAAGCCAAAAAGATTTTATTTCTGTTTTATTTTCGATCGTACGATGTTGGAGCTCGAGTCTTCGTTACCTGAAACCTGAACGAAAACCGAAACGACTAAATCTTCATAAACGGTCGAAAGTTGCAAGTTTTGAAAGTTAAAAACTAAAATTGACAAATTTATTAAACTTTCAAACTGTCGGACGGTGTTTGATTATGCAATGGTCACATGTGTGTCGTTTTGCTTATGATGTTCCAAGCAGTTGTTCTCATTACGCGTTTAGATTTCTTGCATGTGCAGATTCTAAAGGCGAGGAGAACATGGTAGATGACAAGCTTCGGAATGAAGACACGACGTGAAGGCACTCAAGTGATGAAGATGATCGAGTTGCCGCTGACCATCATCAACACCACAAGGATCTCACTTCATAAAGAACTAGTATTTCACGAGCATACCTCAAGGGGGAGCTTATGTTAAGGGGGAGTTTGTCAACACACTTCCTACATAAAACGGGTAGTTTGTTGGTACACTTTCTGCTTTCAAGACGTGAAGACTTTAAAGATCCTCCGACATTGAAGACTTGAAAGGACGTCAAAGGCTTGAAGTCATGAAGATCGAGACAAAGATCGAGACACGAGAGACCCACAAGAACCAAGATCGAGACAAAGCTACAGCCAGACAAAGCTACAGCCAAGGGGGAGTTTGTTGGTGCACTTGTGTCTGTACTTTGTCTGTATTTTGTCTTGATACAAAACGATGTCTTTGTTAGTCCTGTAAGTTTGACCAAGTCAACCATCCTCCGGTTTGACTTGGCCAAACAGTTAGACATTTGTTTGAAAGATGGCTGTGTCGAAAGATGTATCATCGAAGGATAGTTTAGATCCTTCGATGAGCCCGAAAGATAACCTTCGATGGATGGACCTCGAAAGATCTCATCCTTCGAGGTACATGTTGATCCTTCGATGGATTTCTAGTCGATAGATGATCCTTCGATCATCTATCTGATCCTTCGACCAGACCATGCTGTGTTCGGGTATATATACCCAAGTGTTGTGTTCATTTCTGCAGAGACACTAGACATAAGAGATAGACAAGAGACAGAAAGGAGAAAAACACAGAGAGCATTCTGCTCGGAACACACACACACGAGTTAGAGAGAGTTTGCAGAATACATTTGTAAACCTTGTGCTTGTAACCGAATCCTTTATCGTAATAATACAAGTGGTGTTAATCGGTGAATCTTTGTGTGTTGTGTTTGTGCTTGTTTCATCTCGGTTTGCATGCTAGCCTGGATTCCGCACTCGCTAGTGTGTTAGATATAACAAGGAATAGGTTAAACCTCAACCTCCGAGGGACCTACAACCTGTATGGTTTAAGATAACACTTTTGAACCTTTGTTCGTCAAACCAAGCGTCTCTAGATATGATGATAATGTTACCGATATGAGTACATTCGGTTCTGTTACCAAGAACCTAATTAAGGTTTTGCTCTGTTGACCATAACGCAATAATATGCATCCAATACCTTTGTCACCTAGTTTCCTTTTCTTAGATTCGCGATGTCGAAGTATTGTTCGACAAACCCATATCCGAAGATAATGTAATGCTGGGTCGTTCCATAATTCATAAGAAATTTTGTACGGTATGTAGTTTTAGTATGGAATTTTTTTAGGTATATACGTTTTCGACCCCCGGTTTTATATTATTTTTAGGTATATATGTTTTCGACCACACGGTCAAAAATCTCAAGCTTCGCCACTACATATTAAGAATGTGTTTAATCTCATATATTTGGTCCAAAAAGGGATGTGAGTCAGTCTATTTAAAACAAAAACATTTAGGGACTAGAAATTTCTTACTGGTTACGGTTTTTTGTTTTGTTTTGTTTTTTTTTTTTTTTTTTTTTCGGCATCTCACCTCGAAATTACTCCATAGGTTCCTTAATCTTTATTGTGTCAATCTTTTGGACCGGATAACTAGTGAAAATTAGAGAACATGGGCCTAAAAGCCTATGTATGTACTCATATAAACTTTTTAGAATTTTTAGATTAGATTATCAAGTTTCACTATTTTGGACGATAGTTCTAATGTCACTTGTTGTAGTTAGATAAATATGAAAATTCGAATGTTAATTTATTTTGTCATGTTTATAAATCCTTTATCACAAGTTTTACCCCAAGTATTAACATGAAAATACGTTAACAAATTTCACATATCTACATTATTTTCATATATAGACAATTCACATCCAAAAAGACAAATGGGTCACTTCTACTTAAAAATAGATACGAGGCATGATTTAAAAGTGCATAGGTCAAATTTATATGTTTTAATACATCTATGATGATTCACAAGTAAGCAAGAATATTCAAGTATTTCATGGAAATAAATGTAACCACTTATTTGAATAGACCGTAGCGTTTTAAACATGCCTAAAAGTAGACACCTTTATGATGTTTCGTTAACAAAATGATTAAAGTTGAAAACAGTTATGTTGTTTTATATGCACTCATACATAGTTATATAATTTTGTTGTCTGCAAGAACCCCTCATATATTAATGATTACAAATCTTGTTCTATATTCACTAGTTATTATGATCATTGCATAAGACAACATTAGAAGTAAACTTTGTCAGATGGATTAGGTCCCATGCATAATGGAAATCATTAAGCCAACCAAGCAAATTAAACTAGGGCTATGAGTCACATAGGAAGACAAAGATCCAATCCAAGACCTAGGTGCGTGTGACCCGAACAAACCAACCCGAATAAGTTTGTTTATGTATTTCCATCAAGGATAATAACTCGAATATGGACACACGTAAATCCATGTAACTATAATACGACATATGTAGCACGTCTATTTAAAGGATCAAACGAGTTGGCAAGTCAGAATGAACAACATTGTAATAAAACCTGTCGTACACGTACATGTTGGATTTTAATAATTATAAACTTTTCAGTTTTTAATTCTAATTTTTAAACAAGTTAATATATCTAGTGTTGGCTCACACGAATACGACTCATTTTTGTTCAATAACTCAATCCACTCACGCCATGGTATGTGTTAAATTTGATGTCATACTCCTATCAAATTACTTTATATCATACTTCTACCAAATTACTTGTAGGTATAATAGATAGCTATAAGTAATTGTTATTTGTAGGGGTGTTCAAAACCGGATATCCGAAAATTCAGATATCCAAAATTTTGGATACTTGATTTCACTATCCACGTCCATATCCAAAATTTTGGATATCCGGTCGAATAGTGAATCAGAAATCTGAATATCCATTTTTTTATTTAATTCTTATTTTTTATTATTTTTTAATATTCGGAATCAGATATTTCGGATAGTTTCGGATATCCGAATATAAATTTTCGGACATTTTCGGATATCCGATATAAAATAAAAATTAAATTTTCAGCTATTTCGGATATTGGATGGTTCGGATTGGATTTATGGATACAAGTATTTTTTAACACCCCTAGTTATTTGGCTTAAAAATTTTAATTGTGAAAAATAGAAATATATTTTGCTGTTTCTCATAAGAAATCAAAACACAAGAAATATGAGAATAATTGTTATTTTGTATTAAAGAAACTGTTAAACTGAATTAAGATAAATTACTATTATACTTATTTTTCCACATTAAATTGGATAACTTGTGACACAAAAGTTATAATCAACCAATAGAGTGGTCAATTTTGATAAAATGGGTTGCCCTTGGAAAGTCCAACATCCCATTTTCTAAGATAATTGTTTTGTAGGCTTGCATAAGGTACAATGGTCTCATGTCTCCCCATACCGTCTTTACATCACATCATATATTTTGGCTCAAGTATTCTAATTTCTAAGATAATGGTCTTCTCACATGTCATTCAGTGAAACTAACTCACATTATTTGTTAGTCTTTTATATTGTAATTTATTATATAATAAGTTCTTTTATTATAGGATACATAAAAAAAACAAGAATATCATATTCGAGCTTCAAGTGGATCGGTGTCATCCGACCATGGCAGCATTGTTATAAAGTCAAAAACTAATTACGTTACAAAACTATAAATAATCAACATGTTTATGCATAAGGTAGTTGTATTGTTAGCCTTGGGATTTTTTCAATAAAAATAAATAAAATTTTCATTTCTAACCTTAAAATTTCAATCCTTAACAATTTAAGTCTAAATATTCAATCTTTAGTAATTTAACCCCTTTAATTAATTTGATTTTTCACTTCTAATTCAAAAGTTTTCACCTTTTGCAATTTAACCCCTTGATTATTTTGCTTTTAACCCAAAGTTTTTTGTCTTTTACAATTTAACCCCAACACTTTTTACTTTCAATTTTGATCCCTTATACTTTACATCTTTCGCAAATTTTCCGTTTAACGTGTCGTTCTAAAATTTTCAAGTTAACACCACAACGTGCATGTGGAGTTCAATGTTTTTTCATCTACTTTTCCAGTTTGACAGGTCCATCGCAGCGCGTCTATTTTTTCTTTTGATAGGTCTATCACAACGCGCAGGTCAGGGATTGATTGAGTTATTATTTTCTATATATGTTTTACACAGGCTTGCGGTCCTGTAAAAAACATTTGCATTTCATCTAATCTATATACTTGATAAAGTAAACCATTGGGGGACACATGTCACCCCATGGTTTCACCTCAGATGAATTTCCCGCCTAAATGAAAGCAACTAAATGTATCACCGGAATTCTAATGGAGAGTCCACAAATCTCATTAATAACTTTCCTAATATACCTTATTTTACAACATATGCTTCAAAAGAAAACCCTAATTCCCTGTCGAACACGGAACACGGCGATTAAGATCCCTCCAACACTTTCGATCAACAAACATCGGATTGGAAGACATTAAATCGACGGTAATGTCTAATACGTGCTTTGATTATTCTTCTTTGTTGTTACATTTGCCTATTTTCGTTAATGTTCTGATTTTTTTCGATTGTTCTTATTTTGTTAGCAGTTCAATGATTGTTAGTTGATGATTGATTAATGTATTTGATTTAGTATTCTCTGATTTACTTTTGTTTTGGTACTGATTTTGGATATATATATATAGGGAAGGGTTTAAATAAGAACGCTAAATATTGTGAGAACCGTAATAACAAATGAAAAAATCATGAGAACTTGGTCAAAAATAATTCAAATTCAAAATTTTTTTCTACACTTATCATTATTATTCGAATACAATGTTAGAAATTTAATTCACACATTTAAATTTACGTGAATTCGTAAATAAAAAAAAGTTACACGTATAAGTTTGCCATTTACACATGTGTAAATCTGTTATATTTACACGTGTGTAAAAAATCTTAAAAGAGTGATTTTGAAAAGAGAAATGAATTATTTGATGTTGTAAATTCTTTTTTTTTTTTTTTTTTTTTTGATGTTGTGTCTTAATTACAATGAGGTTTGTATTAAAAAAATTGGTTTTGATTGGTTTTTTCGTTCGTTCTCACGGTTCTTGCAATATTTAGCGTTCTCAAGATAACCCTCCTATATATATGTGTGTGTGTGTGTAGGGCCAGGATCATTTCAGAACCATAAATATTTACAGAACTCGCAAAACTCCTAATAAACAATCTTTTTATTTATATATTTTTATGTTTAGGATAATTTTATCATTTTTTATGTGTATTTTTACAATTACATACATGTAAAGAGTAATTTTATCATTTTTATATGTAATTTTATAATTACACATATATAAACTATCTATATAGACAGTTCAATCAATTAATTACATCTACTTAGGGGTGTTTATCATCCAATACCGTGAAATTACACAATTGTGTTGTGTTAAATATGATTTCTAGAAACAAAGTTTCAGTTAATTTATTCTTATTAAAGAAAACTTTTCCTCTCAACAATGCTCCTGAGTTTGGAGTTCAAAAATTTTCACACTTAAGGGAACCAAAATAAACCCCAAGTGTTGGCGAGACAAAATGGCTACTAAATCCAAGTAGTAATGTTTGAAATTTTCCGTGAAAACAATGAACAAATGAATATGGTACCTTGCCAATACTTAAATGATTATGGGTTCTTATACAGGTACAAACCACATTTTGAATATTTTCATCTTATGTGTCCTAAGTATTAACACATTCAGTATGTAAGAAAATGTCGAAAACGTTTTTTTCCCCTTAACTCCCCAAGTATGTGTATGAAATGCAAACTCGTAAAAGTAGAAAGAAATATCTATTGTTTTAATTTTCTTAAATGCTCAATATGGTCATTCGTGTTCACATCGTACATGACAAAGTATTCAAGCGATGATCCCAAAATCGGGATCATCTTCTTCAGGTGAAAGCAACAGATTTATGATTGTATATCACACTAATTAAATAAATGTTGCAAAATAATATATAGGGAAAGCTTCATTTTAGAAGTTTTTTTTTGTAAGACCCATTCTAATTTAAGGTTATTATATGTCATTAAAGTACGCATTTTATATCTAAAATGCGACTCAACAAAAACTTTTACATCAAAATATTCAGACATGTTTAAAACGTTCCAACAACCATGTTATAAGTGTTTACATAGTTCACTTTTGATAACAAGGTTTAAACTCAAATGCGGAAGCTTCATTTATTGTGTGTTCGGTTCTTGTTAGGCGCTTGATCTTCATCCGAATAGCCGATATCATTACCTGTAATCAAAACCAACACAAACGTTAGTTTTAATAATTATATAACATGTTTCTTCAAGTACTTTGAGCCAAATAAGCGAAACAAACAAAATCTGCAAGTTGTACCCCTGCCGCGTACCGCGACAGGGTTCCCTAATTCTGTCGCGTGCCGCGACCGTGGTCGCGTGTCGTGCCCCAACCATCTTAGTCCTTCGCGTGGCGCGAGGGTCACCATTTTCCAGCAGGTTTGTTTCTACAACCTGCATTTTTTTGCCCAGCTATGTGTTTTTCCTATGTTTAACATAAACATGCATAACTTTCAAACTACACATCCATTTTACGCGATTCTTGTTTCGTATTGACCGTAATGCAGTCTGCTATGTAATCAACACTAAGGTTTGTAACGATGCTGATTTATAAGCTAATGGCTTATAAATCTCTTATACAATTATTCGACCCGTTTCATAATCTATTAAACGACTTGTTTCTAAATCATCATAAAAGCTTGGACTACTTGTTAACTCAAAAGTCTTTAACTCGTGAACATAACTTTTATGAATTATGCGACCAATACCCAAGCTATGCGCATAATTCATTTTGACCCGTTTAGGAGATTTAAACATTTAAGTTCAAATCTCGCTCTTCTATTTCCACACATCACATTTCCACATTAAAATGTCTACTTATACTCCGCCAATTTACGCGTACCTGGATCGGGTCAAAGTATTGACCCATTTTAATACCTTGCCTTAATAATTTGCTGATTCATAGCAACGCAAATTCCATAAGCCGTTTTACCCTGTGAGCATCGGACTCGACAAGCACTTGTTAGTCGTTATTCATCAAATGGTGTTAATATTACCATTTGACCCGTTTAGTCTAAATGACCAAAAATTTTGCACTTATATTTAAATGGTATTTATTTACCATTTCATTATTTAACCCATTTCGCCCCTTTTTGCCACTAAACATGGTTTTTTTTATCATTTTATTCGTCCCGACCCGTATCATTTCGTGTCGGAACCCATATTTCGGATATAACTGTAGGACCGTTTTATGACCTGACTGAGTCGTTCAGAAGAGCATTTAATCCGATTCAAAGGCGGAATCAGTGAAACGGACGTGGAAACAACTTGATACTCTTTAATCTGTCACTAATATTGATAATAACACTGTTTACAACCTGAACAGACTTTGGCAGCACTTCGTTACAAATTTCAGAAGTCGTACCAAATGAAATGACAAGTTCACTATTTATAGAAGTGAGATTTCGCTTGAAGGTGACTAGAACATGTTCAAGCGAAATCTGTTTGTGTGAATTTCGCTTGAACTTGTCACAAGTTCATTTCAAGCGAAATCATCACTTAAACCTCATTTCTCAGTTTCTCGAACCTTGTGCACTGATAATCCTATCCTATTACATGATACAAGACGAAGTCAATAGACGTAATGCACTAACAGACTCCCCCTCGGATATTGACGAAGTCTTCAGTGACTAATCTTCAATATGACACATCTTCAGTCTTGATCATTCTGCCTTCTCATTTAAGTTGTAACAATATAAGTATATTTCAATCTTTATCTTCTCCATCAGCTTCAGGCTCCCCCTTTCGTCAAGCTTCCGTGCTTTGGGATCAACACCTAGCTTTCCATCTACACGCTTGTCTTCAGACTCCCCCTTAAACTCTGCTCACGGGATCGTAGTCTGATATATCTGCAATCAATCAAACATTCATAAATACAATGTTTTCATATCAACTTCTCTAATCCACTCTCCCTATCAATAAACTTCATTGATCTAGCAGTATTAAAGAATCCAACTCCCTCACAGTTTATCATCCAAGTTCAAGCTAATGACCTTGGAGATATCACAAACTGTTTTTGAATTTTTGATTTTAATTCAAGTTTCAAATTAATGAACTTGTTTTATTTTCAGAAACACAATCAGCTTACTTAGATTTTGAAACTCAACATTTCAGATATCAGTTGTCGAAAATAAAGCAAAAATCAAAATCTTTTTGTATTTTCTGAAAATATTAAGCAGTAAAGAAATATGTACAAACATATTTACAGACAATATTTTTGTTTGAGTATGCGTCAGAGGATCATATCAGTTATTGACACATCACAAGTACCGTTGAGCTTAGTTACACAGTAAGAATTAAACAATTCACTTAGATTGTCGATATACTGATCCACTTAAATTTTCACACAAAGTTCAACTTAATCAGGATACGAATTAGATGTATTAAGAACTTAAACTCATTCATGTGTCTCACCTCTTGAATATACTCCTGTATCCAGATCCCAATATTCAGTCTTACAGGTAGATATAACACAAATGATATCTGTAAGGGGTTAATAAATTATGAAGAATCATGAGAGCTCAGGTCAGAACTACCGTTCAGCAGAGAGATCATGACTCAACTTGGGTGTGTCCCCTTTAGAGGATCTTTTTTACAACAGCATTGCTAAGCAATTTTATTGTCTTATCATATATGCTGAGGGTGATGCTATGTTTCAAGCATATGCGGAAAGTATTATTCGAGGACTAGGTCAGAACTTCCATTCAGCAGAAGTCCCGGAATAATACCCCAGATATCACTGAGTATAAAAACCTAGTATATCAGAATACAAGACCTTTCAAACGAGATTTCAGGGGTTACCTATATATCCAAGTAGTGTTCCCCACGAAATAAGTAAGTTTGAATTTAGATTTATATCCCGAAAAATTTTACTAAATGTATAAAAACCTATCGACACATCCACAGTGAGATCGTTTAACACATTTAAACTTTCCAATTCTTTAGCGTACTGTAACTGTCTACTGATGTACTATCATTTCCTCATTTTACGCAAAAACTCAATTTTCATTTTATCATGTTTTTGGCTTTTTCAAATTTTCAAATGTTTTTGTATTTTCTAACAACATTACTCCCCCTAATAATGCAAAATCATATAAAGAAAATTTGACAACCAACACTGATAGCTTTGTCTCGCCATCCATTTTCTGCTAAAAATGCTCTGATTTGCAGAAAATATACATACCCCCATGATTTACAACACATTGATTTTTACAGTTTGAAAACCATTTTTCAATCTGGTGAAAGTAATCATGTTTGTTCAGCCGTGAGGGTTTCGGCATATTCAATCAACACATATTTTTGTTTTAATATTTGACAAAAATTAAAAACAAACATATTTTTGGTTTTACAATTTTTTCCATTTTTAGGGTTTTTGAAATATTGTTTATTTATTTACAGAAAACATATAAACTCCCTGTTCAGTCAGAACAGGATCCAGCAGCAGCCTCTCCTTGTTGTGCCAGGCTGCTCCAGCCTCCATTTTCACAATCTTTGAATTCCATGAGCACCTGCACAAACAAATTACTCAATTACTTGAACAATTTAGCCTAGGTCTGTTGAACCTTAGGCATTTCAACACAATAATTTTCATTCAATGCTGGAAATTCTTTGTCATTTTTCACAAAAACTTTCTCAATTTTAAATTCAACTTTCTCATCTTTTACCAAATCAACATGTTTCTTAACACTCCATGTTTGACCTTTTGGTGTTTCTCTTTTGTAAAAATATGAAACTTTTTGAACATTTTGATTTTGAACAACAACTCTTGGTTTCCAAAACTCTTGAGGTTTTGTCATATCAACAGTTGTTTTCCAACTTTGTGTTGTTCTAAATCTGGGTGTGTGAGAATTCCAGATCTGTCTAGAATCGAACCTATTCGGGTCTGATTTCCAGTTTTGATTCGAAGCAAACTTGTTTGTGTTATACCTCCAAGTTTGTTTTGAGTCAAATCTAATTGACCTTTGTCTGACATTCTCAGATTTTTGTTTCTCAGCATCAATCTTCTTTTGATCAACATCCACAGGTTTTAGATTAGAACACTTGCGTGCAAGATGTCCTTTTTGATCACATTTGAAACATGTTCTCATGGACACATCTTTGACCTGTGGCTGTTGCTTTTTCTTTAGAGCAAAGAATTCATCATTAGACTGTCTCATTTTGAGTTCTTTTTCTTTTTCTAAACTGTCTCCTTGAACAAAACTCAATTTTGCCTGAAAATTTGGCATTTCATTTTTGTTTCGATTCTGTTTCTTCTTATAACCCAACCCAGCCTTCATGTTCTTCTTTTTGAAACCGGGTTTGTTATACGAACCTTTATAACTCTTACCAACAAACTTTGAAATCTCAGACTTCTCAATCTCAACCATTTTGAAAACTTTATCAACCTTTTCTGAAATCACATTCTGAATCGGGAAAACAACATCTAAGAACAATTTGTCCGATCCAATCATGGTATAAACCAATCCTTTTGAATCATCATTCAAACTTTCCTCGGATTTTGTATTTTTCAGATAACCATCATGAAGATTTCCTTCATCTTCATCCTGTGATTCAGATTTACCTGTAACAACTGACTCTTCTTTCAACACACTTTCAACGAGTTTACCTACCACCTCTGAATCATGAGAATCATCAGATTTGGAATAGGTTATGTCAATGTTGTCTGGCAATTGGTCTACCATGTTGAAAGCTTTTTCGACCTTTTCCTCATCATAAAATGCAAATTTTCCCGGTGGTGGAACTTGATGAAACTCTGAGCCAATGCCTTTCTTATTCTGCTCAGACTCACCATCACCCGGTTTTATATTGAAAATTCGTTCAAGCACATATGATGACGCATGATAACTCTTTAACTTGTTGTTATCCTGTTCTAAATCAGCAATCTGTCGCTTCAACTTAGCAACATCCTCAATATAGGAATTAACAACATCTTGTTTTATAGAATACATTCGTTTAAGTTCTTTGGTTGTTTCAGACATATAATTCATTCTTGATTGAGCATATTTCATTTCGTCTTTCACTTTTTCATATGACTCTTTCGTAATATGATATGATAATTTCATAGAGTCATATTCCTTTTTCATTTCTTGACAAGCAATTTCTTTTTGTTCACATTCATTTGTCATTTTCAAAACATTATCTTTCAAAACTTCATTTTCTTTCTCTAATTTGTTACATTTTTCTGAAAGTTTTTCATCATTTTCTTTACAAAAAAATTTCTTTTTCTAACATTTCTTTGCATTTTTCTTTGAAAATCTTTTCAATTTTTGTGAACTCAAGATCTCTTGTTCTAAATTGCTCATCTTTTTCAGTACAAGCTCTGCACGGTTCCATGCATTTCTTGCACTGATCAATCAGTTTCAAGTTTTCAGAATCAGAATTTACCTCAGTGATTGGCACTTCAGTGTTTACAGCAACCTCTGTCTGCTCAGCAACATTCTGTTTTTCTTCAACACCGACTTCATCACCAACATTATCAGCTTCCTCATTCTCATTCTTTTCTTCTTTTTCTTCTTTCTTCACCTCTTCTTCAATCTGCTGTTCTTCAGTAACAGCTTTCTCAGCCTCTTCATTCACAACAACTTCTTCACTTTTAATTTCCTTCACAGCTTCAGCTTCAACAGTTTCTGTTTTAACCTCTTCAGCATCTTTCTTCAGATTGTTCACCATTTCTTCAACATTCTTCTTCATCCTCTCCTCATCCCTTTTTCTCAGACACGATAACATAGCATATCTGATCTCCTTTTCAAATCTCTTAACATATGTGTCATCTTTCAATACATTTCTATAGTATTCAGCTCTCAACGGAACTTTGAGAAGAACATCATCAAAAATTATGTCTTTCTTGGGAACAACCGGTTCTCCTTCTCTGTTATAATAGCATTCTCTCTTTTTATCCCATTTTTTCTACCGACAGCCATCTCATACTCCTCCTGCATGTCATCCATTCTGTTATAGACCACGTTTCTTTCTCTGTAGGTCTTCTCACTCAAGATCTCTTCTCGAATTTTTTCTTTGATCTCGACTTTTTCTTCATGGACTTCAGTAGTGTCTTTGTCTTTGTTTTCATCTTGAATCTTAGCAACAAAAACAAACTTTCTTTCTTCTGTCATAGCTCTCCCTTGAGCTGTTTTACGAACATTCTCTAAACGATCTTCTTCTAGACAAACTGTGCTCCAGTCAAATCCTTCATCAGGATAGATTACTGCATATGCTCTTGATTTTTCTCTCGGCTTATCTTCGATCAACTTTGGTTCTTCTCTGCTTCGATGGTAAATTGCCTTTCGATAATAATCATCGTTGAAAGGACGTTCACTTCCTTCAGCAAATTCAGAGTTTCTGCATTCTCTTTTGAAATGACCCTTTTGCCTACATCTGAAGCAGGTCACTTTGGATTTGTCAAATCCAAGCTTTGTTGAAGCACCTCCAAGCGATTGTTTCCCGGTAATCTCCATATACCTCTGAGCTCTTCGGATACAACTAGCTAAACACCAACGGATGTCAATGAGCTCCATCTCTTCCGGATCAATCTGGTCGTAGTCTTCTTTGGTCAATTCAGAATTTCCAATTTTTCCAGCTACTAGACCTTCATATGACTCCAGAACAGATTCAAGGAAACTCATTTGCTACTTCGCTGCATTTATGCTCATTGCAGGAGAATTCTTCAGTTTAAGAGCAATGTTGCACAGAATTTCTTCAGAATCATCAGAATTTGTCTTTGAAGATTAATGATATCCAGAATGATGACTTGTTGACATTGTTGGTGGTTCTTTCATCTTTTCACCACTAAATGCTGTTTTTGGTGAACCAACGCCTTTATCAGAAAGCACACTGCCTTTGTAGTACAAGCCAACGTTCTGTTGATGTGAAGAATCAGTCATCTTGTTTTGCTTTTGTAGCTCCAGATCATGACTTTCAATCTTTTCAAACAAAGCATCAAGAGTAATTGTATCATACAAAGCATCATTTTTCAAAATAAAAACAAATGTTTGCCACTGATCAGCTCGTGGTAACGCTTCAATCACTTTGTCTATCAATTCCTCTCTTGTTTTATTTATATCTAATCTCTCCAATTCAATTTTAAGATGACAGAATCTCTCAATCATTTGCCTCACTGACTCTCCTTTTATGTTATCAAACAGATCAAATTCTTTCTTTAATAAAGCGATTTTGTTCTTTTTAATCTGTTTACCCCCTTCAGCTTTAACATGTAAAGCTTCCCAAACAGACTTAGATGACCCATCATGAGTTAGTAAAGCAAAAATATCATTTCTGATTGCTGACTGAATCAATGCTATCATTCTCTGTTCAGCTCCGTATTCAGCTTTATCTTCTCTGGAAAACTTCTTGAATACTAGATCTTCGCCTTTCTCGTCTTTTGGTTTTTCATACCCATACTCCAAGCAAAACCAACTTTCATGAGCATACGCCTTTGCCCAGTTGATGAAACATTCTTTCCACCAGGTATAATCATCAATGCTTTCCAGAGTTGGTGGCTTTGAGTGAATTCCGTAAAAGTTATCATGCTTGATGTTTTCATTGAGCACCTTAGTAATGGTTTTTGGTGTAACATTTGCTACATCAGACGATTCAGATGTGAACGCATTGAAAAACGTATTGTAGAATTCCTCGGCCATGATGTAAACCTGAACAAGATAATCAAACAAACACAATCAGTATACACAATATCAAATATTCTGAAACAGACTGACACTCGGTTGACTTGAAATAATCTTGACAAGAAATTTCACTTTTCAAGCGAAATAGAAAGTTCAAGCGAAATCACTAGTTGATCAGATGAAGCGAAATCAGCTGATATAACTTCAAGCGAAATCCCAAGCGAAATTTTAATCTAAATCTCAAGCGAAATCTCAAGCTAAATCTCAAGCGAAATCTCAAGATGATGTTTTGAAGCGAAATCAAACAATATGTTCAAGCGAAATTTGCTGAATTTTTCAAGCGAAATCTCTTGAGTAACCACTTTCAAGCGAAACCAGTAGTTGATCTTTCAAGCGAAATCTAGTTTCTGTCCAGTTTTTGTCATTTTTACATTGAATTATGCAATGAAACTTTCCAGGGTTTGTCAATATGTAATTTTATACAATCCGTGAAACTTTAATCCAATTTTGACCGTTAAAACTTGTACAGATTGAAAAAGAAGGTGTAGAATTCAGAAAATAGATGATATCAAGCTAAACTCTTCTTCCTGAGCTCTGATACCACTTGTAGGACCGTTTTATGACCTGACTGAGTCGTTCAGAAGAGCATTTAATCCGATTCAAAGGCGGAATCAGTGAAACGGACGTGGAAACAACTTGATACTCTTTAATCTGTCACTAATATTGATAATAACACTGTTTACAACCTGAACAGACTTTGGCAGCACTTCGTTACAAATTTCAGAAGTCGTACCAAATGAAATGACAAGTGCACTATTTATAGAAGTGAGATTTCGCTTGAAGGTGACTAGAACATGTTCAAGCGAAATCTGTTTGTGTGAATTTCGCTTGAACTTGTCACAAGTTCATTTCAAGCGAAATCATCACTTAAACCTCATTTCTCAGTTTCTCGAACCTTGTGCACTGATAATCCTATCCTATCCTATTACATGATACAAGACGAAGTCAATAGACGTAATACACTAACAATAACCTTGCTCGTGTTTATAATCTATAAAGTAAATACGTATCCTAAAAAGGGTGTAAGCTTTACTTACCTTGAATCCTTGCGAGCTTCATTCTTGAACTTGTATCCATTTGACTCGTTCATTTCCAAGCTTCTACCTAGCTTGTCAGAGTCAAACTACCATATCATATCCACAAGATGATTAGATTAGTCAACATTAACATGACCACCACACCTTATGGATTCACACACACATTCATCAAAGTATGCTATTTATTCAACAACTATATTTTTTTATAACTCTTTCCATTCACTAACCGTTTGACCCGTTAGTCAAGTTACTTATACGAACTAGTTAGTAAGTGATTTTGAACACTTTAAGCATATCACATAAAGTGTTATTTGTTCCTAACAATAAATACTTCATGACCAAATCAAGTATACGCAATCATATGTCTTTTTCTGGATTAATAATGACATTATTAATGTGCAGCGATTTTCTATACAGCTGCTGTAATTGACCATTATGACCCGTTCAAAGTCCGAACTAGATTAACATGTTCAAAGATGGATGGTAGAAAACTTCAATACCTTCGCAAGCATATAAGGTACACCTTCTAACGAATTTTTATGATTTTATATGATTTTTATAAAATCAGCACAACAACTATATTTTCATTTTTCAAACAACTTTCAAGGTTTCTGAACAGCCGTTTTAATTCACTTTTTTGGCCTAATTAACAACCATATTTGTTTCTTATGATTGAAAACAGTAAAAATTTACTCCATAAACTTTCCGAAAAGGTATAGAACACCCAAATCGGATAAACGGTTGATTTTATTTGATTTTTTTAAGATTAGTCAAAATCCATATAAAAAGCTACGGAAATCATGTTTAGGGTCCTTTCATATTCGATCCAAACCATCCAATGCAACCCATTTCCATGGCTAAAACCCTTATTAAACTCTTGGTAATGGTTAGAAACCTATAACACAGTGATTGTAGGCTAAGAGATGTCAAAAACATCATCTATTTCAAGAAGTCATCATATGAATCCTAATTTTACCATCTTCTCAACTTCATCTTTGTCAATTTAAGAACTAGAACTAAAATTAACATATATTCAAGTCCTATTTGGTGATTCTCATACACTATCATGTTTAATTTCATACAAATCAAAGATTTGTCATAAACCCACTACTCATGAAATCATCAAATCAAGCTCTACATACAAACTAGTAGACAACACGATTTCACTTGGGCATTTTAACGAGCACCTTATGGGCATGATTTTTATACCTCTTCTATTTAGTTCATGGCTAATATTTTTTAACTAAGTTTCAATCATTAAATCAAACCCTTATGTCTAGCACTCATGAACAATATCAAATCTTGCATCATAACATCAATTTTTCTCAGATTTACCATAACTTTTCAAGTGTTCATCATAATATCATAAAAACCCACTTAACACATATATGGGTAATCATTCAATCTCTAATTTATGACACTAATTCATCAAGTTCTCACCTAGGGTTTGTTCCTAGACTCATACTCATATCAATTTCACTACAACATTCATCATTCATACCAGAATTTCGTTCTTGAATGTTAATCAAAATTTCAAAATTTCACCAAATAACAAAATTTAACATACCTTGTGATCTCCTAGCTTGGGTGATCACAAATTTATTAAAAGCCCCAATTTCCCGACTCGATTTCTCTTTGATTTTGTTGAATTTAATGTGTTTAGGGTTCTTGAAGAGAACCCCTTTTCTCCTTCTGTATACATCGACCAAACACACACATATGTGTGTTTTGGTGTTTTATGTTTTAATTATAAACTTGCTTCTCTTTTTCCCTTTTTAACCCCTCTAGTTTGAAAGTTATTTTTAAAAGGTGCATTTATTCATATTTTCCTTGTTATCTACTAACATTTAGTTAACTAGGTTATTTATTCCTAGTTACGTCACCCTTGGTTATGACCAACTCATGTGTATATCTATATATATGTTTATACACACACACACATATATATATATATATTATATTTTCGGGATGTTACATTTTTAAGCGAGAAAAGGGAAAACAAGATAAACAATTCATAATTTCAACCATAAAACTTTTAAAAATATTAGAATATAGTTGAAATGCAATGTATATAAATAATTCCGTTTATTTATACAACTTAGACATGTACAAGTACTTTGTAGGTTATGAATAGATAATATGCCTACACAGAACTTGCACATGCGTAGGAAAAAGTTTAACCGTTAAAAAAACAACTGAACAAAATAATTTATTGGGTTTTTATGTATATAACATACACATTTGTAAGTAAAAATAAAAATAAAAATATTAATATATCTGATTGGTTAATAAGAAATTTGATGATCAATTTAGATTTGTTCACCCAGGGAAACCTGGGTTGGATCCTTGAGCCAAACGGGTTTTACCGGTAATTTCACCGTCGTGCCTACGGGCGGGTGGGTTACCGGGTTTTCCCCGGAATTGGTGGTGGACTTGGGTTACTCTCGGAGTACTCCGTTTGTCCAGTGGGTGCCCCGAGAGTGCACGTGATTGAGTTTGTTGGCCGTTCAAAAACAAAAAAAATTAGATTTGTTCACCACTACCCGCACTAAAACTCTCTTCTGAAATAAATCTTTGTGTGTATATATAAGTACATATTTATACTAGTTAGATGAGTGTAAGATTCATAGAATGATAAAACAAAAACGGTTGGAGATGGAAACGGATCTTAAGCCTCCGTGAAGGGTAAATTGTAAATCACTCTATTCCATCTTGGGAGGACGAGTTCAAGAATGAGTTGTTGGGCATACCAATCATCCAAAATATACCATATATTAATAATACACATTACTTGATGTGGTTTTCATTATTCCACATGGTATCAGACACATTGGTTGTTCGTCGACCATCTTCCTCTTCGCTCTCCTTGTGTGATGACTTTCCTTCTCTTATTCTCCCTCTCGTCCCCTCGACGACACATTGGACAAATATATACCATTCTTTGGTTACAAAGGGATAAATAAATCCACTTGAGGTTGTATTAGTGGCCCTAAGATTTCGTATATGGTAGATGTGAAGAGAAGTGAGATCCGTATATATCACATGGTATCATGATACAAAGGCAATCAAGTGAATCAACATTGTATCAAAGAAAACATGTCATTGGACATGCATGACTAAGCATCCTACATTGTACTAATTAAACTATGGCCTTGAGTATATGCAACACTACAAGATCGCGCGGACGCACCAGCCATCGGAAAATCTGTTCATGTCAGAACTAGAATGTCAAATTTGTACAATTGATGAATTGCAGGGCAAATCTCCCTTGGCTGTTAGTGTTAGTTGACGACTTACTAACTGCCGAAGGAGTAATTACCCAGTAATACATTTATACACTTAAACAATCTTTAAAGACACTTAGTTGATAAAGCTTCATCCCGTTTCCAAACAATTTATAGGCTAACAAGAAGTATACACAAACTATATATTCTAGCATATGCTTCGCACATCCTCTTCCCATTTTGCTAGACATGGAATCAAGAATGTTTGGGAATAGTGGAATAGCACTTTATGCCGGTATACTTTTATCAAACTTTTACAATTTAAAAAGACTATTATTGATGCATGCAAATGAAAAAAAAATTACTATATGTACTATGTTCCTTATTACATGTTGATGATCATTTCTTACTTATTCTTAACTTAATAGGCCAATGCAGAAAGGGATACGAGGTCCACAAAGTCACTTAAAGGTGTTCTTGGTTGAGATTGAAAATATTGTTCTTATGTCACTAACACAACGATATATATAAGGAACATTTCTTTGGTTAAATTTATATAAAAAATGTTATATGCCAAAGAAAACAAATTTACATTGGCATAATCATAACGTATATAAACTAGTAAATTACGCCGTACGTTGTCGGGGCTCGGCTTTGAATAAAAGTTATATAGAAACTTAAGTAAAAATAAGCACGCGGAAACATTATATATTAAAATTATAACATATTATATTTTACAAGAAACAAAATATGTTACATCGATAGAAAATCATGAAAACGAATTTGTTGTTTGAGCGTTATCGGGTTTGTTCGTCACAGCTTACAAATTGCAATTAAAAAATAATATATTTTGAATACAATTTCGTTTTCAATAAAATTTAGGCCAGAGTGTCTAGAAAAATAATTAAACAAAATTATGTACTATTCAGCCACTTGTCCCAAATTGAAATTTTAGGTAGTTTAGAAGTTTACAGAAGTATTAGTATGTAGGATGGTAATTGAACCCGAACTCAATACGTAATCCTTAAATCCGACTTATCTGGGACAGGTTTAGGGTAGGGTAATCGGGTATGGGATCGAGTTTGGGTATCCAACGTTTTAATGTTAAAAACAATCCACTTTCAGCAGCAGTTAATATAGTAGTAGAGACACAGGATATGCTTAGGATACATTTAACTGTCAAAGGAGATTTGCCTTGTAATTCAGCTCTACACACTATTTTCGCAGGATTTAAAACAATTGATTTGCAAGATATCTATATTTTGGCCATCATATCTTCTTGTTCTTCTAACTTTAACTTGATGCTTAGATACATAGCTAAAACGGATCAATTAGGAACAAACGCAGCTTAAAAAATTAAACGGGTCGCAATGCATCGATTTATATATTATACAGATTGTTCTTTAAATTTAAAGCTCCTCTTAATTTAACTATTCAACCGTGTGGAGTTTTTGTGCGAGGCTTTCATCTTCATTTAACTATCCATTTTGAACACCCCACTGTTTTGTCTAAGTCAAACCGACCTAATCAAAGTCATGGCATGAATTTAAATTTTAAGTTTATATGTATTATGCTACACATTTATAATGCTTTTGATATTATATAAGCATCCTTTTTTTAATTAAAAGAGGAGCTTTAAATTTAAAGAACAATCTGTATGTCGAGGTGGAGGAACTAGACATATATAAATCGATAGATTGCGGCCCGTTTGATTTTTTAAGCTGCATTTGTTCCTAACTGAACCATTTTAGCTATTTATCTAAGCATCAAGTTAAAGTTAGAAGAACAAGAAGATATGATGGCCTAAATAGATATCTTGCACACTTGATCAATGAGCTAAATCCTGCTAAAATTGTCTTCTTTTTGCTATGCTTATTAGGTTTGAATTATTCTTTTTGCTATGCTTATCGATTAATGCTTAGCGTTGTAACATTGTTAGCAAATTTATAATGTTCAGCATATGGCATTTCGTATTTGTATCCATTAATGAATTAAACTTAAAGCATTATGTACTTATGATTGATTTGATGAAAAGATTGATCTCGTGATCTAAAACAAATCCCTGTAATACACGCGTTATAAGCTAGTAGTATGTAAAGCTGAATTACAGGGCAAATATCCTTTTGCAGTTAAATGTAACATGGTGCATATTGACTGCTGAAAGAGTAATTGCCCAGCAATGCATCCATACACGTAGCAAAGCTGCAAAGGCACGTACTAGATGATAAGAAACATAATCCCTTTGAAACTGTTATATAGGACAACAAGAAACATCATGTTATAGCATATCCTAAGCATATCCAGTATCTTTAATTACTACTATAAATTCTCCTGTTATCTATGCTTGCAAAAAGTGGTTCATTTTGTGTCTTGCAAATAAAGCTTCTGTGCAAGTTATTATAAGTGGCCCTTTGGATTTTAAAGAGACATGAAAACAAGATGCAAAGGATCTTAATTATACGGGAAGAAACTATTAGAAGTGCTAAGTTCATTTGTTAGCATGAGTGGTGGAAATGTGTATAAGATCCTTGTACGTTCTTGCTCTAAGATTCGAAAAGTACACACAGAATCACTGGTCATATGTTTGACCAACATATTGACCTTAGTTTCTTAATACAATGTACGCATATATGTATATATATGTAGATAATTGAAGTTAATATAATATAATGAGGAACAAATTTTTTTTATTATTCTTTAGAAAAGTAATTGCCGTGTAATATCCTATATAGGTTTCTGAAGCACCTATACTTGTCTTTAACAGCATAAGTACAATTTTATGGATAGAAGTAGGAATGTGCATGTGTCGGTTTGGTTCGGTTTTTATCATACACCATAATCATAACCACAAGCTTCGGTTATGGAATTTCCTTAACCATAACTATAACCATTGTAGGTCCCTCGGAGGTTGAGGTTTAACCTATTCCTTGTTATATCTAACACACTAGCGAGTGCGGAATCCAAGCTAGCATGCAAACTGAGAAAGAACAAGCATAAACACAACACATAAGTCTTCACCGATTAACACCACTTGTATTAATACGTATGAAAGGTTCGGTTACAAGCACAAGGTTTACAGATGTATTCTATAAACTCTCTCTAACTTTCGTGTGTGTGTGTTCTGAACAGAATGCTCTCTATGTGTCTGAAATGAAGTTCTCTCCTTTTTTCTAACATCTGAAGTGAACACAACACATGGGTATTTATACCCAACACAGATCGTCTGGTCGAAGGATCAGACAGACTGATCGAAAGATCATCTATCGATCTGAAACAGCTCGAACGATCCACATGTACCTCGAAGGATGAGATCTTTCGAGGTCCATCTATCGAATGCTTATCTTTCGAGCTCATCGAAGGATCTAAACAATCCTTCGATGACACATCCTTCGACACAGACATATTACAACCATTGTCTAACTGTTTGGCCAAGTCAAACCGGAGGATGGTTGACTTGGTCAAACTTACATCAATCTTACATCAAAGACATCGTTTTGAATCAAGACGAAATACAGACAAAGTACAGACACAAGTGCACCAACAAACTCCCCCTTGGCTGTAGCTTTGTCTGGCTGTAGCTTTGTCTCGATCTTTGTGACTTCAAGTCTTTGACGTCCTTTCAAGTCTTCAATGTCGGAGGATCTTTAAAGTCTTCACGTCTTGAAAGCAGAAAGTGTATCAACAAACTCCCCGTTTCATGTAGGAAGTGTGTTGACAAACTCCCCCTTAACATAAGCTCCCCCTTGAGTTATGCTCGTGAAATACTTGTTCTTTATGAATTGAGATCCTTGTGGTGTTGATGATGGTCAGTGGCAACTCGATCATCTTCATCACTTGAGTGCCTTCACGTCGTGTCTTCATTCCGAAGCTTGTCATCGACCATGTTCTCCTTCCCTTTAGAATCTGCACATGCAAGAAATCTAAACGCGTAATGAGAACAACTGCCTGGAATATCATAAGCAAACGACACACATGTGACCATTGTTCAATCAATCACCGTCCGACAGTTTAAAAGTTTAACAAATTTATCAATTTTAGGTTTTTCACTTTCAAAACTTTGCAAATTTCGACCATTTATGAAGATTTAGTCGTTTTGGTTTTCGTTCAGGTTTCAGGTAACGAAGACTTGAGCTCCAACATCGTACGATCGAAAATAAAATAGAAATAAAA
Organism: Helianthus tuberosus; assembly: GCA_030545235.1. NCBI lineage: Eukaryota > Viridiplantae > Streptophyta > Magnoliopsida > Asterales > Asteraceae > Helianthus > Helianthus tuberosus. The sequence goes on along the minus strand of CM060372.1, from coordinate 10,543,291 downwards.
TCTTTTTGGCTTTTAGAAAGTTTATATTAAAACACACCTAAAATCTTTTTGGTATTTTTGAATATTTCAAATGTAAAGACTGAATGCAGTAAATAAATATATAAAGATGCAGAAACTGAAAGCATTAAATAAATATTTACAAACATTCTTTTTGAGAGTTTCGAGGGTAAGAGAATCATATCAGTGTACGGTCATGCCAAAACGCTCTTGTTGTTCAATTAGTTAACATTAAGATAAGCATCCTATAACAATTATCGGTATTGTTGTCCACATAAGCTCAACTTATCAGATGTAATCATGGCGAGGGGATACGTTAAGGTATGATTTATACTTACCGACCGGTGTTCATCCACATCACGACACATTCCCGTATCAAGGTATGCACGAGGGTTCATCTTACCGGTGAGTATACCGATTATCATCTGTTTGACCGTATATGATGTGAGATTCTCACTTATTTAGATTGAAAACAAGCCCTTTGTGATAGAATCACTTATTGATGAGGAACTTGATTTTCGATGCATGAGGGCACAGGAGCAAGTCCGTGAACAGGTCAGTACTTTCGTACAGCAGAGAGACGAACTTGACTCCCGGATAAATGTGATATATTATCACTTATTTGTTTGGACATGTGATTGTTGATCACTTATTGAGGTCGAATGCAGTATGTACACGTATGTATAGTATCATGGAAGATCTAGACTTGCGTCCCCGTTATTTTTCGGTAAAAGATACAACCATGATACCCAGATGATAAGCAGCATAAAGACCGAATATTTCAGAACCTCGGCAATCTCTCAAACGAAATTTCGGTACTAAGACCATATGCCAATGAATGGTTCCCACCTGGTCTTCAGTCGATTTAAGTTTATATCACCCTGCACACTTTAAAATGATTGTGAGCCTACCGATACATCTTATATAGAGCTGCTTATCGTTTTTCATTTAAGGTTTAAAGAGGTTTGGACAGACCACTGATGTACTATCATTTTCTCTTTTGCTCGCCAGGAAACTCATTTTTGCTTTTCTATTGTTTTTGTGTTTTTGAAATTTTTCGATGTTTTTGGATTTTCAAATTTTGGATTTACTCCCCCTAAAATCAACAAACTAAGCTAAAATTAAAACACAAAGGTATTTACAAAAATGATTTTCCGATGTTGGTTTTACTCTTGCTTGACCTTAACGCCGTTTACCAGTAATAAGTAGTCAAATCTTGATTTGTCAAATGCTTTGGTAAAAAGGTCGGCACGTTGGTCATCGGTGTGGACGTAAGCAACATCGATTAGCCTTTTCTCAAAGCAATCACGTATGAAATGATACTTAATTTCGATGTGCTTAGTCTTTGAATGCTGCACAGGATTTTTAGTGATCTGTAAGGCAGCAGAATTATCAACGTAAATAGGAGTAGTTAGGAATTCAAAACCGTAATCACGCATTTGTTGTTGGATCCATAGGACTTGGGAGCAACAACTTGAGGCAGCAATGTATTCAGCTTCGCATGTTGATGTAGCGACGCACGTCTGCTTCTTGCACTGCCATGTGACTAGGCGATTTCCCAAAAACTGACATCCAGCCGTTGTGGATTTGCCGTCGATTTTGCATCCGCCAAAATCAGAATCACTGAAAGCGATCAAGTCAAAGTTATTATCCCTAGGGTACCATAGACCGGTGTCAGGGTAACCCTTCAAATAACGAAAAATCCTTTTTACAGCTGCAAGATGTGAGGCCTTCGGGTTGACTTGATATCTGGCAAGCAGGCACGTTGGGTACATTATATCTGGTCTTGATGCTGTGAGGTACATAAGAGATCCGATCATCGCGCGGTAGTATGAGGGGCTAACAGCTTCACCCTTCAAGTCTGGAGTAATTCCGTGATTTTGCAGCAATGGGGTACCGATGGGCGTTGCATCAGACATCTGGAACCGGCTCAAGATGTCACCAACATATTTAGTCTGATGGATGAATATCCCAGACTCGGTTTGTTGTACTTGTAGGCCCAAAAAGAAAGTCATTTCCCCTATAGCACTCATCTCGAATTTATCCTGCATGATGCGCTCGAAATTCCTACACAAAACATCATTAGAAGAACCAAAAATAATATCATCAACGTATACCTGTACCAGTAGAAGATCTCCATCTTGTTCTTTGATGAAAAGAGTACAATCGATAAGACCTCTGCGAAATCCATTCTCCAGCAGATAATTAGATAAGGTTGCATACCAAGCTCGCGGTGCTTGATGTAGACCATATAGAGCTTTGTTGAGCAACCAAACCCGATCGGGATGAATAGGATCTTCAAAACCTGGAGGCTGTTCGACGTACATCTCTTCTTCCACCACACCATGTAAGAATGCACTTTTCACGTCCATCTGGTATACCTTGAAACCTTTGAATGAGGCATAAGCCAGAAAGATCCGAATTGCTTCTAGACGTGCAACAGGTGCATACACTTCGTTGTAGTCGATCCCTTCTATCTGACGAAAACCTTGAACGACTAGCCTTGCTTTGTTTCGAATAACGACTCCACGGTCATCCTTTTTGCATTTAAACACCCAACGGGTACCAATCTTCTTGTAACCAGCAGGTTTCTCTACGAGTTTCCAGACATCAAGCTTCTGGAATTGTTGCAGTTCTTCCTGCATTGCTTCAACCCAAGAGCTATCTTTCAAAGCATCTTTCCAAGTTCTTGGCTCTTCCTGTGAGACATAACACGCGAAAGACCAATCGTTTTGTTGACCAGATTCTCGGATAGTTGCATACAAGCCTGCATTGTAGTTGTTTCGCAACATGTTTCTTGTTTGAACGCCACTTTGTACATTTCCGATGATGTTTTGTTGAGGATGGGTATTGTGAATCCTTGTTTCTGGATTATCTTGAATTGGAATATTTGTACCCAGATTGTTGAGATTGAGATCAACAATCAATTCAAGGCCCGGAATTGACGAAGAGGATGATGCAGTAGCTTCAGCTGTTCGAGGGACATCCACTGGAGGTGTACCTTCTGAAGTACCATGTACTGCTGTTGTTGGAGCTTCTTGATCTGCATCTAGAAATTCATCATCCTCTGAAGATTCGTTCAATTCGGTAGCATCGTGAAAATCCTCATTATCAAGAGCATTATTGTTCACTGAAGATGGTTCTTGATTGACAATAATGGGACGAACCACCGGTGAATCTGTTGCATTGTCACTCTCGAAAAACATCCTTGCTGCAGCATTTTCTTCAACTGCTTCAACATTGATCGAATTGAAAAAGTCATCGTACTCAAACATCCAAGGCTGACCAGGACATTTGACTGGTAAAGTGTGCCTTTGTACTCTGACTTCAGACCATTCCTCGACCCTTTTAGTCTCTAGATTCCAGACTCTTAAGTTAGGGGTGGAATACCCAAGAAAGTATCCATCAATTGCTCTTGCCCCAAACTTTCCATTAGGATCAATTATTGTGCACGGAGCTCCAAACGGTTCAAGATATGACAAATCTGGTTTCCGTTTGTTAATAAGCTCAAAGCAGGTCTTGTTGTGCCTTTTGACTGTAAGGACTCGATTCAACGTGTAGCATGCAGAGGCCACAGCTTCAGTCCAGAATGGAATCGGCAATTGTGACTCTACCAACATAGTCCTAGCAGTCTCAATCAATGTGCGGTTCTTACGTTCAGCGACGCCTTTCTGTTGAGGAGTATAAGCTGCACTAAATTCGTGAAGAATACCTTTTGAAGTGCAAAACTCCGCCATGGCATGATTTTTGAATTCAGTACCATTGTCGCTACGTATCCGCCTAACCTTCAAGTTATAAAGATTCTCAATCTGAATGATCAAGTTTTTGACAATACCGAAGGTTTCGCTCTTGTGTGCCATGAACGCCACCCAAGAAAATCTTGAATAATCATCAGTTATCACAAGGCAGTATTGATCATTCCTAATGCTTTTGTGCTTGACAGGACCGAACAAATCCATGTGCAAACGTTCAAGAGGAACAGCCACCGTGTTGATTTTCTTTGTAGGATGTCGCTTCTTCGTTTGTTTTCCTTTCTGGCACGAAACACAGACGTCTTGAAGATGGAAGTTTTTAAGAGGAACACCATTCACCAATTCATTTGACACCAAATGATTCATTTTGCGTAAGTGAATGTGACCCATTCGTCTGTGCCAAGAGATTGTGTCTTTTTCTGTGGCTTTGGAAACGAAACAAGTTGCTTGTGCAGACGTTGTGATAGCTTGGCTCATATCAAGGACATACAGATCATTTATTCTTGGAGCCGACAAGAGAATCCATTCTTTTGGAATTTTGAAGCCGGGTTTCAGCACATAACATCCATTTGCATCAAAGTGTACTGAGAACTGCTTATCACAAATTTGAGAAACACTAAGAAGATTGTGATCAAGTTGTTGTACGAAGTTGATCTTATCAAAGCTAACAACCCCGTTGGAAATCATTCCTTCACCCGTAATATATCCGCCTTTATCTCCAGCAAAAGCAACATAACCTCCTCTAATAGATTTGACGTCGTAGAGAAGCTTCATGTCGCCTGTCATGTGCCTGGATGCCCCACTATCAACAATCCAATGACTACTGATAGTTCCTCCTGGAACACCCTGCACATGAACTCACATAATTAGTTGGAGATGGGGACCCAAGCCATTGTGGTCTTGGGTCTTCCATTTTCATCAACAACAATAACTTCTATTCTTTGATGATTTGAAAATTGTGATGGTCCCCCTGATTCAATAACAGATTTTGGTTTCCAGGTCTGTTGAGGTTTACCAGTTTGATTGTTTGGAAATTTAACTTCATGATTGTTTGAAGTTTTTGAAAGCTTTGAATTCTCTGGTTTAACTGGAACAGATTGTTTTTGAACCACATCAGTTTTAAGTGCTTTCTCAATTACCTTGACCTGTTGGCGTTTCTGTTTCTTTTCCCTTTCTCTTACAAGTCAGGGATCTTGTTTTACAGAAACAGATCGCTTTTGGTGATTGTGTTCACGGGGATCATCTTCTTTGGCTTTTAATTTATGAAGATACGGACAGTTTCGAATTATATGTCCAATTGTACCACATTCAAAACATGATCTTCGTTCAACAAACCCCGAAGTATCATGTGGTCGTCTTGCCGATGATGAACTTTGTGATCCCGAGGTACTAGGTTTTGAACTACTTGGTTCATTTCTTTTTATCACTGTTGCTTTCTTGACAAAATCTAAGTTAGATTGATTTTCAAATGTTGCAATTTTGTCCGTTCCCTTGGATTTCACAAAGTTCACATTCTTTTTCTTCTTCTGATTCGGCTTCCTTTGACTCTGAGTCGTTGCTTTTCCTTTTGGTTTGGCATGATTTTGCTGTTTTTGCACTGTTGGTAATTTTTGATTGCCATATTGTTTTCGAATTTCGGCCTTTGGAATAGGAGGGCACTGTGTCACTGTAACATGTGATCCTGTCTTTCCCAAAAACTTACTTGTTGAATTTTCAAAGACTTTACTGATTAAAGATTGATTAACATTCTTAATAGGAAAATCTTTGTCTGAATAAATTTTATTATCACCAACAAGAGTGTACAGCAAATCCACACTCTCCGACTCTTTTGCAGACGAGGACTCGATTGCAACAGTCTTAGCGGGTTTTGCAGGAGGATCACAGAGAATATGATTCTCGAGAGGTATGTCCTCTTCTTTGATCACCGCATCAGACTTTGCTGAATCAGTATCATCGGATTCATCATCAGAAGAATCAGCATCCTCAATCACAACCGGAGGATCCTGATTTTGTTCAGCAGTTACAAAAGTATCTGCTGACGCATCCGAATCTGATGATACTTCTTTCTTGTATCCGAGTCCTGTTGCAAATTCATTAACATCTAGAGGAACAGATGGTTCAAAGAAAACTCTATCTTCCTCATCCGGCATGGCATCATAATTATGTCTCACAGGTGGTGGACATTTCTTGTAACCTATGCATGTGACATCCCGTTTCTCTTTCTGTACGTCAATGATGTGATCCAACACATAGCTAGAGCTCAAATAACTGTCTAGCTTAAGTTGGATCGCCTCACTTCAGTGCACTTCGAAAGATCAACAGTCAATTTCTGATTGTGAATGAATGTCACATCATATTTCTCTTGCAAAGCCTCGTGTTTGCTTTGCAATTCACACCACTTTTCATTCAATGAAACATGTTTGTCTTGTAAGTCAAACAAACTAGCTTGTAAAGCATCATGTTTGCCTTGCAACTCAGACATGTTTGCCTCTAAATCAGCACATTTAACACGCAAACTATCACAGTTATCACAGCTAACAGAAGTGGGTTCATCGACACATACCTGACTTGATGAACTGTCGACATTAGCCATAAAGGCTGAATGGAGAGAAGACGAAGAATAAGCAGCTTGATCCACCAAAATAGATCTTCTTTGAATTCCTGCTCCAGCTTCTTCCAAAAGCTCACCAATATCTGCATCGACTGACGCACTTGATGTCTCATCCACATGATCATTGCCTGAAGTGGAGGATTCTTCATCTGAGCTTTCACTATAACCAGAAGACTCTCCATCTTCAGAAGATTCATCACCATTGGTGGAAGATTCTCCACCACTGGCGTGCTTTAAATCCTTAACCACTTCAGCAAAACAAGCTGTTCCATCTGGAACATCATTTCCCAACTGGATTGACCAATCACAGCCTTCATCTACTTGAACCACAAGTGCCTGGTTGGCATTAGATGGTCCTGCTTGACTCTGGTTGTTGACAGGCACCAATGTGCGCTCATTGTTCCTTACTTGGTTCTGATTTGCCCTGTTGCCTTGACCTCTGAATGGATTTTGGTTTCCATGTTGAGGTGACTTCGTACATTCACGTTTGAAATGACCACGTTCACCACAATTGAAACACTTGACAGCCTGCTTATCAAACCCAAACTTGGTGTCTTTCTTGCTTTCCAAGCTGGTTCTGCCGGTTCTTTCCATGAAATCCTTTGCTCGCCTAACAGCACTGGCAAAGGCCCACTTGATGTCCATCATTTCCATCTCCTCTTTATCGATCTGCTGATAGTCTTCTTGTGTCAGATTAATGTTACCAATCTGACCTTCCACTAATCCACAGTATGCGCTCACCAAAGTGTTTAGTAGCTCCATGTGTTCCTTTGCTACTTCCACACTGACTTTAGAGAAGCTTGAGGTGTCAAGCCGTACTGTATTTGGCTTTGATTGTTGACCAGCAGATGATGTGCTTCCATAACACGCTTGCTGTTGAGGAGGAAGTGGATTCCCATACATGTCTGTTGGTACGGTAGATTGAGGAGGAAGTGGATTCCCATACATGTCAGTTGGTCCGGTAGATCGAACAGGTAATGGATTTCCGAACATATCAGTTGGTCTGAGAGGTCGTTGGCTTTGCTGTTGCTGTTGAGGGACTGGTTCAAGCGGATTTCCATACATGTCTGTTTTTGGAGGAACCGGAACCTGGATAGTATTGCCATACATGTCAGTGCTAGACACAAATGCTGTTTGAATTGGAGCATGTGAAGAAGGTTTTGTAGAAGTGCTAGAAGTTCCATAATACATTTCAGGATTTTGTGGCACTGGAACTCTTTTTGCCTTGAGAGTTTCTTCCTGATTCTTGTTTTCCAGGATTTGAACAAAGTCATTAAAGCTTGTTGTAGCTAAAGTGCCATTGTACTTCATGATTTCCAAGAAAGTATTCCATTGAGGTGGCAACGCATCTGCAAACTTTTTCACAATCTCTGCTGGAATTGTAACAACCTCAAAATTTGACAATTCAGTCAGCAGATGATTAAATCGACTTGTCAAATCTCCTAAAGATTCATTCTCCATACACGTAAAACCATCAAACTCTTTCTTTAGCAGTTCTTTTCTCAATTGACGTGTCGCTTCATTTCCCACGCCCCTTGTCTTCAATGCATCCCACAACCTTTTCGTTGTCTTGTAACTGACAAATTGATGATAAGTATCTTTACTTAACGCCTGAGTAAGAATGGCATATGCCTTCTTTTCCAAATCATAGACTTTCTTCTGATCTTCAGTAAGATCTGCAAATGTAGCAGCAGATGATGCAGCAACCTCTATTGTTTGATCGAAATCTGTGATGAACCGCAACCACAATTCTGTATTTTGACCAAGGACGTATGTATGAAATTTGTCAATCCATCCTGGATATTCATATAAGTGCATCAACTTTGGAGGTCGATTCAGACTTCCGGTTTCGCTCTCGCTTAAGAGAATGCTTTGAATACTTGGAGTTTGATTTGATACGAATGCCCATTGACCGGTAGAAATAGCATTAGCTTGAGAAGATACTGGTGCGGAAGATGACGGAGTACCAAAATACATATCTGTATTTACTAGAGTATTCCACCTTGGATTCATTTTTGATCAAGAAAAATAAGAACCTGAAAATCACAAAGTTGTTAACATAAACAGACTAAGGATCGAAAGATCAAGACTTGTTCGAAGGATCAACAGTGTTCGAAAGATCACTGTTGAGTTTCGAACAATGGTTTCGAAAGATTCTCCAAACGAAGGATCCTTATCTTTCGGAAGAGAACTGTAGACCGAAAGATGTATGCTTCGACAAGATTCCTTGGTTCGAAGGATGATGATCTATCGAACCTCCACTGATCGAAAGATGATCTTTCGACTTCGAAGGATATCTTTCAAACTGAACTGACACAGTTCACAAAGAGTGACAGGTTGGTGAAAAGGGTGATGGGTTGGTAAATCTTTCGGCAGAAAGTATGGTTCAGACCATCATTTTCTGCAAAAACAGATTTGAACAAATAAAATATAACCCAAAAATGACAAACTTTATCCAGAAACCGGTCACCGGAGAAGCCGGAATTTTGGCCGGAAATTGCCAAACACCTCAAAAACAAGTTTTTAAGTTACCCAACCCGTTCCTTAACACACCCGGTTAGTTTAGAACACGTTTTAACGTCTGGAAAAGCGAGAAAAACAGTAAAAACGGGTTCAAAACCAAGTGAGTTTTTGTCCAAAACACTCCAAAGTCTTGTAAAAAAAAAACTCGGTTTTTAACAAGGAAAAGAGCCACGGCTCTGATACCACTTGTAGGTCCCTCGGAGGTTGAGGTTTAACCTATTCCTTGTTATATCTAACACACTAGCGAGTGCGGAATCCAAGCTAGCATGCAAACTGAGAAAGAACAAGCATAAACACAACACATAAGTCTTCACCGATTAACACCACTTGTATTAATACGTATGAAAGGTTCGGTTACAAGCACAAGGTTTACAGATGTATTCTATAAACTCTCTCTAACTTTCGTGTGTGTGTGTTCTGAACAGAATGCTCTCTATGTGTCTGAAATGAAGCTCTCTCTTTTTTTCTAACATCTGAAGTGAACACAACACATGGGTATTTATACCCAACATAGATCGTCTGGTCGAAGGATCAGACAGACTGATCGAAAGATCATCTATCGATCTGAAACAGCTCGAACGATCCACATGTACCTCGAAGGATGAGATCTTTCGAGGTCCATCTATCGAATGCTTATCTTTCGAGCTCATCGAAGGATCTAAACAATCCTTCGATGACACATCCTTCGACACAGACATATTACAACCATTGTCTAACTGTTTGGCCAAGTCAAACCGGAGGATGGTTGACTTGGTCAAACTTACATCAATCTTACATCAAAGACATCGTTTTGAATCAAGACGAAATACAGACAAAGTACAGACACAAGTGCACCAACAACCATTATGGTTAATCGGTTATGAAGTCGGCTATGGTTCGGTTTTGGTTATTTTTTGTTAATTAACCAATAAAGATTTGAAATAAATACGGGTTTTGTGTGTTATTAGAGGCGTGCATGGTTTGGACTTAGCTTGGGTCTTTTTTTTATAAAATAATCAAGACTACACTTTTTTTGTTAAACTACCGATGTGGGATTCCCTTTAACAAGTTAAATTCTCAACTAAAAAATACAATTATAACACCTTAGTTCTTCATTAAAATAAATGACCTCTACATCAAAGATCATTTTATTAGTAACATAATTTTATCTTAGTGAAAATTTTCTGCATGGTTAATGTAAAATATAAATCCATCATATAGACATATAATTGCACATTCGGATCGGTTTCGGTTATATGGGTTAACCAAAGCTTCATAACCATAACCATAACCGGTTAGTCAGTTATACAAAGTTTCATAACCGTAACCGTTAGTTATGTTGGTTATCGGTTAACAGTGGTTCGGTTATATCGGTTATGATTCGATTATCAGTTATAGCGGTTATTTTGCTAGATAGAAGTTTTGAATTTTGATCTTATTTTCTAGCCAATAGCTACTACACAAGGAAATATTATTTTACGCATTTTGATCTTCATCAAAATATGACGATCCATTTTCATTTCTTTGAATTCTGAAACTAGCCGTTAATTTTTAAACAACAATTCCAACATTTTTTAACATAAATGCATCAAACCTGCACGATTGTGTAAGATTTGAACTCTCAACATTTTGTCATAGATAGTTCCGTTGTTAAGAGTAATTAACCATTGGAGTGCCTATTCATATCAGGGCTAGAATATCAAGATATGCAAAACTGATAAATTGCATGGCAAATCTTCCTTAACAGTTATTATTATCAAATGACTTACATTCATTCATACACTTAAACAACCTTTAAAACACTTAGGTTAATAAAACTTTTACAATTTTGAAAGGCGTATATAGTGGTGAACTGATGCATGCAAATTAAAAATAAAGAAGTATATATGTACGATTTCCATAGGTCATATTAAATTTATGATGCTGATATATTACTTATTCTTTTCTTAGTAGGCCAATGCAGAAAGTGATACGAGGTCCACAAAATCACTTAAAACTATTCTTGGTCAAGATTGGAAATATTATTCTTAGGTCACTACTAAAAAATGCTACATGCCAAAGAAAACATATTTACATTTTCATATCCTATGATATATGCAAATATTTGCTACGATAACTGTTAAGAAGAGAGAAAAATGAGAGAAGAAAACCCTTTCACCACTTACACTCCAGCCCTCCTATCTCTTATTCTTGAACTTGAAACTCAAGTTAGTAATAAACATATTCAACCAAGTTTGACATATGAATTAAAGGAATATTTTATCCTTTTAACAAGTCTCACTAGGTTACAAGTTTCAATATATGTTACAAAAGTTACCTAACAAAGAACTTTAGAACTCCCTTAAGTAGTTCAAACATAAAAGTTACCTAACAAAGAACTTTAGAACTCCCTTAAGTAGTTCAATTTCTAAACGAATCGAAGATTCAGCAAACAATTCGTGAACACTTCGGTTGGCCGTTCCTTTAATAAATGAACGAACACGAACAAGAAGTTTCATTTGTTTAGTTAAATGAGCAAACACGAACATGAACAGAGGCTGGTCACGTTTGTTCACTAACAAAGAACTTTAGAACTCCCTTAAGTAGTTCAATTTCTAAACGAATCGAACATTCAGCAAACATTTCGCGTACAGTTTCGTTGGCCGTTTGTTTAATAAATGTAGGTCCGGCTAGGGGAGGATCTAGTCGCCTAATCCTTGTATACAAACCACCCCGGTTGTGCGGAATCCAACCGAGATAGCAAACCGAGATCGAACACGTAAATGAGAGACACGAGACTCAACGATTAACACCAATGTATTAATACTTTGAAAGTCGGTTACAGCACAAGGTTTACAAATGTATTCTGTAAACTCTCTCAAACTCTCTCGTGTGTGTTCTCTATGTGCTCTCCACTTTTCACTCCTGTGATATGCTCTGTTTATATAGTGCCAGTATCAACGAAACAGAACAGGAGTCGACGAATCAAGATTGTTGTCGACGAAACACATTAAAATGTCGTCAAAGTCGACGAAACACATGTTTGTTTCGTCGACATACATGTGGGCTAAAAAGGGGTTCGGCCCAACTGCTTTAATTGGCCAATCCTTCATTCTGATCATCCAATATGCTTGGCCCATGTGATGTTTATTGGCCCAAAGAAGTTGATTGCCATAATACACGTGAATTCTGAAAATTCAATATGCAATCAAGGATTAGTCAACATAGTGACATCATCATAACATCATCATGATGATGTGGCAGCGGGAACCGGCTCGCGGCGCTTCGTGCTTTGCGTGTCGAACTCTGGGGCGCACGACGGAGGAATGTCGTGACGTCGGGCTTGAGCCGAACCTAACCGGGTCGAACCGAACCGAGTCGCGTCCACATAATATGTATCAACAAACTCCCCCTTGGACGCTACTCGTGAGGTTCATCTTCCATGTCTTCCATGTCGGAGGATCTTCAAAATCTTCACGTCTTGAAAGCAGAAAGTGTATCAACAAACTCCCCGTTTCATGTAGGAAGTGTGTTGACAAACTCCCCCTTAACATAAGCTCCCCCTTGAGTTATGCTCGTGAATGACTTGATCTTCAGTACTTTAGATCCTTGTAGTGTTGATGATGGTCAGCGGCAACTCGATCATCTTTATCTTTTGAGAACCTTCACGTCATGTCTTCATTCCGAAGCTTGTCATTGACCATGTTCTCCTTGCCTATAGAATCTGCACATGCAAGAAAGCTAAACGCGTAATGAGAACAACCGCTTGGAATATAAACAAATTAAACAAATGACACATATGAGATCAAATCTCAATCAAACACCAACCGACAACAGATTGAAAGTTTAAAAGTTTTTCAATTTTAGTTCTTTAACTTTCAAAACTTGTTAACTTCGACTGTTTATGAAGATGCAATTGTTTTTGTAGGTCCCTCGGAGGATGAGGTCAAACCTTATCCTTGTTATGTTTAACACACTAGCGAGTGCGGAATCCAAGCTAGAATGCAAACCGGTAGTTTATATGAGAATCACAAGCCACAAAGAGAAAGGTAGACACACGAGATATCAAAGTTTTCTCTTGTATTTCAGTGGACACGGTTACAGCCCTTGACCCAACTGAAAATGCGCTCTCTACAAGACCAAGTTCACTCACACTAACACACTTGTTTTCTGCCCCTTGCATGAAGTGAACACATTACATGGGTTTTTATATCCATCACAGCTCGTCTGGTCGAAGGATCAGATAGACTGATCGAAGGATCATCTATCGATCACAAGCCTATCGAAGGATCCACATTTACCTCGAAGGATGATATCCTTCGAGGTCCATCTATATCCTTCGAAGGTTTATCCTTCGAGCTCATCGAAGGATATAACCAATCCTTCGATTACTCAACCTTCGACACAACATCTTACAAAACAATGTGCTAACTGTTTGGTCAAGTCAAACCAGGAGGATGGTTGACTTGGTCAAACTTACATCGAGCACACATATTAACAAACCTAAGACGTAACTCAGACTAACACAAGACATCGTTCTGTATCATGACAAAATACAGACAAAGTACAGACACAAGTGCACCAACAAACTCCCCCTTGGCTGTAGCTTTGTCTCGATCTTCGTGTCTTCAAGTCTTTGACGTCCTTTCAAGTCTTCAATGTCGGAGGATCTTTAAAGTCTTCACGTCTTGAAAGCAGAAAGTATACCAACATACTCCCCGTTTCATGTAGGAAGTGTGTTGACAAACTCCCCCCTAACATAAGCTCCCCCTTGAGTTATGCTCGTGAAATACTTGTTCTTTATGAATTGAGATCCTTGTGGTGTTGATGATGGTCAGCGGCAACTCGATCATCTTCATCACTTGAGTGCCTTCACGTCGTGTCTTCATTCCGAAGCTTGTCATCGACCATGTTCTCCTTATGATATTCCAAGCAGTTGTTCTCATTACGCGTTTAGATTTCTTGCATGTGCAGATTCTAAAGGCAAGGAGAACATGGTCGATGACAAGCTTCAGAATGAAGACACGACGTGAAGGCACTCAAGTGATGAAGATGATCGAGTTGCCGCTGACCATCATCAACACCACAAGGATCTCAATTCATAAAGAACAAGTATTTCACGAGCATAACTCAAGGGGGAGCTTATGTTAGGGGGGAGTTTGTCAACACACTTCCTACATGAAACGGGGAGTATGTTGGTACACTTTCTGCTTTCAAGACGTGAAGACTTTAAAGATCCTCCGACATTGAAGACTTGAAAGGACGTCAAAGACTTGAAGACACGAAGATCGAGACAAAGCTACAGCCAAGGGGGAGTTTGTTGGTGCACTTGTGTCTGTACTTTGTCTGTATTTTGTCATGATACAGAACGATGTCTTGTGTTAGTCTGAGTTACGTCTTAGGTTTGTTAATATGTGTGCTCGATGTAAGTTTGACCAAGTCAACCATCCTCCTGGTTTGACTTGACCAAACAGTTAGCACATTGTTTTGTAAGATGTTGTGTCGAAGGTTGAGTAATCGAAGGATTGGTTATATCCTTCGATGAGCTCGAAGGATAAACCTTCGAAGGATATAGATGGACCTCGAAGGATATCATCCTTCGAGGTAAATGTGGATCCTTCGATAGGCTTGTGATCGATAGATGATCCTTCGATCAGTCTATCTGATCCTTCGACCAGACGAGCTGTGATGGATATAAATACCCATGTAATGTGTTCACTTCATGCAAGGGGCAGAAAACAAGTGTGTGAGTGTGAGTGAACTTGGTCTTGTAGAGAGCGCATTTTCAGTTGGGTCAAGGGCTGTAACCGTGTCCACTGAAATACAAGAGAAAACTTTGATATCTCGTGTGTCTACCTTTCTCTTTGTGGCTTGTGATTCTCATATAAACTACCGGTTTGCATTCTAGCTTGGATTCCGCACTCGCTAGTGTGTTAAACATAACGAGGATAAGGTTATACCACTTGTAGGTCCCTCGGAGGATGAGGTTAAACCTTATCCTTGTTATGTTTAACACACTAGCGAGTGCGGAATCCAAGCTAGAATGCAAACCGGTAGTTTATATGAGAATCACAAGCCACAAAGAGAAAGGTAGACACACGAGATATCAAAGTTTTCTCTTGTATTTCAGTGGACACGGTTACAGCCCTTGACCCAACTGAAAATGCGCTCTCTACAAGACCAAGTTCACTCACACTCACACACTTGTTTTCTGCCCCGTTGCCTTGACCTCTGAAAGGATTTTGGTTTCCATGTTGAGATGGCCTCGTACATTCACGTTTGAAATGACCACGTTCACCACAATTGAAGCACTTAACAGCCTGCTTATCAAACCCATACTTGGTGTCTTTCTTGCTTTCCAAGCTGGTTCTGCCAGTTCTTTCCATGAAATCCTTTGCTCGCCTAACAGCACTGGCAAAGGCCCACTTGATGTCCATCATCTCCATCTCCTCTTTATCGATCTGCTGATAGTCTTCTTGTGTCAGATTAATGTTACCAATCTGACCTTCCACTAATCCACAGTATGCGCTCACCAAAGTGTTTAGCAGTTCCATGTGTTCCTTTGCTACTTCCACACTGACTTTAGAAAAGCTTGAGGTGTCGAGCCGTACTGTATTTGGCTTTGATTGCTGACCAGCAGATGATGTGCTTCCATAACACGCTTGCTGTTGAGATGGAAGTGGATTCCCGTATAGATCTGTTGGTCCGGTAGATCGAACAGGTAATGGATTTCCGAACATATCAGTTGCTCTGATAGGTCGTTGACTTTGCTGTTGTGGTACTGGTTGAGGGACTGGTTCAAGCGGATTTCCATACATGTCTGTTGTTGGAGGAGGAATGCCGTACATGTTAGTGCTAGACACAAACGCTGTTTGAATTGGAGCGTGTGAAGAAGGTTTTGTAGAAGTGCTAGAAGTTCCATAATACATTTCAGGATTTTGTGGCACTGGAACTCTTTTTGCCTTGAGAGTTTCTTCCTGATTCTTGTTTTCCAGGAGTTGAGCAAAGTCATTGAAGTTTGTTGTAGCTAAAGTGCCATTGTACTTCATGATTTCCAAGAAAGTATTCCATTGAGGTGGCAGTGCATCTGCAAACTTTTTCACTACCTCTGCTGAAGTTGTTACAACCCCAATATTTGCCAATTCAGTCAGCAAATGATTAAATCGACTTGTCAAATCTCCTAAAGATTCATTCTCCATACAAGTAAAACCATCAAACTCTTTCTTTAGCAGGTCTTTTCTCAATTGACGTGTCGCTTCATTTCCTACGCCCCTTATCTTCAATGCGTCCCACAACGTCTTTGTTGTCTTGAAACTGACAAATTGATGATAAATATCTTTGCTTAACGCCTGAGTAAGAATGGCATATGCCTTCTTTTCCAAATCATAGACCTTCTTCTGATCTTCCGTAAGATCTGCAAATGTAGCAGCAGATGAAGCGGCAACCTCTATTGTTTGATCAAAATCTGTGATGAAACGCAACCACAATTCTGTATTTTGACCAAGGACGTATGTATGAAATCTGCCAAACCATCTTGGATATTCACTTAAGTGCATCAACTTTGGAGGCCTATTCAAACTTCCCGTTTCACTCTCGCTTGACAAAATGCTTTGAATACTTGGAGTTTGATTTGATACGAATGCCCATTGACCGGTAGATATAGCATTAGCTTGCGAAGATACAGGTACGGGAGTTTCGGCCCATGCAGGAGATAACCTGGTATTTGTATACTTTCCCGAATCCGGAGTCGGAGTACCATAATACATTTCTGTATTTATCGGAACACCCCACATCGAATTCATTTTTGATGAAGAAAAATTGTTACACTAGTTCTCTCGGGTTCTCCTTGTCAACAACCAACCAGCCGAAGGATCCCTGATCGAAAGACGAGAAAAACACAAACTTGTTAAATTTAAACAGACTAGGATCGAAGGATCAATACTTGTTCGAAGGATCAACAGTGTTCGAAAGATCACTGTTGAGTTTCGAACAATGATTTCGAAAGATTCTCCAATCGTAGGATCCTTATCTTTCGAATCAGAACTGTAGATCGACAGATGTATCCTTCGAAAAGATTCCTTGGATCGAAGGATAAGTCACAGACTTCGAAGGATGTTCGAAGGATGATTATCTATCGAACTTCCTTTGATCGAAAGATGATCTTTCGACTTCGAAGGATATCCTTCGATCGGTACTGACACAGTTGACAATAGTGACAGGTTGGTGAAAAGGTGATGGGTTGGTAGAAATCTTTCGGCAGAAAGGTATGGTCAGACCATACTTTTACCAAAAACAAGATTTGAACAATAAAATATTACCCAAAAAGGACGGTTCTTATCCAGAAACCGGTCGCCGGAGTAAGCCGGAGTTTGGCCGGAAATTACCAAACTTCTTAAAAACAAGTTTTTAAGTTACCCAACCCGTCCTTTAACACACCCGGTTAGTTTAGAACACGTTTTTACGTCAAGAAATGCGAGAAAAACACTAAAAACGGGTGCTAAACCATGTGAGTTTTTGTCCAAAACACTCCAAAGTCTTGTATAAACTCGGTTTTTAACAAGGAAAAGAGCCACGGCTCTGATACCACTTGTAGGTCCCTCGGAGGATGAGGTCAAACCTTATCCTTGTTATGTTTAACACACTAGCGAGTGCGGAATCCAAGCTAGAATGCAAACCGGTAGTTTATATGAGAATCACGAGCCACAAAGAGAAAGGTAGACACACGAGATATCAAAGTTTTCTCTTGTATTTCAGTGGACACGGTTACAGCCCTTGACCCAACTGAAAATGCGCTCTCTACAAGACCAAGTTCACTCACACTCACACACTTGTTTTCTGCCCCTTGCATGAAGTGAACACATTACATGGGTATTTATATCCATCACAGCTCGTCTGGTCGAAGGATCAGATAGACTGATCGAAGGATCATCTATCGATCACAAGCCTATCGAAGGATCCACATTTACCTCGAAGGATGATATCCTTCGAGGTCCATCTATATCCTTCGAAGGTTTATCCTTCGAGCTCATCGAAGGATATAACCAATCCTTCGATTACTCAACCTTCGACACAACATCTTACAAAACAATGTGCTAACTGTTTGGTCAAGTCAAACCAGGAGGATGGTTGACTTGGTCAAACTTACATCGAGCACACATATTAACAAACCTAAGACGTAACTCAGACTAACACAAGACATCGTTCTGTATCATGACAAAATACAGACAAAGTACAGACACAAGTGCACCAACAGTTTTCCGGCTTACAATCAGGATTTTGGGTAGGATAGACTCGAGTTCCAACATCGGTTAATCTAAAATAAACTAGAAGCAAATTTTTTTTTTGGCTTTTATAAAGTTTATATTAAACCACACCTAAAATCTTTTTGAAATTTTTCATTTTTCAAATGTAAAGACGGAAAGCAATAAATAAATATATACAAAGATGCAGAAACGAAAAGCAGTAAATAAATATTTACAGACATTCTTTTTGCGAGTTTCGAGGGTAAGAGAATCAAATCAGTGTACGGTCATGTCAAAACGCTCTTGTTGTTCAATTAGTTAACATTAAGATAAGCATCCTATAATAATTATCAGTATTGTTGTCCACATAAGCTCAACTTATCAAATGTAATCATGGCGAGGGGATACGTTAAGGTATGATTTATACTTACCGACCGGTGTTCATCCACATCACGACACATCCCCGTATCAAGGTATGCACGAGGGTTCATCTTACCGGTGAGTATACCATTTATCATCTGTTTGACCGTATATGATGTGTGAAACTCACTTATTTTGATTGAAAACAAGCCCTGTGTGATAGAATCACTTATTGATGAGGAACTTGATTTTCAGATGCATGAGGGCACAGGAGCAAGTCCGTGAACAGGTCAGTACTTTCGTACAGCAGAGAGACGAACTTGACTCCCGGATAGATGTGATATTTTATCACTTATTTGTTTGGACATGTGATTGTTGATCACTTATTGAGGTCGTATGCAGTATGTACACGTATGTATGGTATCATGGAAGATCTAGACTTGCGTCCCCGTTATTTTTCGGAAAAAGATACAACCATGATACCCAGATGATAAGCAGCATAAAGACCGAATATCTCAGAACCTCGGCAATCTCTCAAACGAAATTTCGGTACTAAGACCATATGCCAATGAATGGTTCCCACCTGGTCTTCAGTCGATTTAAGTTTATATCACCCTGCACACTTTAAAATGATTGTGAGCCTACCGATACATCTTATATAGAGCTGCTTATCGCTTTTCAGTTTAGGTTTAAAGAGGCTTGGATAGACCACTGATGTACTATCATTTTCTCTTTTGCTCGCCAGGAAACTCATTTTTGTTTTTCTATTGTTTTTGTGTTTTTGAAATTTTTCGATGTTTTTGGATTTTCAAATTTTGGATTTACTCCCCCTAAAATCAATAAACTAAGATAAATTTAAAACACAAAGGTATTTACAAAAATGATTTTCCGATGTTGGTTTTACTCTTGCTTGACCTTAATGCCGTTTACCAGTAATAAAAAGTCAAATCTTGATTTGTCAAATGCTTTGGTAAAAAGGTCGGCACGTTGGTCATCGGTGTGGACCATGACAACATTGATAAGTTTCATAATGAAACAATCACGTGTGAGGTGATATTCGAGATCAATGTGTCAGGTCAAAGAGTGCTGTACGAGATGATAATAATTCATAAAGCAGCTTAAATATCGACAAGTATAGGAGAGATTAGAAATTCAAAACCGTATCCTGCAACTGCTTCGTGCATTGCAAGGAATCTGAGTGCTCTCCCAAACTGGATATCCACCCGCTGTGGACTTCAAAGTCGATTTTGTAGCTACTGAGAAATCTCTTCACAGCAACAAGATCAGAAACCTTTGGGTCCGGCTGGTCTTCCACATTGCACCAGCGAAGGTCTTTGTCTTTCTCTTTTTTTTTTTGAGAAGTAGTGTGCGGCTGTTCAATCCACGCCAAGGCATCCGCACACCCGGTGTAGTTTGATCAACCAACACATTTTCTTCAATCACACCGTAGAGAAAAGTACCCTACACGTTCATCTTGTGCACTTTGAACTTCTTGTGGAAGAAAAATCCATAAATCTTCGAAAAGCTTCAGACGTGCTACAGGCGCGTACTTTTCATTGGAATCTTTCCTGAGGACCCGATCAAAAACCATAACAACCAAATTTTGGCACATATTTCAACTTGTCGAATTTTTCAGCTTCATTCCTTTTTCCTTCATCAGACATTTTTGTCTTCTTTCCTCCTCTCTCCATCAAAGGCAACAACATTCTCCTAGATGTATCAATATTTTGGAGCCTTATGTCGCCTATCTTGTGCATGGACGCTCCACTATCAACAATCCTAAGACTATCAATAGTTCCTCCTGGAACATCCTACACACTCATTCAGAGATTAGTTGGAGAGGGGGACCCAATCCTTCACAGACTTGGGTCGTCCGTCATCATCGAGAATTGTGACATCCATTTCCCGATGATTCGGAATTGATGTTGCTCCCCCTGAAACAATTTCCGATTTTGGTTTCCAAATCTGTTTTTGTTTTTCATTTTTAACATTTGATTTAACAGACTGTGTTTGGATAACCTCTGGTTTTAAAACCTTTTCAATTTCTTTTCTTTGTTTCCTTTTCTGCTTCATTTCCCGTTGTTTAACAAGACGAGGGTCTGATTTTGATGAAACAGATCGCTTTCGGTCAATTTGGTCACGGGGATCATCAACTTTGGCTTTTTGTTTATGAAGATATGGACAATTTCGAATGATATGTCCAACTGTGCCACATTCAAAACATGATCTTCGTTCAACAAACCCCGAAGTAACATGTGATTGTCTTGTTGATGATGAACTTTGTGATCCCGAGGTACTTGGTTTTGAACTGTTTGGTTCATTTCTTTTCAACACTTTTGCTTGTTTAACAAAATCTAAGTTAGATTTGTTTTCAAAAGTTTCGATTTTGTCCGTTCCCTTTGATTTCACAAAGTTCACATTCTTGTTCTTCTTTTGATTCGGCTTCCTTTGACTTTGAGTCGATGCTTTTCCTTTTGGTTTGGTATGATTTCGCTGTTTTTGCACTGTTGGTAATTTCTGATTTCCATATTGTTTTCGAACTTCAGCCTTTGGAATAGGAGGACACTGTGTTACTGTACCATGTGATCATGTCTTTCCCAAAAACTTACTTGTTGAATTTTCAAAGACTTTTCTGATTAATGATTGATTAACATTCTTAATAGGAAAATCTTTGTCTGAATAAATTTTATCATCACCAACAAGAGTGTACAGCAAATCCACACTTTCAGACTCTTTTGCAGACGTGGACTCGGTCGGAACAGTCTTAGCAGGTTTTACGGGAGGATCACATAGAATATGATTCTCAAGAGGTATGTCCTCTTCTTTGATTACCGCATCAGACTTTACTGAATCAGTATCATCAGATTCATCATCAGAAGAATCAGCATCCTCAATCACAACTGGAGGATCTTGATTTTGTTCAGCAGTTACAAATGTATCTGCTGACACATCCGAATCTGATGATACTTCCGGTTTGTATCCAAGTCCTGTTGCAAATTCTTCAACATCCAAAGGAACAGATGGTTCAAAGTGAGTTCTATACTCCTCATCAGGCAGTGCATCGTAGTTGTGTCTAACAGGTGGTGGACATTTCTTATATCCAATGCATGTGACATCCCGTTTCTCTTTCTGAACATCAATGATGTGATCCAACACATAGCTAGAGCTCAAATAACTGTCTAACTTGAGTCGGATCGCCTCACTTTCAGTTTTAACACAAGCCATCTCTTTTTGCATTATCTCAAGACGAGTGATATACAAATTTATGTCAGTTTGTTTTCTGGAAACCAATTTTGTCAGCTCGGTTTTATCTTTATTTAATTTTTCAATCATCGATTTAAATTCCTTTTCATGGTTTTCATAAAACATGTTGGCTTCTGTGCACTTAGAAAGATCCACGGTCAACTTTTGATTGTGGAGGAATGTCACATCATACTTGTCTTGCAAAGCCTCGTGTTTGCTTTGCAACTCACACCACTTAGCATTCAACGAAACATGTTTGTCTTGCAAGTCAAACACATTAGCTTTTAAAGCATCATGTTTGCCTTGCAACTCAGACATATTTGCCTCCAAATCAGCACACCTATCACATCTATCACAACTATCAGATTTTGATTCATCGACACGCACCTGACTAGAATCACTCTCAGATGTTGGCCTTTCTGCATCAGAATCAACAATCTCCCTTGATGATTCACATTCAGATCCATCCTCGCTTGAACTTGAACTTGAAGTTGTAACATCTTCAACTGAAGTTGAAACGTCTTCATCTGAACTACTGTCATGTTCAGAACTGTCATTATTTCCCGAGGATTCACCATTGCTGGCATCTTTGACAATTTCAGCATAAAACGCCATTTTTGTTTGACTACAATTCCTAGGATCAAGAGATGATGGTGCTACTGTAGAACGATGGCACTGTGTAGCAACTGGTGGTAATGGATTTCCATACAAGTCTGTGGTTGGAGCTGGCTTTACAGGAACTTGTATCGGATTGCCATATAAATCTGTGGTTGGTTGAACAACCGTTGGTCTTGAGGAAGGTGGAAGTGGATTTCCATACAGATCTGTTGGTCCGGTAGATCGAACAGGTATTGGATTTCTGAACATATCAGTTGGTGTGATAGATCGTTTCTAAGACCAAGCTGAAGTCATATTGGATGTATAATGACGAATACCTGACAAACACACTTAAATCAAACTGTTAAACCACAATTGCAAACCTTCTGTTTAAAATTACAAGTGTTTCGACGAAACAAGTTCCACGAAACAGACTTTTTAATTTTAATCTTGACGAAACAGATTTTAAAATACTACTCTTGACGAAACAGGTTGTGTGATGATAGGATGACGAAACACAAGCCCAAACCCCATGTATTTGATGCTTTGGGCCTCTACGAAACAAAGGTGACCTTTTGGGCTTATTAATTCGACGAAACAGATGGTTTAACAACAAGCCCACAATCTCGACGAAATAGACTTTTGTTTTTGGGCTTTGTAATTGACGAAACAAGAAGGTCAAAGCCCAATGTTTAACTCGACAAAAGTGATCTGTGTGTTTCGCCGAACAAGATGTCAGTGGTTGGTGGACTTTTTCAAATCTTATCTACTGACCCAACAGTATGCTTACAATATTTTAATAAAATCACAATTACCAACGTGAGCTATTTTGAGCTTATATGTTTCTGACACACAACACTCCTTTTCAAAATATCACCATATTTAATTTACCAACCAGTAAGGTGGTGAACAATATTATAATCCCACAACAAATTCCAATGACTTTTAATCCCTGACACAAAACAACGCAATTCGGCTACACCATTCTTATTTTACCAACTAGTAAGGTGGTGAACAATATTATAATCCCACAACAAATTCCAATGCACAAACAACTTTCACCAATAACTTCCAAGGATCAAAAAGTTGAAACACCAAGAACACTATGAAGATGTTATGAAGATATGAAGAACACAACCCAGAAAATATGAGTTTCCGGTAAACTAATGAGTTTTCCGGTGAACCGTAAACTGCCGAACACGAGTTTTTGCTTGAAGCTTCACTCAAAACCCACTTTTAACATGTGAAAATGATAAAAAAAAAAAAAAAAAACAAGGTTTTTATAAGAACTTCCAGAAAATACAAGCTTCTAAAACCCGAAAAACAACTCGAAAACGCTCGGTTTTAACAAGGAGAAGAGCCAAGGCTCTGATACCACTTGTAGGTCCGGCTAGGGGAGGATCTAGTCGCCTAATCCTTGTATACAAACCACCCCGGTTGTGCGGAATCCAACCGAGATAGCAAACCGAGATCGAACACGTAAATGAAAGACACGAGACTCAACGATTAACACCAATGTATTAATACTTTGAAAGTCGGTTACAGCACAAGGTTTACAAATGTATTCTGTAAACTCTCTCAAACTCTCTCGTGTGTGTTCTCTATGTGCTCTCCACTTTTCACTCCTGTGATATGCTCTGTTTATATAGTGCCAGTATCAACGGAACAGAGCAGGAGTCGACGAATCAAGATTGTTGTCGACGAAACACATTAAAATGTCTTCAAAGTCGACGAAACACATGTTTGTTTCGTCGACATACATGTGGGCTAAAAAGGGGTTCGGCCCAACTGCTTTAATTGGCCAATCCTTCATTCTGATCATCCAATATGCTTGGCCCATGTGATGTTTATTGGCCCAAAGAAGTTGATTGCCATAATACACGTGAATTCTGATAATTCAATATGCAATCAAGGATTAGTCAACATAGTGACATCATCATGACATCATCATGATGATGTCATGATGATGTGGCAGTGGGAACCGGCTCGCGGCGCTTCGTGCTTTGCGTGTCGAACTCTGGGGCGCACGACGGAGGAATGTCGTGACGTCGGGCTTGAGCCGAACCTAACCGGGTCGAAACGAGTCGCGCCGAACCGAGTCGCGTCCACATAATATGTATCAACAATAAATGAACGAACACGAACAAGAAGTTTCATTTGTTAAGTTAAATAAGCGAACATGAACAGATGTCACATTTGTTCATTTTTGTCAGTGAACGTTCCATAACGTGTTTGTTTATATTCGATAGTTCATTAGATTTTTTAGTTTATATATTTATCTAAATACTTCAAAATTTCACCAATAAAATATTGATAAATATTACTGTATGGTATTGATTTAAATTATTCAATAAATATTAGGTTAGTATATTTGGGGTGGGTCTACATATGAAAGATAATGACTTTATTATAATTTAATACACGTTTATTTGTGTGAACTCTTGTTTGTGGTCATGAACGGTTTATTGTGTTTATGAACGTTCGTTTGTATTCATTACCTAAAATTAACGAATGAACACAAACACATTCATGTCCTTATTAAACGAACACGAACAAAAAATCTCTTTTGGTAAGTACTCATGAACAGTTTATGAACACATTAATTTATTTCCTTAACGAATAAACACGAACAAGGTCTTGTTCGTGTTCGCGTTTGTTCGGTTGGTATGCAACACTAGTTGCTCCTTTGGTCACCGATCCAACACTTGTATGAACTCCTCTTCGTGGTGGTGCACAAATCGGGTTTTTTTTTAAAACCGGTTCCAGGTATGGAACCGGGTTCGGGTAAGATCGGATTTTACAAAATCGGGTTTTTTTAAAAACCGGGTCAGGTCAGGGTCTGTGTTTTCTACCAAAAATGTATACCCTATATACCCGGGTTCGGGTCGGGTTTTATAAAACCCGGGTATTATAATACCCTATTTCCGGGTTCGGGTCCGGTTCGGGTATTCATCGGGTAGGGTTCGGGTATGCATCGGGTTGGGAAAACACCCGCACCGGGTATTAAAAAACCCGACCGGGCATTAATGTTTCTTTATACGTTTTAGTGGATGGTGCCTATTGAAATTTTAATGACATTTCTAAATTTAAATTCGATGGTGCTAGATCGAAGGAATACTCCTGATTTGAATCCTTTTGAATTACATAAACAACAATATATTTTATTTGCTATGTTATGTTTTAACCAAGTTCCATCAATTTTTCATTTTTTGTATTAGACAAACACCAATGGATTTTTCCATCAAATAGAGCGGAATAATGACCAAATACTTCAAATATTATTAGAAACCTAATAATTAAACAAGATTACATCAAAGTGCATACATAATTTTGTTAAATCATAAGAACTAGAAGTCTTAATGCTTGAAAACATAGATAAGAACGTAGATAGGACTAGAAGTCAAAGTGCTATATAACCGGGTATAAAAAAACACAGTTTCGGGTATTTATAAAACCCGGTTCCGGGTATTTATAAAAACCGGTTCCGGATATTTATAAAAACCGGGTTTCGGGTATAAACCATAGAGAAAAACATAGATAGGACTAGAAGTCAAAGTGCTATATAACCGGGTATAAAAAAACCCAGTTCCGGGTATTTATAAAACCCGGTTCCGGGTATTTATAAAAACCGGTTCCGGATATTTATAAAAACCGGGTTTCGGGTATAAACCAGGTATAAAAAAAAACCCGGTTTCGGGTTCGGGTTTTAGATCAAATATGAATACCCGGTCCCTAACAGAATCAATCCCGAGTACTTTCAGGGCATCCACTGGACCAAACGCAGTACTCCAAGAGTAACCCGAGTCCACCACCAATTCTGGGGAAAACCCGGTAACCTACCCGCCCATAGACACGACAGTGAAATTACCGGTAAAACCCATTTGGCTCAAGGATCGAACCCAGTTTTCCCTGCGTCTCCTATCATTGCCCACCAATGTCTCACTCTGGACCAAATGGGAGTTGAACTTGCATCTCTCAAGAGAAATGCAAGAGTTCCACCACTTGATCTAGAGATCATTCGCAAGTAAAATATTTAATTGCCTCCGGATTTCGCATTGCATATAAAAGAAATGGATCATTAGAAAACTCAAAAATACTAGATCACAGACTTTTAAACAATATTTTTTATTTTTATTGTTTCTATTTTTCTATTTATACTTTTATGTTTACATAAAAGTAATTATGTTTTTCTAAAATAGCCCATAACGCAGGAAATATATCACCGAATCTTCCATCACTTGTTGAATTATGATGGTGGCAGTGGTATGATGCTATCCATCACTCGTTGAACTCCATCTACCACGCACAAAAAGGTTCCCACCCCCAGTCCTCTAAGAAAACCACTTTTAAAAAAAAAAAGATTTTTGGTTTTTATTTTTTCATTTTTTATATGTTATTATCACTTGTGGAAACTAAAAAGAAAATAAAAATATATATACAGATCGACGAGCTACATATATGTAACTCGTGAACTACATATATATATCCATATATTCTCCTACATGTTGCCTTTGAAAAAATAATTCATAAACAAAAGTATGAATTAATATCGACTCAAATTAGTGGATTGTTAATTGTAGAAATTGATAAAACATAGATAACAATTGTATAATGTATTTCCTAATGACTGGTTTTTATTAGTATTTTTCTTTAGGTGTTTGGTATCAATGCACATATTTCTATCAAACATTAAAGGTAAGTTCCAATCTGAGCCCAAAAATAGAGATGTCATGGATAAGTAACAACACCAACACACCAGTTGTGCCACAATGACAATGACATGCCTATGGTACCTCGATAGGTCAAGAAATGCATGGGTATCAAATTCGAAATAAAACTGAGACAAATTCACAATATTGCATCCAAATCTAATAATGAACATGCAATAATGATTTCAAACACTTACTAACCATCACATGTGTGGAGAAACTAATTAAACAATCACATTCAAATCATAAACCAAAAACAACATTGAAGTATTAAATATAGATGTCAACCAAACAAAATAACAAAGCCAATATGAACCGGATAACGCAACAAACTTCATATTACAAACCAACTTGTATATATCAACTGATCAATCTGCTAATTAAGTACTACTAAAACACTATGTAAAGCTGAATTACAGGGCAAATCTCCTTTGGCAGTTACAGGTAGCATGGTGCATGCTAACTGCTAAAGAAGTATTGCCCAGCAATGCATCCATACACTTAGTGAAGACTCCAGATGACAAAAATCGTTATCCGTTTGAATCTGTTATATAGGGCAGCAAGAAACATCAGGTTATAGCATATCCTAAGCACATCTCTTGTCTCTCCTATTGTAGATTATATAGGGCAGCAAGAAACATCAGGTTATAGCATATCCTAAGCACATCCCTTGTCTCTCCTATTGTAGATTCTCTTGGTATCTATGCCTACAAAAAGTAGTTCCTTTTGGTCTTGCAAATAAAGCTTTTATGCTAGTTATTTGACTGGCCCTTTAGATCTCAAAGAGACATGAAATAAAGATGCAAATGATGTTATATGTAAAGGAAACCAAGATGGTTGAAATGTGTATAAGATACTTAGGGGATGTTTGTTTACCTCTTAATGAGGCTCTTAATGGTTTAGACCTCTTACTGGTTCAGCACTTAATGGTTTAGAATATTTGTTTCACAAGCAGATGTCTGAATGGTTCAGACATTTGCCTCTGAATGGTTAAGATTTATATAGAGTCTGAACGGTTAAGACCTCTAATCTGAATTGGTCAGACATTTGCCTCTGACCGGTTAAGCATTATACAGGCTCTTAATGGTTCAGACATCTTACTGGTTCAGCACTTAATGGTTCAAATCTCTTACTGGTTCGGCACTTAACCATTCAAATGTTGCCAAACAGCCTCTTACTCTTGCTCTAAGATCCTAAAGGTACATAAAATCACAATTATATGACCAACGTATTGACCATAGTTTCTCAATAGAATGTAAGCATAATGGCGTATACGTATATAATTTAAATTAAGAATAAGCTTATTCTTTCGAAAAGTTATAACCATATAATTTCCTTTATAGGTTTTTTCAAGCACCTTTATTTCTAGCCAATCCCTACTATGCATGGGTAGATAAAAAAACCGGCCTTTATCGTGGGTGACTTGAAGCTCAAATATAGCTTGGTTATTTGTATGGTATCGAAACAAAGCACAGAGCACTATGTTCAAACTTTCTCTAGTTTGTTCACATCAAGTACTCGACGCCTTATCTAATAATAAATCTCTATAGATAGTTCAATCCTGTTTGTGACATGTTTTAAACAAAATGATTAGTAATAAAAACGAAAACCAAACTACTGAGTATTAAGTTAACTAGGGTCTTGGGGTGTCAATCGTGTCGGGTTGATGGGTTGGTGGGTTGGTAAACGAAAACTGAACTCCACACAAAGACTACAATCAGTGGTTTTACCAAGATCGGCTTTTGTTCAGAGCTCTCGTACGAGCCTTGTTAGATATTTTAGTGTAATCGGGGATTGACTTGGTGATCAAAGCGAATAATAATACACATCAAGCAAGTTAGGAGATGCGGGAGTGCACGCTTGTTTGAGTTATTATAATTCGAAGTGTATGGGCGGAGCTCGTACTCTATTGGGTTCCAAGGGGGCAGCGCCCCTGGGAGCAGGGTCCAAGGGGCGGCAGCCCCTGGCAGGGGTCGAGCTGATTTTGGCAATTTTTGTCTGAAAAATAGAGGTAACTGCCATTAGGCAGTTACAACCCCAAAACCAAAATTCGTAGACAATTTTGAACATAATCTTCTTCCTGGTTCGAAAATTCACACACACTAACATACCCTGGTTCAATTTCTCAAAATCAGAGTTGTATCCGATTGAATTATTTGGGTGAACCACCGAAATAATTTGATCTGAGAGTGATTACACGCCTCTCTGATCATCCGGCAAACCGAAACTTCCCAACAAAGATCAAATTAATTTTTGTGAAGATGGCAAGCGGATCGATGAAGGATATTACAAGCAAGTTTGACAAACTGGAGAAGTTCGAAGGGCAGGACTTCCGAAGATGGCAGAAGAAGATTCACTTTCTTCTGACTACGTTGAAGGTTGTGTACGTGTTGACTACTCCAATCCGGAGATACTAGAGGAGAGTAATTTGGAGCAAATCAGGAAGAGGTCGAAGTGGGAGAACGACAATTATATATGTCTTGGCCACATTCTGAACGGTATATCTGATCCCTTATTTGATGTTTATCAAAATGTTGAAACTGCAAAGTTACTGTGGGACACGTTGGAAGCCAAATACATGGCAGAAGATTCTTCTAGTAAGAAGTTTCTTGTTAATAATTTCAATAATTACAGAATGGTTGATGAAAGGCATGTGATGGAACAGTACAATGAACTGTTACGAATTCTGGGGCAGTTTGCCAAACATGATATGAAGATGGATGAATCCATCTCTGTTTCGAGTATCATTGACAAGTTACCTCATTCCTGGAAAGATTTCAAACATAATTTGAAACATCAGAAAGGAGAGTTAACTTTGATTGAACTTGGAAGCCACTTCAGAATTGAAGAAGGCTTGAGTGCACAGGAAAATGTGTTGGTCAATGATGAAAAGAAACGGGCTGGATCAAGTTCTGTGAACATGGTTGAAACGGGTGAATCATCCAAAGGAAACAGTAAGTTCAAAGGGAAACGCAAGTTTCAAGGAAACAATAATTCGGGTTCAAACAAAAAACCGAATTACCCTTGCTGGGAATATGGTAAGGTTGGTCACTTTAAGAGGGACTGTAAGATGATGAAGAATAACAAGAAGTCCGGTTCAAAGAACAAGAATGAGGCTGGTTCTAGCGGGTCCAAGGACCCGGGCAAGCAAGGTCAGAATTTAGTACAATTTAATAATTCGGTTCAGAATTATGTGTCACTAATTTCTGAGGCATTTTATGTGCAGGATGATGACATTGCTTGGTGGGTTGATTCGGGTGCAACAAGTCATGTGTGCAAGGATCTTCGTTGGTTTAAAGACTTTCAACCAATCGAAGACGGATCTATCATCAAGATGGGGAATGTTGCAACTAAACCAATCAAGGGAATAGGAACTGTGAATCTTGTTTTTACTTTTGGAAAATGTTTACTTTTGAACAATGTTTTGTATGTGCCCGGAATTCAAAAGAATCTGTTAAGTGGCATTGTGTTGAATAATTGTGGGTACAAACAAGTATTGGAAAGTGACAAGTATATCTTGTCAAGACATGGTACCTTTGTTGGTTTCGGTTATCTATGTAATGGTATGTTTATGTTGAATGTTGATGTCTCGTTTATGAATGAATCTGTTTGTGTTGCTTCAACTAGTAATGTTAATGATGTACCTTCAACTAGTAATGCAAATTGCATAGCTTCAACTAGTAGTAGAAACAACTTGACTGAATCGGAATTATGGCATGCTAGACTAGGACATGTACATTATAAAAGAGTTAAAGAAATGTCTAAAATGAGCTTAATTCCGCCTATTAACATAAACAATGATAAATGCCATGTTTGCAAGTTGAATAAGATAACCAAAAAGCCTTTCATGCAACATGTTCATAGGGAAACTAAAGTGTTAGATTTGATACATAGTGATCTATGTGATTTTCATGCTACACCATCTCTAGGTAATAAAAAATATGTAGTAACATTTATAGATGATGCTACTAGATTTTGTTACGTTTATTTGTTGCATGCTAAGGATGAAGCTCTTGAAAAGTTTAAGATTTATAAACAAGAAGTAGAGCTTCATCGCAGTGGGTTGATCAAAACCCTACATACGGACAGAGGTGGTGAGTATTTTGATCCGGTGTATTTCCAATCTACTGGAATAATACACCATACCACAGCTCCTTACACACAGGAACAAAATGGTGTGTCGGAAAGGAAAAATAGGACTTTAAAGGAAATGGTTAATACCATGTTGTCCTATTCGGGCCTAAGTGAGGGCTTTTGGGGTGAGGCTATGTTGACAACCTGCTATTTTCTAAATAGGGTTCCAAATAAAAGGAACAAGCCCACCCCTTTTGAGCTTTGGTATAAAAAACCACCTGAGCTGCATAAGCTGAGAGTTTGGGGCTGTAGAGCCGTGGTGAGGCTCATTGATCCTAAAATAAGGAACATAGGGGAAAGAGGTATAGACTGCATTTTCATTGGGTATGCGGAGCATTCATTTGCTCACAGGTTCTATGTTATAGAACCAAATGACTACGTGTCAGTGCATACGGTTATTGAAGCAAGAACTGCAGAGTATGATGAGAATAGATTCTCTTCAATACCTAGGCCTAGAGACATGGTTCCAAGCTCTAGTAACTCTCACGTGGCTGATCAAGTGATTGATACTCCTCCGGAACCTAGGAGGAGCGGTAGAGCAAGAAAAGCTAAATCATTTGGTGATAATTTTCAGCTATATTTGGTTGAAGGATCTAGAGATGAAATTAAAATTCAATATCAATATTGCTTTAATATTGAGGAAGATCCTAAAACCTATAGTGAAGCCATGGCATCTCGGGATGTAGCTTTCCGGAAAAAAACTATAAATGATGAGATGGACTCTATTATGCAGAATAACACTTGGAAACTGTCTGATCTACCCCCTGGGTGTAAACCACTTGGTTGTAAATGGATCTTCAAGAAGAAGATGAAAGTAGATGGTTCAATTGAAAAGTTTAAAGCTCGATTGGTTATCCAAGGCTTTAAACAAAAGGAAGGAATTGACTTCTTTGATACATATGCTCTTGTAGCAAGAATATCCACTATTAGATTGTTGGTTGCCTTAGTTGCAATACACAATCTTGTAATTCACCAAATGGATGTGAAAACCGCTTTCCTGAATGGTGATTTGGATGAGGAGATATATATGAAACAACCAGAGGGTTTTGTTATGCCTGGCAATGAGCATAAGGTGTGTAGGCTAGTTAAGTCATTATATGGCTTAAAGCAAGCACCAAAATAGTGGCATCAAAAGTTTGATGAAGTGGTTTTGTCTAATGGTTTTGTATTAAACCAAGCAGACAAGTGTGTATATAGAAAATTTGATGATTTTAGGAAAGGAGTCATAATTTGTCTACATGTAGATGACATGTTGATCTTCGGTACTGACCAGGATCAAGTTGATAAAACAAAGAAATTTTTGTCGTCTTGTTTTGATATGAAAGACTTGGGGGAGGCGGAAGTGATCCTTGGTATAAGGATCAAACGGGAGAACAATCGCATATCTATCTCTCAATCTCATTATATTGAGAAGATATTTAAAAAGTTTAATTTTCATGATAGTTCTGAGGTTAGCACTCCAATGGATCCTGCTTTTAAGCTCTCACCTAATGAAGGTGTAGCTGTAAGCCAACTTGAATATTCAAGGGCCATTGGATCCCTCATGTATGCCATGATTAGCACTAGACCGGATATAGCTTATGCTGTTGGAAAGCTTAGTAGGTATACTATCCAGGTGCAAGTCATTGGCAAGCAATGAATCGAGTATTTAGGTACTTAAAAGGAACCATGAAATATGGTTTGACCTATACTGGATTTCCTTCGGTTTTAGAAGGTTATTCGGATGCAAGTTGGATTAAAAACAAGGAAGATCATTCTTCCACGAGTGGATGGACTTTTCTGCTTGGAGGAGGTGCCATATCTTGGGCATCTAAGAAATAGACTTGCATTTCTGATTCGACAATGGAGTCTGAGTTTGTAGCATTAGCCGCAGCTGGCAAAGAAGCTGAGTGGCTACGAAACTTGATTTATGAGATTCCATTGTGGCCTAAACCTATATCACCAATATCTATTAGATGTGATAGTGCTGCTACCTTGGCTAAGGCCTATAGCCAAGTGTATAATGGGAAGTCTAGACACTTAGGTGTTAGACACAACATGATTTGTGAGCTCATCATGCATGGGGTGATATCGGTGGAGTTTGTGAGAACTCAACAGAATTTAACCGACCACTTAACTAAAGAGTTATGTAGAGATCTTGTACACAAGGCGGCTGTAGGGATGGGATTAAAGTCCACATGAGATTTCTTGTGTTAAGATACCCAATTCCCACCTAATATGACGTTAGGTGCTGAATTCAATGTGGAAAGCTTAACATCTAGAAATTGGAACACATTAGTAGCGTCATCCCAAGGTATGTGTTCAGACCTGCAAGTTAAAGGAGGTTGAAGGTTTTCTTCTTAATAATTCTTTGAAAAATTGCATATGCAGGTGCAAGAATAAAGAGCTACCTGTATGAGCATGAAGTTTAGCCGCTTCTAGAAGCTAGGACTTGGCTTTGATATGTTCATTGAAGGATGGGACACAGGCTAGTAAAAATAGTGTCAAGAAAGAACATTAGAGTATGTAAACTTGTGTGTATATTATCTTCATGTATTCACTGAGTAGAAAGGGTTCAATCCTTAGCGACACCCCTATATTCGAATATTTGGAATGTGTAATATACTAATGTGAAATTCAATCGTCGCAATATTTCATTTATGAATAAGTTTGATTGTTGTGAATTTGTTTAAATTAATCAAGGATTACGCTAAAATGGGGGAGGATTGTTAGATATTTTAGTGTAATCGGGGATTGACTTGGTGATCAAAGCGAATAATAATACACATCAAGCAAGTTAGGAGGTGCGGGAGTGCACGCTTGTTTGAGTTATTATAATTCGAAGTGTACGGGCGGAGCCCGTATGTGACACCCCAGGAAAACTAGTAAACTACACAACACAACTAGCTCCCTCAGTAACCACATGCTAAATTTTGAGACGAAATTTCTTTCAAGTTGGGGATAATGTGACAACCCGAGTTTCAAGGTCTCTATTCGACTTAACTTATCACTTATTTGTGTGTTTTTATAATTACTTGATGTGCAATACATGTGTTGTTTTTAGATGGTAGTATACATGTTATGTGTATGGATGTTATGTATATACTGTTTGGATTATTGGTTTTTTTATAATTAAAAACAAGATGGTGGAGCTCTAGCCGAAAACCCCACCCACGAAAACACCCCATGTCCGAAAACACTTTGGTGTTTCCGTCCACTCCTAACTGCCGAAAACAACATATGGGCTTTAGCCCAGTAGGAGCCCAACTCGAATATAAACTAGGTTACGTAAACTCTGATCAGAAAACCCTAAGGACTCTCTTGCTAATCCTCTGTGCGACGACAATCAGCGACATCATCTCCATTCCCGAAATGTTCTAGCTCACTACTCGAACCTTTATTACATCTCGGTTAGTTTGTATTATTGTTAATCGTACGTGAGTTCTTGGTTGATCGATACATGTTGTATATGAATATCCATTTAGAGAGATTCTATGATTGGTGGAATGCATGTTCATGGTTAGTGAGTGGGATTTTGTGTTGTTATTAAAACTCTATGTATGTTTTCGTTGGTGTATTTGAATGGATGATAGATTGCAACATGATGTAGTTAATGTAACGTTGATGATCTGGTATTCTGTCAAGAGGAGATAATGAATCTGGTAACAGTTAGGGTTATATATGAATATGATTGGTACCCATTCATTTGACTACAATTAATGTTCCTGTATGATAGAGATGGTGTTAATTTTTCTGATTGAACAATTGTTTGAAGCCGTCGAATTTGTTAGTGATGTTTAGGGTAGCTGTTGTACGTAACTGATTGTGATGATGATGATGGGGTCGACGAAAACGCGAGCCCGGCGAAATCACTAGCTCGACGAAAACCCCAAAAAGGGATTTCGCCACTTAGGGGATTTCGCCAAATAATGCAACTTGAATTCTATTGGACCTCACAAATTGAAAACCATTTTCAATGTTTAGTAATGGCTGACACTTTTAGCTATCAACTCAATTTTCAAAATACATGGGCCACATATCTTTACACTAATTGGGCTGATATAATTGCTTTATCACATGTAATCACATGGGCCTTCACATTAATTGCTTTATCACATGTGTTAATGATTGGCACATGAAATTGATTTGTATGTTAGTGGCAGATTTCGATGTGTGTGTATGTGCATGGAGTCAAAGTATGATTTATAATCAATGTTGAAAATGAATATGGCGGCCATGTGATCAAATCAAATCATATAGGCATTTAGAGATGTTGTCAGTAGGGATATCATGTGCATTGAATAATGGGTTGCATGATTCAATTACTCCTTATATTTCATGATTTAATTGATGTTCGAATCACTGATATAAACATTGAACACATTATTTGGATTTATGCTTGAACCAAATACCTTAACAGTTTATATATATATACTTTGTTTGGGCCGATGTTTGTTACTTATTCGATACTGTATGATCATGAATGATACGTGAACTATGTGGATATAAACTGATTGTGAATACGTGCATAATTATAGGCCTTGACTGATTAATTGGTACCAAGTAATTAATCAAACCGAGCAAACCAAGGTGAGTTCACACTCTTTCCAAGGCATGGGATTCCCAGGGGTTGGGAATGGGATTGAATAACTACTCGAACTATCATTACTATTAAACTACTTACTACTGTCCTCGGATTGAAGGGCACGTACGTAAAACCTATGTACACTCATACTTACTACTGTCCTCGGATTGAAGGGCATGTACGTAAAACCTACGTACACGACCATAAGACCATCAACTCTATCACTTTAAGTCCCTCATTTATTGACTTAACCGCCGAGGCCTATGGCGAGCGGGTCATTAGTTAATAGCGCTATTAGGTTTAACAAACCTCACACCGTGCCAGTCGGACGGGCGTGTACTAATGGACTATGGGCAAAGGGTCAATGCTGATAGACATTGACTTAGGGCACCTCTTACATTTTCGTAGCAGTCGATACGTGTGGTCTGGTAACACATGGGAAGCCCCCACCAATCTTCGCAAACATGTCTGGGAGACCGCGATACGAAAACATACGATTTACGAAACGAATGCTATAACTAAACAACCAACTGTGAACTCGCTCAACTTTGTTGTTGATTCGTTGCTACATGCCTTGCAGGTCGTTAGGTACTCATGGAGCTTGCACGGGGAGGCGCAGTCGTTGTGGGACCTGGCAGTGTGTGCCATGCTAAAAACATTACTTTATTTCATACTTAATACTTACCTTGGGTTTTACAATTATGCTTCCGCTAAACACTTAACTACGTTTTGGTTTGGAACACCTTTCATATTGTGTGGTTGAATTTTACATATTACTTGTTATGTTCAATATGATTGGTGGCTTGATCCTGGTCAGTCGCGCCTCCAAGCGGTGATACTCCGCGTGTGGATTTTGGGGGTGTGACACCGTACTCTACGGGGGTCCCAAGGGGGCAGCGCCCCCTTGGCGGGGGTCCGGGGGTAGCGCCCCTGGGAGCAGGGTCCAAAGGGCGGCAGCCCCTGGCGGGGTCCAAGGGGCAGAGCCCCTGGCTGGGGTCGAGCTGATTTTGGCAATTTTTGTCTGAAAAATAGAGGTAACTGCCTATGGCAGTTACAACCCCAAAACCAAAATTTGTAGACAGTTTTGAACACAATCTTCTTCCTGGTTCGAAAATTCACACACAGTAACATACCCTGGTTCAATTTCTCAAAATCAGAGTTGTATCCGATTGAATTATTCGGGTGAACCACCGAAATAATTTGATCTGAGAGTGATTACACGCCTCTCTGATCATCCGGCAAACCGAAACTTCCCAACAAGCCTTTCTCCTCAAATTGTTCCTTTGGTTACTAGTGCCAAATTTCTCCCCTTCCGTTTATTCCTTTACCGAGGCATGGCAAATTTTAGCCGCCACTCATGCCTCACCATCTCGTGCGCACATCAAGCAACTACAACATCGTCTAAAACAACTTTCCAAATATTACATGCAAAGTGTCAAGACCATTGTGGATGAACTAGCCATCCTTGGAAAGAAAATGGATTAAGAAGATGTGTTTGATGCGATTCTAAATGGTCTTGATCATACTGCAATCACCTTTAATGAATTACACGAAAAACTTATTAAGCATGAATTGTCTCTTGTGCAATAAAACATGTCTCAAAGTATTCACCAACCCTCTTCGGTTTTCCATGCTCAAAATAGGAACAACAATGGAAAGCCTTGGATGAATCGGCCATCAGACTCGAATCACAATTCCAACCCAAGCCACAGTTTACCTCATCAAAATCAACATCGTCATGGAGGAAATCAAGTTGGCATCCTTCCTACACCTACTAAAGGAAATCATCCTTTCCTTGGCAAGTATCAATGGTGTCACCAAAGGCCACTCATTAACCAATTGCCCAGTTTTTAAAAAAGGTGCATCCGATGATAAGGGGGAAGGGGTGGTGATCACTCATCACTCACAACATCCAATCAAGTTTTGTCATGTCATCAACCATTATTCCATCACTCGCAACCTTTTTTAGTGGAAATGGTCATCACTCACAACACCCAACAATAAACTCTCACACCCCCTCACATCCTTCTTTTTATCACATGTGAATTTTATCACGCCAAACCACTTCCACGCGTGAAATTCATGTACCGGCGGTGGAAAAATTGAAACTTCCACGCATTGAATTAATACATGACGGACAAAAATTTGTCCACCCCGATCGTTCTTCACAGGGTGAAAACGCTCAAGACTACACGATGAACACCAACAATGGCTCAGAACAAATCAATTGGCTCTTTGACAGTGGCTCATCCCACCATGTTGAAAACTATTTCTATCAAAACACAAAACAATTATTTACTGACAACGGATGAGAACATATCAAACTTTCATCACATTTATCCTCTTGTGGTATTTCACACCTTACCTCACCACCTCACACACCGGAACACAATGGCTATGCCGAGCGTCGTCAATCGTCATAGACATATAGTCGAAACGGTTTAGCCCTCTTATCACATGCAAAATTACCCACCACCACCCTATGGCCTTTTGCTTTCATGACGACCGCCTACCTCATAAATCTTCCTCCAACATCTACACTTCGAAACACCACTCCTTTCTATTGTTTATTTCATAAACAACCAAATTATCCTAAACTACGTAGCTTCGGATATCTATGCAACCCTTGGCTAAGACCTTATTCGCCTCATAAATTGCATAATGGATCAACTCCTTGCAGTTTCGTTGGATACTCTCCAACATAAAGTGCCTATTATGCACTTGATCGTTTACCTTTTTCTATCTTCCACACCTACTGACCCACTACCACCGCAAAATCCTAAGGGCAGGAGGGGTGGAGCCGTGATGGGCTTCCATCACGTGTGATTGCCTCCAAAACATCCGTGGAAAAGTTCACGCGTTGAATTTGTGGAGTTTGTGACCGTTGGCACTTTTTTACCGTTATTTTGAACAGTAACCTTTAATAAAAAAAAACTTAAAACCATTTATATATACTTCACAATTTTTAACCATTTTACCCACACCAAAACACAAACACATATCACACATTCTACATATTTCACAAATGGATTTTCCTACGGATTCAACGTTTCAGATGGACAGCGATAGCGATACCCAGTCGTCTTCTGACAATGAGACGCTTAAATATTTTGTGTCAGTGTATAACGAACTTGAATCAAGTTCGTCCCGCCCAAAGAAGAAGATGGTGGATCGTGATCTTATATATACATGCCAACCAAGTGTTAATAAACGATTATTTTGTGGAGAATCCGGTCTACAATGCCGAAACGTTTAGAGATCGGTTTCGTTTACCAAAAGAATTATTTTTAAAGATTGTTGGAGACATCAAAGCAACCGAAGAATGGTTTCAAGAAGGTTACGATGTGAGGGGCAAACCAAGTTTCACGCCGATACAAAAATACACGTCCGCCATTCGCCAACTAGCGATAGGTAATCCTCCAGATAATTGTGACAACCCTCATAAAACCAGGTATCCGTACAATTAATTAATTATGATTAAGTGCTTAATGACTGTGCTGGATTACTTAACTGCTTTCTGATTACTGCATCATACTTACATGTGCATCACATATTACATAATGTCACATCATTATCACATACAAACTATATTGATATACATGATGCACAAAGCACAGTTAACGGATAGAACGGGAATATGCTGACAGGGTTCAGTACATAGACAGACAGTGTTTTGAGACCCAGTATTGGCCAGGGACAAGGCACTACACTAGTATGGTGTGTAGGGAAGTAAGGACCATAAAACTGCGTCACTAGGTGATAGTTTGAGTGCCGGAAAGTGCCTAAAACCCACTAAAAGTGCAGAATTCTGCATTTTTCAGCAAAATTCAGCGTTTTAACATACTAGTATTATGCAGAAAATTGACTAAATGGTCCTGAATGCTTTCCTAAGTGTTGGGAATTAAAAGTGTCACAAAAAGCAACATAAAGATCATTAAACGGAAAAGCTTGACAATTTAACGAACCGGTATCTAACCGAACAACCGGACATTACCCGGAACACCAAAATTTTACTAGAAACATTGTTTTATTATTTTTGAACTAGTTATGGTCCCCGAATACCCCAACACACGATATAATATGTCATACACTTAAAACACTAGACTTTTCACTTAACCTCTAACTATTACGTAAGTTACCATTCAAACTTACAATTAACCCCCCCCCCCCTCATGATTTACGGTCACAAGGACCCACGACCATACCCCACTAGATTTTATTTCTTATTTTATTTGGATCTTCGCTTGATATCTTGAACAAAATATTGGGAGAGAATGATTATAAGTATGGCATGTATCTAATAATATCATTTCACTTCTCAAACTTCACTCCATCTCCCTCACTCTCTCCTCTCCCTCTCGGCCCTAGGTAGTGCCGCCACCACCACCACCATACATCCATCATTCATCCATTTCAAGCTCATTCCAAAGTGTTAGAAGGTGATCAAAGAAGCTTGAAGCATGTAGAACTTGAAGAACCTCCATTGCTTGCTTTCATCCACCATTTTCATCATCTTTTTCTCTAGTGTTCTTCCCTAGCTTTTGAGCTAGTTGTAAGCTTCTTGTTACTAGTTTTTACTTCTATTTTGATTTGTTAAAAAGATGTGTTATGTTATAAATCACAAGAACACTAAAAGACTTGAACTTGAATCATGAACTTGAAGCTTACATATGATGAAATATGGATGAAATAATGTTGTTTAAATATATGTATGATACTTGTGGTTGTTTATTTGAGATTATGTTGTTGATCATCATAAGGAGCTTGCTAGATTGTGATTAAACACAGGATCTAGCAAGTTAGAGGATGATTATGTACTAACACAAGAAGATCATCCTCATGCATGAGCTTGAACTTGAAAATAAAATGATTTCTTGAAAAATAGTAAATAAAGTGAGCTAGCAATCTTATGAATCTAAGATTCATGAATAATTTTCCAAGAAAACCAAGTCCAAAATATGATTTTTAGTAGAACTTGATTCTTACTTAAATGTACACTATTTTTTGTGATAAAATAAGTGTAAGAGCACTTTATTTACAAGAAGAGTTCAAAATAATAATTTTTGTAGAATATGTTTACAAGTTGTAAACACCTAGTTTCTTTAAGAATGAGATTTTAAAGAAGTAAACACACTTTAAAGGGTAACTAAACCCACTAAACACCCTACCAAGTTACTACGAGTTTTTGTGAAAGTTCAAGTTCATGATGTTATGAAAATTGTATATTTTTTTTGCACTTGGTAAGTGTAGATTGATTATTGATTGTTGTGATGATTTTTTTGAAAAGAAAATGATATGCTTTAATAGCATGGACACCTCCATTTTTAGGGGAAACTATGGCAAAATTTTCTAAAAATACAAACACTTAGAAAAATATTTTCTAACAAGTATTTACAAGTATATTTTGATCATAAGTTTTCGATATAAACTTTGCCATAATTTTTGTAACAAAAATACAAATATTGGAGGTTGGTTTTATAAATAAAAATGGATAAATATATATATTTAGAATATATATACATATTAAGACACTTGTGTGATTATTTGTATACTTGGTGAAATGGTTATATTGTTTTAGGATAAAGTAATATAACTTAACAAAGTACCGTGAAATTTACTATCCAAAACAATACCGTTACTTATATATTTTTGGTAAATATTATTTTTGGACAAGGAGAAATATATTATTTTTGGAAATAAAAATATATTTTCCTAGTATATTTAGAAGATATATGATTTTTTGGAAAAATATATATTTTCTGGACAATACATTATTTTTGGTGATAAAATACATTATTATATATTTTCTAAAGTGAGACTTGAAAATATATTTTGGAGTTATATAAATTCAATAATACAAATATACATGTATAAGATACCCCATCCTTGGGAAGGAAATACGAAGTTAAATACTTGAGAAGTATTAATACAGAAATATTGTTTAAACGATTATTCCAAAACCAAATATAATTTAAGTTGAAATATTATATTGACAAATAATTATAACTCGGAATAATATAAGAGACGTAACTCAAAAACATTAATACTAAGCAAAGGCACGGCCCGTTTGTCTAATAGACATTAGTACACTGTAGGTAGTCGTGTTTGCTGACAGAGTTTGAGTTACGAGCTGAGGACGCAATACTGTGAGTTCATGTCCCCCTTTTCTTTAAACTGTTTTGTTTATTTACTTCGGGGGTGAAATACATGTTACAAAGGATTACTTACAATACAATTGGTATAGTTAGCCTAGGAAAGAACCATAGATCATGTGATTGGGTAGGCGTATACTTGAGGCCATCAATCCTCTTGTAAGACCGAGGGGCATGAGTGATAGATCTATTTGGGTGTAGCGAGCCCACACCCATGAGGCCATGGTGGCCCATAGTGGTGACTATGTCTTCCGGCCGGAAGCCCGGTGCAACTTTGCTAGGTTTGAGTCTTCCTACACCGTCACACATATCAGTGGCCTTGCAAACCATTGGTGATCTTTTCCTTGTTTGCTATCATACCGGGACTTTCATACATACATTGAATACAAAGGTTTATACATACTCACGAATACATGAACTCGCTCAACTCTTGTTGATTTTTCAAATTACATGTATTTCAGGGAACTAGTGGATCTGGCATGGGTATGCATGTGTTTTCAAGTTGCGCTTAAATAAAAGATGTTATCCATGGTTGTTGAGTTTAGGGGTGTATCCTATTCCTGGACGGGATACATGTCTCCAAACTCAGGTTTTATTTAAAAGTCTTTTGTGGAGTCTTTATGAACTCAGTTAGACAAGTCATGTTTTGTAACTTAAATTTGGT
This sequence comes from Helianthus tuberosus, assembly GCA_030545235.1. Lineage (NCBI taxonomy): Eukaryota > Viridiplantae > Streptophyta > Magnoliopsida > Asterales > Asteraceae > Helianthus > Helianthus tuberosus. The sequence continues at coordinate 10,500,785 of CM060372.1, read as the reverse complement.
ATCGATGTTTCAAACAAGTTGTTGTGGTATTTGCTAAACTTAATATATGGATGAATGTCTTTTGGTCTTTATCATATAGCATTGTTATGATTGAATGCTATGGTATTAAGAGGTCACACCAATAACCACGCTTCCGCAAAAGTCAGGGTGTGACAATAATTTGATGAATACTTAGGGTTGACGTCAAAAGACCAACCATTATACTTGAAGCGGGGACGCCAAATGATTTATGGTTTTGACATTCATATTTCGGTATTCCAGGTTCAAACAACGACATCAATGTTTTGTACACGCCGTCGTTGTTCAAACCGTAACGGATGGTACCGCACCCTTCTGTCCATTCTATGTTAACGGGCGATATTACAGACAAGGCTTTCTTCTTATGGATGGTATCTACCCATCATGGTCTGTTTTTTGTGAAAGCTCCTTCATTTCCTGTCGAGGCTAAAGAAATCGCATTCAAAAAGTTGCAAGAATCGGCAAGAAAAGATATTGAGATGGTTTTTGGTGTTTTAAATGGTAGATGGGGCATACTAAGCCGATCGGTTCGTGCGATGAACAAGAAATCAATACATAGCATAGTATATGCATGTATCATATTACACAATATGCTAATCAAAGAAGACGAACGTGCATATCTCCGGATTAGGTGCCCGATCCTTCTACACAAGTTCACGTTCCAAGAAATATCCAACAAGACTTGCGTGATGAAGAAACTCACTTTCAGTTGAGATACGATTTAATCGAACTAGTAAGTTCTTTAGGTTTGCGTGATGAAGAAACTCACTTTCGGTTGACCACCCCCACTAAAAAAGGTTGTGATCATGGAATACTTTAAGCATATCACATAAAGTGTTATTTGTTCCTAACAATAAATACTTCATGACCAAATCAAGTATACGCAATCATATGTCTTTTTCTGGATTAATAATGACATTATTAATGTGCAGCGATTTTCTATACAACTGCTGTAATTGACCATTATGACCCGTTCAAAGTCCGAACTAGATTAACATGTTCAAAGATGGATCGTAGAAAACTTCAATACCTTCGCAAGCATATAAGGTACACCTTCTAACGATTTTTTTTATGATTTTATATGATTTTTATAAAATCAGCACAACAACTATATTTCATTTTTCAAACAGCTTTCAAGGTTTCTGAACAGCAGTTTTAATTCACTTTTAACCATATTTGTTTCTTATGATTGAAAACAGTAAAAATTTACTCCATAAACTTTCCGAAAAACTTACTCCATAAGTTTATGACCTAAAAATGTATTTAAAAATATTACCAAGGTTTCCTTAATTTTTGGTGATAAGAAATGAGGATTTCTTCAAGATTAAAATTTATATTAAGTATGTATATTTTTGAGAAAAATATATATTATTCGATCACCAAACTTTGTGCTAAGTGTATGTAGTATGTGTTATACGAGCTAGTGTACTAGGACTTGAAAATACACTAAATACTCTTAAGAAGTAAAAACACAAAGATACACATGCAACATACAAGATACATAATTCGGGTGCAAAGTGCAAAACACGAGATACTTATATTAAATTTTGAGAAAATAATATAAGTGAGATACTTAGTTAAAAATATAAAATATTTTTAACACAACAATACAAATACAAAAGAGAGTGATTGTACTTGTGCGACGCAAGTCTAGTGACTAACGTTAAGAAAACGCGTATAGGTCACGAAGTTAACTAAGCAAATCCGGTGAAGTTTACGACGCAAGGAACGCAAAGTTGTGAGTTCATGCTCCCCCTTTTCTTTTAACTGTTTTCAGTTTTATAACTTCGGGGGTGAAATACATGTACAAATATTACTATGTTTACAAATGGTATGATAACAAGAAGCACACTTGGTGAGGACGAGTACCAAGTGTGATGAGATATAAGAATACAAGAAGCTCACTTGGTGAGGACGAGTACCAAGTATGATGCGTTATGAGAAATGATACGAGAAATCGTGTCACGAATAGGGTACATTGTGAGTTCAGGATCGGATCGTAAACGATCACTAGATCTGCGGTAGATTCGATTTAACGTGCGGAATCCATTAAATCGAACCGTAATCGTGCGCGAAGACGTAATTAAACAACGTTTTATTACGTAACAACTACAATCGAACAGAGTTTCAACTTGTAATACAAGAACTTGCTCTATCTGATAAACGGTAATCCAGCAGCAGTTCGGTACGGTATACAAGGGACTGTTATGTGATTTCGCTCAAGAGACACTATATATAGTTGACATGATTTCGCTTATAAGGACATGACATATAAGCGAAATCACATACTTGCCATATAAGCGAAATCACATTGACTCATGAGCGAAATCACTAGCTTGACACAAGAGCGAAATCAGATCTTATACAAACTTCACGTGCACATGCAAACTAGTTTGTCATCTTGTGTAGTCATGATGCAGTTGATGATGTCATAATATGATATTATCATTCAATATTATGACATCATGCTTGAACTGATCCGCAATGAACCCGAGACTCGATATAAGACGTAGTCGACAGACGTAGTGCACCAACAAACTCCCCCTCGGATGTTGACGGAGTCTTCAGTGTCGAGTCTTTGATTGTCAACCTACAATCTTTATCAGTCTTCGATCTTCCTCTGAAGTATTTATCATTGCAAGAATCCTCAATCTCTATCTTTATCTTCAACAAACTCCTCTCTCTCAAATGTTGAATATCATGATGTCTTTATCAGTCTTTGTGCTTCACTCTTTCAATCAGCATCAACAGACTCCCCCTTGCTCGAACAGAATCCCGGTGGATCTGTCTTTAGGTTCAGCTCCCCCTTTCGGTAGTCTCTTCAGGCTCCCCCTTTCGTCAAGCTTCCGTGCTTTTGGGATCGACGCCTGGCTTTCCGTACCAACAGAATCAAAAACCTACACATCTCAACCTCTCGTAAGACAAAATAATTTTGACTCTAAAAGAATTCACTCAAAATTCTCAAACATATAACACACAATATTGTGATTCAAATTAGTGAATCATCTAAACATTTGAGGATTATCTTCCAACTTCTCATCATCTTAACCAAACCAATTGTTCATCTTGTTTAGCCTTTGAGATTTTGAATATCAGCTTTTCAACATCAGTTGTCGAAAATCTTTTTGAATTTTTCAAAATATGAAACATAAATGCAATAACAGAAATTAAATGCAGAAATGAAATATGTACAAGCATATTTTTGTGAGTTTGCGAAAGAGGATCATATCAGTTTTTGAGACACATCACAAGCACCGTTAAGCTTTTAATCGTTTTAAGTTCTAAACGATTCACGTTGATTGACGATATAATTGTCCTCTTAAGCTCAATCTAAAAACTTTCGAAATGCTTACCGATACGTTAAGGTATATTAATTTTGCACTAAATTCTTATGGACCCCACGATCTCAGCATATCCCCTCATCATGCAATACACTAACTCAAGTAATGCCTTTAAACTATCATCAACTGTGATATGTGCGAAAACAAAGCAGAATGTTTAAACATTAACAATCAGGTCGATACTTCCGTATACCCAGAGAAAGTCCAATGTTTAAACAAAATAAGAAAATAAAACAAGTTGAAGTTGTTTAGGCTTTAACCACCAGGTCGATACTTCCGTATACGCAGAGGAGGTCCAAAGCTTAAACGAAACACCAAAGAAAATAAAGCAGAACGTTTAGGCAACAACATGCAGGTCGATACTCACGTATACGCAGAGGATGTCCGATGCTTAAACAAAATAAAGAAATAAAACAAGTTTAAATCTTTGCAAAATAAAATGCACAATCACAGCGACTTTTCAGCAAAGTTGTGAAAGTTCACAAACTTAACCAGTTTTATGTCTTTCGACAATCAGCGATTACTGAGTAGGCACACAATCAAGAAGGACAAAACTAAGTACTATGCTTTTGACCATGTTTCCCACTAGAACTAGGCTTTTTCATTTTAGGTTTGTATCGTTATCGCAAATCTACTAGTCTAGCTGAGCCTATCGTCACATCTTTAGTGAGACCGTTTATCACATTTGACATTTCATTTCTTTAGCATGCTGTCATAGTCCAACTGATTTTCTATCATTTCCTCTTTTTCACAACAAAACTCATTTTGAATTTTACAATGTTTTTTACTTTTTCAAATTTTCAAATGTTTTTGGATTTTCTAAAATTCTTACTCCCCCTAAAATGCAAACACATTTTAGGAAATTTGAAAATAAACTGTACAAAAACTTGACAACCGATATCAAATCACTTCAAATCGCCATCCACTTGGCATAAACAATCAGAACTCCCCCTCACAACAAAACTATTTTCCCATTATGATTTCAAAACACTTAAGTTTATTTTAATCAAAATGGTTTTTCCAGAAAAATTAGTTTGTTTACCAACCACTTGTAGGTTCGGGGTCATCACATCATCTTGTTCCTTTCAACCACTTGTAAAGATTTAACATTTCTGATTTAAACAACAAAACCACTTGAAAGATAGTTAAATCAAGTACAACTTAATGTCCTTGATTAACCACTTGTAAGTCGAAATATCACCAGAGTGAATTTCTCAAGAAATATGCTGATTCCTGCTCCACGATTACCAACTTGGGAGCTCCGGCAAGTCAGGTTTTTCAGTTAAAGAGATTCACCCAAGCCTGACGGTCCTTGGGTGTTTTGAACATACCTTTTTGATTCATAAACTTCTTTAACCCCTTTGACTTTCCCGTCAATCATTTTTCCAAAAATGTTTAGAACATTGGGGTTAACAGCTTTTTCAACATCAAAATCTTTCTTTTCAGAAAAAGATTGATTTGAAATTTCAACTTCGTCAACTTTTTGTTTATAATTTTCAGCGCACAATGGTGGAAAGTTTGTGTCATCCATTGGCGGAACTGAATTTTCACTTTTGAGCTCAACTTGTAGCTCCTCTGATTTTGACGAATCAGAATCATCGCCAGAACGTAGCTCCTTTGTTTCCGAAGAAACAAATTCATCGCTAACCAATTCAACCTTCTTTATCTCATCTTTTGTCCTCAGATTTGCATCTGAAGAATTCGGTTTACTAGACTTTGTTGTCGAGTGAAGCGATTCATCAGCACTCTTATTTGTTGTACCCGAGGACAAAATCCTTTCGAGATACTCTCTCGTTTTCTTCCTTTTCTTTCTCAATCGATCTTTCTGCCCTTGTGAAAGTTTAACTTTCTTTTCTTGAACTTTAGGTTCTTGAACTTTCTGTTCTTTGGGCTTGATACTGACTGATTTCTTTGCCATTTTCTGAGATTCAGCCCTCGATCTTCCCTTTGATCTCATTGGGCAATCTCTGGTAATGTGACCTTTGATTTGGCATTCATAACATCTTCTTGTCTCAAATCTCTGTCTCTGGCAGTTAACAGCAATGTGTCCTTGAAAACCACAGTTGTAACACATCCTGTTATCATACCAATCTCCACCATCAATCCAAACACTCAAATCATAACACTGACTTAATTTGTAGTACTCATGACTTCTCCTATAAGCTTGATTTGACGCTTGAGCACTGTGGTCAAACCTGCACCACTTATTACCAACTTTTTGTGAGTTTTGATTTTCAAATTTTTGTGGTTTTTTATAATGATTGGATGACTGAACTGATGACCTTTTATTGTTGTTTTGAAAATTTTTCGAATTTTTAACACTTTGTTTTTGTTCTACATTCTTCTTAACAGGTTTTTGCTTTGAGCATTCACCTATTTCAGTCGAATGTAAAACAGTTTCTTGAAACTTTTCTTTTAATTTCAAAAATGTTTTCTTTTTCTCATTTTCATCATCAGTTTTATCATCACAATCCTCAATTATGACTTTGTCATAATTTGTGGCATTGTCACTTATTGGAACAGAATTGATAGGTTTTGGACAGATATAATCTGGTACTAATGAATTCACAAAACCTTTCAATTTCTTTTCAAGCTCATCAATTTTATTTCGAGCAATTTCAGCTTCATTTTCAAGCCGAATGATTTTCTGAAGATGAGAATTTATTTCAATCTGTTTTTCAAGATTATTTTTAAAAATAACAGATTTTTCATCTTCTAAAATCTTCATTTGACTTTGAAAATCTTTTTCAATTTCCAATTTTTCATTTTCAAAATCTTTTTCCTTTTCTTTCAAAATCTCGTTTTTCAATGTCAAACTGTTCAAATCACTTAACAGTTTGACATTTTCAGATTTCAATTTCTCACAATTTTCTCTCATTTCAAAAATCTGTTCATCATCAGATCTTTTCTCATCCTTCACACGATTGATTTCCAATGTTAAATTCTCCACATCCTTCAAGAGTTTGGCATTGTCTGCTTCAGATTTTTCACAGTTTAAACATTTTTCAGACATCTTTTCAGCTTCAGCTTTCTTCTCTCTTGCAGCTTGTCTTTCTTTGATCTCTTCTATCTTACCTGCAAAATAAAAATTATAACTTTCAGGTGTAAGTTCTCTTTTATAAGACTCAAGTTTTTGAATTTCTTTACTATCATCGTCGCTTTCTTCATCTGATGATGGATAAAAAATTTGAGCTTTTTCTGAAACCTTTTCTTGTTTGTCAATTTTACTTCCGATTTTATCAGTCTCTCCAGACTCAGAATCAAACATCTTTCCTGAATCAGACTTCATTTTTCTAATCTTTTGGAATTCAAGTTCTTGAGCTTCAATCTTATCAAGGAACCAGCTTAAACTGAAACCCAAACATTCAAAATGCTTCTTCCAAGTTAACAAATACGTTCCCCACACATCATTTGGTAAAGCTTTTGCCAGCTTGTCAAACAATTCGTCATCTCTTTTGCTAATTTTCCAACGCGTCATCTCTAGATATAACTTCCAATACCTTTCGATCACCTCTTTAGTTGATTCTCCCCTAAGAGCTGTAAAATTATCAAACATATCCATGTTTTTATTAAAACAACTGAATCAAATGAATATCCGAAAAAAAATCTGATGACAACGAATCGAGTGAAAATTCGCTTGTGCAAGTATCTGATGCTTGACAAGTCACCCTCTTTTTTTTTACTTTTCAGTAAACACACATGGGCCAGCAACTATGATTGGGCCACTAGATCACTTTTGTTTGATTGGACCTCAATATTTCTCGTGAACTATCAGAATCAATCTTAAAGAATGATTGGTCCACTCACCTCACTTAACCGACAACTTTAGAATATGCATGAAATTTGATTGGTTTGGCCGATGACTTATTTTATCTGACAACAGTAATACTCATGAAACCCTATAGGACCTTTATACCCATTAATTCGACAACTCTTTTTATCCCAGTGAACCTTGACACAATAATCACTAATACTCTCAACACTTTTATCCGTCGCTAATAACAGTGTCTTCTTTGTTAGCCAAAACAACAAATAACACTCTACTCTATTCCAGTTCAGTTCAGTTCTGAATCACTCGACTTAACAACATAACCAACTGAACTGAATCAACATCTCACATAATCGATCAAAATCTTAATCAAAATGGATCCGATAACACCAAAACTTTAACTGAATCAGTTCGAAATGAATGAAAATCACTTCACAGATTTCAAATTATCACTGAAATTTACTGAAACAGTTTAATATCAACCGAAATCCAATTCGATATCACCGAAATGAACCGAACTTCGTCGAAATCACACCAAAACAGTCAGAGATATACAAACTACATACCAAACAGATCTGAATCAGTTTGAAATTGATCAATTTTCAGTCGAAAATCCTCAAAAACTAGTCCGAAACTGATCGAAATTTCAATCAACACAAACTGCAGTTCACATATCCACTGTGAACAGTTTAAAATGTACAAACCACACACCGATAATCAAAATTCGTCGAAAATAGTCTGAAGTTATCAAGATCTAAACCAAATATCACTGAATCCAACTGAAGATTGATCGAATCAGTCCTGTGTTTGAATGAAACAATGAAATAATTCAGATCTGAAATGTATATCAGATCTGGATGAAAACAGTTTGTAAAAACTCTTTCCGAATGCTTTGAAATTTGAGCTTTTAAAACACTGAATCAGTTCGGAACAAGTGAACGATATATCAAACAGATCCACAAAGTATGATACTTCAACCAGAAATCATAGAACAGATCACCTATCAATCAACACACATCAAATCAGTCCAAAATACACCTATGAATTACCGAACAGAACCGAAACAATTTGAAAAATTATAACGACACACCGAAAACTATTGAAACTCGTCCGATTCGAATCACGATTACACGCAGAGCATCCGTAGCTCTGATACCACTTGTGAGTTCAGGATCGGATCGTAAACGATCACTAGATCTGCGGTAGATTCGATTTAACGTGCGGAATCCATTAAATCGAACCGTAATCGTGCGCGAAGACGTAATTAAACAACGTTTTATTACGTAACAACTACAATCGAACAGAGTTTCAACTTGTAATACAAGAACTTGCTCTATCTGATAAACGGTAATCCAGCAGCAGTTCGGTACGGTATACAAGGGACTGTTATGTGATTTCGCTCAAGAGACACTATATATAGTTGACATGATTTCGCTTATAAGGACATGACATATAAGCGAAATCACATACTTGCCATATAAGCGAAATCACATTGACTCATGAGCGAAATCACTAGCTTGACACAAGAGCGAAATCAGATCTTATACAAACTTCACGTGCACATGCAAACTAGTTTGTCATCTTGTGTAGTCATGATGCAGTTGATGATGTCATAATATGATATTATCATTCAATATTATGACATCATGCTTGAACTGATCCGCAATGAACCCGAGACTCGATATAAGACGTAGTCGACAGACGTAGTGCACCAGCATACATAAGCACCATTAATCAACTATATACCTAGACCGCAGAACAAAAGGTTAGATCTAACGGGTGCCGGGCAGCCACACTCTCGGTGAGGGCGAGTATCGAGTAGTGCTTTTGTGTCTCAGAATATGCCAACTATAAAAATGCCTAAGGTTTGGTGACTTCCTATGTCGTGTCACATGTTAATGGCTTTGCAACCCATTAACAATCCTGATACTTACAAGAATACTTTATTTACATAAAATTCATACCATACTAAACTTGATTTATACTTGAATACGTGGGGTACACAAGTAAACTTGAATTATACATGAGTACGTGGGGTACACATGAAAGCTTGATTTATATATGAAAACTTGATTTATACATGACACAAACTATGTTTTCATACAAAGTATACAAACGTGAAATACAAAAACTGCATGAATTCACACCAACATTATGTTGACGTTTTTCCAAAACTTACATGTATTTCAGGTAACCAGAAGTGGATGTACGCGCGGTCTTACCCATGCTCGTGGATGTCGCTTATGTTTATCTTTAAATAAAGTTGTAAACCTTTTAAGACAATGTTTTATGCTAACTCGCGATGTAAACGCTATCTTATGTCTTCAAATTATAGTATTTGAAGTTATTTTCATGAGCATGTAGTATGTTTACCTTTCGTATGCAATGAGAACCTTTCATGATCACACCCGTGCTTCCGCCTTAGAAAGGGGTGTGACATGCTAAACCCAAAAGCTAAACCCTAAATACTATAGCTAAACCCTAAAGCTAAACCCTAAACCCTAAACCCTAAGGCTAAACCCTAATGCTAAACCCTAAATACTAATGCTAAACCCTAGATAACACTTTGTAGGTCCGGCTAGGGGAGGATCTAGTCGCCTAATCCTTGTATACGAACACACTAGCGAGTGCGGAATCCAAGCTAGCATGCAAACCGAGATAGAACACACAAATGCACGACACACAAAGTTCACCGATTAACACCACTTGTATTAATACGAATGAAGGGTCCAGTTACAAGCTCAATGTTTACAGATGTATTCTATAAACTCTCTCAATGTGTCTAACTTTCACTCCTCTTCTAATCTCCCCACTGAACACAACACACTACATGGGTATATATACCCGACACAGCTAACATGCTCGAAGGATAAGGAAATCTGGTCGAAGGATCATCTATCGACCAGAATTCTACCGAAAGATCCATACATACCTCGAAGGATGATGTCCTTCGAGGTCCATCTGTATCTATCGAATGTTTATCTTTCGAGGTCATCGAAGGATCTAAACTATCCTTCGATGCCTCATCCTTCGACACACACACATACAAACAAATGTGCTAACTGTTTGGCCAAGTCAAACCGGAGGATGGTTGACTTGGTCAAACTTACATCGAACGCACATATCAAACCTAAGACGTAACTCAGACTAACACGAGACATCGTTTTGTATCATGACAAAAAACAGACAAAGTACAGACACAAGTAGCTTTGTCTTGATCTTCGTGTCTTCGAGTCGAAACCAAGTCGAACTGAGCTGAGTTGAACCGAGCCGAGTCGTGTCCACAAAATATGCATCAACAAACTCCCCCTTGGACGCTACTCGTGAGGTTCAACTTCCATGTCTTCCACGTCGGAGGATCTTCAAAGTCTTCACGTGTCGTAAGTAGAAAGTGTATCAACAAACTCCCCTTTTTGTTTAGGAAGTGTGTCAATAAACTCCCCCTTGGATTGAACTCTCCATTGAGTCATGCTCGTGAATCTTTTGACTTGTCAATTCTTCAGATCCTTGTGGTGTTGATGAAGTGTCAGCGGCAACTCGATCATATTCATCACTTTGAGTGCCTCCACTTCGTGTCTTCATTCCAAAGCTTGTCATCGAACATGTTCTCCTCGCCTTTAGCATCTGCACATGCAAGAAAGCTAAACGCATAATGAGAACAACCGCTTGGAATATAGTTAACATTTAAACAAGCGACACATATGAGATCAAATCTCAATCAAACACCAACCGACAACAGTTTGAAAGTTTAGAAAATTATACAATCTTAAACCTTTAACTTTCAAAACTTGTTAACTTCGACAGTTTAAGAAGATGCAATTGTTTTCTGGCTTATGATCAGGATTTTGGGTAGGATAGACTCGAGTTCCAACATCAGTCAATCAAAAATAAACTAGAAGCAAAATCCTTTTAGATTTCATAAAGTTTATATTAAAACACACCTAAAATCTTTTTGAAATTTTGTTATTTTTCAAATGTAAAGACGGAAAACAATAAATAAATATATACAAAGATGCATAAACTGAAAATAGTAAATAAATATCTACAGACATTCTTTTTGCGAGTTTCGAGGGTAAGAGAATCATATCAGTGTACGGTCATGTCAAAACGCTCTTTTTGTTCAATTAGTTAACATTTTAGATAAGCATCCTATAACAATTATCGGTATTGTTGTCCACATAAACTCAACTAATCATTTGTAATCATGGCGAGGGGATACGTTAAGGTATGATTTATACTTACCGACCGGTGTTCATCCACATCACGACACATTCCCGTATCAAGGTATGCACGAGGGTTCATCTTACCGGTGAGTATACCGATTATCATCTGTTTGACCGTATATGATGTGAGATTCTCACTTATTATGATTTGAAAACAAGTCCTATGTGATAGAATCACTCATTGATGAGGAGCTTGATTTTCAGATGCATGAGGGCACAGGAGCAAGTCCGTGAACAGGTCAGTACTTTCGTACAGCAGAGAGACGAACTTGACACCCGGATAAATGTGATATATTATCACTTATTTGTTTGGACATGTGATTGTTGATCACTTATTGAGGTCGAATGCAATATGTACACGTATGTATAGTATCATGGAAGATCTAGACTTGCGTCCCCGTTATTTTTCGGTAAAAGATACAACCATGATACCCAGATGATAAGCAGCATAAAGACCGAATATCTCAGAAACTCGGCAATCTCTCAAACGAAATTTCGGTACCAAGACCATATGCCAATGAATGGTTCCCACCCAGTCTTCAGTCGATTTAAGATTTATATCACCCTGCACACTTTAAAATGATTGTGAGCCTACCGATACATCTTATATAGAGCTGCTTATCGTTTTTCATTTAAGGTTTAAAGAGGTTTAGACAGACCACTGATGTACTATCATTTTCTCTTTTGCTCACCAGGAAACTCATTTTTGTTTTTCTATTGTTTTTGTGCTTTTGAAATTTTTTGATGTTTTTGGATTTTTCAAATTTGGATTTACTCCCCCTAAAATCAACAAAGTAAGATAAAATTTAAAAACACAAAGGTATTTACAAAAAAAAATGACTTTCCGATGTTGGTTAACTCATGTTTTACCTCAATGTCGTTTACCAAAATTAATTTTTAATCTGAAAAGATTTATCGAATTTTGGAAAAATCAGTTGGCATGTCGGTTTGCGGTGCGGACCATGACAACATTGTCTGGTCAAAGAGTGCTGCGAGAGGATAACAAATTATAAAGTAGCTTAAATATCGACAAGTAAAGGAGAGATTAGAAATTCAAAACCGTATCCTTCAACTGCTTCGTGCATTGCAAGGAATCTGAGTGCTCTCCGAAACTGGATCTCCACCCGGTGTGGATTTCAAAGTCGATTCTTTGTAGCTACTGAGAAGTCTCTTGACAGCAACAAGATCATAAACCTTTGGTCCGGCTGGTCTGCAACATTTCACCAGCGAAGGTTTTTGTCTTTCTCTTGAGAAGTAGTGTGCGGTTTTTTTTTTTTTTTTTTTTTTTTTTTTTTAACCCATGCCAAGGCATCCGCACACCCGGTTGGTTTGTTCAACAAACACATTTTCTTCAATCACACCGCGAGGAAATGTACACTGCACGTTCATCTTGTTGATTTTGATCTTCAGACGTGCTGCAGGCGCGTACAATTTGATTGAATCTATCCTGGGGACCCGATCAAAGCTTGATTGTAAAAGGCTTTGCATTTTTGTCGAAGCTTTTCAAACTCTTTCAACAGACAATTTTGTTTCTCTTTTCCTTTTCTTTTCTTCTCTCCATCAAAGGCAACAATTTCTTCTGTCGCCTATTTTGTGCATGGACACTCCACTATCAACAATCTTACGACTATTGAAAGTTCCTCCTGGAATATCCTATACATTCATTCAAAGATTAGACGGAGAGGGGGACCCAAGCCTTTGTGGACTTGGGTCGTCCTTGATCATCAAGGAAAGTGATTTCAATCTCCTGATGATTAGGAAAAAGAACCTGCGGTTCTCCCCCTGACTGAATTACCTGTTTGGGTTTCCAAGCTGTTTGTCCTTTACCAGTATTTGAATTTATTGCTTTAGCATTTACTGGTTTTACCGTTTTAGGTTTTGCTTGAACAGGTTTTTCTTCTTTGACCTCTGATTTTAAGGCCTTCTCAATTACCTTTTGATTCTTTTGTTTCAACTTCTTTTCCCTTTCTTTCAAGACACGCGGGTCTTGTTTCGGGGAAACTGATCGTTTTTGCAGGTATGGGCAGTATCTTACAATATGCCCAATTGTGCCACACTCAAAACACATTCTCCGCTCTACAAACCTCGGAGAAACATGTTGATGACCAGACTGAGAACCAGACAATGAACTTTGTGATCTAGATGTACTTGGACCTGAATCACATCCGTTGGAGTGTTGGGTGTAATTATTCTGATCATTTCGTTTTAAAATTCTAACTTGTTTTATAAAATCAATGTTAGATTTATCCTGAAATGTTTCCAGTTTATCTGTACCCTTGGATCCAACAAAGTTCACTTTCTGTTCTCTTTTCTTAACAGGAGCTCTGTTGTTTTGCACCTTTTGCTGTTGAACCTTAGGTGCTTGAACATTCTTGTTCTGAGCCTTCTTTCCCTGTACCTTACCTTTTCTGGAGTTCACTTGTTGTTTTCGCTCAATTGGTTGTTTTTGGTTTCCGTATTGTTTTCTAATTTGTTCAGACGGAATTGGATCACATTGAGTGACGGTAACTTTGCCACTTTTGTTCCCCAAAAACTTATCAATACATCCTTCAAAGATTTGCTCAATTAAATCTTGATTTACATTTTTAATTGGAAAATCTTTGTTAGAGTAGATCTTTTCATCTCCTTTGAGCGTGTACAACAAGTTATTCCCTTCACTGCTAGAAACAAGGAACTCCATAGGTTTTGACATTTCAGTCTTACTCGGTTCCACTGGTGGATCACATAAGATGTGATTCTCAATTGGAATATCTGTTGTAACCGAGTTAGACTGTTGGTTCACAATCACTTCAGATTCATCATCCGATGAGTCAGATTCATCATCCGAAGAATCAGTATCCACAACCACTATGTCAAAAAAGGCTTATGGTCACACAAAAAAAGTGTGACCATACACCTTTCGCCACACTTTTTTTTCCAACTCAAGTGTGACCAAAGGTCGAGTCATCGTATGTATCATACAGTCACATTCACATTTAGTGGCTGTAGCAACTTAAAAGTGTGGCTAAAGGGTATCACTATTTCTTGCTAAAATCAAGCATTATGTACAATAAGTGTGGCTAAAGGGTTGCAACAGCCACTTGAATTTATTGTAAGTGTGGTCATTTCTATTATATAGTCACATAAAATTTTGTTTTAGCCACATCAATTCAAAAAAAATGTGGCAAAAAGAGTTGTTGTAATCAAGCATTCTATCCATTAAGTATGACTAAATGGTAGCAACAGCCACATGAACTCACTGTAAGTGTGGCTGTTTTATTATTTAGTCATATGAGTTTACTATAAATGTGGCTAAAAACTATTTCTAGACACACAAAACAACTTTGTACTTTTAAATGTGACTATTGTCTAACATTTAGTCACACATAAAGTTTTGTAATTTTAAACGTGGCTATTGTTTAACCTTTGGTCACACATTCTTTTTTTAACGTGACGTTTGCTATCATTCCGTCCCACAAAAAAAAGTGACCATAGTGTGGCTAATGTTTATGTAAAGCCACATGAAGTTTTGTGTTTTTAAGTGTGGCTAATGGCTAACCTTTGGTCACATATATTTTAGTTTTCTCGTGACGTTTGCTATCATCCCGTCACATAAAAAAAACAAAGTAATGATAATGTGGCTAATGATTATGTAAAGCCACATTAAATTTTATAATTTTAAGTGTGACTATTATCTAACATTTAGTCACACATATTCATTTTGCCCATTACGTATGTTATTATTCTATAACATAGAAAGGAAAAAATAAGGATGGTGTGGCTAAAAGATATGTAAAGCCACATAAATTTATTTTTTATTTTTAAGTGTGGCTATCGTATAACATTTAGTCACACATAACTTTTTTCCCATGACGTTTGGTATCATTCAGTCACACAAACAAAAAACAAAGTGATTATGGTGTGGCTAATGGTTATATAAAACCACACAAAATTTTGTAATATTAAGTGTGGCTATTGTCTCACCTTCAGTCACTCGTAACTTTTTTTCCCATGACGTTCACTATCATTTCGTCACACAAACAAAAAACAAAATGACAATAGCGTGGCTAATAGTTATGTAAAGTCACATGATGTAATTTTAAGTGTAACTATTATTTAACCTTTGGTCACACGTATTTATTATGATTCTATGTGGCCATTTTCATGTAATTATTTATTTTATTTTCATTTTTTTGTAAAATAAAAACTGAAGTAAACATGAGATAATCTAGAAACCAGATGATATTAACAATAATATTCTAAAATCCATACATAAGTTTTCAATTTAAATACTAACTAAAGACAAACTTCTAATCAAAACCTATCTATAAAAGTTTGAAAGGGAAACAAATGTGCACAAAAACTAAGAGCTATTTCTAGGTTGTTTTCTTCAAGCCCATATACTCACTGCTTGAATACGAGCAGCACTGCTGCCTTTGCTTCTTCACACTTCTTTTTCTCTTCTTCCTGTTGTGCAGCAGCCATTTCCCTTTGCCTCTTCAACTCACTAGTTATTAAATATGATCCATTTGAGCATGCAAATATAAGTTCAGCTCAGTAGTAATTAAACATGATCCATTTGAGGATGCTAATATAAGAACAAGTGTATGAAGTTGGATAAATAACTTACTCTAGTCCAGCCCTTTCATCTAAGGCACTAGCCACGCTAGAACCTTTTCTTAGCCTACAAGCCACCAGCTCCACCTCAAAGATAAGAGTTGCACTGCACATTATGAAGTCTATCAATAACAATATAGTCAACTATGCTAATAATCAAAACTAGCTACCTATGGTTAACATGGAATAACAATTTCAAAATATTAGACACATAACCGATCTGAAAATTGAGCTTGAACTCGGCTTGGCTCAGTTTTTAAGTTAGTAGTTAACATTGCAGAAGCAATTCTTATTGGCAGCAGCTCAACAAACATAAATTGTACAAAAAACGCAAGTTACATTATCTTACATCATAATCCCAAGATCGGGATCCCTTCCTCTCTGTCACGTCACTTGCATCCTTCAGCTCCTTAATGACACGCAAAGGTCTCGGGCGGTCTCCATTTTCATCGCTGCAAAATTATGATCCAACACATATGATTAGAATCCATTTTACAATTTTCATATGCTAAAACTATAACAATCATGAGAGCAATGCAGACCTAATCCAAGGAGCAGGATCATAATCACAACGAACAAAAAGATACTTGCATACCTTAAATCCCTATTTATATTAAAAGTCAACAAGAGTTTTTTAGTATAGGGAAACCAAACATACATTTAATAGTGTAATTGACAGCCGATAGTGAGATGTCATACTTGAATCCCGGGCTTCCTCCAGCATTTCTCGATCCTGTATATCCCATCATATCTGACTCCTTGTTCAAGTGCATAGGCCGATCGCTTTTCCTTGTGAGACCTGTCCATTTGTTCGAAAAATTTTCAGACACGTTCATTTGTATAGAATAAAAGAAAATAAACAATACTTTTAGTCTTTTCATAAGATAATCTCATCTATTTCAAATATAAATGAATAAAAATTTTAAAACTGCAGGCAACCGAAGAATGTGATACTAGTTGTCATTCATTTTCTATAGTTTCTAAGCTGCAGATACACTCTGACCATTTAACTAAAACCAAATCTAATAACATACGCAATCATGTGGTTATTTGTAAAATTGCATATCTAAAAAATATATGTAAAAAGACTAACATCGAAATTATCATGTATAGATATCATAACAACATACCTCACAACACATACAGGGTAGCCCTTTTACAGCTAACTTGTAAGGCTTCATTGGATTTATCAAACTTCTGATCAAAGGATTGTGTCTTGTTAGTCCTTTTATTTCCACTAAGATCTCTTCCACCACTATTAACAAAAAAAATACAGAAAAATAAGCGTATCTGATATGCTACTCATGTTTACTTTACCTTCCAGTGTATAAAAACCACTCTCCATGATCCTCGTCATCTTCATATCCTCCTGATTATGCGACAGATTGTGCACCGTAATCAGACTGCCCGCATATCCCCGCAACATGCGGAAGATGGGCCCCCTATTGCCTACATTCCAAACGGTCCTCCCAAGTTTCCCCAACCAAAACTCACATGCCTCTTTCGGGATCATTCTCTGCGAGAATGGGGCCGAAATGATCAGGTGGGACCGTCACAAATATTTTCCCACTGCATGCGTTAGTTTTTCCAGTCTTCTTTGCTCTCTCAGTGGTGTATCCTTTGTCTGGTTTGTTTTGGTTGAGAATAGAATAGTAGGGCTTTGTTGGCCCTAAAGCAGCGTTTGATCTAGTCATCTTTGCCATTCCAATTGCAATTACAAGTAATGAATTGATTCTGGGTTGACTAGCCATTTAAGAGGAATTGTAGTGCGACATATGGCACAAGTACGCTTTCCCTGACCAACCCATTTCTCAAAGCACTTCAAGCAGAAGTTGTGACCACACGGTGTCTGCAACATAAATACAGAATATTTATGTTAAGTTAATCAGAATTAAGTTGTTGATATATGCAGCAGATTTACAGTAATGCAAGCATCATAATTTCTTTATTAATAAAGACCGTAAATATAAGAACTAATCAGCACATATCATTATATCAAAATGTAGATAAGAGACGCATGGGTTCCCATACGTCTTATAAAACAACATGTGATCTATTGCTTATAAAAAGTGAATGTTTCATTACTTCTTGAGACTCCTTTAAGAAAATGTTAAGTGATCGTGCAGCCGCGCACCGCCGCTGTTGCGTGCAGTGCAGCCGCTACTGCTGCGATCGTGTAGTCGCGCAGCCGCCACTGTTGCGTGCGGCGCTGCTGCTGAGGTGTGCGTGCAGTGCAGCCGCGCAGCCGGTACTGTGGATGTGCACGTTGAGGCGTGCGTGCGGTGCAGTTGCCGCTGCTGCGTGCGTTGTTTCTGCCGTGGCGTGCGTACAGTACAGTGCTGCTGCTGAGGCGTTCGTGTGGTGCAGTCGCCACTGCTGCGGCGTGCGTGAAGTGAAGCCGCGCAGCCTCCGGCGTGCAGTCATTACTGCTGCTGCTCAAGGGATTAGTTCGGTTTGTTGGGATAATGATCTTTGATTATTATTTATCTAGTTCCTAATAAGTACTTCATTTTCTCATATAATTTTATTATATATGAATATCTTAAGGGTCATTTGCACAGCTGAAGCTTCTATATATCACACCATACACCACTCAACTCATATTAAAGATTCATTCAATGGGCTACTGCCTATCTCAAAGACCTACACGAGAATAGAAATAATATACACGATGAATTACTATTTGACCCTTTATTTCTTCACATTGTTTCAGTAAAAGGAATAGGTGTGTTTTTTCTATATATACAAGACACAAACATATTTACTAGATCCCTATATAATACCTCTTGCAAAAAATTCCCCATCCTGACCCATATAATTCTAAGCTTCTGCAGTGTTTCTGAGCCTATCACAAACCAAAACGCGGCAAACAAATACCATATTCACATAACCAAAACACACCTGTTCATAAAACGAAACCAAATTCGAGCACCGATTCTTCCAGTTCCACACCTTTGGTACCAAATCTCAAAAAAGAATGAAATCAAAACAATCGAAAGCACAATTTCACAAATTTAACAAAATATCAACACATATACGAATAAAAACTACAATAAAAGAAACACGTACCTGAATAACGAATACAATCATACGAGTGGGCGAGTGGGCGTACAGTTGAAGTGTAGTGCGATTCGTAGCCTTGCATCCCACCGCATCTGCAAATTGATTCTCCTGATTGCATCTTTCAGGCTACCGGTGGAAACGTATTCATAAACCAAGCATCTGGGTTTCGTTTGTAGAGTGGAGTGCAGATATTTGTGATAAGAAAGACGTAAAACATGAATTGTATAGAAGAAAAAGAGGTGGCAAGTCGACTGAAAATGGGAATCTAATGTTTCTTTTTAGGAATACTCGAGATGAAATTTTTGAGGGAGTTCAAATTAGGAGCCAGAAGTGTTGGGAGGGAATTTTTGGGGTTGAAAATGTTGGGGTAAAACTAATATCCAAAATTTTAATAATATAAACTTATAAAAAGTAATTTAAAATTATATAATATTATTGTAAAAGATATATAAATTACATATTATTATATATAACATATAGTAGATGTTATATGAATTAGACAACAAAGACATGTTAATTTCAATTCTACTATCAAGACTTTCTTAACCAAATACCCTTACCAACTCCTAGCATCTTTTACTTTGGTATTTTTTTTCTTTTTCCTTTTTTGTAAAGGTGCAAACGAGCCGAGCGGCTCGCGAGCTACTCGAGATCGGCTCGAGAAAAAGCTCGAAACAAGTCGAGCCTTATCGATCCCGAGCCGAGCTTGAGCCTCAAAACAAAGCTCGTTTGTTTATCGAGCCCGAGCTCGAGCCTCACATGTGAAGCTCGTTAGGCTCGTCAACCCTTATTGAGCCTTAGTGTAAACAAGCCGAGTCGAGCCGAGCTTATTTAAACTTATTTACAAGCCGACCTCGAACCTAAAAATAAGCTTATTTAGTAAACGAGCCCAAGCCCGAGCTTTACTTATCGAGCTCGCAAGCCTAAAAAGTCTATTATTTATATTATTTTTATTTAATATACTAATTAATAGATAATAAACGAGCCGAGCTCGAGCTTGATAAAATACAAACGAGCCGAGCTCGAGTTTTGAAAACAAAGCTCGAATCGAGCCCGAGCTCTCATAAGTTAATCGAGCTCGAGCTCGAGCGGGCTCGGCTCGGCTCGACTCGTTTGCACCCCTACTATTTTGTTACTCACATGAATTACTTGATGTTATAAATTCGTGTTTTTCCTTTATGTTTTCCCGGTTTTGCTCATTCCTTGCTACTCCCAATTGTTGGTAGCAAAGTTTTACACCTCACCCCGTTACGCGGGAAACTCAAAACTAGTTATGTATAAAAAGTAAATTGTCTAATCTATTAAGCTTCAATATGCTTCATTAAAACTTATATACTCTTTATTGTCCGTTGTGATCCACTATTGTACATTGTGATCCATTAATACCCAATATGGCCCATTAAGACATATTAGATCTACTATTCTACATTGTGCTCATGTATGATGCCCTATTGTCTATTGTGATCCATTAAGGTCCAATGTAGTCCATTAAAATATGTATGTTCTTCTATTGTCCATTGTGGTCCATTAAGGCCCATAAAGAGATGTATGATCTACTATTGTACGTTGTGGTCCATTAAGACATTTATGATCTACTATTATCCATTGTGATCTATTAAGGCCCAACATGGTCCATTAAGATATGTATGATCTATTGTTGTTCATTATGATCTATTAAGGCCCAACATGGTCCATTAAGATATGTATGATCTACTATTGTTCATTATGATCTATTAAAGCCCAACATGGTCCATTAAGATATGTATGATCTACTGTTGTCCATTGTGGTCCATGAAGGCCCAACATAGTCCATTACGACATGTATGATCTGCTATTGTCCATTGTGGTCCAAAAAGGCCCAACATGGTCCATTACGACCTGTATGTTCTGCTATTGTACATTGTGATCCATTAAGGCCCAATATGGTCCATTACGAAATGTATGATTTACTATTTTCATTGTGATCCATCAAAGCCCACTATGGCCAATTAAGACATATTGGATCTACTATTGTACATTGTGATCCATCAAGGTTCAACATGGTCCATTAAGACATGTATGATCTACTCTTGTCCATTATGATATATGAAGGCCCAGTATGGCCCATTATGATATATTGAATTTACTATTGTACATTGTGATTTATTAAGGCCCAACATGGTCCATCAAGACATGTATGATATAGTATTGTCCATTGTGATCCATTAAGGCATAACATGGTCCATTAAGATGTGTATAATCAATTTTTTAGTGTTTTGATTGGTTTGTGGAATTTGTAGGCCAATAGGTGGATGTCATTTGACATACACTATTTTGTTTTTTTATGTCTTTATCTATATATACACGTTTTAAAGCTAATGTGTACAAGCCTCTGTTGCATATAAACATTTATTTTTTCTTTCCTTTGACTATTTTTAAAAGATACAACGTTTTTAGTATTTAAGATACAAAATTACATTTATTTAATATGTGTAATACACATGGTTTTTTAAGATATAACTATTTTTTAGATCTATTCAACACGTGTACTATATGGAGTTTTTAAGGATGAAATGTTTTTTTTTATCTTTTGTTAGATTTATTCAACCCGATTATACACGGGTTTTTTAAAGATATGACGTTTTTAGTATACAAAATTACATTTATTTAATATGTGTAATACACATGGTTTTTAAAGATATAAATTTTATCTATTATTTGATATATAAAATTACATTTATTTAACCCGTACAATATACAAGTTTCATAAAGATATAACTTCATATTATTTAATATATAAAATTACATTTATTCAACCCGTGTAATACATGGGGTTCTAAGCTACTTTTCTATCTACAGGCTT